>CM070788.1:43407849-44607849 GCA_036346955.1 Dipus sagitta
TCCTCCTGGAGTTGATTCTGCTGATAACCCTCAAATTGGTACTTTTTGCACAATTCACTTACTGTGTCTCCTCATTGATTTTGAGATATTAAAGACACTCTCAGCTAAACAAATGTCTGCTTCATATATCCATTATTTATTCAGTGTTTCCTGAAAGAGCATTTTAAAACCTTATTTGGACGTTTAATCATGTTTTATTTTATGAATAGCAAAATTCATAAATATAAATGAAACACATTGACAATAGTATTAAACTTCTCTCCCTGTTTTCATGTGGAGGTAGATGGACATCCACTTTTAACTTAAAATATCAGTACTAGTGTTCATCCATATAAAATTCTGTCCAGCATTTCTTTAAAGACACAGAATTTCTTTTTTTTAAAAAAAATGCTCAATTATCAGGCTGGAGGGATGGCTTAGCAGTTAGGGCACTAGCCTGCAATGCCAAAGGACCCAGGTTCGATTCCCCAGGACCGTGTAAGCCAGATGCACAAGGTGGCACATGCGTTTGGGGTTTGTTTGCAGTAGCTGAAGGCCGTGGTGCACCTATTCTCTCTCTACCTGCCTCTCTCTTCCTCTATTTCAAATATAAATATAAATAAAATATAAAACCTTTTAAAAATGCTCAGAGATCACTGGGATTTTATTCAAAGCTGCTGGCACAAAGCCTGTAATATACAAGCCTTTCTTAAACCTACCAGAGAATGGTAACAGATGTTTTCAGACGGCAGCCAGGATTTATGTTCCCTTATAAAAATGGGCTTCAAATGCAATTCCCGTCATTTAGGCATGCTCCTTGAAACGAGCAAATTCATGACCACGTGAGCAGCGAGTGAGTGCTGCTGAGATTTCAGCCATAAGAGATAAGGTGCTATAAGCACCACCGTAACTCTGAGATACTAAATGGAAGGAGTGTTCTTCTTTAATGGAACAAAATGCGGTATTCATCACGCTCATTTACATGCCCTTTGTGTCTTCCTTCTCTTTTGCTTCTCTTAACCGCCATCCATGCTATGAGGTTGTTCACAGATTGGAGGAAATAGACCTGGAATTGTACGTGATAAGGGCCTGACGGAAACAGTACTAGGAAGGCTTGGAAGAAGAGGTGTCATGTGAACGGACCAACATGGCCAATAATGTAAAGACGGACCTTGAAAGTAGGTAGAGGCTTCTCAACCATGGAAGCAGAGAAAAAGCTGTCTACACAGGGCGAATACCATTTATAAGAAATACCCAACAGGGGCTGGAGAGGTGGCCTCGTGGTTAAGGGTGCTGCCCGTGCAAGCACACGCGACTGCCCGAGTGCAATTCCACAGCACCCATGTCAACGTCTGCTCGCGGCCACCCATGTCTGTAACTCTAGTCTGGTGGGGAGCACAGACTGGAAAGTCATGGAGGCTCCCCCAGATGGCAAGCTCTAGAACTGGTAAAAGACTCCATCACAAGGCGAAAAATGAGTGATGGAGGGAGACACCCAGTGTTCTCTGGCCTTGGCTGGGGGGTGCCCGTGGGTTACATAAGCACATACACATGCATATACCACACACACACATGCACCACATGCTATACACATGCAAAAAAATAGTGTACAGTATCAAATAGGACTTTCTCACTTAAAAATTATTCTCTATCGGATAGAGCTTACTGACCTGGCCAGAGTGAGTCATGTCGCACTGCGTACATTAACACTTCAAGCTATTTGATATAAATGTCTCATCTTTAAGCTTGACAGTGTGTTGAGAACGCAATACATAGTATGGAAATAATTAACGAAATACAATTTAATACATGCTAATTGGATGCATATGATTATAAATATGGATACAGATACCAATCTATAATGCTATAACTACATCAAGCCCCTTCTCTTAACCTTTCCTTTGGAGGATGGGTAAAAGCTGTCTTCAGAAGTGACTGTGAGAGGTCCCTTGTCTCACTACATGTGGTTTGTTCTTTACTTTCCATGGGTCTGTTGACGCGTATGAATTCACTTCTGAATTTACTATGACGCCTACCCACAGAGGAATTCAGGCCCTTGTATTTTTTAGTTTTTTTTTTAAAATACTTTATTTTTATTTATGTATTTATTTATTTATTTGACAGAGAAAGAGGGAGAGAGATACAATGGGTGCACTAGAGCCTCCAGCCACTGCAAACGAACTCCAGACGCACGTGCCCCCTTGTGCATCTGGCTAATGTGGGTTCTGGGGAATCGAACCTGGGTCCTTTGGCTTTGCAGGCAAATACCTTTAACTGCTAAGCCATCCCTCCAGCCTTTTATTTTTTTTTTTTCAGTTTTCATTGACAACTTCTATACTTACAGGCAAGAAACCATGATATTTCTCTCCCCTCCCCCACGTTCCCCTTCACAACTCTGCTCTCCATCAAATCCCCTCCCTTTCTCTGTTAGTCTCTCTTATCTTTTGATAGCATCATCTTTTTCTCCTATCATGAGGGTCTTGTGTAGGTGTTGCTAGGCACTGTGAGTTCGTGGATAATGAGGCCAATTTCTGTCTGGACAGTTGCATTGTAAGGAGTGATAGCCTTCCTTTGGCTCTTACATTCTTTCCGCCACCTCTTCTGTAATGGACCCTGAGCCTTGGAGGGTGTGATAGAGATGTTTCAGTGCTGGACACTCCTCTGTCCCTTCTGCTTAGTACTATGGTGCCTTTCGGGTCATCCCAGTGGTCACCGCCATCTGAATAGAGAAGCTTCTCTAACCAGAAGTGAGAGGAGCATTAATATATGAATATGAACATTAAGTGTAGTGCTTTCAGGGCAGTTTGGTGAGCATAATACATGCCTTTATCCAGACAGGAGCAGGCGTTACACCCCTAAGGCCAGGGGCTTTTTGTGATCAAGATTTATGCTTGTAGTGAAGAGCCTTCATCAACTTACTTCCAAAAGCCTTAACTGGCTATTCCTATTTTTATTTATTCTTCCACGAGTCCATGGAATACTGGAGGCGTGCTTTTCCTTTACGTAAACATTGCAAAAACTGTGCTGCGGTAGCTGAATAACACCTTCTCACTAACGTTTGAGAGAAAATCAGATGTGGTGGAAGACAGGAAGAGGTTTAAGGTCCTCCTTCCTCAATGCTTCCAATGTCGTCTCATCAAATCTTCTTGGTTAATTGCAGAGGTTGGGCTTGTATGACTTCATTTGGGATGGCAAATAGACTATGGTATTGAAAGGGCATGGAATAAACAGAGAAAATGGTATCATTAAAAGTTTAAAGTGAACACAGCATAGAGCCCAGGGGAGAACTGAAGAAGGTTAGTGGACTTGGAGTTAGAAAGATGGCTTAACGGCAAACCCTGAAAGACAATATCTCCGTGCATCAACTTTTACTTTAAAAATTCTGAGCAGTACCTGAAGTTAGAATGCCAAAATTTATTTGTAAATGTTTTTTTTATTTATTTGAGAGAGGGAGGGAGAGAGAGAGAGAGAGAAGAGAGAGAGAGAGAGAGAACCAGAGATTTTTGCCAGTGCAAATGAACTTCAGTTGCACGCACCACTTTGTGCATTTGGCTTTATATAGGTAGGTACCAGGGAATTGTACCTGGGCTGGTAGGCTTTGCAAGCAAGCACTTTTAGCCACTTAGCTATCTCCCAGTCCCCCAAAATACTTTTTAATTAGACAAAAGAAAATAGAAACAAGTGTGTATAACATACAATACAATGGTTGAAATAAATCTGACATCAACAACTATTTTAAGTGCATGTGACTTAAACATTGCAAATAAAAGAATAACATCTTCAGACTAGATTTAAAAATATACAAGTATATGTCTGTAAGAAATGCACTGCAAATAAAAAGCCAATAAATAGGCAGGAAGTGATAGAACAGAAAATAATTGTTACCTAAATAATAAAAATATCAGAAAAACATATTTCCAGACAGGGAATGGCACTAAAGGTAAAAAGGATATTTTATAGTAATAAAGGATCTGATACATTAAGAAGACAGAAAAATTATAAGCATGTATTTACCTAATAACAGCACTTCAAAACACATAAAGCAAAAAACTGAATGAGGTTAAGAGAGTAATAGAAGAATCTTCTATTTCAGTGGAAAATTTAGTGATCTTCTAAAAGAAGAGAGGAAGAGTAGACAAGAGTGATAAAAATACAGAAAAAAATGAATAAGACTGTCAATCAACTTGACCTAATTGACATTTTTGGAACATGACATCCAGCAATTTTACAATGCATTTTCATATATATATATATATATATATATATATATATGTATATATATACATACAAATATATATGTATATATAACTGGAAAGATGGTTTAGTGGTTAAAAGAGCTTAGTTGCAAAGCTTAGGGCCCAAGTTCGATGTTTCCCCAGTACCCACATAAACAAAGTGGTGCATGCATCTGGAGTTAATTTGCAGCAGCAGGAGGCCCTGGCATTCCTAGATTCACCCCCTCTCTTTCTTCAAATAAGTAAGTAAAATATATATACATTTTTATTTATTTATTATTTTGGGGTGTGTGTGTGTCTGTGCATGCGTGCATGCATGTTACTGTTGCAAACAAATTGAGTGTTCCACCTTGTGTCTGGCTTTACATGGGTGCAGGTAGGCTTTGCAAGCAAACACCTTTAACCATTGAGCCATTTCCCAGCCCTCCATTGTATTTTCAAGGGCTCACTATTTAATTTACTTGTTTATTTATTTTGCAGTACTGAGGTTTAAATCCAGGGCCCTTTGCATGCTAAGCAAGTGCTCCATCGGCCCAGCCCTTCAAGGTCAACGAACTAATGTTTAGCAGTAGAGAGCATCTGCTGGACCACAGAAAGCGATCAATGTACTTTATAAAATGATGACACACTACAGATGATGTGATAGGACTACAATTGAATTAAATTCAAAGTTAATATCAGGAGACACATGATGTTGTCTTTTGACGGCGAATCAGAGGAACTTGAGTGTACCCCTCCGTGTTCGTTCTTGTGGACATAGCTCTTTAATCTGGCCAGAATGCCAGCAACTACTGTGTTAGGACTTTGCAAAGTACATAGTAGAAAGTGGATCAGGGGATAATATCAGAATTTGAAACAACTCCCACCTATGGTGATTCTCATTTTCCCCCCCCCTTTTGACATTTCCCTGCCTGAACTGAAGTCATGTTGAAATTTAGAAGCAGTCATCTGGGAGCTTGGGGAGAGGCCCTCTGGTTGTCCTCACAGTGTAAAGGCCATCTAATTACCTGAGACAGTAGAGACATAGACACTTCATCTCCTCCCCTTTCTCTTCCCTCCTCTCCTCTCCCTGCTCTGTGACAGCCTCTGGGTGGAGGAGGCAGAGGCTACACTGAGGGTCCGTAGGGTACCACAGGGTGGAGAACCTCTTCTCTGGCATCCCTGTGGTGATTGGGCCGCAAGGTGGCACATCCCCAGAAGTGAGCAGCCTAGAGGGGTAACTAAAGCCTCAGGTTTCTGGCTGGAGGGCTGGAAGAGGAGTTCCTGGTAACTCAAAAGAACATTGACCTCGGAAAAAGATATTCCCTTTCATGCTATAAACAGGAGCTCTCAAAGTCGGATGCTCTGTCATGAAGAGACTCGTCCTATCCACTCTCTCAGCATGCACTTGGGTCCTTCTGGGAGCTTCCTTTCCAGAAGCGCAGTGTGCATCTGGCCCTTATATGCTAAGGGGAGTGTTCAACATCCCCTCAAGGTATCCTCAGTTCTCCACCTGTGTTATGACCTGTTTTCTCTCTGGCAATCTAAAAGCAGTCTGTAAGGAGATACTCAGGGTATGAAACATCTTACCCTCATCACATATTCTCCCTTGACTTAGTATCAATTAGTGATTATTTCCTGATACACTGTTACTATCAGAGTTATGGAATGTTGACTTTTTCTAGCACTCCTTCTGCACTTACTGGTCACCATTTGGCTTTCTCTCCTCCCTTTTCCTTCCCTCCCTTCTTCCCTTCCCCTCCTCAGTCCTTTCCTTCTTCCACTCATCTTCCTCTCACCCCTTTGCTCTCTTTCCTCATCCTCTGCTCACATGCCTATTTAACCTCATATTTGGCATAAAATTGATTTTAGTTAACATTGAAGATAAAGCACTTAGTCAAAACATCATTTTCTAATTCATTCTATTTTACAAGTTTAAAAGCTCCACATTGGTATGATCATAGCAGCTCACAAAATCCTAATCTTAAACTCTGCCAGCAATTCCTTGCAGGGGGTTTTAAGGAGAAATTAAAAGACTTGGGAGCCAGGAAGGAAAAGGAGGATATGGCATGAGACTGGGCAGGGAAGAGAACTGAGGCTAGAGAAAAGCAGATAGGGAGAGAGACTGGGAAAGGAGGAAGAGGAGAAAAAAAATAAACAAGAAAGAGGAAAAATGCATCGATCTGGCAGGTAGAGGTCAATTACTTTGAAGTATTCCAAGTATTACAACTGCTGTACCACCCAGGAGGTCCCTGTGTCTTTGTATGACAAATGTTTCTTTGTTTGCTGTAAGAGACACATACACTCCCACAAATGTGTGCGTACGTGGCCCCACACAAACCACTATCCGTCTGTTAGAGCAACACGGATAAGCAGTAACCACTGTGTAACATTTCTCCTCTAAGTCTTGACTCAAAGGAAACTGCAGGGTATTAGGGCTGGAAGGAGCCTCTGACATCATCTTATCCATCCCCTTGTCCCGCATGGACCTGGCTGAGGTCACGCTGCTGAGAGGAGCAGAGTCAGGGCTAAACCCCAGGTCTTTGCACATGGGGTCTAGCTCATACTCTAAGGTGCACATGATGCCTTCTCTGCCTCTGTTGACTGAAAAAAAAAATAAGACTTCCTCTGTCAGATGAAAGAAAGAAATGGCCCCTCAAGTGCTTAATTTCTAAAAGGGTAGTGTAGTAAATAGAATTATGATTTCTCTTAAAGGATAAAGAAACTTCAGAATTTTATTTACTGCGCTTTTTAAAAAGTTGCACAGTGGATGGGGAAGATTTTTGAAAACATCTGTTTACCAATTTCCTACTGGTAACAGAACCTTGGCGGCAATAACTAAATCACCTCCGTACCCTTCTCTGTGAAGCCATTAAGCCTGGAAACATGCTGTTTTCGGCAGTACAGAAATCAAAGTGATAACACAGCAGAGCAGATCTGTGTTAAAGAACAAAAATCCACAGGCTGCTTCAAATATCAACAAGGAACCCTGAAATTTTCTATCAATTTCTTTTCATGGCCTTGTGACATTTTCAACTTAAAACTACCTTGCTTACCATCAAGGCACTTTGAGAGAGCTTCAGTTGGAAAAGGTAATTTTTGAGTGAGATTCAGCAGAAGGTAATTTTTTTTTTTTTTCAGAGAGGTTCCCTGGAAAAAGGTAATTTTCAGAACCGATTGCTGCATTCTTTGGCTGTTATTTTTGTCTTTTTTTTTTCTAAGTAGCCCTAATGTCATTCACAAGCACTCTATGTCAATACATCCGTCCTGCCTAAGTCGTTTGTGCAAAGTAAGTTTACAGAAACTGTAGCTTCAGGGTTTGTTACTAGAGGGCTGCGAAGATCAAACAATGCAATTTCCCTTGGAAGTTTCATCAATTTTGCATCAATGTTGATGCTTGAGCTAGAGGCCTGCACCCAGAATCATAATATCCAGCCACAAAAAAATACTTTATTTTTGTTTTTGATGGAGAATCTAATTTCGCATGATGATCACTGTTGGGTAATACTGAGCCTCAGTAATGCAGCTCTCTAAGTCTCTAGTGCTGACCCCAGCGCTTGAAGGGCCATCAAGGGAGGGACTTAATAGCTGATCTAGACTATATCAATTCATACTGTTTGGAGATACTAAAGGAAAAATAACTCATCTTAGAATGCATGCTATTATATGTTATTTGTATAAGTGGTTGGGAGTTGAAACCTTTTCATCTGTTCATTTTTTGGAGAGCTCCAATCTTTAGGAAGGAAATTATGCAATTCAGCTTTAATGGTTTGAGATGAAGACTCTGAAATTATCTGGCTTCTCATATATTTCTCCTTTGATTATATCATCATAAAGAAAAGGGAAAAAAAACCCTCCTTCAATGTAAGACGTGAAGGTTGAGGAACACTAAAAGAAATATTCTAAAGCCTCCTTTTTAAAAACTGAAACAGCAAACCTTAGCATTTTATTCTCTCTGTTAAATCACACACTTTTAATTTTCAGTGCATATTGATTGATTCTCTTGCAGCAATTGGTTTGTAATTAAGTCTTTGTGTGGGAAATTGTACCGTGACCACACTTGTCTCCCCTGGTTATGTAAATATATATGTACTCAACCCATTTGGTAGGATTTTAATTCCAGATGCCAGTTCCAAATACTCTTTCTCTCTGAAGATGATTACCAGCCACTTCCATACCCTTCAACAGCATTGTGGGTAAAGTCAAATAATGATGGTATTTCTCTTACAAATTACTATTTTTGTTATGAGGAAAACATAGCTCTTTAAAAATCTTTGTGTATATGATGTGTGCGAGTGTGTGTGTGTGTGTGTGTGTGTATGGGTACACATGTTCCACAGCATGTGTGTGGAGGTCAGAGGACAACCTCAGGGGCTGGTTCTCTCCCTCCACCTTCTTTGAGACAGGGTCTCTCTTGTTGCTCTGTCTCTGGGAACACCAGGCTAGCTGTCTCAGAAGGTTAAGGGTCCTCTGGACTCTGCTTCACATTACCATAGGTGCATTTGGATTTCAGACATGTGTGCCACTTTGTGTCTAGCTTCAAGTGAATGCTGGGATCAGAACTCTGACTGGCAGGCTTGTGGAATAAGCACCTTTAACCACCGAGCCATCTCCCTAGCCCCTCAAATGAGTATTTCATCCAAAGTTACTTTCAAGTTGATTTGTTATTTATACACATTGACAGAAAAATTAGGGGATCAATTGTGATCAAGATGTTAATTTTCTTCTTTGAGAGAGATTTGTTTTTCTGTCTATAGTTGGCTACAGTCCCATGAGTGGTCTACTTGTCAGCTGCCCAGTAGTTAACTAACTGAATGTATCACATAGTGACATGTTAAATAATTCACCATCAATCACCTTAATTCCCCTACTATTTGGGATATAAGTGATGTGTTCTCAGTTCAGTTTATGATCCATTTCCTACTGCCTAACTTCCTGACAAAGACCTTTTGTCAGCCAGCATAGAAACATTCTATTAACTGGAAGTTTTGTTTTATTTTGCTTTGGTTGTAGTACAGCATTTAACAAACCTAAAGGTTTTCTAACTGAGTAGATTTAAGCCTTATTGTTGCTATCACAAAATGGAGGTGAGAGTTCCCAGGAAGCTTTTAGAGGTGATAGTACATTACCTCAGTTATGAGAAGGTGTTGAGTGTCCAAATTTACTTTATGTCTAAACTCAACTGTATATATTATATAGTCTTATTGTTATACCTGTTATGTCTCAATAAAGCTGTTAATTTTTAAAAAATAAAGCTTTTGGGGAAATTTATAATGATAGCCAACAAAAAAGTGACATATTTAAAATTTGTTGTTTGCAACTCACACAGATGCGAATGACTTTTGTCAGGAATTTTAGCTGCCTTTCCAAACCATGAAACGTTTCCTGCTTTCATTCCATAGTTGTCAACGCTGAGAGCTGCCTTAGCCAACCAGTGTCCCCACAAAGACTTAGCCACAGAGTGGGTGTTATCATGGGACATGGGTGCTCCTGGAGGAAGCTTTCAGAGATGGCTGATGGGGAAATTGACATGAGCTGGCAGAGATGGGTCCTCATGCCTCAGACACCCAGATCTTTTGGAAAGACAGGGTCAAGACAAAGCATTCATCTTTACCACACAATGGAAGGATCAGAATTTTATAGTCACTTTAGGTCACTGAGTCCAAGCTCTGCCCCACACTGGCACTCAACTTACCCATTCATAGTCTCCATGTAGACTTTTAAAAAATCAAAATGGTTACAAAACTGCCTACTATAAATGTTTGTTTGGAGGTCAAATGACACGACATATTTATGAGTCTAGTTTAGCAGTCTGCTGACAGCAAGCAATGTGTTATTAAGGTATATGTCAAAATGCAAAAGCGGTACAAGCGGTTTAAAATTGAAGTAAACTCTGAATATATACCCTACCCAAGATGTTAGAGTCAGAACACTTGCCTAATAGCATCATGTTTTAATATTTATATATTTATTTTATTTGCAAGCAGAGAGAGAGAGAGAGAGACAAGAGAGACAGACAGAATGGGTATGCCAGGGCCTCAAGCCACTGCAAATGAACTCCAGATGCATGTGCGTCTTTGTGCATCTGGCTTTATGTAGACAGTGGGGAACTGAACCTGGGTTATTAGGCTTTGCAGGTAAGTGCCTTAACTGCTGAACCATCTCTCCAGCCCCAAGAATTTCTTTTTTTTTTTTTCCAAGGTAGCATTTTGCTCTAGTCCAGGCTGACCTGGAATTTACTATGTAGTCTCAGGGTGGCCTTGAACTCACAGCAATCCTCCTACCTCTGCCTCCCAAGTGCTGGGATTAAAGGCATGCGCCACCACACCTGGCAATGTTTTTTTTTATAAATAGCTTTTATTAAGCCCTATACTAAGCTCTTCAAATTGATGCTTGATTAAAAATAGTTTTATCTGTAGCATTTTCTATAATCCACCTGTGAATCATACTAAAAGATACTGGGGAAAACAGAATTCTCTTTCAGTTGGTCAGCAAGATGACATACACAGTAAACATTCAATGTAGTCCTACACTAAGTTCTGTTCTAGGTTGATTTACTATCCTGCTACTTGTCTGGAGCTCTCAGGCAAGAAAACTTGAAATTTTTTTTTGTATTTCAGGTAAAAATGAAGGCTAAAACAAGCAAAACTAGTTTTCTACTTGCATTTAGTCAACTTAGGGGGAATTTATTTTTTTAATTTATATTAGTATATATGTGTTGTAAAAAGTGATGGGTTTGAGGCTGGAGAGATGGCTCAGTGATTACAGCACTTGACTGCAAAGTTTAATGACCTGGGTTCGATTCCTCAGTACCCATATAAGTCAGATACACAAAGTAGTGCATGTATCTGGAGTTCATTTTCAGTGGCAAGAGGCCCTGGCACTCCCATACTCTGTCTGTCTCTCTCTCTCTCTCTCTCTGTGTGTATCTCTCTGCTTATAGATAAATAAGATATTTTTAAAAAACCAAAAGAGTGACAGGTTTCATAATGACATTTTTGTTCAAGTGTACTTTGACCATATTCACTCTCCATTTCCCCCTCTCTTGCCCCTTTTCTATTCCCAAGTCATTCCCCCTTCTATTTTTATGGTGCATGCAAGTGATCCAGGTTCCACATATGATGTAAAGCATGTGATATTTGCCGGGCGTGGTGGTGCACACCTTTAATCCTAGCACTTGGGAGGCAGAGGTAGGAGGATCCCTGTGAGATCAAGGTCACCCTGAGACTACATAGTGAATTCCAGGTCAGCCTGGGCTAGAGTGAGACCCTACCTCAAAAAAAAAAAAAAAAAAAAAAAAAGCAAAACAACAACAACAACCAAAAAAAAAACCCATGTGATATTTATCTTTTCTTTTGAGTCTGGCTTATTTTGATTAACTCATGATCTCTAGTTGATACATTTTCCTGCAAATAGTATTATGCCCTTCTCTACAGCTTGAATAGAACTCTGTTGTGTGCACACACCACATATTCTTTATCTATTGATCCGTTGATGGCAACCTAGGCTAAGCCCATAACATGCGCTATTGTGAGTTGTGCTGCAGTCCACGTGGAGGAGTAGCTATCTTTGGGCTATGCCAACTTGGGTTCCTTTGGGTACATTCCCAGGAGTAGTATGCTTTATGGCTGGATCACACGGCAGTTCTAGTTTTGATGACTGCCCAGACTGATGTCCATAGAGGTTGCACTAGTTGACACTTCTACGGGCAGTGTGTGAGGGTTTCTTTTCCCACATCCTCGCTAGGAGATATATATATATATATATATTTTTTTTTTTCATGATACTATTTTGACAAGGTCTTTCATCTCCTTGGCTAGGCTCATTGCCAGGTATTTTATTTATTATTTGTTTTTGAGATTATAATAAACGGGAATGTTTTCCTGATTCCTTTCTCGGTACGTTTCGTTTTTAATTGGAGCATAGAAAGGCTGCTGCGTTTTGTGTGTTGATTTAGCATCCCGCTACTTTGCTGAAAGTGTTTATCAGATCTAAGCACTTTCTGATGCAGTCTTTAAGGTCTCTTGAGTATAGGACCATGTGTCTGCAAAGAGGATAATTTCATTTCTTCCTTCCCGATTTAGATCCCATTTATTTCTTCAACTAAAGTAAGTTTTGCTCAAGATGAGATAAGTTTTACTCACTTTAAAAAATTCTCTCTCCCTCTTTCTCTGTCAAATATATATATTGCATCTTGCCAGAATATATGCTTGGGGCCCTGAGCTCTGGAGGCCTGTGAGGGAAGGGCTTGCTACTCTCTTGGGAGAAAAGTCTTCATTTCAGTGAATTGAGGTGACCTGACGTAGTCCCACACACGATGCGCCTTCCTACTCCCTATAGACAGGTGCCCTGGGCGCATGGTCAGCGTTCTGCAAATGCTCACCAAAAAGAAAGGTATACAGTAATGGGCTGGAGTGGAATTGTTTCGGTTTCCCTGGAAACCATGGCATCCAGCATACTTAAGCTAACCACAAAGACCTTTTCAAACCTCAATATCTGGGCTGGAGAGCTGGTTTAGCAGTTAAGGCCTTCCCTGCAAAGCCTAAGGACCCAGGTTGGATTCCCTAGTACCCACATAAAGCCAAATGCACAACGTGGCACATCCGTCAGGACTTTGCAGCAGTTAGAGGCCCTGGCACATCCACTCTTTCTCTCTCTCTCCTTGCAAATAAATAAATAAATATTTATAAAAAAAACACCTCAATAACTGTTTCTATGTCATGCTGGATTTGTGTCTTGTAACTAAATGTTGTTCTTATGAAGAAACATAAGTGTGGATAATTTTTCCATTTTAAAGTGTAGGATTCCTTTTGGCATGAGTATGTGTGGATGTAATATGTGCAGCATGGAGTGTGTGCAGGGTGTGGAATGTGTGCGCAGTATGCACCCTGGGCACACGCGTGCAGAGTCTAGGGGTGAACATGGGGTATACTCCTCTTTCACCCTTCCATGCTGTGGCTGGAGATGGAGTCTCTCCCTGAACCCAGAGCTAGTCAGAGGGCCACAGAAGCCCTCCTGCCTCTGCCCGCATCCCACCTGCAGTTCTGGGGTTCCAGGTCATGTGACCAGGCCCAGCTTTTTAATGTGGATACTGAAAAATTGAATTCAGACCCTCATGCTTACACAGCCCGCTTTCTTACCCATTGAGCCAGCTTCCCAGGTCCACACTGTAATTTTTTTTAAATGATTAGTTCTATCGATGCCATGCCTTTAATAAAAATTCATGCTCATTTTCAAATGGAAGAAAAAAGTATAAAAAATGTTTATATTTCCAAGACTGTAGGCCAAGGATTAAAACCTTTCAAATGAGATATCTGGACGGTCACAAGCCCACTGCAGATCTTACAAGATGGATAAAATGTATATAAATGAATATAAGTATTATATATAAGATTTATGAATTATTTTACAGGTAAGCAGGAAGACATAGCCATTGATAGAGCAGGTTTTTCTCTGATTTTCAAAGCTCCGTCTTCCAGCCTTGAAGACTCTAAATGAAATCTTACAGGGATGACATCCTAAGGTAATCTTCCCTTTCTGTCCTTTCAAGACGCATCCGTGGCAGCCACAAGGCGAGGCTGTCACTGATCTCGGCCAGGTGACTCAAAAGCCACAGGGCCAGTTGACAAATAAGGAATGCGTCACCACACTGGCAGGAGCTTGTCATATTCTTATAGAGAAACTTCAGTTTTAGTCAAAGCCAAGTTCTTTTTAGTCTTGTGAATGGGGGAGGGGACTCAGATTACATCATCTAATTTTTTCGGATGATTTGTCAGTCATCGGCCTCCATGGATCTCTGGGAGTTTTCAGTGAGGT
This sequence comes from Dipus sagitta, assembly GCA_036346955.1. Taxonomy (NCBI): domain Eukaryota; kingdom Metazoa; phylum Chordata; class Mammalia; order Rodentia; family Dipodidae; genus Dipus; species Dipus sagitta. The sequence goes on from CM070788.1 coordinate 43,421,859, forward strand.
CTCAATTTTCTTATTTTTATAGGCAATAGACTGTTTTCGGTTTGGGTTAGAGTTTGTAATTGAGATATGCAGGATTTTTGTTTTCTTCTTTTATTTATTAGATTTATTAGACTTGGCTGTGACTGTCTTGGCTGATTATTTGTTTCCTTGTCCAAGTTGAGAAGGGGCAGAGCCAGGGATATTTCAGCTAAAACAAAGAAAGCCTGTCCTGTGTCTTGCACTTTGGGGCATACGAGATGGGGGGCTTTATCAGTTACACCGGAGTTAGCAGGAGAAAGACTCTTTAACGATAGAACTCCCCTCCTTCTTGCTTCTGCTGTTCAGTTTAGAGCCACAGGGACAGCATCCATCAAAAGAGCTTCTCCCGAACAGGCGAATCTTGTTAAGGCTGGCTGTCAACCTGTGAAAACTAATCATGGTATCGAACAACAAAATGATTTTATCTTGCTTTCCCCCTCTTGTCTACTGGGCAGGCCATTAAGGAGAAAGGCCGACAGATGTGTAGCAACCCACTAAAAATAGAAACCCTACTTTAAATACCAAGTGTGCCTGTTTGATTCTGGAGTGAAAAGATACGTCCAGCATTCACACGGAATAGAATTTAGATAGGAGGCCAGAGTCTGACTCAGATTTGGCAGTAGAGATGTAGACAGGTGGGCAGGTCCTTTAGCTAGGGACTTGATGACTTCTTTGCAGCGACTTTCTCTTCTATGGCCAGTCTGTGTCTAATGTGGTGTGCTACGAGCTGTTACTGATCTGGGTGTGTATTATGTCTTGGGTTGGGTCAACCTAGAGTCAGAAAGATCAATTAGTGGGTTGAGTCTGCAAAACAGACTCAAGGCATTTTAGTTCCAGCTGGCTGTGTGCTTTCAACCTTCCCTTCCGTGTGGCTTTTCTTTTCCCCTTTATGCCACAGGACTTGCTGAATGCTGATGACCCAATAGGACAGCAACAGGCAAGTTACACTACGTGGTAATCAGGTGGCCTGTGGCTGCCTGGGTACCCAGTGATACTAAACCAGAACCCTAGAACAAAGGGGATTCCATTCGTGTTTTTTTTTACATAAATTTTTAAAATTTATTTTTATTTAAGACAGAGAGGGAGGGAGAAAGAGAGAGAGGAAGAGAATGCGCATGCCAGGGTCTGTAACCACTGCAAACAGACTCCAGACACATGTGTCACCTTGTGCATCTGGCTTACATGGGACCTGGAGAATGAAACCTGGGTCCTTAGGCTTTGCAGGCAAGTGCCCTAACTGCTAAGCCATCTCTCCAGCCCAAAGGATTCCATTCTTGATCATTTTTTTCCTGAACACAAAATCCTAACTGCTTCCTTAGCCCCCTACCCTAAAGACCCTACGATGTCCTTTCTCTCCCCTAACAATCAGCTCCCCCCTTCATCCTCCACACTACACTTTGTGCGTCATACTTAACTGGTGATAAATGCTGGCCAAGGCTTTCACAGTCTGTGCACTTCACATAAGTATTCCTGAGTACTTAGATTACTATGTTGCAGGCCAGCTGGCCCACAGGTTGATGTTTTGTGAGAGTGGTGATTCTTAGGGTGTTTTTGTTTTGTAAGGGGGACCACTTTAGGAAACGTGAAAATTGCAGATCTTTGCAGCAAGGATGTGCAAATATATACACCGATACAAAAGGGCTGGGGAGATGTCTCAATGGTTAGAAGCACTTGCTCGCAAACTCTGCCAGCCTGAACTTAGCTCCCCTACCCACTTCATGAGCCCGTAGTAGCTGCTGTTATGTCTGCAATATTGAGCTCAGGGAAATTCTACATGGATAATGGAAGGGGTAAAAAGCAATCATCAAGGGCTGGAGAAATGGTTTAGCCATTAAGGCACTTGCCTGCAAAGCCAAAGGACCATGGTTCGATGCCCCAGGAACCATGTAAGCTAGACTCACAAGGTGGCACGTGTGTCTGGAGTTTGTTTACAGTGGCTGGAGGCCCTAGCATGTCCGTTTCTCTCTCTGTCTAACTCTATCTGCTTCTCTCTCAAATAAATAAATGAATAAATAAAAATAGAATATTTTAAAAAGTCACCAAAATAGAAGAGGGACTATTGGGATATAAGGAGCTCAATGGAGGGAAGAGGGGAGGAAGAAAGAAGACACTGGGAGGGAAAGGGGAGCATGACCAAACTGCCTTATGCACAATACATTGTCAATTACATAAATTAATTAAAAGTTACAAAATCTGTGGATGATTAAGTTTATATATGCATATTTAGGAAATTGAGTTGCACATATGCACATTATTGTTTTAAAATCTTAATAAAGGACTTGGGAATCTGCCATCTCAGTTGGTAGAGTGTTTCCCTTGAAAGTATGAAGAACTGAGTTCAATCCCCAGGAGCCTCTTAAAAAGGCATTGTGGGGCTGGAGAGATGGCTTAGCAGTTAAGGTGCTTGCCTGCGAGCCTAAGATCACATGTTTGAATCTCCAGGTCCCACATAGCCAGATGCACAGCCCTTCTCTCTCCCTCTTTCTCTTTTATTTTTCTCTCTCTACCTCTTTTTCTCTCTCTCAAAAAAAAAAAAAAAAATCTCTTTTTAAAGGTACTGTGACACATACTTGTAATTCCAGTGTGAAAGCAGTAGAACTCCTGCTCATTGGCCAGACAATCTAACTGAATTATCTAGTTGGTTGAGCTCCAACCAATGAGAGACTTTGTCTCAGAAAAGATGGACCCTATTCCTGAAGATCTAGGATTGTCTTCTGGCCTCCATGCACAAGGATGAACACATACACACACACACACACACACACACACACACACACACACACTTTAAAAAATATTTTATTTATTTATTTGAGAGGGAGAGAATGGGCATGCCAGGGCCTTTGGCCACTGCAAATGAACTCCAGATGCATGTGCCCCCTTGTGCATCTGGCTAACGCGGGTCCTGGGGAATCGAACCTGGGTCCTTTGACTTTGCAGGCAAATACCTTAACTGCTAAGCCATCCCTCCAGCCTCACTCTTGTTTCTTTTTTGGTTTTCAAGGTAGGGTCAATTTTCTTACTTCTGCCTCCTGAGTGCTGAGATTAAAGGTATGTGCTACCATGCCCGGCCACACACACATTTTAGAAAAGAGATAATATAGTTCATAGATTCAGTGTTTTTGTCCATACTTCCCAAACTGATGACACAGAACAGAATTACAAAATTCTACCCTACATCAAGACTCATTGATATAACAAGAAGGCACACATCTAGATCACTGGAATAGGGTAAAGAGTTTGATCATAAACCAATGTATATGGCAAACACATTTGTGAAACACAGAAAATCAAAATGAGGGAGATGAAAGTCTTTTCAACTAGTGACTAAAGCAACGGAAACTTACTGTGACACAGTTTTGTAGGCCAGTAGCCTGAATTTAGTATTATTGAGCTGAAATCAAGATGTCAAAAGGCTTTTGTGCCCTCAGAGTCTCCAAGGGAGACATGCTCCTTACCTCTTCCACCTGCTGCTGGCTCTTTGGTTTGTGATTGAACCATTCTAGTCTTCAAGGCCAGTATCTCCAACTCTGTGTTCTGTCTTCCCATGGCCTTCTCTTTGTGTCTATCAAATCTCCTTTAGTTTCCCTCTTAAGAGAATATATGTGATTCTATTTAAGACCCACCTGGATAATCTCATCTCAAAATACTTAACTGAATCTCATCAACAAAGATACCCTAATCAAATTACACAATATTTACAGATTCTGGGGATCAGAACCTGCTTAGAGGATGTGGCTTAGTTTACCATAGCACACATGACTTTTTTCTCAGATCGTTTAATAAAAATATTTTGATTATTTTTATTTTTATTTATTGATTGATTGATTGCTTTTCGAGGTAGGGTCTCTCTCTAGCTCGGGCTGACCTGGAATTCACTATGTAGTCTCAGGGTGACCTCAAACTCACGGTGATCCTCCTACTTCTGCCTCCCGAGTACTGGGATTAAAGGCATGTGCCACCACACCCTGCTTATTTTTTTTTATTTTATTAGGGAGAGAGAGAGAGAGAGAGAGAGAGAGAGAGAGAGAGAATGGGCATGCCAGGGCCTTCAGCTGCTGCAAATAAACTCCAGATGCACATGCCCCTTGTGTACATGTGCGGTATCATGTGCTTGCATCACTGCATGTCTGGCTTATGTGGGACCTGGAGATTTGAACATGTGCTCTTAGGCTTTGCAGGCAAGCACCTTAACTACTAAGCCATCTCTCCAGCCTTAAATGTTATTTTCACTTATTTATTTGAGAGAGAGAAAGCCAAAGAGGGAGGGAGAGAGAGAGAGAGAGAGAGAGAGAGAGAGAGAGAAGGGGGGGTGATATGGGTGCTCCAGGGCCTCCAGCTGCTGCAAAACTACAGACACATGTGCCACCTTGTTCATCTGTCTTACTTGGGTCCTAGGGAATCAAAGCTGGGTCCTTCGGCTTTGCAGGCAAGCACCTTAACCACTAAGCTATCTCTCCAGCCCTTCTCTCATATCTTGAATGTTTTTTTTTTTGCTTCTTCAAGTATCTTGAAATTGCAAAAGTAATAAGTATAAGTTCATCATTAAAGAAACTCTGACAATATAAAATGTTATAAAAATCAAAAATCAAAGGCGATATGGCAAGAGCCAATGCTGTGTGAAAGTGGACTTGCTTTGCAGGGAAGCAACTCAAAGGCATTCCGGTCCAAGCACTGCTCCTGGGAGGCTCCTTGGCACCATAATCTGTTTGACAATAGCTGCAGTCAATAAGGCAGTGTTGTGCGGTTTCCAGATCTTTACTGTACATTTCTGTGAGGTGTATTTGTCATGCTATGATTCCACATTCTGCATGTGTGTGTTGTGCGCTCATGCGTGCAGCTTGAACTTTTATAGATGGGAATTCCACTGACTGTTTTATTCTGCCATTCGTTCCTGTTCCTTGAGCATTTTCTTGGAGAGATTTCCATGTCAGTGCGTAGATTCCACCTCTGTGAACGATGCATTTGCAAAGATGTGTCATTGTTTATTTTCCAGTTCTTTTGCTGAGTGATAATTTACCTGGTTTAGTTTGTGGTTTCTGTGTTTTTCTACTATAACCACCAATGTGGCACTGAACATCTATTACCTCCAGCTTCATTTGCAGTCACAGTGCCTTATAGTTGGACTCCTAGAAGTGGCTTGACAGTGCTAGGCATGGTGGTGCGTGCTTGTAATCTCAGTACTGGGAGGCTGAAGTAGGAGGTTCTCCATGAGTTCAAAGCCAGCCTGGGCTACAGAATGAGCTCCAGTTGAGCCTGGGCAAGAATGAGACCCTGCCTCAAAATAAGTGTGGGGTTTGGGAGATGGCTTAGCAGTTAAAGGCACTTGATAGCAAAGCCTGATGGCCCTTAGCACCCACCTAAAGCCAGATGAATGAAGTAGCATATATATCTGGAGTTGGTTTGCAGTGGTCAGAGACCCTGGCATGCCTATATTCATTCTCTTTCTCTTGCAAATAAATAATTGTTTTAAAACAAGTAGATTAACAAATCAAAGGTGTACATTTCACAATCTGATGGTAACTGCTGAATTTCTTTCCAAAAATGCTATTCTAATTTATACTTCTACAATATCATATGAGAATGTTCTTTTGCCCTCACACTTATGACTACTTCAAGTCTTGTTTTTCTTTTCTTTATTACTATTCTTGTGATTATTTTATTGTTGTTAATGAGATCAAGCACATTATCTGGTATCCTAGTCATTTGTTTCTTTCTCTTTTTTTGTGTGTGTGGCTGTCCCTTTTATACCACTTGCCAATTTCTCTGTTGATTTGTTCTTATATTTCTACCTTGCAGAAACTCTTAGTAATTTGTGGATTTTAACTCACTGACTATTACTCATGCTGCAAGTATGATTCCCCCACTTATCCCTTGTCTTATAACTTAGCATGTGATTTCATAGACGTTTCATATTATTATGTAGCCCACTTATCTTTGGCTTTACGAGCTACAGCTTTTGTTTTGCTTGTGAAGAGCAGCCATGGTAAGTTTACCAAAGTATTCTCTATCCTTTTAGCTAAAAGTATGTATTTCTTCAGAGACTAGAAGGATAAAATGCCATCAAAAGTAAAAAGTCACATGTTCAAACAATAATAATTTATTAGTGACTTTAAGAAGGTGGGTTCTAGACCAGAGTATCTTGCTTGCTTTTACTATAGCGGTGTGGCCTTGGGGAAGTTACTTAGCTTGTCTGTGCTATGGCTTCCCCATTTGCAGAATGAAGTTCGTCACAGTTCCAATTTCATGGAATTGTAAATATTAAACAAGTCAATAGTGTTTGACATATGTATTAGCTAAAATGAACATTTCTATTGTTATGTCTGAATCTAAGAAGTCAGAGGAGGAAAAGTGGGACTATTAAGCTTTGAATATTTTCAGTGCTCCCACATTGGCATAGATATCTCTGTTCAAAATATTCCATGTTTAGGGCCAGAGAGATTGCTTAGTGGTTAAGGTGCTTTCCTGCAAAGTCTAAGGACCCAGGTTCAATTCCCCAGTACCCACATAAGCCAGATGCACAAGGTGACACATGTTTCTGGAGTTTGTTTGCAATGGCTACAGGCCCTGGAGTACCCTTTTCTCTCATAAATAAAATATTTTCAGTAATCTTCTGTTTTTAGTCCTCACCACTGAGGCTCAGACAGGTCATGCTACTCATCTTCCTTCTTTCAGGCAGAAAGTGATCAATCCAAGGCAGGTTACATTCTATCATTCTGCCCTCTGAAGTGGCCCAGGCAGAGGCTTGCATTTAGAGGTACTCTCTGAATACCACCTTCCTGTCAGAAGGTTCCACTTTAAGGTTTGAGCTTTGAAAGATTAAGAAACCCAAAGATTACTTCTAGACTTCTATAAATATAAATTACTAACTGAAAAATATTATAGGTGCTCCTAAGAGCTCATTGTATATTGTGGTGGCTTGAATCAGATATCCCCCATAAACTCATGTGTTCTGAATGCTTGGTCTCCAGCTGGTGGCAGTTTGGGAGGGGGAGCTTTTCTGAGAGGAGGTGCGTTGTTGGGGACAGGCTTTGGGGTGTCATAGCCAGCTCCCTCTTGACAGAGCTTGGCTCACTCTTCTGCTGCTGTTTTGCACCTGCTGTGGCAGCGCTGATGTCCAGCCTCTGCTCATGCCATGCTTTCCCCTGCCACCATGATGCTTCTCCTTGAGACTGTAAAGCAAAGTAAATCCTTTTCGCCCATTGGTTGCTTTTAGATGGGTGCTTTGTCCCAGCAATGAGGAGGCAACTGCAACATATATCTACCATCTGCCTGTCCATCCAAACAGAAATGAAGGAACCAATGTTTGTTCATGTTGGTCATTCCATTCCATTATTATTTTAACATTTGGTTACAATTTCTTGATCAGAGATTGAATGTCAGACTAAATGATGTATCTTCAATTGCAATATAGTACATATATATATAATATTACACTGTGATATATAATATATATACTATATCATATAATACTATTATCTATTATCTATTATATAGCATTATAATATATCTGTGTTGATTGTTTCCACATGATTTTGGTGAGAAAAATATGATCGAGTAGTCACTGCTTTATCATGAGAGTAAACATTGATGCTTACATGAACTACTGATAATTATAAAATATAATAAGGTGTTGTGATTGATATTTCAGACCCAGGAGCTCAACTATGTAGGCGGAGTTCCAAGTTCTACTACTTAACCTCTTTCTGGTGGATTGACAACACCCCTCTCTCATGTCTATTACTCACTGGCTCTTTCCCCATTCCTATCAGCCACTGGAATGTAGAGATGCTCACTCATCCACTCCCAAGAGACGCCACAATGAAAGGACAGAAAAGGCACCCACAGAGGTTCTGTGTTTCAAATTATGTACTATAACAAATGGAAGGTATGATAGTATGGGAAAGGGGGATTTAAGCCTAGGTATCCCTTTTTTTTTTTTTTAGCTTAGTCCTAAAAGTCTATATGCTAAAAGTCCCAGAAATGAGTTGTCTCCTCACCACCCTCTCCATGAATAATATGTTGAAAGAAATAAGAAAAGATCCAACTTGCCATAGGACTGGACTTAATGGAGCCAAAGGGTGGGTTTGTGTGGAGACAGAAACATAAGAATAAGAAAGAACATATTGCAGACTCCGGACTGAAGGAAAAGACTTGTGTCCTGGCTGCCAATCATCTCTATCCCAGGTTGAGTTCTGATGGCAGAGGCAGAATTTCCATAAAGGTGTGAGTCACTGAGAACAGAGGACCTCTGCTTTGCCCAGAAGCTTCATGAGTGAGTGACTTGTCCTATCACACAAAGCCTCATTCTTGATCAAATGTCTCCTGCCATCATCTTAAGTTCCTCAATAATTTTTATTAGGTCAAGAGTTTTTATTCTCTAATAGATCCCACAAATTATGTAGCAGGTTCTGTCTACATAACAGGGCCTAAAATGGTTCTGATATCCCAAGCATAAAATGAAGAGAATTACAATGGTGTTCCCACTCAGTGACAGTGAGGGAAGCGGGAGGGAGACAGCTGAAAATCATGAGGTAGCTTCGTGGTGGGGACAAGAAGGATACTGTGGTGACAAGTACAGACAGATGACCTGAGACCAGATGGGTCAGCATACATTGCTGTGGACGCCAGCGTGGTCATTACCTACTCCTGAAAACCAAATGCTCTCAGTGGATGCTCTGATGTCTCAGAAGTTTCCTGGAGCTCCTGGTAAAAAAAAGTAACTAAAATCACCTGAGATTTTGTTTCCACACTGTCAAATGGGGTCTCAAAATAAATTTAATCAAACTTTTATTTTTGAGGCAATCCCAACAGACTGGCCTTTTTTCTTTTGATGAGAGAGAGAGAGAGAGAGAGAGAGAAAGAATTGGCATGCCAGGACCTCTGGCCACTGTAATAGAACTCCAGACACCTGCACCACCTTGCATGCAAGTGTGACCTTACACATGTGTGACCTTGTACATGCGTCACCTTGTGCATCTGGCTTATTGTGGGATCTGAAGAGTTGAACATGGGTCTTTGGGCTTCTCAGGCGAACACTTAACTGCTAAGCCATCTCTCCAACCCCAAACTTTTTTTTTAAACAGGTCTTTCTTGCCTATATGAACAGAAGATAGTTTTAACCTGCTGTTTTATAAGTTAAAATGTGACTTAATTTATACATTGGTTTCTTATTTGCAAATGCATCGCTGTTTATGTAAGTAGTATATATCTTATATAAGGATGACTTTATTTAAATTTAAAGTGGATCGTTTTGATGATTTGGATTTAAAGTTTCAATTTAATATAGCAGAGTTTCTCCAGTTGGAAGTCAGCTCAGATATCGAATTACTTTTCAAATGACTTCAGCTGAGTAATTCTCAGGTGACCTAAACTAATTTCTTGGTTTTGTAAATTTCATCCTCTTAATTTTCAGCCTTCTCATGTTTGGTTCTGTCCTGGAAAGCCAACATGCATTTGTTAAAGTCTGAATTATAGATGACAGGCAGCCATCTGGAAGTGAAAAGGGGCAGGTTTCAGAAGAGCCCTTCACATGGTGAAGTACCATTCACATGCTCTCACGTTTGCCTTGTGTGGGAGAGAACAGAGCTGGAGACAGCCACGTCAGGTCTCGTAGAGCAGCAGACACTCACGAGGGTGCGCTACGTAAATGGGACATGTGACTTCAAAGGCACGCCAGGTTCCAGGAAGAGTGAGCCATGAGTGAGATAGTAAGATCTCTTTCCTTCATGGAAGTAAAATATTTTGAAATCTTGAACTGAGGCTTAAGTTAATGTAAAACAAAACAAAATAAAACAAGAGTTGCTAAGCCATGTGTGGTGGCACATGCCTTTAATCACAGTACTTCAGAAGCAGAGGTAGGAGGATGGCCATGAGTTCGAGGCCACCCTGAGAATACATAGTGAATTCCAGGTCAACATGGACTAGAGCATGACCCTGCCTTGAAAAGCCAAAAAAAAAAAAAAAAAAAAAAAAAAAAAAAAAAGTTAAAATAAAGCTTATTTTATTAGAGACTGTGTTTTTCTAGCAGAGGGTTTCAGTCTACAGTGTGTCTAAGCAATGTACTGAGAAGCCATCTTTCCTCTGTCCTTGCTAACATCGCATCCATCTTTAATAGTGTCTGTGTGCCTCATATTGCCCACAGCCGTGTAAGCACAATATTCAAAGAGGAGGGGCCAGGCAGGCACCAGCAAAGCAAGGGATAAACAGACAAAATAAGATTGGATGGGGTTTGGGAGTGGGGAGAAAAAAAAATGATATAGCTTCGAGTTTACCAGATAGGGCTTATCTAAAAAAGCTTTGCAGCCTAGTTTTAAAATGATAAACACAGAGAGCTGAAAAGGCCCCTGAGAAGTCATAGGCTCCATGCCCCAACCTCCAGGGAGGTTTTATCTAAACCATTTTTACCAAGAGGTGTCTGTCATGTTCTTAAAATTCTGTGGGGAAGTGGATATGACAGCATCTCTAGTATCCCATTATAATGCTTTATAACTACAAGTGTCAGCAAACCCCTCCATGTATGTGTGTGTGTGTATATATATATGTATATATATATATATATATATATATATATATATATATATATTCCTCCTTCTCTAGCTATAGCTCATCGTTTCCTGTTCTATTCTCAGTAGAGAGATGTTGTTCACACATCTGGATATGCCTTCTGAATAATAATTCTCCTGTATTAAAGATACATTAAGTGGCCCCTTTCCTTTTCTTCTTGAAACTAAATGATCCCAGAGGCTTAATCCTGTTTTTTTCATTGCTCATCTAAGTCCCTCTGAAGTTTCTGATGTCTTAAGATAAGCCTCTTTCCTTGGCAGGAGTTTTGACTTGCGGGGGCTTTCAAAGTCAAAATCTTTTCCCTAGTATCATTTTCTTCTTCGTGACCGACCTTCATACATTGGACCTTGGTGTGGGACTAGGTTGTTGAGCTCTGTGGGATGTAACAGGGCATTTCCCACACCACCTCAGTCCCTTGCTCAGTTCAAGCATCCTTAGCACAGCTTCCAGAAAGGAGAGTAGGACCACGAGAGATGCTGAGGAGATTGTGGGATCAGCTTCAGTTGACCAGGAAGAGAGGGGAGGAGGGTTGAATGGCTTGATGTCACATGTTTATAAGCCCCTGTGGCCCCCTCCTAAATGCCCCCGAGACAATCATTTGTAAACTTACAATCACTTGCCACATATAGAACTAAACATGGAGACCTAATTTGTCTGTTATCTTAAAAAGCTAAGTGGATTGTCTTCGGAACAATCTTGAATGTTTCCCTATGAGCTCTTGGATGGGTCCATGACACTTTTGAAGTTAGGCTGGGAGGACTGACAAAAACAGATGGTCAAGTGCCGTGCCTGCCCTCCTTCTAGTCGAACAAAACCAATACCCAGAATCTCTAGAACTCAAGATTCCTGTTCTGTGAAAATTGAGTAAATCTGAAAATTTCTCCTGAGTTTGCCCTTCAAAATTGACTAGTGGCCATGTATTGAGGTGGTGAGGAGGGGATTGCCTTAGGTAAATTCTAGAAATCCCCATTTTGAGGAGTTAACACCTATAGTTCAGTGACTTAGGCCCAATTACTTTCAGAACTAACCAGCTTCTGGGACAATACTTGAAAAGTTAGGCAGTTATTTCTATTACTAAGAAAATAAAAGAATCATGAATTCAACAATATTTTATTAAATACAAAGGGGACCTAACAATAAGAAAACTAATAACTGATTGAAAAATGTCCAAGACCCTAATAGACGCCCCCCCCCCCCCCAGCAGAAGCACAAATGGTCAATACACGTTTGAAATGATGATCCACATCATAAATGATCAGGGAACTACCAAACAGCAGGAAGATAGAACTCTATGCTTATGAAAGAGCCCAAGGCACAGAACACTGACAACATCAAACTCTGGTGAGGACGTGGAGCTAAGGGAACTCTCCTTCATGGCTGGTGGGAACACGATGTGGAGCAGCTACCTTGAAAGATCGTTTTGGCAATTCCTGACAAATGCCTTCCAAGGTCATCTAGCAATCAGATCCCTTGGTACCTGCACAGAGGAGTTGAAAACTCATGTCCAAACTAAAGCTTGCACAGGATGCTCATAGTAGCTTTCTTCACAACTGTCAAAATTTGGAAGAAATTGTCAAGAAACACAGGTATCCTTTGGTAGGTCTAAATTGTTGTTCATTTGGACTATGGGGTATTATCCAGTGCTAGGAAGAAATTCATTTTTCTCCATGAAGAAGACATGGCTTGTTACTAAGTGAACAGAGATAGCCTTTAAAAGTATGTATACTTCTTTATTGCAATTTGTGATGTTCTGGAAAAGGCAATGCTCAAGAGACATCAAAAAGAGACATCCAGTCGAGGTCTGGAGAGATGGCTTTGTGTTAAGGCTCTTCTTGCCTGCAAAACCTAAGGACTCAGGTTCAATTCCAGAGTACCCGCATAAGTCAGATGCACAAGGTGGCATATGAGTCTGGAGTTTGTTTGCAGCGCATGGAGGCCCTGAAGTGCCCATTCTCTCACTATATGCCTCTTTCTCTCACTCTCTTTCTTAAACAAACAAATAAATAAAAGTATTTTTAAAAAGACCACTGGAAGATGGGGAGATGGCTCAGTGGGCAGTGTTTGTTTTTCAGGCATAAGAACATGAGTTCAGATCCCCAGTACCCACATACAATGCCAGGCATGATGATGCACACCTGCAATCCGAGAGCTGGAGAGGTAGAGACATGGAATCCTTGGTGATTGCTGGCCTGCTTGTATAGCCAAACCAGTGAGCTCTAAGTCCAATGAGATACTTGGTCTTAAATAATAGGGTGGATGGGCTGGGAAGATGGGTCAGCAATTAAAGGTGCTTGTTTGAAAAGTCTGCCAACCTGGGTTTGATTCCCCAGCATCCATGTAAGCCATATACCAAAAGTGGTGCAATGTCTGGCATTCCTTTGCAGAGGAAAGAGGCCCTGGCATGCCAACACGCGTGTGCACACCTGTACACACACACACAAATAAATAAATAAGTATATTGTTTTAAAAACTAAGGTGAAAAGCCAGGTGTGGTGGCGCACACCTTCAATCCCAGCACTCAGGAGGCAGAGGTAGGAGGATCACCATGAGGTCGAGGCCACCCTGAGACTACATAGTGAATTCCAGGTCAGCCTGGGCTAGAGTGAGACCCTACCTCAAAAACAACAACAAAAAGTAAGGTGGAGAATGAGTAAGACCCTGATGTAGACATTTAGTCTCCACACACATGCACACCCACACAATGCGTTCCCACACACATATGCATACATATACATACACACATACATACATACCACACACACGCACATGCAAAAAGGACCAGTGGTTGCTGGGGGTTGGAAGTTGGAAAGGTTGAAGGTTAGGTGGCGGTAGAGGTGTTTTCACAGCAGTGAAACTAACCCATGTGACACTATAATGGTGGCTATTGCCATTATGAATGTTTCCAAGCCCACAGAATGTGCAACACCAAGAGTGAGCCCGAACGCTAGCCGTAACTCTCCTTCACAGTGAGATGTCAATGAAGGTTCTCCAGCCAGAACCAAGGTAGCCCTCTGGTGGGGCACCGTGACAGTGCGAGAGGCAGGAGCTGCATGGGAAGTGTCTGCACTTGGAGACCACCTAAAGGTGCCCTTTAAAATAAAGCTGATTACGGTAAACTGTGTATTTAGGTAAAGGGTGACACAAATGTTCACCTTTTTGATTGTTCAAGTCTCATAGCCTTCCTGACACACAGTCTTCCTACAGACAGAGCCTCCTGTGAAACATTTTCCGCCAACATTTGTGTTTATAATTACCCTGTAGTTTTTATTTAGACTTGGACGGGCAGCAGCAAAACGTGGCAGCTTTCTCACAGATCCTCGCGGCTGACGGGCAGAGGTTAATTTGTCTGTACACGGACACATTAGCTTGTCACATCTGCTATTAATTGCAAACAGACATATTAGTCTAATTAAACATTACAAGGAACTGACCTAAATTGTTCGAAGCCTGTTGCTAGATCAGCTCCACGGTTAGCACACTTCTAGCTGCGTGCTCATCTCTGCTAGGCTCGTGAGAAGGAACAGTCTTGACTCTGCAGTTAGTCATGGATCTCGTGGCCGTGACTGCTGGTATGTTAACTATGCTTGAATTTTTTTTTTTTTAAAAAAAGGCCTGTGTGACAGAACCATGTGCATGTGCTGTGGACTGCAGCCATTTCTACCCCATCGCCTCCACTGAGAGCATTTTCGAATGCTTATTTCCTGTGGCAGCTGTCTAAGTGGGTTGCAGCCATTCTAATTTCGGAGCTCGTTAATAGGACAAACAATTGTGGTACATCGATAGTCCATCAGAGTTAATTAAATGAGGAACAGCAACCGAGTGTTCATCAAATCACTCGAAAGCAATCAGGGCAGAGGCTCCGTCGCCCCTCTCAGCCTAGAGACTGGCTTGTTTAGTCATTTGTACTTGGGACATATTTAGAAACAACAAGATAGAAAAATGTCTGGGAATTAATCATCAATGTGCATTCCTTTTCCTAATTTTTATTGGTATTAAATTTGCTGTCACATCTATATATTGCCAGATCTTTCTTTCCTGGACTGTCCCCTCCTCATCCAGAATCAGAAATGCTATGTTGTTTACAGACTGCTCAGTCTTTGGGCACTCAGTGAATATTGACTATAGAAAAAATTGAACAAATGGTTTGTCCTCATGCAAGACAGAAATAATCCATTCAAATATAAAATTTTCAGTGAGAATGTGAAGGGTTTTGTGGCTGGAGAGATGACTTAGCCAGTAGAGTGTTTCCACACAAGCATGAGGGTCTGGGGGAGCCTGTGACTTCCTGAGTTCCATTCCCCAGCACCCATGTGAATAGCGGGATGTGACCTCCGTAACCATAGTCCTACAGGGAGCAGAGATCAGAGACTCACCGGATCTCGGGAAACATGGCAAACTCCAGAGGATGTGAGAGACTCTGCCTTAAGGGAAACATGCAAATGAGTGATTTAGGGGGATACCCGATGCTGCCTGGCTTCCATATGCATACTTACCCGCATACACACATACATTCACACACCACACCACATACTACAAACACATACACACACACACACACGTGTGTGTGTGAAGGGTTTTTACCATTATACTAAGAACAGACTTTAAAAAAAAAAAAAGGAGAAAGAGGAATCTAGCTTTCCAAACAAATTTAGCAAAGTCAAACATTTAGATTGGGGCTGGAGAGACAGCTTAGTGGTTAATTCACTTGCCTGCAAAGCCTAAGGAGTCAGGTTTGATTCTCCAGTACCCACGTAATCCAGGTGCACAAGGTGGAGCATGTGTTTGGAGTTTGTTTGAGGTGGCTCGAGGCCCTGGTGCACTCATTCTCTCTCTCTCTCAAATGAATAAATAAAATACCTTACAAAATTAAATGGCATAGGTATGCTTTCCTCAGTCCATCCAAATGCTGGTGGCATGGCACATGCTATCGTCTTGCGGGCCATGGACATGGCTGTGAGAACCATCCTTCCGGAGCCTGAGAGAGGACCAGGTAAGGAAGGGATCCGGCTGAAATTGCTGCGAAGTGGCCCAGGCAAAAGTGCAGTAGCTCACGCATTTGGAGTAAGTGTGCTCTGCTTTGCCCTGACAGACCCAGCAGTGGGTCTGCTGAAAGACTGATGCAATCGGCCCTTTGTGCTGCAGACTGAGAAGCAGTAATGCTGTTTTGGGAACCATGCTACTGGCTTCTCTGGGATTCAACACTACCCTGCCCCTCTGACAGCACCAGTGGCTCCTGGCCCTCAATTAGCTCACTAACATCATGTTTCATGATTTCAGCCATGGACTTCCACTTTAATCTTGGTAGAAGGATGAGACTAGAACTATGAATTCAGGAATAGAAGCCAGGAGGTCATTCAAAGGAGCTTCTTGATAAACTCTTACCCTTTTAGTCCCCCAGATACTACTCCAGAATCTGATAGACCCTTTTGCTGAATGTGTGTATGGTTTTGTCTCTTGTGATGGGAAAGACCATTCATTTTTTTTTTCATGAAACAAACAAAAAGTGGGGTGGGATACAGATGAATTAGAAATGGTCCTTGAAGCTGGGGTGTTCACAGTGTAGAGAGAAGCTGAGACAGATGTACTGACAAATAATAGGAGAAAAGATATATAAAGTACCTATGAAGTGTAGAGGAGGGGGCCATTCATCTCTCTGGGGTGGGAAGAATGCAAGGAAAACTTCACATGAAAGACAAAATTTAGCAGCCTTTTATTTATTTGTCTTTATTTTAGAGAGAGGAAGAGACAGAGAGATAGAGAGAAAGAATTGGAGTGCCAGGGCCTCAGCCACAGCAATCGAACTCTAGCCTCCTGCGCCTCCTAGTGGGCATGTGCAACCTTTCACTTGCCTCACTTTCATGTGTCTGGTTAACGTGGCATGTGGAGAGTTGAACATGGGTCGTTAGGCTTCGCAGGCAAGTGCCTTATCCTCTAAGCCATCTCTCCAGCCCCAAATTGAATAGTCTTTAATCATGAATACTTCAAGAGGAGTTGAGAAATACCAGTATGAAAGTACAGTTACTAATTCAAATCATCCAATAAATATTTACAGATGCCTACTGCATGCACGGAAGTATCTAGCCATGGCAATACCATGGAGATGAGAAAGATTAAGTGTCTTTTGTGGGCCTTGGATTGAAGTTGGGGTACAGTTATCAATCAAGTAACCATAAAGTCAGACCAAGATAAATGCTATAAATAAGACCAAAAGTGAGGGTAAAGGGATAAAGAGTGATACAACAGTAGTAGCAGGTTGTGTGGCTTTATGTGAGATAGACAAGCAGAGCCTTGCCAGGATGATGCGAGGTTTGGTCAGCAAGCTGATGGAGAACTACCGCGGGTCGTGTGGATGTTTGCAGGAAGACCATTCTAGGTGGGCTAAGACACCAGCGTCCAGATGTGGAGACAGGGGAACCTTGGAGCAAGCCAGCTAACTAGACTAGCTGAATGAGTGAGGTCTGGGCTCAGCAAGAGACCCTGTCTCAATGAATAAGATGGGGAATGATTGAGGAAGACATGTGGGACTGACTTCTGATATCCTTACACATAGGATTTGCATATGGAACACCACAGACATGTGCATTCCCACACAAATGAGCACATATCACACACACACACACCAGATTTAACAACAGACCCAAAGACCCTATTTCTAGAGATTCTTGTTTGGTAGACCTGGAGGGAGACCTGGGGATCCAGCTTCCCCACACCGAATTTCTCCCAGCTGCCCAAGTGTTCAGAAGCAGTGTTTGAAAAGTATATTTCATGGATTCATCCAGGGCTCTTTCAAGGGTACAGGGCTCAGCCCCACAGGCCTGCAAATGCCCTGCTTCCAGTATGTCAAAGCTGCTGGTCTTCAGACCGCACTGTGAGTAGCAAGGTTCTGGGGCTCCTTGTCAGTAATGGGCCTGGATCTACTCAGTGAAGTGTGAGCAATGAGGGACGTGATAGTCCAGACTCTGGCCTGGAGGAGGGTAAATGCCGCCCAGCTCAGGCCTCTGTCTCTAGGAGACCTGCAAGCTAGTGCAGTTCTGAATGGATGGGCAGTAGTGAAGGGACACTGGTAGGAAGGTTGACGGTCATGCCCCGTATCATTCGCCTCCTTTCTCTCCGTCTGACCAATGAATTGAGGACAATTCCTCCCGAAGTCTTCCTGCCTATTTTCTAACAGACTCTTCTACCTGATCCATTCCACTCAGCACCCCTCATCACGGATATATTCTCCTTTACTGCTACCTGATTTGTGTGTATCATTCCCATGTGTACACGATGATTCCAGACTCTGAAAGCCTTGGGAAACTGCCCAAAGCTGAATTCATGGTGAGAATCGTAGAGTCTGGATGTTAGAAATTCTATTTTCCAATTATGCTGTGATTACTTCTGGAATCCTCCATAAAGGTAAATATCTAGGGGCTGGAGAGATGGCCCAGAGGTTAAGGGGCTTGCCTGCAAAGCCTAATGATCTGGATTCAATTGCCCAGTACCCACGTAAAGCCAGATGCACAAAGTGGCATATGTATCCAGAGTTCGTTTGCAGTGGCTAGAAGCCCTGGCATGCCCATTCTCCTTCTCTCTCTCTCTCTTTCCTTGGAAACAAGTAAATAAATAAAATATTTTAAAAGAGATAATTATCTAGCTTCTTTCTGGATACTACCTATTGTAGAAACCTCCCCTCTTTCATGAATTTCTCAGTTAAAGAAAAAAAAATCAAAACTCAGGGAACCCAAATGGTCTCTTCACAGTCTCCTCACTAGATATCCAGGAAAATGAGTGATAAATAACTAATATTTTAAGTGCCTAATATATCTGAGGTCCTGATCTAAATTTTGCATATAGTTTATTTCATTTAACTGTCACAATAATCTCATGAGACAAATATTTGATTAACCTCAATAGGTCAAATAAATTGTCTAAAGTCATGCAGCTAGAAAGAGGAGGCATGACTCAAAGCAGACAATCTGAGTGCAGATAACACAGCATCTGAATTTAGCATATGGTCTTTCTGGAGAATCAATCTGTTCTAGTCATTGTTTACATGAGAAAAGTCCAAGCCTCCTGGAAGGATGCTTGGGCCTAGTTAAAGGAAACCCTGTCTTCTTCAGCTGTGCCTTATATTAGGAGAGCCATCAGCTCAGTGAGTATGAGATTGCGTGAGGGCCAGTTCTGGCATCTCTGTGACTTGTTTTTTAGTTCTAGTGGTTAGAACTGGGAGTGCTGGGGTAGAGGGGAGAAATCCTTGACCTGACCCCTTGGTTTCCCATAAATCAAAGCCCAATGTGGATGGGCTTAACTCAGCACTATCTACTGACTACCACTGGGCATAGGATCAAACTCAAATGTCTCATCTCCACATGAACCAGCCACTATATTCCAGTCACTCCTCACATTTGTGGTTCCCAGGGAAGGAGTAAAACTTGAATATAACATTCTATCTATTTAAATATTTAAAGTCACACATCAAACTCCTAAGCTCTCTTTTAAAAAAAAATGTTATGTATTTATTTGAGAGAGAAACAGAGAGAGAGTGTGTGTGTATTGGGCGCATCAGAGCTTCTTACCCCTGCAAACACACTCCAGGTGCATGTGCCACTTTGTGCATCTGGCATTACATGGGTACTGGGGAATTGAAACCAGACTGGTAGGCTCTGCAAGAAAAGTGCCTTTAATTGCTAAGTCTTCTCCCTAGCCCCCTGAACTCTTATGTATGTGTGTGTGTTATGTGTGTATGCATATGTATGTTCACTTGTGTGTAAGCACACATATGTAGGTGCACATGGAGGCCAGAGATTGAATCAGGGATCTTCCGCAATTGCGCTCCACTTTATTTACTGAGGTGAGGTCTCACTTGAATCCAGAGCTTGCCAATTTGGCTAGTCTAGCTAGCTGGATGGAAATCTCATATCTCTACCTCCCAAGCTCTGGGATCACATGTGGCCACCACCCCAGCCCAACATTTAGTGGGTGCTGAGGATCCGAACTCTGGTCTTCATGCTTATATAGCGAGTGCTTTATTCACCGAGCCATCTCACCAGCCCCCAAACTAGGTTGCTCTTAGAACATGTTTTATTCTCTCATTTTGGCAAATGTACCTTTGAAAAATTCTATATCCCAAGTACTGGGATTATGGGTGTGTGCCACCGTGTCCGGATTAAATGTACTTATTTAGCAGCAACAACAAAAAATATCAAGCTATGATCTAAGGTTTTAAAATAATTTCAGGACTGGTGAAAAAGAAAAGCACTTAACTGAATTTAATTATCATTACATAATGCTTTGTGCTTAATAAAAGTATCAAAGGGTGCAAATATTTTTCTATGGCTTTAAAGTTTAGCTTTAGTAAAAATTGTCTATAAACATCAAGAGCAAATTATATCTAATGCCGATCAAAGTTTTAAATAAAACTGTGAAGAGAGCCAACTGACTTGCACTCAATTTGTTGATCACTTAATTAAACATTACCCGTTGTCTTTGCAAAATGAAATACGCATAGTTCTGGAGCTAAATTTAGGTCTAGCTAGTTGTCCCAGCATTACATGCCATACCTGTCACATCCAGACCTATATGTATAAAAATCTAAGAGAAATCTATGCTACTTAAAACTGTAAGTGTTCCTTAGTTTCCATATGTAACTGGGGCAAGGAGCACTCCGATTTATGAGAACCACCCAAGCCAGGAAGGGGAAGAGTTGTCAGGTAAAAAGTCTAAGAACAACCTTCCATATGCAAGCAACAACCTCATCCATGGTTTTTGAGAAAGCAGATTTGATAAGAATCAGTTTTTTTTTTTTTTTTTTTCGATGTCGGGTCTCACTCTAGCCCAGGCTGACCTGGGATTCACTATGGAGTCTCAGGGTGGCCTCAAACTCACGGTGATCCTCCTACCTCTGCCTTCCAAGTGCTGGGATTAAAGGCGTGCACCACCATGCCCATCTTTTTTTTTTTTTAAAGCCAGAGTGCTTCTATGTCTCAAGCCCTCGCTCATTATCACATCTCAAAGGTTGGCATTTTGGCACAGTTACCTTTGGTTTTAAACATGTTAGGACAAGAGATGTAAAGTCCTAGTTCCCTGGGATATGAGCAAGAGAGTCATTAGGGTCCTTGTTTGAAGCTACAGGCTGTGTTGTATTGTTACCGAAGCACAGTTACTAAAAACAGTTTATGGAAGGAAAGGGTTTCCTTTGGGTTACAATCTCAGGGGGAAGTTTCAATATGGCAGGAGCAGATAGCCCGGTAACACACCTTCACATCAGAGTAGAGAGAGAGTGAGCTCAGTGTGGCTGGCCTATAACACCTTAAGGCCAGCCTCCAGTGACACACCGCCTCCATCAAGGCTCCCCTGCCCAAAGGCTCCCCCAGCTGGGAATTAAGAATGAAGCTTAACTATAAAATGTGAGGTTATGGGGGACACTTTACATTCAAACTACCACATGTACGCAGAGCAGAGGGCCAGCTCTATGGATAGGCAGCTATGCATCTGTTCTGTGTGAGTGATTAAGTGTGTGTGTGTGTGTGTGTGTGTGTATGTGTGTGTGCTTGCATGCACTTGTCTTTCTAAAGCAGAGGCTGGGCCAGGAGCCCTCTTATATGATGTAAGGGGGATATTACTCTGCCCTCTCATATTTCAAGCATATCCAGCACCCTCCGTTTTCTGGGCCAGAGCACTTGTACTGACTCACGTCACTGTAAAATCTCTGCTCCATACTTCACATCATTTGCTCCTCACTGCATTCCGGTCCTGCTCAAATGACGCTCCTACCAGAGGCCACCTTGGAGACTGTCTAGAAGAACACTATTACCCTATGTTTATCATCCACCCAGCTCTGCGCTTTTATGTTGCTCTTATTTATTTATTTTTGTATTTATTTGAGAGAGGAAGAGAAAGAGAGAGAATGGGCACTCCAGGGCCTCCAGCCACTGCAAACAAACTCCATATGCATGTGCCACCTTGACATCTGGCTTACATGAGTCCTGAGGAATCGAAACTGGATCATTTGGCTTTGTAGGCAAGTCCCTTAACTGCTAAGCCATCTCTCCAGCCCCTCTGTTGCTCTTATTAACCTCTGAAATTATGTTATATATCTGTCTGAAACTGTGTCTGTCATTGGAAGAAAGGAAACTTTCTTTTCATGGCTGTGTCTGTAGGACCTAAACTAATGCCTGTCCTATCTCGAGTCAGCAATAATATTTTTATGCATGAATGAATAAATGGTTTTGGAATAGGAGCTTCTTATCACACAGAGAGAATGGTTGCACTTTACCATAAAGATTTTGAACAAGGAAAGGATTATCCTTTACCCTGTGGGTGGCTGAGTTCCTAGGTGACCATTGGAACCAGGCACACCTCTTTCTCCCCACAGGACACCTGAGCACTCTGACTTTTTTCCCCTGGTCTAATGAAGGAACAGAGCAGGTGTGACACTGAGCAAATTAGCTTTTCTCATCCCTACCTAGGAAGTTGTAGAACTGCCTTTCAATTATAACAGTGCTTTCTCTGTGGCAAAAAAAAAAAGGAGAAGAGAAGAGAAACATATTAACAAAGGCCAAGATGATCTGCCTTCAACTAATACCAATTAACACTTTCCAAGTGAGGAGACTAGAAATGAAGCAGTGGCTTTCACGTTGTAAGGAACAGATACATGAAGCTTTCATTTTCTATCTCTGGAGATCATCCAGCTAAGTTCTGCACTTACTGGGGCTCCGCAGAAGGAACTTGGCACAGAAACCCAACCCATGTGTTTCAGGATACTTCCGGAAGGACAACACTGAAGATGTGAAAAGGAAGAATGAGCTAGGGTCCTGCCTTTGAGAAGTGAGAGGCTGAAGTATTTTGGTGGAAATATTTCTTAGAATGAGACTGAAAAGCTATTCACTAACTTCTATGCAGCAAGCAGCAGTTGTCCCCAAATTATTTCTTGTTGGTATTCCTGTATCTATGTTTCATGGAACCCAGTGACACAGCCTAGAAGTTGAGCACGGGAAGTTAGGTCACCAAGCTTCCTGGAATGGTGGGTGATTTTGTTGGTAGTACGTGTTGAGAATTTCATGTTTCATTCTGGTTCTATGTTTAAAAATTGTTGTCTTTCTACTAATTTCATATATGTATATAAATGTTCTTTGGTCATATTCACCCCATTACCTTTTATATCCCCCTGTCACTCCCATTCAAACCCTATCTTTCTCCCAACTAGTCATCTCCCTACTTGCATGTCTTTCATTGTGAATGACTTACTGAGTTTCATTAAGGTTGCTTTCATGAGCAGAGCTGGGGAGTTATTTACAGGATCATGGGCAACCTTACCAGTGGCTACACTGTTACAGAACATGACTGTCTCCTGCAGCAACCATCAACTGGTGACAGCTCCGCTGGGAGGGTAGGTCTCTCCTGTCCATGATGGAATGTGGACGGGTTCAGGTGGGTGCAGGAAACCATATATGCTATGAGTTCTTCAATATACCCGCCATGTCATATCCAAGAGGCAGTGTTACACAGAACTCCTCCCCATCCTTTCCACTATCACTTCTGTGTTGTTCTCTGAGCCTTGGAAAGGGCGATATAGATGTCTTGTTTAGAAATACTATACAATAATCATTTATTTTCAGCATTTTGGCCACATAGGCATTTTTGCATTAACCTCTTTATTGTGATGTTTTTCAGCCTGAATACGAATGGAAAAAAATGCTGTATAAAACCCTACTGGGTGAATTTCCAGGAGCTTATTTCCAAATGATCTCCTCAGTAAATGTTAATGTAGACAAGTGATCAAAAAAGCATTTAAAAAAAGCCTCTCTTGCTTTTGCAAATGATCTCAGATACATGTGCCAGTTTGTGAATCTGACTTTACATGGGCAGTAAGAAATTAGACCCTGCCCAGCAGGCGTTGGAAGCAAGCTCCTTTAACCACTGAGCAATCTCTCCAGCCCATCATGGGAACTTCAATTCATAGAGAAATGATATTCCTTCCACTGAGTACAAATTTAAACCATGATGGTATATATATATATATATGTATGTATATATAAAACAATTGTCAGAAGACCTAAAATGGAGAGAAGGTGGGACCCCTTAGAATATTGTGACTCAAAGAGCCACATGGTAGTGAACTTCCAGGTTTTCTCTGGCCTCATATTACCCAGAGGTGTAACTAAAGAAACCGTCAACTCAGAAATTCCAAGAGACTCAGACAGATCAAGTCCCAACAAAAGCGTGCTCTCTCTCTTTAGATGAAGGGCAAGAAAATAGAGGGTAGTAACAGAAAATGATTGGATAATAACTAAAGGAGTAGTCAGGGTTCTCCAGAGACACAGAGCCTATACCATGCATATATTCATTGTATGACATTGGCTTATTGCAGGCTGACTAGCCCCGTAAGAGCAGTTGCATTCTTATCACTGGGACAAAATACACAACCAGAGACAGCTCATGGAACATGTATTTCTAGCTTGCCATTTTATTTTATTTTTTTAAAAATATTTTATTTTATTTATCTACTTATTTGAGAGAGAGAGAGAAAGGGAGGGAGGGAGAGAGAAAGAGAGAGAGAAAGAGAGAGTTGGCATGCCAGGGCCTCTAGCCACTGGAAACAAACTCCAGATGCATGCACCCCTTTGTGCATCTGGCTTACCTGGCTCCTGGGGAATCAAACTGGGATCCTTGGGCTTTGCAGGCAAATGCCTTAACTGCTAAGCCATTTGTCCAGCCCTTAGCTGGCCATTTGCTTCCTCATGGCCCAGAAACCATGGCAGGAGCAGACAGGCAGGTGTCTTTGTCATGTTTCCAAGGCAGCAGGGAGGAAGCAGAGTGAGCCCACTAGTACTGGAAAGCATGCCTGGACTGTTAAATCCCAAAGTCCACCCCGGGTGACGCAACCTCCTCCAGCGAGGCTCCACCTCCCAAAGGCTCCACAAACTTCCCAAAGGGTGCCACCAGCTGGGGATTAAATATGATCCTTAATCACAAACACGTGAGTTTATGGGGGCCATTTTATACCCGAGTCACCATGCCCATGAACTGTAGTTGAATAGACGCAGAACCAGGAGGGCAGATGATTAAGTTTAAATGTCCCAATAAGCTTGAGACAAAGGCAAAAATGAGGTTTTAGTTCAAAGAAAAATTGAAAAAAAAAAAAGCACAACAAAAAGCTATGTCCCAGACTGGTGAGATGGCTTAGTGGTTAAGGTGCTTGCCTGCAAAGCCAATGGACTCAGGTATGATTCCCCAAGACCTATGTAAGCCAGATGCACAAGGTGGCATATATATCTGGAGTTTGTCTGCAGCAGCTGGAGGCCCTGGCATGCCCATTCTCTCTCAAAAAAATAAAATAAAATAAAATAAATAAAATAAAATACTTTTATTAAAAAACAGAACAAAACTGTGTTCCACTTTGAAAGTAAAACTTTTACTTATTGCAAACCTTTTTTGTACTGGTTAAATCTCCCAAAGGTGGTATATGCCCCTAATACTTAGTAAGACTTTTTACTTTATGCAGTCAGACATATATATATATATATATATATATATATATATATATATATGTTTTAGATTTGCATTTTCATCCTCTGAAAACCGTAAGGCTTTATTGGTTATTTGGATTTGCCCCTCAATGAATTGTTTATCATCCATTTCTTATTATGTTGTTTTTTAAATTTTTCAGTCAGAGATTCTATGAATACCATACATTGCTGGTGAAATTGCAATGTTCAAACCTTACAATGTGGCATTATCTGTAATAATTTTACTTAAAAATTTTTTTTTTTATTTTTCAAGGTAGGGTCTCACTCTAGCCCAGCCTGACATGGAATTCACTATGTAGTCTCAGGGTCGCCGCTAACTCATGGTGATCCTCCAACCTCTGCTTCCTGAGTGCTGGGATTAAAGATGTGCACCATGATGCCTGGTTTATCTGTAACAATTTTAAATTGTACATGTGGTTATATCAATCTACTATAGGGAGAATTTTACCCTTAGAAATAAATATATCTATTTGAAAAAGAACATAGCACTTTTATAAACCCTGTTTCTGATTGGTTTATCTTTGACTTTCTTCATATATATATAATTTATTTATTTGAGAGAGAGAAAGAGAATGGGCATGCCAGGGCCCATTGGTTAAGTCAATGATAGTGCATTTATATCATTATGTAGGTGGTCAAAACTAATGTGCAATGTTAATATTGGTTGACTAAGGAGTATTTTCTTATGAGAAACCAAGATGTAAATGTGATATGATCTAATTTTCATAATATAAAGTATCAAAGACCAAATATATGTGTTCGCATATACACACATGACATATATAAGCCAGGAAACATATGAAAGGCTGTATTACAAAATATTAACTATTTTGTCATATGAAGACAGGATAAATAGAAAGAGAAGGGTGATATAAGTATAAAGAGAAAGGTGAAAATTAGGGGGCATTTACTAATTAAAATGTATATATACTAAAAGTCTATTTATATAAAATGTGGGCTGTGGATATGTAGGTGCCTAAAGACATATGTGAAAGGTCAGCCACATAAATAAAATGATGATGGATTCTGTCTGATAGGACTGAAGTGATTTCATTTTCTGCTTTCTCTCTTACAAATTTTATGAGTTGTTTTCTAATAACAAGTGCACTATTTACGTATCCAATTCATCCATTCAGAAAAGGCCGTATTTTCATCTGGGAGGTCAATTATTTTTTTGCATGCATTTGAGTTTCACTGAGGAGAATCTGTTTGGAAGATACCACGTGAGAGAATTCTGTGCTTTAAAGAAGGAAACCCAACAGTGGAGCAGGCAGGAGGCTTTACCTCCTGGAGGTGAGGCTTACTATAACTTTGAGATTGCTTGAGTTTGGGAGATTTTTGAAGATGATGATGATGGGAGAGCAGTTACAGATCCCATCAAGCACAGTGCTTTGGGGAGGATTGATCCTGGAATGGAGGTGGTGGAGGATTATGGCTACAAGCATATATCTGTTGACCACATGTTTGAACAAATGTGTACACACATGTGTGGGTACACACAGGTGCACCCACACAAACATGTATATACATGCACACACACACACACACCATATTCATTTTGTTTTTGTTGTTTTTCAAGGTAGGGTCTTGCTCTAGCCCAGGATAACCTGCAATTCACTATGTAGCCTTGGGATGGCCTCAAACTGACACCAATCCTTCTACCTCTGCCTTCTGAGTGCTGAGATTAAAGGCATGCACCACCATGCCCAACATTATTATTATTTTGTAAATAAAAGGATCAATTCTGAAAAGCATGTCTGCAAAGAAAGAATGGAATAGGGCCAAGGGTGGCTGCAAGATTTCTGGCCTTAGCATCTAGCAGAACTGGTTTGCATGTATTGGGATGGATGCCAGCAGAGAATAATTGGGTTTGGTGGGAAACAACAGTGTAGCTTAGACTTCCTCCTTTGGAGCAAAGTATTAGACATCCTCATTCAACATTCCCCACGACACCCTCCAGAATCATCCACTTGGCTCTGTGTCTTGGAGCCCACCACTCCAGACCTCACTGTCCAAGCTTACATGTCTTCTGCTCCACCACCACCCAGATTCTGGTTAGGCCAAGAAGACACAGTCAGAAGGTCAGTGTCAAAAAAACCAAGTGTTCTCCTCCTGCAGCTGTGTAGTTTGCAATGGCTGGAAAGGCAGTTTTTCTACCTACAGCCCCGGCTGCTGTCAGAGACCTCAGCCCATGGTTGTAGCTCTTGCTAGGTGTATTTAGCGACTCATAGCAGTTTACCAGGATGTGGTAACATGGTGCTTTAGGCTGAAGGGCCTAAACAACAGAAATGTATTTCCATACGGTGTCAAAATACACTTGGATTCTTGTCATGGCAATACAGACAGTATTTTGTATTTTGATTCTTTGACTCACTAATGGCTATCTTATCCTACGTCATCAGTACATGTCTAAGACCAAAACTTCTCCTTAAAAGGACTCCCATCAAGCATATCTATTTAAGGTTTGCCTTCATGACCTCATTTGGACCTAATTATAACTGCAAAGGGTTTATTTTCAATTTGGCCACATTTGGAGGTACTGGGGGATAGGACATCAATATGACTTGTTGGAAGATGAGGATACTATTCAGTCAGGAACAATCCTTAAAAATAGAAGAGCAAGTTTTGGTTCCATGTGCTTCATCACATCTTGCTAATCTCACCTAACTGTGTCTATGCCTTTGTAGAAACCCTACCTTAAACTCTCTTCAACTTCGATTGGTTGGTTGATTGATATAATATTATCCAAGTGGATATGTAACATTTAATATATATATTATATGTATGTTATTGTATTATCATATATATAATCAAATAATTATGTATGTATATTGTTAGATAATAGGTAGTCCTATCCATGTGGCAATACAGAGCAGACACTGAGATATTAAGGGTCAGAATTCAAGGGATAGTGTTCACCAAGGTTAAGCCTATCTGGCTGGTCATTTGTCGGCATCTTCTGCTGACTCTAGAATGGAGGAAAGGGGCTCTGAAAAGTTCTGTTGCCGTTGTTGTTATTCAAGCTAGGGCTTTGTGCTAGCCCAGGCTAACTTGGAATTCACTATGTATTCTCAGGCTGGCCTTGAACTTATGGCAATCCTCCTACCTCAGTTTCCCAAGTGCTGGGATTAAAGGTGTATGCTACCACACCCAGCAGAGCACTACATTTTTTTTAAGTAGGGTCTCACTCTAGCTCAGGCTAACTTGGGATTTACTCAGTAGTCTCAGGGTGGCCTTGAACTCACTATAGAGATCCTCCTACCTTTGCCTCCCAAGTACTGGAATTAAAGGTGTGCACCACCACACCTGACTGAAGCACTGATTTTTGAGGGCACCCTCTGCCTCTCTTGGCTGCCTGGGAAGCTAAAAATTGGATCAGAGACAGATAATAGAGATAGCAAATATGGATCCATTTAAATGTGTTTTGTATTAAATAGAAAGACATCTAGGTATTTTTTAATTTTTTTATTTATTCAAATAAAAGAGGGGGGAATGGGTGGGCCAGGGCCTCTAGCCACTGCAAATGAACTCCAGATGCAAGCGCCACCTTGTGCAGCTAGCTTATGTGGGTCCGGAAGAATCGAACCTGGGTCCTTTGGCCTTGCAGGCAAGTGCCTTAACCACTCAGCCATCCCTCCAGCCCAAAATAGAAAGATTTTTAATGGAAGTACTAAGGCCAAGCAAATTGTTCTAGTTACATAGGATAACTGTGTATATTCAGAGGAAGAAAGGAAAGGAAGAAAAGTTGGGGGAGAAACTGAAGAAGTGTGAAAGTACAGACACATTGGACCCAGGCACAAATCCATCTTGAAGGACTACAGCTAGAGTATAGAGGGGAGAAACTCATTCAAGATGAGGCTGCTCCCTCCATTGAGACCAGAGGGTGAGAACGTGCTTATGACGATGCAACAGAACCAAGTAGAAGAGAAAAGAATTCATCTCACCCTACAGTGAATTGAAATCACCATTGCAAAATAAATCAATAAACGAATAAATTTCTACATTCGCGATTTGTTGATTTCTTATGCTAATATCTAGGAAATTCTAAGTAAATAATGCTTTACTTTTATGTGTAGAACCTGCCTGGTGTGGCTGTGCATTGATCATGCGAATATGTTATCCCTGACTCTCCACACACAATCATTAGCATAGTGCTTTTTCTTTATGCCACAATAAATGTGGAAAAGATCCCCTAGTCGGTTGTAGATGCCATTTACAGTTCTTATCTTATTTGTTAAGGTACACACACATTTGTGGCCATTTCAAATATAGATGAACAGGGACTTTTGATTTACCCTATATAACAATTTGGAAAAGTAATCTAGAAAAAGATTTTCAAGCTAAAATGCCCTTTAATTGAGTATACACAATGGAACCGTTAGGATGTATTATGTTAGTAACTCAAGAGCAATCACGTGTGATGAAATTGATGTACTAAACATACGGGGTTTTAACTTTTTTATCCCAGAAGGAAACTTAGAGATCCCTCGGAACAATTTGACTCATTTTGCAGATGAAAACACTGAGGCCCAAAGATCTGCATGATCTTCCAAGTCCCCGTGAGGAGTAGAGGGTAGAATCCAGGATGTGTGTCCTGCCTCAGATTGTGTCACCCTGAAATCAAAGATAAACACGTTTGAAAGCATTTGACTTTTTGGTAGGTTTAGCTTGCCGTGATGAAATAATAAAGGGAAGAAAGGGGCAAAGGAAAGGACTGCATGGAAAGAAAAGAAAGGGAAAATAAGGAAGGGAAGATGCCTACCAAGTTAACTTTGCAGTGATAACAGATGTCAGTGGGACGTAACCCTTTTGCTAGAACTCAGGATGGAGGCTGCGGAGCTGGTTCAGCAGGTAGGAGTGCTTGTCTCCCAAGTGTGAGAGGCTGAGAGGATTTGAAAGGATCTGTGATTGATCTCCAGCACCTATGTAAAAAGTCAAGTGCGGACGTGGGCAGATGGCTTAGTGGTTAAGGTGCTTGCCTGCAAAACCAAAGGACCTTGGTTTGATTCCCCAGGACCCATGTAAGCGAGATGCACAAGGGGGCACATGCATCTGTAGTTTCTTTGCAGGGCTAGAGGCCCTGGTGTGCCCATTCTTCCTCATGTGCACGCTCAAATAAATAAAATAATTTTTTAATAAAAATGGCAGCTCCAGGCTCAGTGAGAGACTTTGTCTCAAGAAAATAACAGAGAAAAGCAATGGAAAAGTTCATTTGGTATTCTCCTTTGGTCTCCACATTCGTGCACATGAGGCATGCACATCTGTGCACACTAATGTATATAGTATACATACACACTTCCCACCAAGAAAGAAGAGAGAAGGGGAGGAGAAGGCTATCATGTCTCCTCAGAAGTCTCCCGTAGACTCAGAGGGCAGGCCCTGGAGTGAATGCCACCCATTGTCTGGAATTCTTTCCAGCAGCTAGTGCTAGTGAAAATGCTTAGTGGTCACCATTTGGGAGCTTTGTCACTAAGGACTGGTTTTTGCCTTGATGACAAGAAGAAAGACAACCATCTCCTTGCACACTTCCCTGTAGTGCCCATCTGTTTCTAGAGCTATTTTCTCGTCCATTTACACTTTTATCTTTTAGCAGTAGAGGCTAGAACAGATACAACACAGGAAGGGCAGAGTCCTCACTCAAGCCCTGTGTAGATCACACATAAAGTATAAGTTCTATCCTAGAATTTCTGACCACCAAATGAAGAAGAAAATGGCTGGTCGGGGACATGGCTCAGAGGGCCAAAACGCTTGTTGCGCAAGTGCAGCAAACTGTGTTGGGATCCCCACACCTCACATGATGCTAGACGAGCTATCACGTGTATCTGTAATCCCAGTGTGCCTACAGCAACATGGGAGGCAGAGACAGGAGAATCCTCAGAAGCCTGCAGGCCAACTAGCTTATTATTAGTATTAACAACATATTTCGTACAAATACATCACGTGCTGGTACCCTCTTTTCCCTTGTCCCTGCCCCCATTCCGTTGAGGACCCTCCTCGGTGGGGTTGCAGATATTCCCTATGGGGTTGTGGTTTATGCATTGTGGAAGTAGCACTCAGTTATTTGGGGGGCAGGCGGAGGGAACGCCTCTGGGCATGATGTCTCAACCTGTGGCTCTCACAATCTCTCAGCCCCCTCTTCAGTAAAATTCCCTGAGCCATGGTGGGTGAGTTTGAAGTCTACTTCAGTGATGAGCTCTTAGGAGCCTCTGGATCTCTGCGGTGGTAGGTGTTGAGTATCCTCAGGGTCTGACTCCTTCACCCTGGAGCTGATGATCAGGTTTAGCATGGAAGCAGCACTCTTGCTCGTCTCCCCAGTTCCTCGGTGGTTTCAGCTGTGGCTTGGCTGAAGTGCGAGGGGTCGTTTGTCTCCTTGGGTCTCGCTACCTTCTGAAAAAGAAGGGTGCAGTGATGAATAAGAGACCCTGCCTCAAACAAAGTAGAAGGCGAGGACCAATATCCCAGGTTGTCCTCTGACCTCCACATGCATGTGCCACGGTATGCAGTTACCAACAGTCACACACAAACATCATACACACATAAAGATTTAAAAAACTAGAGAGGAATAAATTGCCCAAGAATGATCGAAGAAGACAGTGATCTCCAGCTGAGACCAAATACCTATGAGCTCTGAGCTGGAAAGAGAACATTTACTCATTCAACAATTCAACAAGCATTTGTCAAATAACTTCTCTGGCCCAGGTACTACGTACGCAAGCCATTGGAGGTTGCAGCTGGGAGTCGACCCCTCTGGGCACCTGGGGGTCATGTGAGTTGGAAGCAAGGTGTTGTCTGAGGCCAAATTAGCACAGGTCATTGACAGACACCAGCACAGGCTGTAAGTGACCAATGTGCTTCCACTCCACAGTTCCTCAAGTTCCTTCTTGGGCTGAGGAGATGCCTCAGTGGTTAAGGTGCTTGCTTGCAAAGCCTGACAACCCTGGTTCAATTCCCCAGTACCCACATAACCCAGATGCACAAAGTGTCACATGCATCTGAAATTTGTTTGCAGTAGTAAGAGGCTCTAGTGTGCCCATACTCTCACTTGCAAATAAGTATGTTTAAAATATGTATATGTATATATATATATATATATATATGTATATATATATATATATATATATATATATATATATATATATAATCCTTCTTGGGGCTGGAGAGATGGCTTAGCAGTTAAGGCACTTGCCTGCAAAGCCAAAGGACTCAGGTTTCATTCCCCAGGACCCACGTAAGCCAGATGCACAAGGAGGCACATGTATCTGGAGTTTGTTTGGAGTGGCTGGAGGCCCTGGCATGCCCATTCTCTCCCTCCCTCCCTCTCTCTCTCTCTTTCTCTCTCAAATAAATAAATAAAAATAAAATATTTTTTAAAAATTTCCTTCTTGCCAGGATCTTGAAAGAATATCAAAACAGGATTTATTTATGTAAATTCCTCTTTGCCACTAGATACCTGGAGAGTTCTTTCATGACCCGATTACCCTCGTTATTAATATTGTGCCGATATTCTCTTTTAAGTGCCTTCTGCCAGGATTTTGTGTGAATTTTGATGAGTTAGAATGATTTTCAGTAATGCTGACAAAGATCTTTTTTAGATGCTACTTACTATATACCCGCACAGGGTCAATTGCCTCGTGCATTCCATTGCAAAGAAATTGCGATTATTTTCCACTTTATAGATGAGGAAACTTAGAGAAATTAAGTGGTTTGTCCTGACTTGTAGAGGAGTTCTGATGATGGATTCAGAACTTTTTCCTTCTGCACTGACCCAATGGTGTGGTGGCCTGGGCAGCTGTGTTCGGCCCACTGCATTGCTGTAAGAGCCGCCTGGTGGTGAGGAGCTCAATGTCTCAAGCAGGGGTCCTGGGCTTCTTAAGTTTTCACACTTACCTTTCCACCCTGATTTACTTTTCTTTGGTTGTGTGTGTATGACATGTGTACGGTCACGTGTGTGAAGGCAGGCATGTACATGCCATGGTGCACGTGTGGAGGTCAGAGGACAATCTCAAGCAGTAGCCCTTGCCTTCCACCTTGTTGGAGGCACCGTCTCTCTTGTTGCTTACCAACATAGAAGCCAGGCTAGCCGGCTCATAAGCTTTGAGCTTCTCCTGTCTCCGCCTCCCTTCTCACAGCAGGGATGCTGGGGATTACAGACTCTCGCTACACATCCGGCTTCACATGCATGTCCAGGATCTGAACTCGGGTCATCAGCCTTGCACAGCAAGTGCTTTGCACGCTGAGCCAGCATCTCTCTCACTCTATAGGCTAAGCTGACTGCGGATTTGTTCCCCTTCTGCCTCCTGAGTGATGGGATCGCGTGCATGTGTGGCACCATCCCTGGCCTTTGTTTCATTATTTGCTTGCTTCTCTGTTTGGGAGACAGAATCTTTCTGTGTAGCCCTGCCTGGCCTGAAATTGCTACCAACTATTTGCTAGGCACAATTTTAGGTTTCCATTAATAACTGGGCAGGTTTAATGATTTAAAAATAGTACTCATGGGCTGGAGGGATGGCTTAGCAGTTAAGGTGGTTGTCTGCAGAGCCAAAAGACCCAAGTTCAATTCCCCAGGACCCATGTTAGCCAGATGTGCAAGGGGGCGCATGTTAGTATGCAGTGGCTGGAGGCCCTGGTGCACCAATTTTCTCTCTCTTTCCCTCTTTCTCTGTCAAATAAATAAATAAATAAAAATAAAATATTCAAAAAAAATAGTAC
Source organism: Dipus sagitta (assembly GCA_036346955.1). Lineage (NCBI taxonomy): Eukaryota > Metazoa > Chordata > Mammalia > Rodentia > Dipodidae > Dipus > Dipus sagitta. The sequence continues at coordinate 43,455,659 of CM070788.1, forward strand.
TTACGCCCTGTATGTATATCTTACATATGCAAGGAACAGAACCAAACACTTTATTTGGAACAAAAAGTTGGGGCTCCATACACTACACAGCCCAGAAGTGTTAGGAATGTGAACTTCGTGAACAGATTTTTTAAGCTATAATTTAATGGGGCAGGTTTAAATTTTAGTATGCACTGGCTGAAACCACTAGGCATCGATTTAAGAGGGAGACTATGCTGATAAAAATGACTCATCACCTTCGATTCTTTCTGGAATAAGGCAATGGGATAATTAAATAGCTAAAATACAAACAGGACTCTCACCTGTCATGTGATTCTGGACACAGTGAGGAGATAAGCCCTGATATGGAAACAAGCTGGCAGAATTAGTGGCAGAAAGCTGGCCTCAAGGCGTAGGAAGTAACCAAATTAAATGGGCTGCTTGCAGGCACAAGTCTACTGTGGGCTAATTTGTTTCCTGCAAAAAGGAGAAAAAAAAAAACCCTCAACTCATTTTTGTCCTCTTAAATTTTAAACAGGCACTGTGTAATTGCGTTTCCCTCTTCTTAAGATTGTTGCTTGGGCAGGGAGAATTGTGGGAGGCAGAGAGAGAGAGAGAGAGAGAGAGAGAGAGAGAGAGAGAGAGAGAAAGAGAAATGGAGGAGGAAGAGGAAGAAGAGAGAGAGAAAGGAGGAGGAAGCAGTGTTCCATCTTCTTCCTTCTCAGGGAGCTTAGTTACATCCGGGCTCCGGTACAAGCAGGATATAAACATGTTTCATCTATGCATATGAGCGGCATCTCTTTGAAATATCCGTGTTGGCTCTTCTCTGAGGAAAATTCCAACTTCCATCTTCTTTCATCTCTGCCTGTGCGTGAGAAGCCACAGTTTAACGGCACTTATTGGACCCATTGATTAAACACTGACCTCACTGCAGGCTCAATCAGGCAGCATATAGAACAGCGTGAAGCGTGTTTGCTCAGGGCACGTTCTCATGCTTTTGCTATCCTTACAGGACCTTTATGAATTCACTAGATATTTGCAGAAGGCTAATCATATGCTGGGCTTTGTCGGATACTGGAGAAACAACGAGATGAACGAGAGATCTAGCGAGAAGGAGAGGTCCGGAGACCATCCCACTGAGGGCTACTATGGCGGAGGTGGAGGAGTTCCCTACGTGCAGTGTGAGACCAAGAGCCCGGGCTAGCTTGCTACAGACAGGGCCAAAGACAGAGCAGAGAGACCAACTGAGTCCAAGGAAGGAACAGAGCTCCAGGTGGTGAAAACCATGGGCACAGGTCTTCAAGGCAGAGAGGTATACAAGCCATGTGGACTTTAGTGCAGCTGGGTAGAGTGAGTAGAAGGGAAAGGAAGGGGAGCCTGGGTGAGAAGAGAGGGAAGGCCAGACAGGTAAGTAGAGGGTTTTGGACAAGAGACCCTATCACAAGCTTAAAAAGTCTGACTTGGGGCTGGAATAGTGGCTCGACAGTTAAAGGCACTTGATTGCAAAGCCTGATGGCCCAGGTTCGATCCCCCAGTACACACATACAGCCAAATGCACAAAATGGCACATGCATCCGGGATTTGTTTGTAGTAACAAGAGGCCTTGTTGTGCCCATTCTCTCTTTTTCTGTTTCTCTCTCTCTCTCCTCTCTCTCTGATTTCAAATAAATAATAAAAATATTTTTTGAAAAAGAGTTTGACTTTTAATCTGATATAATAAGAGCCCCTGAAATGTTTTGAACAAGGAAATCACATGACCTGATTTGCATCAAAGAATTTTATTCAGCCATAAGCAAAAAATGTAACCATGACATTTATAGGAAAATGCATGGAACTGGAGATCATCACGTTAAGCAAAAAAGCCAGACTAAGATAAATTCTGAATTGCTTCTCTCAGACACAGACTCTAAGTTGAAGTGTGTGTGTGCATGGCACATGCGTGCGTGCATGTGTGTGTATATGGTGAAAGGAGAAAGGGGACCATGAGAACAGGAAGAGGCTGAGATGTGTGGGAGGTGAGTAATAGACTTCATGTTACAAGAAAGCAGAAGGCGGAACTTATTTAGGGAGGAAAAGGACAAGCGGATGAGGGTGGTGGAGCACAGTCAATAAGAGTAACCATCATGACATGCGTGTATACAAACACCTTAATGAAACCCAGTATCTTGTATACTAAGTTGAAGAAAAAAAAACAATAAAAAGAAAAGACACAGGGCATGGCTCAGTGGATAAAGTGCTTGCCACACAAGTATGGTGACCTGAGTTTGAATTCCCAAGCACCCATCTTCCAGCCTGGTGTGCAGCACATGTGTGCAATCCCAAGCTGAGGAGGCAGAGACAGGAGTATCCCTGGGGTTTGATGAATCTAGGCCCAGTGGGAGATCCTGTTTCAAAAAAAAAAAAAAAAGTGAAGGCTAGGCGTGGTGGTGCACACCTTTAATCCCAGCACTCGGAGGCAGAGGTAGGAGGATCACCGTGAGTTTGAGGCTACTCTGAGACTATGTAGTAAATTCCATCCAGGTCAGCCTGGGCTAGAGTGAGACCCTACCTCGAAAAACAAAGCAAAAACAAAGTGGAGAGTGACTGAGACAACCTCTAGACATCAACTTCTGGTCTCTACCCACATGTGCATACACATTCTGACACACACACACACATCACTCACACACATATGAACCTGCATGCAAACTACACACACGGAAAAGAGAAGAAATACTGCGTTGACAGGAAATGCTCCCTTAGCCCCTCCCCAATCCCAGTAGATAGGAAGGCTTATCAAATCAAATGCCCAAATACTCAGTGTCCCCATTGCCTTAGTTCAGGATGCATCATTTCTTCCCTGGGCTACCCCATGGCTTCAGACTAGTCTCTGAGCTTCTGTTCCAGCTTTCACAGTCCCATGAGAGCACTTTTGTCAGCAGGTCGCATCATGTCACGACTTGACCAGGAAACATCTGAGGAAATAAAGTCAAAACTCTTTAGTGAGGTCCTCAGCCTCAGGCCTTAAATTATATTTTTGCTTTCTCTCTTTCCCTGGGCTCTGAAGAGACCAGCCTTTGCTTATCTTTGTAGACTTCAAGTCTGGCATGGTGCATGAAACCTAGTATTTCCTCAATGACTGTGTACTGAAAGAGTTGGGATATAAACATGACACTTTCCCAACACGTTTCAAGTTCAAATAGTTCATGCTGTATCTGGCTATAGGTAACATGGCTGTGACCTAATGAACGATACTTTCGTCAGCCTTGGTTCTCCTTCTCCGGCTCCTCTGCCTTCCTTGCCTTTTCTCCAGAGTGGCAGTGAGCATCAGCCATTGCAAAGTTATTCCTGGGGATGGTTGAGCGGGTAGAATGTCACCTGCTTCCACAGAGTAGGTGACGCATGCTGAGCCATTATACGTGAGGCTTGAAAACAGGAGTTTGCAAGAGTGACTAGTTTCTACTGAAGGGTGTAGTTTCGCTGGTAGTAAAAGTTCCTAATGAAGCTTTCTATGTTAACTGACATTTGGACAAGAGAAGAAAAATTAACATAGCAATCAAAGTCCAGGCAGGACTAGCTCCCCTATACTTAGTGGGATCTGGCAGAGCCTCCTTAGAGGAGTACATATCCCTGAACGGATGGAAATGACAAAAAAAAAAAATATTCTGGAAGTTGAAAGAATTGTGTTTGAAGAAGAAAGATTATGCTATGCCTGTGTGTGTGTGTGTGTGTGTGTGTGTGTGTGTGTGTATGCATGTAAGTGGGGAAAGTCAGTGACAGATACACTAAATTACTCTTCTCCAATTATCAAAGAAATTTATGTTCACTTTAGATATCTTGAAAAATAAATTTAAAGGAAAAAATTCAACAGTAATTCCTACACTTGGCATACCACGTATGAAGAGTGCATTTTTGACTTCCCAGTGCTTCTGTAACAGTTCTCCATGACTTTAAGGATCAAAAGCCCCTGCCTTCAACAAGACTTGATCCCACATCCAGCACTTCCCACAACTGCTGTTTTGGTTGTCAAGCTGTTTGAAAATCTATAGCCCCAATGTTCTTCTCCACAAACCAAGGATAACAATAATAATATATATAACCCATAGATTCGTTCTGAAGATTAAATGAGGCAGCACACACTTAGCATCCAGAATACATGTAATGTTAGCTTGGTGCCTACCATATGTAGTAAACACACAATAAGTATTGGGTGGTATCTCTCTCTCCTCTCTTTTCAACAAAATGGCATATGCATGTATGGGTTTGTGTTATGCCTTTTCCTCCTAAGTCTACCAATATATTTCATCATTTGACTGGTAATTTATTTTAATATTATACCAAGACTAGAAAACTAATTTATTTGCAATGTTTATTTTTAGACTAATCTCTACCATAATCATAATTATTTTCTTAGGATGAGCTGTTAGAAGTAGAATTACAAAGTCAAAGAGCATGGCTATATGAATATTCTTAATCCCCAGAACTGAACTATCCCCTATATAGGCCTTAATAATTCACCTCCTTTAAGCTAAAGCACATTTTTTGTTCATACCAACAATGTTCTAGGCACCATACTATGGTCATATATACATACACAGATGTGGATATATATCTTGCCAATTCAGTACAATCAAACCCTCTTAATTTTGAATATTATCAAATAGCATTGCTTAGTGTTATTAAATATTAACATTTAATATATCATTCAAATAGTGCTAAATAATATTACTCCATTGAGTTATTTGAAGGTGTGGCTCCATGGGACACTTAACATTGATCATATTATATGGTTCATAAGTGCCCCTCCCATGGTAAAGAAGCCCACAGAAGATAACATTATCCCACAGAAGATAAAAACAGAAACGTCATGAATGTCTTCAAGATGATGGTGGCTTGAATGTGAATGTTTGTCCCCCATAGCATGAGGCATTTTTTGTTCAGTGACTCACGAGTGTCCAGCAGCCCTGCTGGAGGAGGTGTCTCGGGGGCAGATCTTGGAGTTCAGCTCTACTCGGTGTGTTCAGGGCAGTTTGGAGCCCTGGCCATTGTTGTGTGCTGGCTGTTTGGTGGCGTCTCTCTGCTATGATCTATGAAGTGAGGCAGCTTCTTCTACCATTGATGGTGTTTCCCTTGGATTCTGTGAGCCTGAAATAAACCCTTTCCTTCAATAAGCTGTTTCTGGCTAGGTGTTTGTCCAGTAACGTGAAGGTAACTGCAACAAACATTATACATTTATATGGAAAAGTTGTTTTACATGATGTGTATCATTTAAACAATAGGAATTGGACTTCAACTGATGATAAGGACCTATCAACTTTTGACATGAAACACACAGGGGTCCCTGGAGCTCTTACGACCATAGTCACCTGTCTGACCAGGTGGCTAGCAATTCGCCCCCTGAAGGAAGGGACCACTACCTTTGATCTGTCTGGGCTCTCACATTGCTGCAGCTCTGTAGTTCCATTACTGCAGTGCTGATTTTAAATTCTTGGAACTAGCAGAGCTTATTTTATTCTAATGCCTACATCAGGTGACATTTTCAAGCAGATGAATTAAACTCTGTCTAGAACCCGTCTCTCTCCTTACAAGTACAGACGTAGGCAATGCAATGCCTGCCATCAGCTGTCTTATTTGAAACAGGTTAATAACTAGCAAGGATAACCACAGCTTTTGCAAAATAAGACTTTCGGTATTTGTTCTTTTTATGCTTGGGCAGTGGTTCAGAGGGGGAAAAAAAACCTATTTACTCTTTAAAAATATGTTTAAGGGCAGAGCACATAATGAAGAAATAAGTGAGTGCAAAAATGATGGGTTTTGTTACTGACCAGTCTACCCTGCTCTTCCCCCTGGATTCTTCCACACAAAGACCACATTGTTATTGGAGCCATTACCGAGCTCCTCTGTGCTGTCAGGCTCCGCGGGGCTCAAGGGAAATGGCTATAGATTGCAGCAAGAAAGTCCATCAGACAGGTCACATGTGACCCCACTGTTCCTAGGAAAGAATGCACTAGAACACTTCAGCTAAATAGACAGATTTTCCAAATGTTTTAAATCAGTTTTGAGACAAAAAGAAGAGGACGCTAAGAAATGGATTTGGCCTATACACACTCGCCCACGCAGTGCCCATTTCTCTGGAATGTAGACATTAGGGGCTTTCATGTGGATGGGGGGGAACTTAGGGGAGAGGGAAAAAAATTAAACCCAGCCCACCACAACAATTAAGCAGCAATTGAAGAAAAAGCAAGCAAGAAAAGATGGCCCTGCGTTGGTACAATAGCTCAGGGGCTTTTCATTTTGGGGGGCCTAAAGACAGAACAGAGAATGTTGTTTTCTTTTTTAAAGCCCTTTTAAAAATGGTAACGGCATCCTACTCTTGTAGATGTATTACTTATGACATCCCAGTTTTCATCCGTTCATGATTTTACATTAGAGTTAAATCTCTGCAGCTTGAATCTCACGGCTGAGTTAGCCAGAGCCCATAAAATATTGAAACCTCTAGAGCCGCAGCCAGCCAGGTTGAGAGAAGTTCATGTCCAAAGCCGAGCTTAAGATTCTGAGACATCCCAATTGGAGTGTAGTACAGAAAAAAAAAAGCACTGATAAAATTTTCATAAAAATGAGCTAAGGATATTGCTAGCATGCTTCTCAGCATCCATATGAAAACTTAATCTGAGCTAATGGCAAGGATATGAAAGCCTTTCTCAATTCAAACACAGTTGATGCATGATTCATAAATTATTGTCAGAGAAGTGATTCAGCTCCCAGATTTATTCTCTTTGGGGTAGAAGCAACCAGAGGAAAACTGGGTCTTTTTGACCTTTAATGCCAGCAAATTTTACAGTAGAGCTGTCCATATAACCAAGTAAACTGGTCATTTCTCCAAACAGCAGCAAAACACCCACATAAACCCCACACAAGCTAATATTAACTTGGCCCACTAGGTTACCAACGGCACATTCGGAGCAAAAACTAACCATGGGAGTTTATCTCACTACAAAGGACACAGGGAAATCTCTATGTGGCCAGGCCCACATCATCCACAGTAATAGGTATGAAATATAGCTACTAGGTGTCCCCTTACCTTCATGCCTTTGAGTGGTGATGACTACACGGACACGTTACCCTGTAAAGGACAGATCATTAATACTGTTATTAGCAGCTCAATTTTATAGAAAATGGAGCTAGTTGGTGCATTGGATTGGTAAAAGCCAAAGAACTCTGTGCAGGCTATGGCTACGGTTCAGGATAATATGAAAGAAACGTGAGTTGGAGAGGAAGATGGAAGGCTCACCAGGATTGAATGTCAGAAGCCTGCCAGAAATGTCCTTTTCATCTCACTCTTCATCTATTAGACAGCTTTGGACCCCCTACAAAAGGCTAAGTGTTGTGGAGAATAGAAAAATGAAAATGAAAATGGTAGTAATATATGCAACAGAACCACAGAATTTGAAACTTGAAAAAGGCTCTTAAAGATTACTTAGTCCAATCCTTTTCTTAAGACCTTTAGTCTGTCTAGGGTACACCCCTCCCCCACCCACCAAGTGGTTAGCTAACCTAGATTGCACATGCTCAGTGAGAAACCCAGCCCTCACTTAACAGTGGTAGTCCCTTAACCAGAAATGCAAGTTAGAAACTGAGAATTCGTTTTGATTCCTCTCTCTTATAGGCCTCGCCCCGTGCTGCAGGCCCATTGGTAGATCACTATTTCTCTAAGGAGTTCGGGTTCCTCCTCCATGCTGCTCCAACATTCATTCAGGCTTAATTATCTCTCACTGGGACTCTTTCAAATATTGCCCAAGCTTCCCTGTCTATGGTCACGTTTTCTCCAAATTATTTTCCATTCTGTCACCACAATTTCTTTTCAAGACAGATCAGATCATGTCACCCATGTACTTTAAACAAGTCTCTTATGTCTCCCTATTTTTATAAATATTTTATTTATTTATTTGTAAGCAGAGAGAGATAAGAGGAGAGAGAGAAAGGATATGGGCACACCAGGGCCTCTTGCCACTGCAAATGAACTCCAGACACATGTGCCACATTGTGCAACTGGCTTTATGTGGGTACTGGGGAATTGAACCCAGGCTGGTAGGCTTTGCGGGCAAGTGTCTTTAACTGCTAACCATCTCCTCAGCCCTATAGCCCATCACTTTTTCACAGAATTAAGCTCAGACTCAATCAGCAAGCTGTAAAAGGGTTTCCCCATGTGACCAGGATAGATATTCTTGGGGTTGGAGTCTACAACACAACAGACCTGCCTGTGGGTAGAATTTACCAAAGTGTTGACCAGCCTGAGATGAGCTTATTGATAATGTTGGGGCAGGGCATGATCGTGGGGATAAGGTCTTGAAGATCATCAGGTAAGTCGAGCTCGGAGTCAGGCCTGGAGCGAGTCCTCTGGGAGCTCTATGTCATTTTTTCTTGTTTGAACGTCCATGAATGTTCATGGTCCTGTTTGAGATGTTAATGTGGCCTGACATCCCAGTCTCTTCATCTGAGTCTAGAACAAAGGCAAATGCTACTGTGTAGAGTGGTACTTTCAGTGTGATCAGGAGGTGACCGGACTTATCATACCAGCAGGAAGATTTGAGGTTGGATCCCCAGAAACCACATAAAATGTTGGATATGGAGCCGTGGACTCTAAACCCTTGTGATGAGGAGGCAGAGATGGGTCTCTGGGGATTACTAGCTAGCCAGTCTAGCCAAATTGGTGAGCTCTAGGTTCAGGGGGAGGCCATGTCTCACAAAAGAGAGAGAGAGAGAGAGGGAGAGAGAGAGAGAGAGAGAGAGCACAACTGAAGAAGGCTCTAGATATTGACCTGGGCCTCCACACAATGCATATACTCACACGTGTGCCAAACATACACAAATGTACATTTACCTACATGCATACCACATATACATGCAAAAAGAGAGACAGTAGGGGAAAAATTACTGAATATCGCACTATATCCTGGGGACTTCTTTTTAATTTTTTATTATTGACGTTTGCAAGGGGAGAGAGAGAATGGGCATGCCAGGGCCTCTTGCTGCTGCCAATGAATTCCAGATGCATGCACCACCTTGCGCATATAGCTTTACGTGGGTACTGGGGAATTGAACCCAGGCCAGCAGGCTTTGCAAGCAAGCACCTTTAGGCACTGAGCCATCTCTCCAGCTCTATCCTGCGGACCTCTGTGTGTTGAAGGGACAGTGAAAATATTTGGATCATAGAACATAAGATCCACGAGAGCCAAAATCTTCTCCATCTTGGTTTCTATTGTAATTTCTGCCTATTTAGGGACTATTTTAGTGCCTAATATGTGGTGGTTGTTCATTAAATGTTTGCCAGGCGAATGATTGTTGAGTTTGAGTTGACTCTGAGGTAGAGAAGTAAAGCTGACCCAGGGCTTTCAGCTTTGATGTCAGCTCAGCCTGGTACTTTAGTTGAGTAAAATATTTTTCAAATTTTTATTTTATTTATTTATTTGCAAGCAAAGAAGAAGAAGAAGAAGGAGAAGGAGAAGAGAGAGAGAGAGAGAGAGAGAGAGAGAGAGAGAGAGACAAATAGAACGGGCATTCAAAGGCCTTTAGCTGGTGTAAATGAACTCTAGACACATGCTCCACCTTGTGCATCCAGCTTTACATGGGTCCTGGGGAATTGAACCTGGGTCATTAGGCTTTGCAAGCAAGCGCCTTAACCTGAGCCATCTCCCCAGCCTTTTTGCAAATTTTGAATCTGTTATGTTCTCACAGGCTTCTGCCCCTTGCAAACACGTGGATTAATGATTAGAGCAGGGGTTGCCAACCTTCTTCTTCATTACGGACTCACCATGCGTGAAGGCGCCCATGCTGGTAATCTATTACAAGTTTGTGAAGGGCATTCTATCTCTTACAATGGGTCAGATATTATTGCAAATGAGCGCTTGAGGATAGTACACAATTCAGACCTCCCCTCAAAGAGTTTCTAATCCAGTTTTGAGACTGACGCACTATAGAGTGAAATAACAGGAAAATAGATCTACCAGCTAGTTGTTAAGAATGTTACATGAAGTATAGTTAGTCATGTAGATATTGCTTCCCTCTTTGAAAAATAGTTCCTTTATTATTTATTTATTTAGAGTGTACGGGGATTCAACAGGGCCTCTTGCCACTGCAGAGAAAAAACAAACCCTCCAGTTCCATGTGCTACTGTATGCATCTGGCTTTAGGTGGGTACTGGGGAATCAAAACCAGGCGGTCAGGCTTTTTAAGCAAGTACCTTTAACCACTGAGCCATCTCTCCAGCCCCCTGCTCTCCTCTGTTGATATATGAAAGCAAGGGTACATTGCCTTTCCTCCAGCATGAATGTTTGAAAGGCAAGCATAGTTGCTTTGTGCGGCAGAACACGACGCCCCCGTGTCGTTCCATTAGAATTCCATTCCTCCTGTGCTGTCACCGAGTCCTGAAACGGTACTGTGTGAACTCCGTCCCACAGAGGTATGATGACCACGCATTCCAGGGGTTTAGAGACAGTTCTGCAACTGGACTCAAGAGCAGGCTAGTTGCTCACCATAATTTCATATTTAACATCTATGCACTGACATTCTGAGACAGGACAAGACACCAGTACACGGTCAGGTGACTCTGAAGTCTTACATGTGAATCCCCTGTAGTCCTGGTGAAGACCAGTGAGATTCCTCTAGGTCTGCCCCTTCACAGAGCCCCCTTCCTGCCCACCCTAGAGGCTTCTAAGACCAGAAGGCGTGGGGCCTATGGCCAGCTTGAAGGATGAGAGCCAAGCTGCAGCGGAAAAGCCGGGACATCACAGAAGCCAACTTTGACTCCAAGGGCCGTTTCTCTCCTTAAGGAGCTGTCTCAGGTACAAAGTTGTATAGTGCACACACGCTACAGAAGCCTGGGGATGCAGAGTAAGAACCAGAGTATTGTTTAAATCTGGCCTAGGGGAAGAAAGAAGGTTCTCCTAATTGGCCTTTCAAAATCACTGTGATCAAAAAGCTGGGATCAGAAAAAATAGGAGGAGGTACCCTTGTATACTCGTGTATAAAACATTTCAGAACCACTTATTGTAATTGTTTGACTTCAATAGGGCTGCTGTTTCGAGGGCTGTGAGAGATAAAATTCAACTGTGTGGTTAAAATGTTGGTCTTTGGGCCAGAAGATGAAAGAAAGTGATCTTTCATGAAAGTCCCTTTTCTGTATGGTCACAGAATTGTATTAACAGCATTTACCAAAGTCCTTTAAAGAGGTACTCATTTGGGTTGTTTATTAGAAGAAAGCAAGAGAGACAGAGACAGAAAGAAAGAAAGAAAGAAAGAAAGAAAGAAAGAAAGAAAGAAAGAAAGGAAGGAAGGAAGGAAGGAAGGAAGGAAGGAAGGAAGGAAGGAAGGAAGGAAGCAAACTTGACACCAGCCCTTCATCTGAAGAAAATTAATATGGAAGTATGATGCCCTGGGAAGTGGGGTTATTTTCTTGCTCACAAGGTTCCTCCCACGGAGAAAGCACGGGAGGCTGTTGGTCTCTGAGTGTCTGTCACCTCCAGACTCAGATTTTATGAATGCTGACCTCATTTGCGTCCTTTGTTTTTAATTGCCCAGGCAGTAGTGAAAAAGGAGGCGAGGAAGACCATTACGGCTGGCCAAGTTAACATACATAAATGGCACAGTTATATGGGGAGGCTGTAATAAGTCATGTGACAGAGAGCCAAGGCAGCCCAGCGTGCAAAGGGAGCAATTTTCTGCCCCGCAAACAGCACTTCAGGAGCTGTCGTTCATCTTTCTGTGACTTGCTCTGTCAAAGTCCGCCCAGAGCAGAGGTGTTCTGGGACCCACCAGGCCATAAGTGTCCAGCTGAAAAACCTGGGAGATATCCCCAGGCCTTAGGAATTCACTTTTTCAGTTGCACTGATTTACTTCAGAATGTTCCTTCGGGGAATTTCTGCCTTCCCTTGCTTTACTTCCCCATTTCCTTTCTTGTCATCTTTAAAAATCCATTAAAGATCAGGCAGCCAATTCGGGCAGGCTCACATTCCTGAGCGTCTGTCCCTTAATAAAATGCACCCTGTCAGCATGCTCTGGTCTCCTTTGTGCTTCAGGGGCTTGGTGACTATGAAGACTTTTAATTAGGGGTGATAATCATAGATCAAGAAAGCAGGAGATGGCTGAGATGTTCCGGGAAGTCAACGTTTTCCTATGCGGGGATCTAAAATGGCCACTTGGCTCCCAGATTCAGGGTGGATGGAAATGCTAAGTATGGGTTATTAGAACAGGAAGCAAAATTAAAATCTGTCCCCTACCTCTGGTTTTTCCCTTAATTATTGGTTTCAAAGTCCTCAAAGTGCCAAGGTTAAATGTTTATTGTCAACACCCATTGAAGAAGGCTGCTTTAGGAAAAGGAAGGCAGCTTTTTAATTTGTTTACAAATCCAATTTCCAAGGGTTCGTCCTACCCAGCAAAGCACAATTTCTTCCGCAATCTTGCCTGTAATTTGTCTTTCCTCCCACTGAGTCCTCTGACTATACCCTTCCACACAACTCAGTCGTTGTACAATATGCAAGCAGCTTTCTGCACAATACGGGAAGATTATATTCAAATGCCACCTCGCCAAGATCGCATCATATTAATTCAGATTTGTCTATCATTTTGTGTGGTGGCTGTCTTGCCTTAGGTATTATAATAACAATACCTCACCTGTCATATCCCACCACCAGTTCCTCACCTAGAAAATTGCTCTAATACTGCCTCGGATCTCACAGACCTGCTTTATTTTTTTTTTTTTTTAATTTTTCTTTCCTTTTTTTTCCCTCTCACATGCTTCCCTATTACAGCACAATAATAGAACTTTTATTGGAAGCCTCCACATATATTTTTATTACATCTTATATCAAGTAGAGCAATTGTTAGTTACATGTTAATTATATGGATGATTGAATCATTATAAGCCAGTCTTTTTTGCTCAGTTGTAAAATATCTTGTTCCCTTTTCCAACTACTGTCAATCTCTATTAAGTAGCTTCAATAAATAATATTTTGAGGCAGTCTTATTTATTTGAGAATTTTAATATTAAGCAATATTGTATGTGTCTATGAAAAGACACCTACATGCCTTAAGCTGGAAATCTGAGATTATTATTTCATTTATTGTGACAAAAGTTTGAATATACATGTTCAAAAACCAAATGCAATTTCTTTGAAACATTATTTATTTTTTCCTTTCCAGAGGAATCTAAGTTGTGGCAAATGCCAACTAGAGATTTTGTGTTTTTTTTTTCAATGATATGTATGGATTTTTGCACTCATGCATTTTTATTTTAAATCGTGAAAGCTGATGAAGTAATTTTCAAGTATTCATAGCCACAGGTCATTTGATCTCAGGCTTTCGAGCTCAGCCTGCTTTTACAGGGCATGCTGAATTTGAAGAATGCCACCTTCTAAGAGGAATGCAATGGGAACAAATGATACATTTGCATCAAGCCTGCCACGGCCTTGTAATGAACGCCCTGCTCCTCAGAGCAGAGGAAGTTGCAAAGAATAGATACCATCCTATTGGCTAAGAAGCCGTCACCAGTGTCTCCTCGCATAATTAAACTGGACATGTTTTAGAAAAAATGAACAAGACCAAGCTACGCTGTTAAGCCGCAGATAGCATTCAATGGTGTTATCAATTACAGAGATTCCAGGGTTTGCATATTAATGGCGGGAAGGTGCTAATTTGAGCGCTTTCAGCTCTATTTCACAAGCCTGTTTACATGTTTTGTTCCACCTGGACCTGTTTGGAAGTTTGTCAAAAACCTAACAAGCAGAAAAAAAGATTGCATTTGAAAATACACATGCATGTTTAATTAAGTCAGGGCCACTGACTCTCCCTCAATATATTTCGCTGTTGAGGTTTAAGAGCGATCAGAGTAGCAAGCATTATCACCTTTTGAAGTATTGCTGAATCTTTAATATTTAAAGCACAAAGCAGGCTGCAATAAAAAATTCTAGCAGACCCTAGAAGATTAAAGACGCATTATAAATGTGACAGTTTGTAAATGGAACACCACTATTAAAGGGTCCCCCCCTCCCCAATATTTCACGGCACAGTCTTCAGGTGTACGCTAAATTATGAATACAATTAAATAGCTGTAATTATTCTCCAAGAGTGGACAGCACGCTTAAGCACCTATGATATTAGCAGTTGGCTACAGAATAGGAATATGAGGCGATGTGGTCTGAGTGGGCGAGGGAAACCTCCTAAGCAGATGCTAACCGAAGCTTTGTGTCATACGGTGAGAACTTCACTCACTCCATCAGGTAAGTGCATGTAGGAGCCTGAAGCCAGCGGCTCTGACCTCCTTAAGTCTTCACGGCCGCAAACAAATGTGTTGGCAAGGAAAATTAACCAGGGCTGTGACGCCCAGGTCATATGTCTAAGATGCCACATTTGTCCATGTTCAACCAGAGTCCTCCCCGTGCTTCGGTGTGTTTGGGGGGCACCAATCTGATCAAATGCACTGCAGGGCCTGGGACCGAATATGTTCTAAATAAATATTTGTGAATGTGAATGAAAAGGACTAACAAGTGAATAATAACTATAAAGTGGTACACCTATTCTAATACTTCAGTATCTTCATTGAAAGAAACTTTCTGGGCTGGGGAGATGACTTAGTGGTTAAGTCGTTTGCCTGCAAAGCCAAAGGATCCCAGTTCTACTCTCCGGGACCCATGTAAGCCAGATGCACAAAGTGGCACATGCATCTGGAGTTCATTTGCAATGGTTGGAGGCCCTGCCATGCCCATTCTCTCTTTCTTTGCTTCTTTCTCTCAAATAAATAAATAAATAAATAAATAAATAAATAATATTTTTTTATAGAAGAAGCTTTCTGGAAACTAAATTTAGCATGAATGAATCAAATCCATGAGATGTAGAGAGAAATCAGGCATGTTTTACACTCTACGCAAGAGACTGTATATGTTGTTTTTTAGTTACTAAATGTTAGCAGATATCTTTGCTAGGTGAGGTTGTCTAGGCTTATCAGACTAGATATAACTGAGCTACTAATTACCTGTGGTAGTCGGGTGGCGTCACTGGACCTCAGGCAACTTTAGTTTCCAAGTTAAAAATCTAGACCTTTTTCTATTTGTTTCATTATGGACAAATGGTCCTTTTTTTTTTTTTTCATCATAAGTAAATGAGGCAATAAATGATGGCCCTGTGATTATTTCTGGTCCCACGGAATCCCTCAATAAGGAGTAACATTTCACTACGAAAGACAGGGAAGGTTAGTAGTTTAAAGCACTCTGTGGCCCAGACTACCTGGTTTGAGTCCTGAGTCTGCCACCCCACCAGCTGACCTGGGGCATGTTATTTGACTTATTCATACCTCAGTTGTTGCTGCTTTTTTTTTTAAATCAATGCAATGAATAATAATACAACTCATTTCATAGGATTTATATGAGGGTTAACTGAGTGAAACTGGGCATGGCAAATAAAGTCTAGGGAAATGATGAAATCATCACAAATTCACTGCTTGCCATGGAGACATCTCTGCAGTGGATCATGTAAGGGTTTGAACTCTTGGTGGCGGGTGGGGGGGGCAGGGAGGAGGGGCGACAAATGGACTGTCTTCAGATGGGTCCCAAAGAGCCTGTGTAATACATTTGAGATTTCCCCAAAGTCAGTGAACTATACAGTTGTACTCCCTTATCTATGGAGGATATGTCCCAAGACCCCAGTAGATACCTCAGACAGCCCTGTACCCCATGTCTCAGGAACTACTTACTATATGGGAAGAACTTTAGCTGCTGAGCCTCGGGGCTCAGGGCTCAGAGCACGTTTTAAAAAAGCCTACACAGCAATGCAGCTATGGGAAATTTGTTTCAATGTTTAGAAACCAGAGTTCCTCAGGCAACTATCCCAATAGAAAATGTAACCATGTCACTTTTGTTTTTTTTTTTAGTTACATACACAGTGTATACAGTCATGTTGGTACCATCCTTAGCCTCCTCTCTGTCTTCCCCCTCTGCAGGGACCCTCCTCAATGGGGAATATGTGGGGAATTGTGGGGTTAGCCATCAGTTATGGGGAAGAGGCAATGTCTCTGTGCATAATGACCCAATGTGTGGCTCTAACATTCTTTCCACCCCCTCTTCCACAAATTTCCCTGAGCCATGTTGGGTTCCTTTTGGGTCTACATAAGTGAGGAGGTCTTGGGAGCCTCTGTGTCTCTGGATCTCTGGTTTGGTAGGAGTGGAATATACTCAGTGTCTATCTCCTTCACCCTTGTGCTGGTACCAGGTTCACCAAGGAAGCAACATTCTTGCTCATTTCTCCAAATACTCTTAGTTTCTATTGGGGCCCTGTTGAAGTGTGATGGGCTAGTTCTCTCCTTAGAATCTGTGCCCATCTGTAAAAGAAGCAAATTCTCCAATGGAGAGTGAAGTTAGCACCAGATAGATGGGATGACCTTTGTTTTTTGAGAGAGAATTTAATAGGTGTAGGCCCTCTTGTAGCCCACGATTGGTGGGAGCTTAATAATGGAGAGTGGGTTCAATTTTGGATATGGTTCTGACTTGTTTCCCAGCTCCAGCTATGGGTTCCATTCAACTGAGCAGATCAGTTAGCCAAATCAAGAGCCGTTGGTTTCCTACCATGGCTGTGCACCACTATTGTGCTTGTGTGAGCATCACATCAGGTTGTTTGCTGCTGAGTAGCTTAGACCATGAGTTGCTTGAACAGATGTTGGTCATTTTCCCCCAGCCACTCATGTAGCACCTTCTGGCACTAGACGAGCTAACTGTCTGGGGACTGACTCTTCCAGATTCCAGCCAGGTCACTCCATGTTACTTACCAACAGCATATGGTGTCTTCAGCAGTAGGGTCTTACCACTAACCTTTGGTGGGTCATCAAGTACTCTGACAGAAATCTGTCTTCTTTTGGGAAATCTTGTAGGTATCTCTGATCAATAGCTCACTGTGGATGTTAGCCACATATTGGTACGGGGAGTTACAGGTCAGTGCCCAAGAAAAGAAGGAAAAAAAGATAAGAAATATAAAAGTGATAGAGAGAAATGAGAGAAGAGAAAGAGAGAGAGAGAGAGAGAGAGAGGAGAAGATTAAGGTCAGTCTTTATCATACTCTCCCCAGGACCTTGTGATTCAGGTATTCCCTCTTAGGACCTAATGAAGGTTCAACCATTTAGTCTGTCCTTTAGGGTGTAGAATTTTATGGTACCATTGTCATTTGGGTCCAGTTTTGTGTCCCTCACCCCCACCCTTATCCTTTCCCTCCCCTCCCTCCCGCCTGCCTTATTGTCCGGTCCTCGAGATGCTTATTAGTATGTCAGCCACTTGGGTAGATTCAGGTTTGGAGCCGTAGATGAGTGAGACTATGTGACGGTTATCTTTCTGTGATTGGGTGAGTTCACTGAGAATGATTTGTGCCAGGTTCAACCATTTTTCTTCAAATTTCATTGTGTCATTTTTTTCTTACTGCTGTGTAGAATTCAATGTGTAGGTATGCCACATCTTGGTTGTCCATTCATCTAATGATGGGCATCTGGGTTGATTCCAGCTCTTAGCTATTACAAATTGAGCAGCTATAAACATGGTTGAGCAAATCTCTCTGAACTGAGGCATGGAACTTTTAGGATAAATGTGGTTGTTGTTTTGAGGTAGAGTCTCTGACCTGGAACTCATTCTGTGGTCCCAGGCTGGTCTCAGACTTACAGCAATCCTCCTGCCTCTGCTTCCTGAGTTCTGGGATTAAGGGTGTGTCACTTTCTAATTCCCCTGCTGAGGGTCCTCCAACTCTCACAAAATAGCTGACTACTTATGGCAAACCCGCAAGTACTCATAGTATTATTTTGTTTTCCTTTCAATAAGCCACGAGGAAGGGACTATTATCACCATTTTAAGAGTGGGGAAACCAAGACACAGAACAGTTATTTATTTATTTATTTTTAAATTTTTTTTGTTCATCTTCATTTATTTATTTGAGAGCGACAGACAGAGAGAGAAAAAGGCAGATAGAGAGGGAGAGAGAATGGGCACGCCAGGGCCTCCAGCCGCTGCAGACGGACTCCAGATGTGTGTGTCCCCTTGTGCATCTGGCTCATGTGGGTCCTGGGAAGTCGAGCCTCGAACCAGGGTCCTCAGGCTTCACAGGCAAGCACTTAACTGCTGAGCCATCTCCCCAGCCCCAGTTATTTAATTTACCTCAGGTCTTAAAGCCAGTCCAGGGAGAGACCAGTGTCAGCTTAGACAGTCTGACTCCATAGTCCATAGTAATTTTTGAGGCAGGCTTTTTGTAGTATGTGTGATGTGGGGTATGTGTGTGGAGTATGCACACGTGTGTGTAGATGAGCACACCCCACGTTGGTATGTTGAGGGCAAAGGAGAACACTGGGTGTCCCTCTTCAGTGCTCACCTGCGTGTGTCCTTGAGATGGAATCTCTCACTAATTCTGGAACTTGTCGTGTTTACAAGCCCCACCAATTCTTGGATCTTTGCTCCCCACAGGACTGGAGTGCACAGATGTGTGCGGTCATGCCTAGATGTTCATGTGGGTTCTGGGGAATTGAACTCAGGCCCTCATGCTTCTGCCTGAAGTTCTTTTATCTGCTGAGCCATCTCTTTAGCCCAGAGGTGGGTGGTGGGTAATTTCTCATTTATTTGGTTGGTTTGTTGGTTGTGTGCATGTGTGTGTCTGTGTGTGTGTGTGTGTGTGTGTGTTATGTCTGTGTGTTGTGTGTGTATGTGTGTTGTGTGTGTGTGGTGTATGTATGTGTGTGTTTATGCATGTGGATGTGTGTATTGTGTGTGTATCTGTATGTATGTGTGCTCCAAGTATGTGCATTTGCTTCAAAGATACCTTATGAAGCAGAGCTTGAAAGTTGTTTTTAAATTTATTTATTTTTAAAAATTTTTTTAAAAGACAGTGAGAGAGGCAGGGACACAGAGGGAGAAGTGCACACCAAGGCCTCAGCCATTGAAACTTAACTCTAGATGCTTGTGCCACCTAGTGGGCAGGTGCGACCTTGTGCTTGCCTCACCTTTGTGCATCTGGCTTGCGTGGGATCTGAGAGTAGAACATGGGTCTGCAGGCTCCACAGGCAAGTGCCTTAACCGCTAAGCCATCTCTCCAGCCCCCCTTTTTTAATAACTAAAACTGAATGCTCAAGAGGCAGACAAATTTATATAAGGAACAAATTTTCTTCTTTTGGGAAAGAAAAACATCATATCTAAATCTTTTCCTTTTTGAGTTCACCCTCACTAGAACTATTCTGATAGACTCAGATCATGCAGAATGATCAGCTTTCTGTCGGGGAAAAATAGACCCAAACTCCCCAGCGGATATGCCCACCATTAAGGAAGTTGCTATTGATGAGTTTTTGTCAAAGCTAGACCTTCTAGGCTTCTACAAGGAAGGACAGAAGGGGAAAAGACCACAGAGACTGATAGTCTATCTTTGGAATAGATGCATGAGCCCCAAATACAATGAAGGAGACCAGCCTTAAAAAATATTTGAAGGGCTAAGAAACTAACATAAATTTTTAAATATCTTCATATTTGTTACCCAAACTAACTGATACTAGTTTCAAGAAGTGAGATGCCTGTGTTACAAAACTTTTTAAAAAAATGATTTGACATTGGTTTTGGAATTGAGTAATAGGTAGTAGCCTGGAAAATGTCAAGGAATCTTCTATAGGTGCTTAGAAAAAAAAATGTTACAAAATACCACAACAGGTAGCCAATAGGATTTGTTGATAATAGGTGTTAATAATAACAGGTGTGTTAAACTGATTCATCTGGTGAATTCTGGTAAAGTTTAGCCACAAGTGGATGAAACATTGGATGTCTAATGTGCTTCAACCAGAAGAAATACTAAAGCCACTCTAGGGATCTAGATACCATGCCAAGTGGCATCTGGTGACCACAAGAACATAGTGCAGGTGCGCACATCTGCTTTTCTTATGGCTGCTGCCATACCTTACACACTACTGCTAGAACAGCTGGTGCATCCCTACAGCCATGGGCAAGGATTCATTTCTCTTTCCTTCTTTCTTCCTTCCTTTTGTTCTTTCTTTTATTCATTTATTCACTCAAAATCTATTCCCTTTTGAGCTATGTCCTGGGCAGACAATGCTAGAATGATAGATGTAGTTTCTGGGAAACTGTATTTATTGTGCACAAGAAATGTTGTCAGTTGGCTATCAATTCATTTCAACAAACTTCTAATGGGGGCCTACTATCTGTCAGATATCCGATCCATTACTACATCACAATTGATACAGGAAAACAGGAAGTAACAAAACTGGCCCAGATTAGACAGAGCAGATGATAAGTTACAGGAGACAGTCCTGATGATATTAGCAAGACCCTCAAGTGGATAGTGGGGGTCTTCTTTATCTGACTTAATTCTAGCCCTGGTCAACTGTAATGATCAGTAATAACTGATATCGTTGAATGTTACTTCAATATGTCAAATGATATACTAGCTATTTTAAATGTACTACCTCATTTAAATTTCACAGCTATCTTATGTGCCATTATTATTTCAATTATCCAAATGAGAATGTTGAGGCTCTAAGGAGGAATGTTAATGTCCAATGTCTCAGAGATAATCAGTGGCAAAACCATGATTACAATCCACTTCTGTCCGACTCTTAAGCCAGGACTTTTATCTGCTGCTAACC
This sequence comes from Dipus sagitta, assembly GCA_036346955.1. NCBI lineage: Eukaryota > Metazoa > Chordata > Mammalia > Rodentia > Dipodidae > Dipus > Dipus sagitta. Next base: position 43,476,273 of record CM070788.1, read on the forward strand.
GAATGGCTTTGAACAAATCATTATTTCCAGGGTCCAGTTTATTCAATATTAAAACAAGGAATTCAAATCAGATAGCTTTTATATTCTTTCCATCTCTATCATTTTATGATTCAAACATTGCACATGACCCCATAATATCTACTTAATTAACAGAGCTTGAAAGATCTTGGCTAAGCATTGTAGCGGGCTTAAAACATTTCATTTAGGGGCTGGAGAGATGACTTACCAGCTAAGGCGCTTGCCTGCGAACCCTAAGGACCCAGGTTCTATTTTCCAGGTCCCATGTAAGCCAGATGCACATGGTGGCACATGCATCTTGAGTTTGTTTGCAGTGGCTAGAGGCCCTGGTGCACCCATTCTCATTCTCTTTATCTTTCTTTCCCTCTCTCTGTCTCTAATAAATAAATAAAAATAAATCTTAAAAAAATTTCAGTTAAATAGAAACTTTCCAACAATAAATCTCTAAAATGTTTTAACTGTACTGTGAATTATTCTGACCTTGAAGTCTCAGATCCGGCATTCTCCCTTGTCTATTTTCTACTACATTTTTGTCTTTCTATTTTTAAAAGAAAAGTAAAGAAAACATGTTTTTGAGGAGACTAAAAGGGACTTGATCCTATACCACTACCAGCTTTACTACAGCCAAGGTTGTAAGCCCAGGAATTTTCTGGGAAATAACCTTTTTAAATTTTATTTATTTATTTATTTATTTATTTATTTATTTATTTAAGAGTGATGGTCAGAGAGAGAGAGAGAGAGAAAGAGAGAGAGAGAGAGAGAGAGAGAGAGAGAGAGAATGGGCATGCCAGGGCCTCCAGCCACTGCAAATGAACTCATGATGCGTGCGCCCCCTTGTGCATCTGGCTAACGTGGGTCCTGGGGAATCAAGCCTCAAAGTGGGGTCCTTAGGCTTCACAGGCAGGCGCTTAACCGCTAAGCCATCTCTCCAGCCTGAAATAACCTTTTTAAAAAGATGCATGAGGGCTGGAGAGATGGCTTAGTGGTTAAGCACTTGCCTGTGAGGCCTAAGGACCCCTGTTTGAGGCTCGATTCCCCAGGACCCACGTTAGTCAGATGCACAAGGGGGCACACGCGTCTGGAGTTCATTTGCAGTGGCTGGAGGCCCTGGCATGCCCATTCTCTCTCTCTCTCTCTCTCTCTCTCTCTGTCTGTCTGCCTCCTCCTCTGTCTGTCGCTCTCAAACCCCAGCACTAGGGAGGCAGAGGTAGGAGGATCACTGTGAGTTCCTGGCCACCCAGAGACTACAGAGTGAATTCCACGTTGGCCTGGGCTAGAGTGAAACCCTACCTTGGCAAAACAAAACAAAAAAGAAAGAAATACCCAAATGTAGGAGAACACTGTCCTGCTAAGATATGCATATTATTATTACCATCATTATTAATAATATCTACCTGGTTGCCCTGGCTTATGTAATATCATGTAGAGGACTGCTAAGTAATAGGGTAGATCACCCATGACCACTTTCCTCCTTTCTCTCCTGATACTCAATAAAAAGACAACATGAGTACATATGAACCACTAGAGCCAACAGAATAGAAAAGAAAAAATAATCAAGAACATGGGATACAGTGATGCATTTGTGTTCGTGTGTGTGTGTGTGTGTGTGTGTGTGTGTAAGTACACATGCATGTGTGTGCGTGTGGAGGCCTGAGGACAATCTTAGGTGTTATTCCTCAGGTGTTATCCACATTTTTGAAAGGCAGGGTCTCTCTCTGGCCTGAAACTGGCCAGAAGGCTTGGCTGGTTGCCCAGTGATCCCCAAACACTCTCTGTGTCTGCTTCTCCAGTGCTTATCATCATGTCTGATTGTTTTGTGGGTTCTGGAGATCAAATTCAGGTTCTTATGCTTGTAAGGCAAACATTTTACTGACTGATCTACCTTCTTAGCCCCTCAATGCATTCTTATATGAAAATTTTACAGTGAAAAATTGATAAAAACTGGGAACTGTTATAGCAGAATCAGGGAAGCCTACACAGAGGGGTAGAATTGCTGGAGGCAAGCTGGTTCACTTTGAAGACACTTAAAGTACTTGGGGTTGGAGACACTTCCTATCACAAGTGAGTGTGGGCAAGGGTGGGAGGGAAGGTAATATGTGGTGCTGATATCAGGCAACTAGCTGAAATTCCTTACATAGCACTATCGGACCCATCCCATCGATTCTCTCCCTACCTAGTGCCAGACAACTTTCTTTCATGTAGGAGATCAAAGGGATATTTTCTAGATACATTGTACCAAAGAAACTGAGTTTGGAGATGAAAAACACAACAAAGAGTGGAGAAGGGGTCTCGAGGCCTAAAAAGTTTAGAGGTGAGCATTTTTCTTCTGACTCTGGCTAATCACTGTTTCATTGATACCAAGCAGAAAAACAGAACAGTAGAAAATATTTTAAAAGAACTGTCTGAAGACATAATGGGGCTACTGACACCATGGAGAAATAATAGACCAAAAAGCCCTGATAGAAAGAAATTAGAAACTGTTAAGACACAAACAGCACTGCTTTTCCTTTCTGTTTCAAACAAGTAACCTGGGAGATTGCAGTACTGTGAACCAAGAGAGACAAAAATGTTAAGTTTTGAGAGTGACAAGATGTAGGACTACATTACCAGCATAGCTTCTCACGGCATCTGAACGGAGTGAGCATAAACTCAAAACAGACAAGCTTAGTCTTGATTTCCATACTAGATAGCCTATGATGTTCACCAGGCTAAAATGAATGCAAGAAGCGAGTGGAAATTAGTTTCAGATGTAAATATTAACAGGAACCTGAAATTTGTTCTATGTGTTTTCATACATAATATTGAATATTTTTTTCTTTTTTGGTTTTTCAAGGTAGGGCCTCACCCTAGCCCAGGCTGACCTGGAATTCACTATGTAGTTTCAGAGTGGCCTTGAACTCACAGTGATCTTCCTACCTCTGCTTTCCAAGTGCTGGGATTAAAGGCATGAGCACCATGCCTGGCAATATTGAGGATTTAATTAAAGTAAGCAAACAGGAACAGACTTTCATCAGACATAAGCAAATGACTTAAAACACAGGAAAATGTTTTAATAGCCCAAGAAATCCAGATATTAGATCTACTAGAGAAATTATAGAAAAGAAAAAAATTAAAACCCATGCAGAGAATGGAATCTATACAAAAAGTAAAATTACAGTGGAAATATATGGAAGACTAAAAGCATGGAAGAAAGAATTAATGAACTAGAAGATACATTGTAAAGAAATAAAGACTGAAAACATGGAGAAAATAAGAGTAGTAATGATGGAAAAAGACATAAATTGATACACAGCATCAAGCCACAAATGTAAGACATTCTATAAATTCCAAATGCATAAATCAAGAAAACTGCCTAGACACATCATAGAAAAACTGCTAAAACAATAACAGCAAAATGCAGACGTACAGCAGCAAGGAAAAATTTCTATGGTGACATTGCATTTTAAAAAATGGAAATAGTGTATAAATGTTGCAATAAAAAATGGAAGCTAGCCAGATGTGGTGACATGCATGTCATCACGGTATTCAGAAGGCAGAGGCAGCTGAATCAAGAGTTTGAGTCCAGCCTGGGCTACACAGTGATTTCAAGGACAGCTTGAGCTACAAAGAGAGATATACTGTCCTAAAAATAAACAAAGGCTGGGGATGTAGCTCAATGGTAGAACACTTGTCCGGAATGTTCAAGGCACTCATTTTAATCCCCAGCACAAAAATAAAAATAAACAAAGACAGAAAGGAAGAGTATAAAGATAAATAGAAGCCAGAAGAAGATATTGGACAACTTTGATGTATTGAAATAAAAGCATCTAACTAGAATTGTGTAATTAGTAACATATATATTTAATTTATTATATATGTATTTAAATGAGTGAAAAATAAATATGTACATAGACAAGTAAAACCGGAGGTAGTTAGTCACCAGGAGACACCTGTTAAAAGAAATACTAATCTGATTATTTATTTCAGAAAGAAATATCATCTCTATACAAATCATAAAATGCAGAAAGGAGTGAAAATGGTACAAAGTATAAATGTGTGGGTAAACTGCATTGTGTAATACATGGTGCTATATAAAATACTTTTACTATTTAAAATCTTGAAGTATATGGCAATAAGAAACCAAAAATTCCTGAAGAAATAAAGTTAAGTGAACATGTTGTTATTTATAGGGTATCCACTAAGAAAATAACAGAAGTATATGTAACCAACAAGATAACAGACTAAATGAAGTACTAAAAGCATTTATTTAGGGCTGAGAGATTGCTTGGTGGTTAACTGACTTGCCTGCAAAGCCTGATGACCAGAGTTTCACTCCCTAGTACCCATGTAAAAGCTGGATGCACAAGGTGGCACATGCATGCATCTGGAGTTTGTTTGCAGCTGCTGGAGGCCCTGGTATACCCATTCTCTCTGTCTGTCTCTCTTCTATTTCTCTCCGCTTGCAAATAAATTTTAAAAAAATTTAAAAAGAAGAATGAAGACAGTGAAAACTTTCTTAAAAGTATTTATTCAATCCAGAAAAAAATGAAGAGAAATAGGAGCATAAAATAATGTGGGTTAAATAAAGGATAAAGAGTAAATATATATAAAACAAATATAATTGAAATTAAATGTAAAAAGATAAAACATTTGAATTAATGAACAATCTCTAAATAAAAACTCATATGTAATTTACAGTAACTATTTGTTAAGTAAATAAGGTACAACTGGAAGGAAAACAACTTGTTGCAGTTAGGTTCACATTGCTGGTATAAATCACCCATCCAAGAGCAGCTTATAGAAAAAAAGAGGTTTATTTTGGCTTACAGGCTCGAGGGGGAAGCTTCATAATGGCAGGGAAAATGATGACATGAGCAGAGGGTGGACATCACCTCCTGGCCAACATAAGGTGGACCATAGCAACAGGAGAGTGTGCCAAACACTGGCAAGGGGGAGCTGGTTATAACACCCATAAGCCCACCACCAACAATACACTGCTTCCAGGAGGGGCCAATTCCCAAATCTCCATCAGCTGGTAACCTGGCATTCAGAACACCTAAGTTGATGGGAGACACCTGAATCAAACCACCTCACAACTGAACAGGATATATCGCTGAACGAATGAAAACTGCTGTGGTTATGGTAACATTCAATAGAGCATACTTCAACATTTCAACATAAGGCTGTATGGAGATCAAGTAGGTTTCAACAGCAGCATATTGAGCTTAATATAAGGAATTGAAAAGTGTTATAGATTAATATGTATACAACAACACAGCATTAAAATACAAAATGTATTGATTGAGCTAAAAAAAATAAGTAGATATATCTATAATCATAGTAATAGATTATCACATTTATTTCCATATTGGTTAGGAAAGGTTGATGAAATCATCAAGGACAAGCAAGATTCTATTCAACTTTCAACAGACACAGAACATTGTACTCATAATTGATGAATACATATTCTTTTCAAGTGGCATTTTCCAAAATTTACCATTTTCTAAGCCATACAATAGCCCTCATGAACTCTAAAGTATTCATATCACTCACAGTGAGTTTTCCTACTACAAAGAAAACCTATTTGTAGCAGATAGCTTCAAGTTCACTGAGATGAACTTCCAGACCAGGCACAGTTGTGGAGGAAGGGATATTTATTGAAGCAGATCCAGGGGAAGTTGGCAGAAGAAGCTGGCCTGTCTTCACAGGACCAAGCAGAGAAAGAGAAGCACAAGCCTAAAGCCAAAAGCCACAGCACACTTCAGGAACTCCTGCTAGGTGCACTTTGCATATCTTTAGATTGAAATTTGAAACCCACCACCACACCTTAAGATCCACCCAGTGACACTGCCTCCAGCCAGGTGGCTGCAGATGCAAACTACAAACAATAAAGAACTGAATATATTGGGGGCCATCTATTCAAACTACCACACTATTCATAACATATAAGGAACTAAGAAATCCTCCAAAGGATGGAAATTAGGAAAACACATTTTAATAACCCAAGGATCAGGAAGAAATCTCATTTATAAAAAATATGAAATGAATAAAAATATTTACATGTCAAATTGTGATACAAGTAAAGTCAGGTTTAGATGGAGCTCGAATAATTTGTCTTTTTCATGACATTACACAAAGAATAGAAATGACAAAAGTACTTATGCAACCTAGAATCCTTAAAAAAAAGCAATAAGAGTGTAAGTATCTGGAATGGGTGTTTCATAAAATAACAGAGATGGTATAAATCACCAATATCAGGGATTTAAAAGGTAGGTAATTACAGACTCCTGGTATATTAGAAATATAACAAAAGGATATTATTGAAAACCTTAGGGAAGTGTATTAGAAAATATAAATGAAAGAAATAGAAACTTTGAAAAGTACAGTTTACCAAAACATGTATAAGAGCAAAAACCCGAACAGTCCTAGGTGTGTTAGAAAACTTCAGGTAATAATTTCAAACCACTGTTACTCAGGTGAGTTCATTTTTCTCCCCTGATATAAAGTATGAGAAGATATCAGTAAGGTTAAAACTCGTGTAGTCAATGGAAAATGGAAGACTACCTCTCAACTAATTTCATGAACAATATAGTCCTCAAAACAGTCTGATGAAGATATTAGGAAAAACAAAATCAAAAGTCAATATTTATTTGTTTGTTTATGAGAGAGAAAAAGGCAAATAGAGAAAGATAGGGAGGGAGAGTAGGTGCTGCAAATGAACTCCAGACACATGTGCCACCTTGTGGATCTCGCTTAAGTGGGCCTGGGGAGTTGAACCTGGGTCCTTTGGCTTTGTAGGCAAGCACCTTAACCACTAAGCCATCTCTCCAGCCCCAAAGTCAATATTTTTATGAACATACTAACAAAAATTTTCAAATTAGATGTTACTAAATAAAATCCAGTCATATATGAAACAGAGATACCTAAAAACTAGGTGAAGTTATTTGTAGAAAGAAAGATTAAATTTACATTTGAAAATGCAGCTGGTATAATTGATTTTCTGGGAAAAAAATGAAAAATCATGATTGTGCCAATAGATAAAATTGAAAGAACAAAGCAAATATTAATATTGATTAAAAATATTCAACAAAGTAACTATTAACATGCATAAAGGAATTTACACAGGCAAGGTCTATATACAAAATCTCTGCATAGGTAACAAAAATTGGAAAATAATTTGAATACATGTATGGTAGTATTAAAGATCAAATGCCAATAAAAAAAAACCTAACAAAAGATTTGTAGACTGTTCATAAAGAAAAATGCAACATATTGCTAACAGAAATTAAAGTTCTACAATTAAAATAGAAGAATGTGTCATGAATAGATATAAATGATGCAACATGGTGAACCTTCAAATTGATCTACAAATTCAATATAATTTCACATAATGTCTCTGTGGTAGTTTTCTTTATGTGGCCATATGTATACCTGCATATGCGTGTGTGCACATATATGTACATACATGTGGAGGCCAGAGAACAACCTCAGCTATTGATTCTCAGGGGGTGTCTACCATTTTTGAATCAGGGTCTATCACTGGCCGGGGACTCACCAATTAGGCTAGTTTGTCTGGCCAGTGAGCCCCAGGGTTGCTTGCATTTCTGCCTTCTCAGCACTGGGATTACATGCAGACACTACTGTGCTTGACTTTTCCAAGTAGGTTCTGGGAATTGAACCAGGTTCTTATGCTTATTAGGCAAGCACTTTACCAATGAGCCATTTCCCCAGCCCTGTGACTCTTCTCTATACCTTGAAAAGTGAATTTTAAAATTTAAATTAAAATGATGGAAAAATTATCAAGACTACGCAAGCAAGCATGAGTCCCTGAATTCAGATTCCCAGCACCCATGAAAATGTCAGATGCTGTGCGATCCCAGCGAGGCCACAGTGAGAGGGGAGGCAGAGACAAGAGACTTTCTCAGAGCTCACCAATCAGCTCTCTGGAAGAATGGAGCAGTGAACAGTGAGAGACCCTGCGTCAAACAAGGTGAAAATCGTGACTGACACCAGACCCTATCCTCTGGCCTCCTTCCTCGTGCACACAGACTCACAGACACACACACACACACACACACCACATCCTACATATAAAATATGCTTCATTGGGTGGTAAGGTGGTTCAGCGGGTAATATACTTGCCGTATGAGTGTAAGCACCTGAATTTGGATCTATAGCAATGCGAGACATGGCAGTGCATGACTGTACAGGCAGAGCTGGGAAGATGGAGACAGGAGTGAGTACTCTGGGGCTTGTCGACTGACTTATCTAGACCAACTGATGAGCTCTGGGTTCAGCGAGAGACCCTGTCTCAAAGAGTAACTTGGAGAATGATTAAGGAAGACACTTAAATGTGCACACACACACACACGAGAGAAAGAGAGAGAGAGAGAGAGAGAGAGAGAACAAACAAATAACAAAGAATATTCCAGAGCTGGGTGGTTTTATAAGGGCCTCTGGAAATGCAGGTCCTTCCTGACTTGGCTCTGTCACTTGCTGGGCATGTCTCAGGCCTTCATATACGTGTGATTTGCCCAGGAATTGTTCTCAAATGCAGAATCACGTTCAGTGGCTCTGAGAGCAGGGCTTGATCTTGACCTCCTGTCATGCTCTCCCACGGTGCTGATGTCTCAGCGAAGCGCAGCAGATGCATCTGCAGTATGATAAGCACAAAATCCACATAGCAACACCACGTCTGCATTCCTTCTAATGGTAACTGTGGTAGTGTCTCACGGCTGCTGTAACAACTCATTGCAACTTAAGATATTGGAAGTTTATTTGATTAAAGTTCCAAATGCCAGCAGTTCCAAATCTCTACCACTACACACACACACACACACACACACACACACACACACACACACAAACCCAAAGCTGGGCGTGGTGGCGCACACCTTTAATCCCAGCACTTAGGAGGCAGAGGTAGGAGGAACACTGTGAGTTCGAGGCCACCATGAGATGACATAGTTAATTCTAGGTCAGTCTGAGCCAGAGTGAGACCCTACCTCCCAAAACCAAAATAAATAAAATAGTAATAATAATAATAAAAATAAAAAAAATCATGTCAGCATGACTTCCGTGTCTCCAGGAGAGTCTCTAGCGGGGGAGCCTTGAGCTTTCTCTGCAGGCTGAGTATATCCTTGAACTTCTGGTTCTCCTGTTTCCACCTCCCGAATGCTGAGATTACAATCTTGTTTATGCGGTGCAGGGGACCGGTCCCAGGGCTTCCAGTATGCTAGGCAAGCATTCCACCAACTGAGCTATATCCCAAGCTCCAAGCCGATATTTTAAATAAAGCCATTCTGCGTTTGAAATTATATGCAGTTATTTTTACTGCATGGAACTTTCCCCTAAATGATGGTAAATCTAGACTCTGCTCGTCCTGGCTCCTAGCACAGTTTGCTTCTGTTGGAGAGGAGGGAGTGACTACATCCTGAAAAACTGCCTTGTCTTTCCTACTCTTGATGGCACAGCAGGGAGGGTAGAGCACACTGGTTACTGAGTGGCTTAGCGCAGAGACAAATCTTCATCCTAAGGACACTGTGCATGTGACCCAGGAAACCGGCACGTATAAGTCCAAGCCATGCATTTACGAGCATGATGACTTAGGTCTGGCGGTATTTTCATTATAAACTCATGCAAATTGATTCTACCCAGTAGAAATCAACATTAAAAGTCTGAAATGAACTAATACATCCAGAGAAGGTTGTTGGCAAGAACCCTTTATGCCATGCAAAATAGCTCTCCAAAGCCTTTTTATTTTATACCAAGGTTTCTTTCCTTATTAGCGGGAGTTATAGTACTTAAATCCTCCATTAGGTTGCTATTGATTATAACAACGCCAATTCCACTTCTATGTTGTATTTTAAGCTCTGTTTTACTATGCAGATCCAATGTGCAACTAAAGAAAGTAATGTTCAGATGTTTTCTGTGCAAGTAAATACAGAGAGGGCATTTGGGTAAAACTTAAGCAAGTTTTATGAAAGTAGAAAAAGATTTCTAAAACCAAGGTATGCTATAACAGCTTGAAGAGGAGGACGAGGAAGAGGATGCATCAAATTCCACTGCAGTGCAGCTTGTAAATAATTCAGAGCTTCTCTTTGATATGCAGTTTAGATGTAGGCTAATGAAACCACTTATAAGATCCCTCTTCTAAGATTTTGCATACCCTTTATTAATGGAATATTTAGTTTTTCTCTAGCTTTGGAAAGCATGAAAGAAGGGGACATGTTATTGCTGGACTGTTTTTTATTCAACTCACTAGTATTTTTCATGAGTTATAATTTGGTTAAGCTGCATGTTATTTTTGGAGGTTATAAAAGTTATTAGGCCTACTCCCAAGGCAACAGTTTATATGTGGAGGCTAAAATTGTTAGTGGAATGTTAAAGTCATCTCGAGATTAGAAGCCATTCAAATGTAACTTGTCCAGAATTAGGTATTTTGTACCCTGTGGTCCATAATGGTAATGGTAAGTGATCTGTCTATCTATCCAAGTATTTCTGAAGGTGTGACCTGCTGATCACTGGTTATTTTGAGTGGTCCCTGAAAAGGAAATTATGTAGTCAAATGCATTTAAGAAATATTATGTTATTTTCTTCTCTTATTGAGTTTCACTTTGCCAACTATATTAAAGACTTTGAGAAGTCTTGCATTGGAGAAATAGGTTTAACTTTGCCCAATGCAGAATTTCAAAAGTATTTGTCTAAAGCAGATGATTTCATGATGTTCTGCAGAATAGATGTGTCGGGGGAAGGGGGGTGAGCCTACAGAGGCAAGACTTGTTACTGCATGGTAAGCACACTAGCAGACAATGTTGCTAGTAGCAAGAAGAGAGGGGGAGAGAGAGAATGAATGAATGAATGAATGAATATGGGCACGCCAGGGCCTCCTGCGTCCTGAAAACTCCAGACATGTGCCACAGTGTACATCTGGCTTTGTAAGGGTCCTGGAGAACCAGACCTGAGCCATCAGGCTTGCAAGCAAGTACCTTTAACTTCTGAGCCATCTCTTCAGTCTGAAAATCTTGAGTTTTTGAATTAGGAATGTTCAACCTGCATGTGGATGTATTTGTATATGTGTGTACATGTACATTATTGGATTTAATTTGTGAAAAAAAAATTTTAATTTTTTTTGTTCATTTTTATTTATTTATTTGAGAGTGACAGAGAGAGAAAGAGGCAGATAGAGAGAGAGAGAGAGAAAGAATGGGTGCGCCAGGGCCTCCAGCCACTGCTAACTAACTCCAGACGTGTGCGCCCCCTTGTGCATCTGGCTAACGTGGGTCCTGGGGAATCGAGCCTTGGAACCGGGGTCCTTAGGCTTCACAGACAAGCGCTTAACTGCTAAGCCATCTCTCCAGCCCATTGTGAAAAAATTTTGATAAAAACCTTGCACTTATATTCATCAGGGCACTGTTATTGCCTGGTCTTGGAGTCAGAGCAATGCTTAGAAGGAATTGGGATGGATTATAACCCTTTCTCTTCAATTCTCTGTAAGTTTCCACAAAACTAGCATTGTCTCTACCTAGTTGTTTGATGGAATTCATCAGGGAACTACCTGGGCTCAATGCTTTCTTTGGGGATTGCTTTTTAATTACTAGTATGTACAAGATATTCAGGTTACTTAGTTCTTTTTAAAATATATTTTTTTGTTTGTAGTTATTTATTTGAAATAGGGAGAGAGAGAGAGGCAGAGAAAGAGAGAGGGAGAGACAGAGAAAGAGAGAGAATGGGCACACCAGGGCCTCCAGCCACTGCAAACAAACTCCAGACGCATGCACCATCTTATGCATCTGGCTTAAGTGGGTTCTGGGAATTGAACCTGGGTCCTTTGGCTGTGCAGGTAAGCACCTTAACTGCTAAGCCATCTCTTCAGCCCAGGTTACCTAGTTCTTCTTGATAGTTTTTTTTTTTTTTTGGTTTTTCGAGGTAGGGTCTCACTCTAGCCCAGGCTGACCTGGAATTCACTATGGAGTCTCAGGGTGGCCTCGAACTCACGGCGATCCTCCTACCTCTGCCTCCCGAGTGCTGGGATTAAAGGCGTGCGCCACCACGCCCGGCTTCTTGATAGTTTTTGTTGTTGTTGTTGTTTTCTTTTATTGACTAGATAATTTTCATCTTTCAAGGAATCTGCCAAATTCTTTCAAATTGCTGAGTCTGGTGGCAAAATGTGTTACCAGCATCCCAGGTTCATCTCTGCCCAACCTTGAAGGGGTGCTGCCCTCACTTCTTCTGACACTGCTTGCGGTGGAGTGGGAAATGTCCCCTATAGTCAGCCTCATGTGTTTCTGGTGAATAAGGCTCATATTTGATCCCTAGCTGCGGGAGCCTTTGGGAGGTGGAGCCTGGCTGGGGGAGGCGTGTCACTGGGGGCTGGCCTTGGGATTCTATGCTCCAGCCCATTGGCCAGCGTTGGCATCACTCCCCATGACTGCTTGCCCCCTGCTACTAGTGTTGGAGAGGTGAGCCAGCCTTCTGCTCTGCCCTGATTCCCCCACCGTGATGAAACTTGCCCATGAAACGCTAAGCTGAACTAAACCCTTTCCCTCCACCAGCTGCTTCTGCTCAGGTGCTGTGTACCAGCAACGAGAAAGTAGCCGCAAAACTGGCAACGTGTCTTTTTCTTTCTTTTCTGATCAGCGTGAACAAATTATTTTTTTTTTAATTTTATTCATCAAAAGAAAAATAAAAGGTGTGCAAAAAGCTGGGCGTGGTGGGGCATGCCTTTAGTCCCAGCTCTTGGGAGGCAGCAGTAGGAGGATCGCCATGAGTTCGAGGCCACCCTGAGAATACAGAGTGAATTCCAGGTCAGTCTGGGCTAGACTGAGATCCTACCTCAAAAAACAAAACAAAACAAAACAAAACAAAAAAATTTTTATTCATCTTCTCAGAAAACAACTTTCGATTTTATTGTTTAATTACTTCCTGTTTCCTATTTTATTTTATTGATTCCTGCCAGGATCTTTTATTATTTTTTTCTTCTGCTTACTTGTGGGTTAATTTTATTTTTGTTGGTTTGTTGTTGTTTCATATGGTAAGTGTTGAGGTACTGATATGCTACAAGATTTTTTATTTTTCCCAATAGGTGCCATATGTCTCCTAGCTGTATCTCACAAACAGTAAGTTTTAAAAATATTTTACTTTTATGTATTTATGAGAGCGGGGGGAGAGAGAGAAAGATAGAGAGAATGGGCACACCAGAGCCTCTAGCCACTGCAGACAAGCTCCAGACACATGTGCCACCTTGTACTAACATGGATACTGGGGAATTGAACCTGGGTCCTTAGTTTTTGCAAGCAAGCACCTTAACCACTAAGTAATCTATCAAGCTCTGATTTTTGTTTTCATTTTCATTTAATTCAAAATCCTTTTTTGTTTCTAATTTATTTCTTCTATATCTATAGGTTTCCAAATGGTTTTTCAGCTTGATTGTTAATTTCACCTTAGGCAGTAAATACAATCTGTATTATCTGAATATTTTTACATTTATCAAGGCTTATAGCCCAGAGTCTGGTCTGTCGTGGTGAACGTTACCTGTGCATTTGAATAAATATTTACTTGTTCAGTGAAATAAATGCCAGTTCTAGCATTCTATAAATGCCAGCTCACACTGTTTGATATTGTTTTCTTGATCTTTGCCGATTTTCTATTTGTTCTAACAAGTATTGAAAAAGCAATGTTGATATGCCTAACTCTCATGGTAGATTTGTCAACTTCTACTTTCTGTTTTGTAAGTTTTTTATTTCATATTTTAGGTACATAAACATTTAGTAATACAAGGAACTGTTGATGAATTGCCCCCCTTTTATGTTACCATAATAACACCTTCTTTATTCCTGGTAATATTTTGGAGTGCTCTGTCTGATGAGTGTAGACACTTCAGTTTTCCATTGGATTATTATCGTGTTTCTTTCTGGATCCTCTTACACATGTGTGCATACACGTGTGTGTGTGTGTGTGTGTGTGTGTGTGCATATAGTTGGATTTTACTCTTTATCCAATACAGTGATCCTTGCACATTAACAGATGTGTTCATACCATGTAAATTTAATATAATTGTTGATACAGTTGGGTAGTTGGGGTTTAAATACTATTTTACTATTTGTTTTCCACTGGTTCACCATAGCTTTTCTTTGAATGTGCATGTGTGTAGTATGAAAGGTGTATGCTTATGTATGTATGGATGTGCAGATGTGTATACTCCATATGAGCCACGTGAAGAGGCCAGAGAATGCTGGGTGTCCTTCTTTACCACTTATCCATATATGTCCTTGAGGTAGATTCTCTAACTGAACCCACAGCTGCCATTTTTCCAGTCACACTGACTGGCCAGCGATCCCCCGTGATTCCCCAGTCCCCATAGGATTGGTGTTACAGGCAGGTGTGGTCACTCCTAGCAGTTTACATAGGTGCTATGGAAAACTGAATCTGGGTCCTTAGGCTTCGCAGGCATGTGACTTAACTGCTAATCCATCTCTACAGCCCTATATGTAATTTTTTAATAGACAATTTTATTTTGATTTTTCAAGGGAGGATCTTGCTCTATCCCAGGCTGACCTGGAATTAGTCTCAGGCTGGCCTTGAACTCACAGTGATCCTACTACCTCAGTCTCAACCTCCCCAGTTCTGGAATTAAAGGCATGCACCACCATACCTGGCTATATTTATTTTTAAATGTGTCTTAGTACATTTTTACTGCTACACAGGATACTTGAAACTGAGTAATGAATCACACATAGACATGCATTGGCTATTGGCTATGGAGGTTAGGAATTCCAATGTGAGATGCTGTCATTTGGAAGCAATCACTTTTAATCACTGAGCCTTAAAAAAATATTTATTTGAGAAAGACAGAAGAAGGGAAGGAGGGAGAAAATGGGCATGGCAGGGACCCTTACCAATACAAATAAACTCCAGACACATGTGCCACTTTGTGTATCTGGCTTTATGTGGGTCATGGGGAATTGAACCTGGAATAGCAGGCTTTGCAAGAAAGTGCCTTTAATTACTGAGCCATCTCCCCAGCCCTGAGATGTTGTCATTTGGTTAAAATCTTTCAGTGTCCTGAATGTGACATGACGGAAAACACCATCCCAATCCAATGGTCCCATTTCTTAATACTGTTATAATGGCTGTATTTGAAGGGGAAAATCATTTAAACAATAGCAATATATGTAATACCACATGATCTGATATGTTTTTGCTCTGAAGAGTAGAATCTGCCTAATATGACTATTATCTTGACCTACATAGCTACCTTTTCTGTTGTTCATTATTCCTTCATTTAGACAAAAATTTGCATTTGGAGTCAGTTTTGTTCTATATAAAGGACTTCCTTCAGTATTACTTATACTGCAGGCTTATTAAATATGAATCCCTTTTGGCTTTTATATGTCTCACCAATTTTATCTTTCACATTCTTTAGTTTTTTAAATTATTTGCAAGAGAAAAGAAGAGGGGGGAAGAGAGAGAGAGAGAATGGGCATGCCAGGACTTCATGGCACTACAAAGGAACTCCGCTTTGGGCATCTGGCTTTAAAGGGGTACTGGGGAACTGAATCTGGACCATCAGGCTATTAAGTGCTGTGCCATCTCTCAAGCCCTCCCATTCACGTTTCCAAGCCATTTGCAGTGAATTTAGGTTGGGGATTTTTGTTTAATTACAGTGGCAAAGTTTCCCCATTGCCTTCTGCTTGTAACTGTTTCCAGTGAGAAGATCTGTTATACATATTGTTTTCTCTGGTTGAATTTAAGATTTTTAAAAAATCTTTTCTTTCCACTATTTTGTTTTGAGACCGGGTCTCACTGTAGCTCAGGCTGACTTGGTGGCCTAGGCTGGTCTCTAGCTCATGATACTCTTCCTACCTCAGCCTCCTAAGTGTTTTCTCTTTATCATTCGTCCTAAGTAATTTGACTGCAATGTGTCCTCAAGTTATTTCTTTTGCTTGAGAGTCACTGAACTTCTTGGAACTGTGGGTTTGTAGTTTTAATAAAATTCAGATTTTTGTACATTTTAAAGTCATTGTTTTCTGTACTTGCTTTAAGAATGCTAATAAGATGAATATTGTGTCTCTGAAGCTGCTCTGCTTCTTTCATATTCTGAGTTTCCTTCCCCTCTGTGCTTCATTTTCCATCACCACAAATTGAGGTTCCTTAATCGTCTCCACGTCAGATCCATTCTGATACCATCCACCATATTCTTCACATTGGACATGGGAACTTTGGTTTCTGGAAGTTGATGAGGCTTCTTTGGGTATATTCTGTCCACATCTCTACTTATTCTTGTCGCTCACTTCTCTTGCTTAAGAAATATCGATATGTAGTAATCACTTTAATGTCTGACTATTATGTTTTTTCATCTGCAATTTCTGGGTTAGCTTTGATTCTTTACTTGTATCTTCTCATGAGTCTTATTTTCCTGCTTTTTGCATGCTTAGTAGATGTTTGATTGGCTGCCATACTTCGGTGAATTTTATCTTGTTGGATGCTGGACATTTTAATATTCCTACAATCTTGAATTTTTTATTGACTCTGCTTAATTGGAAGCAGTTCGATCCATTCGTTCCTTGGTTTAAAGCTTTGGGGGCTAGAGAGATGGCTTAGTGGTTAAGGTACTTGTCTGCAAAGCTTAAGGACCCAGGTTCAATTCCCCAGTACCTTTGTAAGCCAGATGCACAGGGTGGCATGTGTCCCTGCAGTTTGTAGGCCCTGGTGTGTCCATTCTCTCTCTCTCTCTCCCTCTCTCTCTCTCCTCTCTCCCTCTTTCTCTCAAATAAATAAAATTTAAAAAAATAAAAATAAAGCTTTATTAAGTGAAACAAGCTAAGGTTAATTTTTTTTTTTTCTGCCATGACTGTAAAAAACCTGTTCTGATTTCTCTCTTCAGTCTCACAGATTGTGAGATTTTTGCCACCAGGCTGCTCGTAACAGGCACTATTCCTGCCGCTTATGTGAGCCATAGATATTATTCCTTATAAACTCTTCTTGGTGGCTTTCACCAGCCTCAGGTAGTTTTATGATGTGCATGTCTTGATCGTAACTCAGCCACATTCTTAAGCGAGGCCCTGGGATGATCCCCTAGGTTTTCTTCCTGTGCAGCTGTCTCCCCTCTTTATTTTGCTCTGCAAGAACCAGCAGCCTGACCTCCTTGGACTCCCCGCCATTTCTCTTTATATCGGGCTCCACCTCATATTCTCTTCCTCACCCTGCAGTGTGACCAGAAAACCTTCTGGAGACTGTAATTTGGACCAATCATAGGGCTCGATTCAGTCACCTTTCATGTTCCAGGGTTAACGCTCCTGCATTGTTGGTGACCAATGTCTTACTGCATTGTTTTCCTTTTACTTTTCTTTGCTATTTGTTTCTTGGTTTGGTTTGCCTTGGTTTGGTTTAGTTCTTCCAGTCAGGCATGTAAACCTGTTACTTGTCTCAGTCTGCCTCAGTCCCTTTATATGCCAGCCACATGGCCACACATTGGGCATAGACTATCAATTAGAGAAAAGACAAAACACAAAAACCTTCAGCCTAGAGGTTTTGATTCCTTCATTTTTTTTTCCCCTTAGGAATGCCATAAAAGATGAATAATGTGCAGCCTTTCCCTTTATCCCACAAGCATTCAAGTCCACCCTGGTTTTGTGCTGACTTATTTGCTAATGACATATCAAAGTAAATTTAGCCCTGAAACATGGGCAAAAGTGACTTGCCTGAGCTAGGTGATATTTGGTCTCTGTTTATCCCTGTATTTTCTAGGTCCAATTTCCCTACTACCTAGAGCAGGTCTCTGTAGGTGGGTGTCTGAGCCTCTTGCTGCCCTAAGACTGAAAAAAAAAATTAAAAAAAGAAAGAAAGAAATATATTTGATCAGAGCTGATGTGTGTGAGAAATGTAAATAGCTTGCCTTCTGCTTACAAAGCCATAGAAAGCCATGCGCTGAAAAGCAATTTAAATTTGGGGGGAGCTAGGTTGTTGGGCTACTTTTAGATCTAGCAATATATAGTTTGGGGTGGTTGTCTTTATAAAATACATCCAGAGATATATCCAAACTGTGGTGGGTTTTCTTCCTTTTCTCTCCTTGCTCTCTGCCCCTGACATGTCAGGAACCGTGTGAGGGAGGGTGTGCTTGGATCCCTTAAGCATGGTGGTAATTTGTCCTGACCAACAGAACCAGCCATTCCTTATCAAACCTGGCTCTCACTCCCTCTCACTGTCCTGGTGGGAATGTCAGCTAGCTGGCTGCTGGCTGCAAAATTAGTCCAGGGAGCACCTTGTGTTGGTCTCTTTCCTCATTATACTAGTAAAAAATTTAACTGTGGTATTCTCTCTCTCTGCTTGTGTATATGTGTGAACGTGTGTGTGCGCACATGTGTGTGTGTGTGTGCCTGCACATGGTTGGAAGCACACTGTAGGGGCTAATAGCGAGTAATTTAACGGTGGCTTCCTCCCACGTCTGAGTCTCTTTCCTTCTCTAAAGTGGCTGTGGAAGGACGGCGTGCTCCGTGTGTCCTCGCTCCATGCGATCAGCCGAGCTCGTGGGTTTATGTGTCATCTCGCTGTTTCTGCTGGGTTGCTTTTGGCTGGGTGTGCTATCATTTCGTGCACTGTCAGGGGGCTGCCCTGGATACCTGGGATGCTCAGGAGAGGCGACACTTACTCGCCATGTGACAGCAAAGGCTTCTGTTTATGTCTGCTGCTCCACCGCGACTCTCCTCGGGAGCCCTGGGTGTCCGCGTTGACGGGACGCTGAAAACCACACCACCTCACCGAGGCTTGAAGAATTTTTTTTTTTTTTTTTTTTTTTGCTTATGGATATTTTTAAGTAAGCACCAGGCTCCTGAGAACTACAATTTGCAAGAACTTTCTTTCTTTCTTTCTTTCTTTCTTTCTTTCTTTCTTTCTTTCTTTCTTTCTTTCTTCTTTTTTTCTTTCTTAGCATCCTTATTATTTTAAGCCTGTTGTGGGTCACAGTTCTGTAGTTCCAGAAGCTATTAACTAATGGCAGTGTTAGTCCCACACAGGTTAGGCCTGGAAGGGTGACTGACAGGTTACCTGCCAGGGCTGAAGGCATGGGCCAGGCTTCAGAATTTCCTCCACATCTCTACAGTGTCTGGCTTGTTCACTGTGCTGAATGTAGCTGCTGACTTAGCAATTAATGTACGATAAAATAGACTCTGATCTTTTTTTTAATTTTTTTTTGGTTTATTTATTTATTTGAGAGCAACAGACAGAGAGAGAAAGAGGCAGAGAGAGAGAGAGAGAGAATGGGCGCGCCAGGGCCTCTAGCCACTGTAAACGAACTCCAGATGCGTGCGCCCCGTTGTGCATCTGGCTAATGTGGGTCCTGGGGAATTGAGCCTCAAAGCGGGGTCCTTAGGCTTCATAGGCAAGCGCTTAACCGCTAAGCTATCTCTCCAGCCCTAGACTGTGATCTTCAGGGAGAGTTTTTGATCTAGACCCAAAACTGAGCCCATTTCTTCTGTAGTGGCTGCCTGCTTACAGAACTGAGAAATTTCAATGTGGGGTGCATTGTCAGGTAGTTTTGTGAGTTAGGGTGACTGGGCCCCTGAAAGTAAGAAGCAGGAATGTCTTTGGGCCTGTCCTTACAATCTGAACTTGCTAGAAATCAAAGGATGACCTGATTTCTTATCTTTTCCCTAGATCTGTTTTTCCACAAACAACCCGGGTCCCTCCTGGGAGGGAGGTCTCTCCTAGGATTTAAAGCTAGCTGTACCATCCTGGTTGGTTAAGTTCAGCCCTCAGAACTTGGCATCATGGCTAGCCTCTTCCTGAGACAGCCCCTAGTCCAAACCAATCAGCTGTCCCTCAGCTCTCCTGAGGTGAAAGATAGGTCCCTCCACCAGAAGGTTACAAATACATTTGCCAGGAGAGGGTAAGCTCTCTGAACTGCCCGACTACAGGAACTTGCAGCTCCTGCTGAGTTTCCTCAGCTAGGCCCAGCTGGGCTGAGCAGAGAGGAGAGCCCCCAGCTGCCACTTTCCACATGGGCTCTTTCCCCACCCAGCAAGAGCTCTTTGTGCTTTCTTTGCTTTTCCAGGCCCACCATGTGGGTTCTCAAGCCATGTGGGTGTATTCATTCTCCTTTCCTTTGGGTCTGTACTTTCCTAAATAAATATAATTTAATAATTGTCCTTATCAGTCTTATATTATTCAATTCTTTGCTAGGTTTGAGCTTCAAGGACTTTCCTGGACCCACAGCACCCCATTACAATTCAATTTCTGTAAATAATATACCTCGCTACAAACACCATAATCATTCCAGTGTTGGATGGGAGGAGATGAGGGAAGACGATGGGGAAAAAAATGTAGAAAATATTACTGGGTGTAAAGTTTTGGTTTTGGTGTTGGACAGTAGAGAAAACTCTTTCATCTGCCATCAGACCAATAGAAGAGGAAGAGGCATATGCTTGTTTGTTTTTGATTTTGATTTGTGCCATTATACCCAGCAATATATATATATATATATATATATATATATATATATATATGCTTTAGTTTTTATTTGAGAGAGAGAGAAAAAATAGAAAATGGGCACGCTAGCCACTGCAAACAATCTCCAGATGCAGTTGGCAGATCCCACTCTGGCTTATGTGGGATCTGGAGAATTGAACCTGGGTCCTTCACAGGCATCTTAACTACTAAGCCATCTCTCCAGCCTAATCTTTTCTTTCCTTTCCTTTTCTTTTCTTTTCTTTTCTTTTCTTTTCTTTTCTTTTCTTTTCTTTTCCTTTCCTTTCCTTTCCTTTCCTTTCCTTTCCTTTCTTTTCTTTTCTTTTCTTTTTTTTTCTTTTCTTTGAAGAGCTGTTTTCAGTAGGGACCAGAGCTTAGAATATGGCATTAATTCAACTTTTGGGGAGAAACAGTAATTTTCCATTGAGCCTGAAAGTACTCTGTTTAATTGACTATCTATTTAGCTTTGTAAGGTTTTCACGTTGTTTAAGACCCTGTAATTAGGTCCAAGTGAATCTGACAGTCACTGGAAGAGAAGCTATAGGTACTTTATACTTGTATCTCATTAACAAGCCTTCAGATTAATATTTCCTGTTCATTCCTGGGCTGGGAAAAAACATCATCATGGACAGTAAAACCCTTGTTTTCAGTTCCAGGCAAAGTGTGTGAAACCCTTAACTTAACCTAAAGCAATGTCTTCTTCTGGAGACATGTGTGAACACTGGTCCTGTCTTTGGCTGGCCCTCCGTCTGCATGTGGAAAGTGAACCTCCGTCTGGCCTGTTCCGGGGCGTGTGGTAGCATATCTCAGGGAGTGCAGAAACTCAGAGCTGAGCAAAACAGTGTTTGCGGAGTACACCACCCAGATTCCAGGCACGCTGGGGGAGGTCATGCCACCCCACGGTGCGTGAGGCTGTTCCAAACTATTTGCAAGAAATAATCTAAATGTCAAGTTGTGGGTATCATGGGGCACTGCACATGTCGAGACAGACCAGAGTGTGAGAAAACTTAGAGTGAAGTTTGAAGGTTGTGTATAAAGAAGTCCCAGTCATCTGGCATCCCGGAAATTCAGAGGCAAGAAGACTTGTTTCAGTCATCGTAGCTCATACGGAGCACAGTCAGGACCACAGACCCTCACAAGTGTTCATTCAATGGCCATTTGTTGAGGGTCTCCAAGAATCAGACACAACTAGACTTTCTGGATGGAACAGTGGACAGACATGAGGCGTGCTTTTCCACAACCTGTCTTCTTCAGGGGGAATAGTAGACGATGCACGAACCAGAGAATGTATCTCCTTTTAGGTGGTAATAAGCACTATGGAGGAAAACAGAAAACAGACAATAAGAGTAAGGGCAGTGCACTATTTTACAAGGAGTTAGAGAGACCTCTGAGACGGTGACATTGAAGAGGATGAGTTCTTTCAGTTCCAATCTCCATTCTGTCCTGACAGTCATAGCCTTTCCTTCATGATCACTTTCTTCCTTGTCAATACCGTCAAGGCTGTGTTTGTTTTGACATTTCTGTCAGTCTCACTATTGATACATGGCCAAGGCTCCATTGATCTGAGTCTTAGAATTGAGGTGGAGGTTGGTCAACTAGGGCTCTTTGCTCTCCTTCCCTCTGTACCCTAAGCCATAGGACATAGCTAACGTTTACCCCAATGAACCAAAAACCAAGAAAGCAAAATGATTTTTTTTTTTTTGTTTTGCTGGGCATGGTGGCACACGTCTTTATGAGAAAATGAGAGAGAGAGAGAGAGAGAGAGAGAGAGAGAGAGAGAATTGACACACAAGGGCCTCCATCCACTGCAATCGAACTCCAGATGCATGCGCCACCTTGTGTGCATGTGTGACCTTGAGCACTGCGTCACCTTGTATGTTGCTTACATGGGACCTGGAGAGTTGAACACACGTCCTTAGACTTTGCAAGTAAGCCCCTTAACCACTAAGCAATCTCTCCAGTCCAGAAAAAGAATTTTAATGTCATAGAGGAATCTTACAGCAGGTAATGTTTATTTGTTTGGTTTCTGAGGCAAAGTCTTACCCTGTAGCTCCAGCTGGCCTGGAACTCACTATGCAACCAATTCATGGCAGTCTTCCTGCCTCAGCCTCGGGAGTACTGGGACTGCGGGCGTGAACCCTCATGCTGGACTCAGGAGATTATTATTATTATTTTGGTTTTTCAAGGTAGGGTTTCACTCTAGCTCAGGCTGACCTGGAATTCACCATGTAGTCTCAGGGTGGCCTCGAACTCAAGGCGATCCTCCTACCTCTGCCTCCCGAGTGCTGGGATTAAAGGCGTGCGCCACCACGCCCAATCCAGGAGATGATTTTTAATGGAAGAAGACCCTTTGGGAGAGCACAGGAGCCAGCCTGAGATTGCCCTCTTATTTAATTCTGTGTATCAGCTGGGGGATTTAAAACTAGCTACTTAACTTTCATTTACCTCAGTTTCCTCATATGCAGAGCACAATAAGAGCATTTATCTAAGTGGAATCTGCTAAGCATTAAATAACACAGGTACATAAAGCGCTTAGTGTTGATAGTTTGTGACATGCACCCGATGTCTGAGACAATTGCGGTTATTAACAATATCATTTGTTGGCACAGTTATCTTCCTGTGTGGAAACATGATTTGCATGTGTGTAGAGATTTTCTAGCCAGCATTACTCTTTACTGTGTTTCTTTCATTCATGCATTGAGTCATTAATTCATTGAAGACATAGTTACAAAGTGACTGGCATGTTGCCAACACCCTAACAAAGTCTATGGGGAGTGAAGGAAACACATTTCTCAGTTTCTTGTAGAAAGGACCAAAGCTTCAAAGAGGACTTGTTCCAGGTGAGCTTGAAAGTCCCTTGCAAGTTGAATTGCCTGTGATTACAGGGCACTCGCCCTCCATGAAACAGTAAACTAGAAGCTCCGAGAAGTGCTCAGGTCTATTGTGGGTCCCAGAGACTCTAGCACAGGCCAAGAAATGCTCCCAGTCTTCAGCCCAGCACAAGAATAGTAATTGATTCATGGGATGTGTGTGTGTGTGTGTGTGTGTGTGTGTGTGTATGTCACTCCCAAATTCTCACATACCAGAAACATGCTAAGACTCCCCCATCTTTGCACATTGCAAGGCGTGGGTATCCCCATCATCTTACATGGTCTCTCACACAACTGGCTAGTGTAAGTACAAAAAGGGAAAAAGGGAAAGAGGCTCAGGGAGCTCCAACACATCACCAGTATTTCCACAACGGCACAGCCAGACTTCTGAGAAGTGAGCTTAAGAGCTGGGTAGGGTCTCGGGATTCTAGGAGGCAAAATGCTCCTGGAGTGGAAATGGTCCTCCTCCCTCAGGAAAGTCCCCTTCTCGCCTCCAGTCCATCTCCTTGGTGAGACCAGTTACTAAAGGACCAGTTACTCACTCCTCTCACTTGGGCAACCAGCTGTTGGGGGGTCAAGTGTACCGAGGCAACAGTCCCATCTCTTGACCCTCTCTCCCCAGGCCAGGGTTTTGTTGCTATTTATGTCTCATGAAATTGTTAATATATCATTAACAATAGCCATGATAATTATGTCAGACCTTGAGCGCACATCACAATCTACCATGCTGCCTATGAAAATATGAAAATTTCTTTCTTAGGGGGGCCTTCAAGAGCAGGTAACTCAGGGGTTTGGCTGCCTGTCCCTGCCGCCTGCCGCTGGGCCTCTGTGAGTAGCTCGCTAACTGAGCCTGATGGCCTGGGTAACAATGCATACCTTGCAACCCAGATGTGGGGCGCTGCTGCCCAAAGGGGAGGAGGACCAGTAAACAAAGGCCTGCCCTCCTCCATCCTGGGCCACTCGGTTAGAGCTGCAGTGACAGCGCTCTGAGCAAGGGAAGGAGCTGAACAGCTGCCTACCGCAACCTGTAGGCTCTTCCTCGGCCTCCCACCCTTCTGATGACCACTGGGATAATTCAAAGAGAAAGATCAAAAAAAAAAAAAAAAAAACGCACCCCAAGGTATGGACCACAAAGGTGTTTTCGCAAGAGGGCTGAGCCCGCTCTGCTAAGACCAACTTCCCATTTGCCTCTTCCCTGCTTGCCTGCGCCGCGCTCCCGTGACTCCGAAGGGAGCAGACCTGCTTTTCTGAAGGGGATTTGCCCAGCAGCTCACACGCAAGTCTCTTCCTCCATCGTGTTGCAGGATGGCACGCTGTAGATTGTCCCACTGTATCTTGCAAGAAGCCAATATTCCAATGATGTTATTAAAAAGTGGCACCTCTTGCCACACTGTGAGAAAAATCCTCCTGGTGGGGGCCAGGAGACCGCGATACGTTTTCCCCAAGGAGCTCACTTCAGCCACAGCATTTGATGTACGGTGACAAGCCCTCCACGCCGGGATGCTTGCCACACACACACACACGCACACACACACACTCACACACACTCATACTAACACACAAACACATTTCCTAGCCGAGACAAATAAGGAAGTTAAGGGACTTGTTCAAGGTCACACGGAGGGACAAGAGAGTCAAGTCACTTACACAAGGGCATGAAGCATGCAGCCCAGAGCTTTTTGGTGCTTAGTCCCTCCTCTTGACCTCTAACCACCCACCACATCACCTCCTTTTCAGCCGAGTGAATGTGTAATGCACACTAGAAGTGCCACGGCAATCCAGTGTATCACTTATGAACCACAGCTTTTAGCTAACAGGAGTGCTGTTAACTCTTGCTCCCCATGGGGATTCTCAACTCAGGAC
This sequence comes from Dipus sagitta, assembly GCA_036346955.1. Classification (NCBI taxonomy): domain Eukaryota; kingdom Metazoa; phylum Chordata; class Mammalia; order Rodentia; family Dipodidae; genus Dipus; species Dipus sagitta. Next base: position 43,501,466 of record CM070788.1, read on the forward strand.
GGTGTGTTTTCCTCATTTCTTGCTTTCTGGGAGCTGTTCCATGCTTAGCTCACCATCAGATCCTGACTCCCATGCAAAAGAAAGGCTGGTATGAAGAGGTCTGAAGTTTTCAGTTTTCATCCTGCCCCGCTCCTGACCCTGAGGTAGGCGCTCACCACCTCCCACACCCAGCTTCATCAGAAGCAGGTTGCAAGTTTTGACTCTTACTTGCCAACAGCACAGCACAAGGCAATCATAAGAAAAAAAAAAAAAAGAGGGGCTGCAGAGATGGCTTAGCGGTTAAGGCGTTTGCCTGCAAAGCCAACGGATCCTGGTTCAATTCTCCAGGACCCATGTAAGCCAGATGCACAAGGGGGTGCATGCATCTGGAGTTCCTTTGCAGTGGCTGGAGGCCTTGATGAACCCATTCTCTCCCTCTCCCCAGCCCACCCCGCCTCTTTCTCTCTCTCAAATAAATAAATAAATAAAATATTTAAAGAAAAGAGTATAAGCTTGAAATATTTGAATCGGGGAGCCAGGCAGTGACGGGTTTAAATCCTGGCTCTAGTTCGGTTCTCTTAAGTCCGCCACTTAACTTCTCTGATGAAGGCAAAACCCACTGTGCTGAGTTGTGGAGAGGATGAAATAAGATTGTGTCGACAGCTCTTAGCCCAGCAGCTGGCTTGAGGGGTTGATGGTTAGGTGTTAATTCCTTTCTTGTGGCGCTCCGGTGCCCGTGCTCATGACACACAGGCTCTGAGACCCCTGGAAAGGAGTGTCACACCTTCCTTAAGTTTTGCACACCCAGTAGCTGAAACTGTTTACTGCAGGACAAGGGACTTGGTAAATATTAGTGCTATGATGACCATCTAAGTTAAGAATGAGGAATTTAAAACAATTTGTTAAGTTTCCAGACCTAACCGTCATCTTTGGTACCACCCACAGAACTAGCTTCCTAATGGAGAATACGGGAGCAAATTTGCCAGTTGTTTTCATTTTGGAACAATTAAGCGATAATTTGTGCATTTAACTCATGGATAGGCTTGAGATGATCCAAATCTAGCTGCAATTTTCTTCACCCAAAACAAATTTAAATTATCATTTGGCCCAATGCAAGGCTGCAGCCACCAGGATCACAGCGGGAATTCCTATAGACAAGCAAACACTTGGGGAAAACTCCCTTGTGCCACAGCCACATGCCTACTCAGAGCTGCCTCCTCATCCACGGGCCAAGTTTTCAAATAGCTGTCAAATTAAAGCAGCTAATTGTTCTGGTCTCCAGCTAGTCCATCACAGGTGGAAAGGAGTGAACCCGTCTCAAAGGAAAAGGAAAGTCTAAACAAAAGAGACCCGACAGTACTCTGGATGACACTGTACTTGGCAACATGGGTAACAGTCTGTTTTTATAAAGTCCATTTTTTTTCAAAAATTATTTATTTATTTATGTGCTTATGAAAGAGAGAGAGAAAGTATATGAGCATGCCAGGGCCTTTTACTCCTGCAAATGAACTCCAGACACATGCACCACTTTGTACATCTGGCAAGAAGGCACTTTTAACCACTGAGCCATCTCCTCAGCCCATTAAGTCTATTTTTATATTGCTTTCCTGATGTTTTTGCAAAGTTGTTCTGCCTGAATTATTTAGTGCATTTGATTATATATACATCTTTAGTCTTTAATATCACTCCTAAAGTTGTCAAATATAATTCATTCATTAAATTTATCTCTAGATTAGTCTAATATATCCTAAATGTGTGTATATATATATATATATATATATATATATATATATATATATATTCTAGGTGAAACTAGAACCAAAGATTTGAGCACAAAATGAAGAGAATAGCAGAGGACAAAATATCCTAAAGGTCTGAGAACTGACATTTGAATATTTTCTTTCTCCTGCTTCTTAAGAAATTAATGAGCAGACAACACTGAGAGTTCAAAGCGTACTACCCTGCCCTGGGAATTGCAGCTTCCATCTTGACAGTTTAAAATGAACAGACGTGGAAATGATGCATCAGCATATCTTTTCAAGTCCTTATTTTCTGTTGAAAATTAATCAACAACCCTCCAGTTATTTATGGTTTAGTTAATGAATGAGAATAAAAAAGCTAAATGCATCTAAAAACAAAAAGAATATTTTTATCACAATAGTCACAAATGGCCATGGTAAAAAAATTGTAACTGGAAAAAAATATGGAAAGTGAAAACCCTACCTGTACCATCGCCACCCACCGCTACTCGGCAAAGGTTGGAGTGCTATGCTCTTGTCTAGCCACTATGGAAATCAGTGTGGTTGCTCCTCACTAGATAAAGATCTACCAGATGACCCAGCCATACCATGCCTGAGTATGTACTAAAAGGACTCTAAGTCAACATACCACAGAAATAATTGCACAACGGAGTTTATTACAGCATTACTCACAATAACTGTTATGGAAGTGGCCTACACGTACAAACCCAGAAGAAGCAGTGATCACAATGCGGTAGCTGTACAAGGCGGAGCTCTTTCTCAAACACAGAGAAGAATCAAGTTATGTGATTTGCCGGAAGTGGATACTACTGGAGTCAATCCATTGAGTCAGTTAAACCAGTCTCAGAAGACAAGCATCATATTTTCTCTCCTGTGCGGTTCCTGGATCCTATATAGATACATTACATTGCATATGTGTGCATATGTGATCTGAAAGTACAAACAAAACTACCTCAGGGGACAGTTTTGCCTAATGGGAGAGGGAGGGAAGAAGAAGGGGCGTTGGGGGTGGGCTCAACATATACAATATGACAATGTCCCTAGGTAACATAGTACCGTGTATAATGGAATGAAGATTAAAAGAAAAATAAAAACAGGAACTGGGGAGATGCGCAGTAATTGATAAAGTTCTTGTCCAGCAAGCATGGGGACTGGAGTTGGAATCCCCAGCATCAACAGAAATGTTGGCGGGGGGGCGGTGGTCGACACCTGGAATCCCAGCATGTAGGAGGCAGAGACTGGCTGAATCAGAACACTTTGAGCTCGAGTTAGAGACCCACCTCGGTAAGATAAAGGGGAGAGTGATGGAGACAGATACCCAACATCAACCTCCGGCGTCTACACTCACACACATGAGCACGTGCACCCACACGCATGCACATATGCACACACTCCCCCCCTACTCATAGGCATGTAAAAATAAACACAAAAATAAAAACTGAGTAAAAAGGCAAATAACAACAGATAAAAGATATTAAAATATGACTATGTGTGTGTGTGTGTGTGTCCTTCCTACCCCTTTCATTCAGTGCTATAATGAAATGTGAGTATCTAGGTCAAGCTGACTCTTCCCTATCTCTTTGTACAGCAGGCCAGCCGTGTGTGCGATGGGAACATGAGCTTATTTTGAAGTCAGGTTGCCCCAAGTTAAGAAATAGCTTGGAATGGATCAGGTCCCTAACAGCTATATCACTGCACAGCCGAAAGATTCCCCTACTGGTACCTCACGGGTGATGTGATGAGAACTGAGTTAATACTTCAGAGTGTGTAAACACAGCCTGGTTCAAAGGAACACCTCAAGAGAGGGTATTCCATTAGCTACATCTGGCCACCCAAATACTTCAAATTACTGCCTTTATTTTGACTCGCCGTGTCTCTTCTGTGGCTGAACGTACACGTATGATCTCAAATGGCATACAAAGTAAGGTTATGCCATTTCCTCCTGAGGAGCTCTTTCCTCCAAAGCACGAGTTCTGCAGAGGGTTGTAAGCATCCCTTCCCAAAAGCTTTGGAAACTTGGAGTGAACTCAGCCGCTGTCCCATTTGTTATCTCTCCTATCCTCCTGAGGTATATGGACTGCTCTGACTGATGGGTTTAAACCTGAGCTAGGCTGCTTGTTTGGAATCTTCCAGCACAAAAAGAAAGACTTGGCTTCAGAAGGGATCATGACTGGCCAGTTGATCTGTTAAATAATATGCCAAATACTGAGGAAATAACGAGCAGGAGAAAATTACATTCACACTTCTTTATTGGTGCCATTAACAGTGTTTTGTCATCCAGCTGATGAAACCGGTGCCATCTCCCCCAAAGCATCACGTCAGGCGACCACCTGGAGTCTTGTCTAACCCTTCACCTCTGTGTCCCAGCAACTCCCTGGACTCCCAGGTGGGGGGAGACAAAGGGGCACAGGAGGTACACTCTGTTTAGTGGAAGCCCGAGGAATGAGCCACTTCCCTCAAGAAACACCTCATGTGTAAAAGCCATTTGCATAGCAGTGCCATCAGAGCCCTGACAAGCAGCCCCTCCCCCTGGGCTGCAGAGGGAGGTCAGGGGACCCTTCTGGAAGCCTTGGATGCAGCACAGCCCCCTCAGTCACCTGCTTTCTATTGTGTGGGCTGCTTAGCTGCTGGGGCCTAAACAAAAAAGTCCTCACCTCACTTCTGCCTTTTCCTGGAGCTTTCTCTAGCAAGTGCATCTTCCTAAGATTGGGCAAACTGAATAGGATTCAGTGTATTCTTCTGCCCTTCCCTTCTTTCTCTTCCTCTCCCCCCCTCCACCCAACTATCCTTGTTCCTCTGAAAGTCTTTCTTTTTCCTGCTCTCTCCCTTCATCCTTTCTCAAGATCTGTCTAGGATTGTATTTTGTTTAAGAGTTGATGGCCATCAAAATGGAGACCTTCATATTTCCAAGAACATGACTAAAGATGTGTATAAAATATAAGTTGAATTTTCATACCCTGTTAAAAGCCTATGGGGGGCGGCTGGAGAGATGGCTTAGTGGTGAAGGTACTTGCCTGCGAAGCCTAAGGACCCATGTTCAATTCTCCAGGTCCCATGTAAGCCTGGCACACAAGGTGACACAAGCATACAAGGTCACATATGCACACAAGGTGGTGCATGCATCTAGAGTTCGATTGCAGTGGCTGGAGGCCCTTCCATGCTCGCCCTCTCTCTTTCTCTCATAAAAAAATACAAAAAATAAAAATAAGAGCCTATGGAGGGCTGGAGAGATTGCTCAATGGTCAAATCCACTTACTTGCGAAGTCTGCGAGCCTGGATTCAGTTACCCAGACCCTACATACAGCCAGATGCACAAAGATGGTACATGCAGCTGGGGTTTGTTTGCAGGGGCAAGAAGCCCTGGTTTATACTCTGTCCATTTCTCTCTCTCTCGTTCTCCTTATAAATAAACAATTGTTTCAAAGAACTATTGATCTGGGGCTGAGGAGGTAGCTCAGCGGATAAAGTACTTACCACTCAGCCACGAGGACCTGAGTTTGAATCCCTAGCACCCATATAAAATGCCAGGCGTGGTGGTGTGTGTACCTACAATCCCAGCGCTGGGGAGATGGAAAGAGGAGGAAGGATCTTGGATCTCCAGGACTTGTTGACCAGCTTGTCTAGCCGAATCAGTGAGCTCGGGGTTCAGTGAGAGACTCTGTCTCACAGAAATAATGTGGAGCAACAATAGAGGAAGAGCCTCCGCATCAACATTTTGCCTCCACATCCTTGCATACACAGCACACGTCGCCTCAAACATGTGCACCCGCACAGGAGCAAACACACACACACGTGAAAGAAACCTACCACAGCTCTGAGAGCCTTTGCTGTCTGCTCAGGAAAGCTGAAACCAAATACAGCGTGGAGAAAGGTATTACTGGATACATGTCGAAAGCGTAAGAACTGTACTGAGCTCTTTCACCTGCCTATTTAAAGTATTTTTAGGGCTGGAGAGATGGCTTAGCAGTTAAGCGCTTGCCTGTGAAGCCTAAGGACCTCGGTTCGAGGCTCGATTCCCCAGGACCCACGTAAGCCAGATGCACAAGGAGGCGCATGCGTCTGGAGTTCGTTTGCAGTGGCTGGAAGCCCTGGCGCACCCATTCTCTCTCTATCTCTCTCTCCCTCATTCTGTCTGTTGCTCTCAAATAACTAAATAAAAATAAACAACAAAAAAATTTAAAGTATTTTCATCTCCTAATGGTGGACATGCAGACACTTGTTCCCCCTTTGGGTAAACATACTGAGGTGTGTGGACTCAAGGCCTCTGTATTCCCCTGAAGCCACCTGAGTCCTCTGTCCCTTCTCACATGGAGGCTGTGAGTTGACCTTTGTCTCCGTAGCTGAGAATAGGGACAATGTCCTCATTATAGTTATGTCCCTAGCTCCCCATCTAGTCAGGGACTCACCAAATGTTCAGAGCCTGGATGGTTTCGTAGTAATAAATGAGAATCTGGAAGTGTAAGGACCATCTGGGGCCCCTTCTCATTTGCATACTTAAGAGAATGGTAAATCAAATAAAAAAAAGAGTGGCGCACCAACCAGCATGCCACCCACCTCCCCAGAACCCTCCTCGTGGTTAGAACCTGGCTCCCAACTTCCAGGTAGAGCCGTTCTTTCCAACTCTTTGCATCCTGTTGGTCAAATGGCAGTGAGTGTCCATCAACAAGGAGCTGAGAGAGCAGAGAAGCATGCTCCGGGCTCTGCAGCGTCCTCACATGAGCCTGGGGTGTGCCCCGTCACCATCCTTGACTTCATTTGCTAAATGAGCTCATGTCCCAAGGTCTTTCTGAATGTTGACATGCTGCACTCTTTCTTTGAAATCCCCCAAATTTGGGAGGATTTTGTCTCTTAAGGCCCAGTCTTTAGCATTACATGTACACTAGACCAATTAGCTACAGAATGGTTCATGAATACAAGCTTATGCCTAATTAGAGAGTGTCTGGGTTCACACCACAGCAATTAGCCCCCAAATGGAATAATTGCTCTAGAATGAACACAGCATAATTGTTTTTAAACTCGTGGACTCCCCTCGGTTTGCACTAGGAGAGGAGCCATCTGCTGCAGGCTAGCCCACCTCTTTCTGCTTGACCCCTGTGTCTTGGCCATGTGGCTCACCATTCATCTTTGCAAGTGCTCAGCATCACTGGGACCTGCTGTCCGGTCACTTCCCTGACCTACGACATGATGACTCTTGTGGTTTTGGTGACAATCTTCCCTCTGAGCCTACAGGCCAGTCACAGATCAAACCTGTACCGTGATTAAGAAGACCACCCCGAAAACAGCTAGAAAAGGGGTCCATGAAATTAGGCAGCTAATTTTCATTCTTCACAAGACAGCAAGCAGCGTTTGAATTACACACATTAACTGCTTGTAACGATCTACACAATTCAGAAATAGACAAGTAAGAGAGGGATGTTGATACCATAACACACTTAGCCTACCACATGCTTCCCAAACAAGCTATGTTTCATTCAGGACAAATGAGCAAGTGGTGAGAATGTCTACTACCAGATTTCTTAAGCGATTCCTAGATATTTAAATATGAGTAAGTTTGTACTTTGAAGTAATTGGACTATTTTAAGTAACTGGCAACAAACGTGTATTGCATTGTTTCCCTCTTCCTTTCTCCCTCCACTTCTAAATAATTCCTGGTATGCTCTCAGCCCCAAGACACCCCAACAACAGGGCTATGTTCAATGAAGTATGTTTGGGCTGGCCACAGGAACCTGAACCACAGATTCACCACGTGGTGTAGAACATTTAGATTTGTAAGAAGGAATGGGGCCCAGGTCTGTTTCTGCTTGTTACATGTAAACTCCAGCTCAGGCAGCAACCCCCAGCCGGGTGTCCAGTCCTTACAGCTGTCACATGGAGATACACCTACCTCACATCATGTGACAAAAATACAGCACAGGTTGTAAGAGATCTTATATTGTTTCCGAGCCACAGAAACACCCAGGAAATGTAACGATCAGTGGAAATATGAACAGGCCTGGACACAAGCATGCTCATTGTGCTACCGGCCAAAAGTATAAAAATGAAAAAATGCACTCATTGCTCAAGACACGGCTGCCAGTACAAGGAAGAGAAGAGCATGATAAATACATGCAAGTCTACGATGGCGAACACGAACAGAGGCGCATAAGTGCACGGTCTGCAGACCTGGCCACTCTCATCTCGGACAGATTTTGTGCAATGGTTATCCGTTTTGTTCCTGTTCATTTCTGTACCTCAGACACTGGAGCTCTGGGAAGACCCGGCTTTCTTCGGATCCCTTTATTTATTTGCTTATAAGCACCCCAGTGGAACGCTGGGAATTATCCTGGCAAACAAGCCCACTGTGTCCTTTCCCATTTCCTCTGTCGATTCTTGGTGATTATTTCTGCTCATTCAACAATTAATGTAAGGTTGTTCTGTTAGCCACTCTCCAGGGCATGGAAGGAACCTACTGTATGAAATTGGTGGCTGCAAGGCATCTGCTTTGATAAGCAGTGTTTGATAAAGGACAGAATGCTAGAAGGAAGCAAATTAGTGGATGCCTCCTTCCTCTGTTCTTTCTTCAAACCTAAAGCCCGTCACAATGCCAAGGTTAAGTATGTGAAATGAGACAAGAGTGAAGAATATGGGCGGGCTGAAGTCTCACCTCTGCAGGACATAGGGAATGGAAATGGTGTCCTGCTTTCCGGGGATGACCACATGGACCCGAGCAGGGTGGGACGGTTCTTTAGTACCCAGTGGAGGAACATCTTTCTTGTTGACCTTCTAACTTCTGTTCGTTCCACAAGAATTCAAGGTCTAACGCAGGGAGCGAGTAGAAACTCTGTCCAGGCTGACTGGCTTTCTGCTGCTGTAACAAGTTTGAACTGGCTGTAGGAAGTGGCTGGGTACCCATCTGTGGCGGTTTGATTCAGGTGTCCCCCATAAACTTAGGTATTCTGAGTGCTGGGTTCCCAGCTGATGGAGTTTTGGGAATTAATGCCTCCTGGAGGCAGTGTATTGTTGGGGGCGGGCTTATGGGTGTTATAGTCACTGTCTCCTTGCTAGTGTTTGGCACACTCTCCTGTTGCTATTGTCCATCTTATGTTGTCCAGGGGGTAATGTTCACCCTCTGATCATGCCATCCTTTCCCTCTGCCATCGTGGAGCTTCCCCTCGAGCCAGTAAGCCAAAATAAACCTCTTTTCCCCACAAGCTGATCTTGGTTGGGTGATTTCTACCAGCAATGCAGACCTGACTGCAACACCATCTCACTGCCCAGTGATGCCCTCTGGACTGACATGCTGTTATGCCCTTTGTTTCCAAAACCAAAGAGGTTGTTAAGAGGACTAGTGCTGCTGTTGCTGAACCTGACAAGGGTGCACTCTGGCTCTCTGACCTTGGCCTGAGCACCCTCTGTACCACGATAATGGGACTGGATCAGTGGAAACCTGGGACCTGAGGCTGTGGCTGGAGGCTGCCACGTTGGAATTAGGGAGTGACTGCTCTTATGAGGCTGTACCAGAAAGAGATGCTTCTGTCCTGGTACATCAACTCTTGCATCTGAGCATGGCCACGTGACTAGTTCTGAACATTAATTTCAATTGTCTTCTGGGCCAAAACATTTAATGATTGGCTGAGACCCTACACTTCCCTTTCTCTTTCCCCTGCTGGGTCACCCAAGGGGGTGTTTTGTCAAAGACCGTAACCCTTCAAGATGATGGATATGCTAGCCTGGGTTGTTCAGTCATTGAGACCCAGTGGAGAGTGTTCATATGTATATGAATGTGGTCCACACGTGTGTGTGTGTGTGTGTGTGTGTGTGTGTGTGTGTGTGTGTGTAGGCTAATGGTTGATGTCTAGTGCCTTCCTCAATGCTCTCTGCTTTATTTGAGATAGGTCTCTTGCTAAACCTACGAGCTGATTGCTTTGGCTAGACTAGCTCACCAGTGGACCCCCAATGGTTCCCCGCCTTTTCCTCCTCAGGACTGGGAGTACAGGTGTGTGTCACCATGCCCAGCATTTTATCTAGGTGCTAGGGAACTGAACTCGGGTCCTCATACTTGTGCAATAAACACTTTACCTGCTGAGCCATCTCGGTAGCCCCTCTGGACTTTTTTTTTAGATGAGACATATTATGTCTTTGTTTTATTAATCTCTAAGATTTCTACCTCAACTTCATTTTCCTTCACATGGAAGTATTTATACAACCTCACCCACAGGATTCTTATAAGGACAATGTATGTAAAGGGCTTATCATATGATCTTATGCACTCAATTAACTTGTAACCATGATTTTTAGTCTCCTTTGGCCCTATGGAGTCTATTATATTATGCTTTCTAAATATTATCCTAAAGCAGCCCCTTCTGCAGATCGATTCAGCCAGAACTGTTGCTTGTTATGAATTGTGCCCTATCCCAGCACACACCCCCATCCCAAATGTGAATGCTGAAGCTCTAACTCCCAATATGATGTTAACTTGAAACAGGGCCTTTGGACATAGTTAGATTTAAATGAGGCTGTGGAGGTGGGACCCTTGTGATAGACTTAGTGTTCACATAAGAGAGATGCTCGCTTGATTGCTTTCCTCACTCTCCCTCTCCTCTTGCTCACCCTCGAGTTCTGCGTGCTCTCAGGCGAGGCCACAGGGAGAAGGCAGTCATCTGCATGTGACAAAAGAATCCTCCACAGGAGCCGAGTCAGCACCTTGACCATGAACTTGCCGGCTCCCAGAATCATGTGCGAACAAGTTTTTGTCCTCTAAGCCACTGATGCATGTTATTTGTGACTCTCAAGGAGACTCAGACACTGGCCTTCTGCACCCTTCTGCCTGGAGCTGATAGTGATTATGTTAAATATGCTAGTATTTGCTGCCAACTTTTGAGTACTTACAGGGCATTCTCTATGTATTTTCTTTCTGAACCCTCTAATATTTACAGAAGGAAAGAGAGTGGACATCCTAGAACCAAGCAGGAGATGAAGAACTTGGGACCACTCACTGTAAAGAAGAATAAAACGAGCCGGGCGTGGTGGTGCACGCCTTTAATCTCAGCTCTCAGGAGGCAGAGGTAGGAGGATCGCCATGAGTTTGAGGCCCCCCTGAGACTACATAGTGAATTCCAGGTCAGTCTGGACTATAGTGAAACTCTACCTCAATAAACTAACTAAACTACCCTAACCTGAACTGAAATGAAATGAAATAAAATGAAATAAAATAAAATAAAATGGCTAATTGACATGATAAAAAAAAACCCACCACATATTAAGTATACCAAAACTGAGCAGAAAACAATGCTCCAAAAATCAGCAGCTATGGAGCTAATCACTGGAAGGCTCTCACAGAGAAAAAAAGAAATCCCCAAAGACAAGAGAATGACTAGGGGCTTGGGTGCTAGCTCAGTCCATTGCATGAGGGACCCAAGTCCAGTCCCCAAACCCACATAAAAATGCCAGGCATAGTGGTGCATGCCTATAAGCCCAGCACTGGGGAGGCAGAGACAGGAGGAGCCCTGTATCTGACCAGCCAGTCTAGTCTAATTCGTGAGCTCCTGGCCCATGAGATCCTGTCTCTGAGAAGGTCGAAAGGCATTCCTGAAGAAAACACCTGAAGATGCTCTTCTGGCCTCCACGCTTACATTAACAGCAAAAGAAAGAAAGAAAGAAAGAAAGAAAGAAAGAAAGAAAGAAAGAAAGAAAGAAAGAAAGACAGACAAATGACTAAATCATGTCATTTTTATGCTGATTTGAAAGACAATTTGCCCTTGGAGAAAAAGGATTCTGGAAGTACGGACAGCCAATGTGCCTAATGGCTCCTGCATTTCCCAGCATACACATGTTGCTGGGTGAGACTGGCTCACTTCACAGAAGAGCCTTCAGTTACATTACAGTGATTGCCAAGTTGATCAAAGCAAAGCAAAACTGCAGAGGGCTGGGAAGACGTCTCAGTGGGTATACTGAGGGCCTGTGTGACCTGAGACCACCCGAATTTGAGTCCTCAGGATCCACGTGGAAAGCTGGGCATGGCCACACATGGCTGTACCTCCAGTTCTGTGGGGAACACAGTATCACTGGCACTCCCCAAAATGGCAAGCTCTGGAATCAGTGAGAAACTTTGTCTCAATATATAGATGTGCAGTGGAAAGGGGACACTTGATGCTGTCCTCTAGCCTCCAGAAGCCTGCATATGGGACATACCATTTGCATACATACCTGTATACACACACACACACACCACATGCTACATACACATATTACTCACACAGGCACAAAATAACTGCAGAAACTTATCATGTATTGTACAAAATAGATTGATATGTTCTGGATGAATAAATAAACATGGAGGAAATATCACATCAGACCTAGGAAAGTTAGAGCTTTGAAAGAAAAGGGAAGAAAAGATACTAACAAGCTAAGGTGACTGTTTTTTTCTTTTCTTCTTCTTCTTCTTAACAACATATTTGTATGGATACATCATGTGTTGGTACCCTCTTTTCTTCATCCCTGTCCCCATTCCTTTGGAGACTCTCCTCAGTGGGGTTGAAAGTATTCCCTATGGAGTTGTGGTTTATGTGTTGTGAGAGCAGAAGTCAATTATTTTGGGGAGAAGGAACGCCTCTGGGCATGATGTATCAACCTGTGGCTCTTACAATCTTTCTGCCCCCTCTTCTGCAAAATTCCCTGAGCCGTGGTGGGTGAGTTTTAAGTCTACTTCAGAGATGAGCTCTTAGGAGCCTCTGGATCTCTGCTTTGGTACGTGTTGAGTGTCCTCAGGGTCTGTCTCCTTTACCCTGCTGCTGATAATATCAGGTTCAGCATGGAAGCAGCACTCTTTCTTGTCTCCTCAACTCCTCTGTGGATTCAGCTGTGGCAAGGCTATCTCCTCGGGTCTCGCTACCTTCTGAAAAAGAACAGATTCTCCAATGGAGAGTGAAGTCAGCATAGTTTAAATGGGATAATCATTGTTAATTTAGGGAGAATTTTATGTCTGTAACCCCTCTTTTAGTCAAAGACTAGTGAGAGCTTGACACTGGAGAGCATAATCTTTGAAGGTGACTATTTTTTAAGCAAAGAATTGAAGGCAAATCCATTTGTGGGATCTAAAAGGAGCCCCGCCATGGACTGGAACAATGGCCTAAAAAGCAGTTAGAGGCAGACCACATGAAGCCACAAAGACAGTGTTGGGATGCCAGTACCTAGCCTAAGGTCTGCAAAAGGCGAGGACTAGTTTTAGAAGGAAAAGCTGGAGAGATACAGAGCGGCCAAAAGCAGATCTGCTTTGTTTGTTTGTTCCTTTTGAGGTAGGGATTCACTCTAGCCCAGGATGACCTGGAATTCACTAGGTAGTCTCAAGTCGGCCTTGAACTCACAAGAGCTCCTCCTACCTCTGCCTCCGGAGTACTAGGATTAAAGGCATTTTTGAAGACTGCTATAACTGTAGAGTGGGAATGGAGTGCAAGACTTCCTGCCAGGTGACCAGGAAGCAGCTACTGCCACTGGTCTTGAGAAGAGGTGACACAGCAGCTCAGGCTGACTTAAGAGTAATAAAGGAGAACGTGGGAGGACTGGAGAAGTTCCTTAAGAGATGAACTGGATCAGGCTTCATGAGGCCTGACACACGGAGAGTGAGAAGATTAACCAGACTTTATCAGAATGGTTTTCTTATCCTGTATGAATCAGGCCTCTTTGGATTGCAACTGGGGTGAATTCCAAGTACACTTGCTTGAAAGAGAGAGGAAGAAATATTTGCTTCCTTAAGTGAACACTCCAGGGGAAGGTCAAAATTCTGCTGCTGGCTGGTTTGGGGGCTGAGAGGTTGTTCAGGACTGCACCATGCCCCTGTTCTTGGGTCTACTGCCCGCTCCACCACCTCAATTCGCAGAGCCTCCTGTGACGGAAAGGTGATTGTCATTAGTGCCATACGAACAAGTTCAAAGGCAAAGAGAAAAGTTTTTTTTTTTTACCCAAGACAACCCATGGAGTCTGAGACAGACACAAAAAGTGTCAGAAGGAAGGTATGGTGGGTGGGGGGAGGCTTTCCCCTAGAGGAAATTGAGGTTACATCTTTTAGAGCAAGGCTGTTAGATATTAGCTAGTCAGGAGATACTTCAGAAAAGCCAGAGCCATCTAGACAGGCTCCTATCTCTTAGAAATTACAAATTAAGCTGGGAATAGTGGTGTGTATCTTTAATTTCACCCCTCGGGAGGCTGAGGTAGGAGGATCATTGTGAGTTTGAGGCCACCCTGAGACTACATTGTGAATTCCAACCTGGGCTAGCACAAGATCCTACCTGGAAAAAAAAACAAAAACAAAAACAAAAAAAATTAGTTAATAAGCTTACACACATTATAAAAACTGGTAGAGTTTAGCCAGGTGTGGTGACACAGGCTGGTAATCCCAGCTACTCTGAAAGCTATAGCAGAAGGATATCAGGTTCAAGACCAGCCTGGGCTACTTAGCGGGATTTCGTGTCAAAATAAAAAGTGAAGAGAGTGTTGGCAGGGAGGCAGACAGGGGAGATGGGTCAGTGAACAGAGCATTTGCTGTGCAAATCCAAGTACAAGAGTTTAGATCCACAGCACCCGTGTCAAGCCAGATGCTGTAGCAGGCATTGATAATCCCAGCATGCTTGCCATGAGAAGGGAAGCATAGACAAGAACATTTTCCAGAAGCTTCTGGGCTAGCTGGTCTGGAGAACAGAATGGTGAATAAAATGAGACCCTCCTTCAAACAAGGTGGAAAGACAGGACCGACACCAGAAAGTTGTCTTCTGACCTTCCCAACATGTGCCGCGGCGTGCACACACTTGAATTCACACACATGACCATGCACGTACATATATACACACACTGTACGCAAAAAAACAAGAAGGGACTGGGGACAAAGCTTACTCGTAGAGCACTTGCCTATCATAGGTGAGATACTAGATTCATCCCTCACTACCACAAAAACAGACAATTGAAAAAAAATCCTTGTACAGCATATGGCTATTTCTCATAGGTTATAAATTCACTCAAAGTTTTTTAAACTTTCTAACATTTCCAGGTGTGGTGGCACATGCCTTTAATCCCAGAACTCAGGAGACAGAGGTAGTAGGATTGCAGTGAGTTCAAAGCCACCCTGAGACTACATAGTGAAGTCCAGGTCAGCCTGAGCTACAGTGAGACCCTACCTCAAAAAAAAAAAAAAAAAAAAAAAAACTTTCTAACATTGCCAAAGTATAATTTTGCTATCAATTTGTTATGGGGATTCTAGGAGTAAGTGAAATCTTAAATGAGTTTGAGGTATATATTCTTATTTTTAACAGAATAAAAGCTAGGTAAATACAACTGATGTATGTTTAATCCTTAGAATGCCTGCTTTTGGATGTCCCCTTGGGGAAACTGAGAGGAAAGGAAGCAAGGGGTAATTCAGCTGATGGGCTTACTTCACAGAGAGGTTGTTGGTTCTGCAAGTAAACTGTAACAGTTGGTGGTTTGAATGTGAAATGTCCCCCATAGCCTCTAGTATTTGTGATCCCTAGCTACTGGAGCCTTTGAGAGGTAGAGCCTTGCAGGAGGAGGTGTATCACTGGGAGCAGACACTGAGGTCAGTTAGGACTACTTCCTTCCCCTGCTACCCTGAAAGGTATGATCCTTATTTACCTACTTAGCCATGCTCTCCCTATCGTCACGAAGCTCTGCCTCGAAACTGTAAGGTGAAATAAACCCTTTCCTCCTATAAGCTGCTTTTGGTTGGGTGTTTGGTCTCAGCAAGGAAAATGTAACTACTGCAGTTACTTATAGAGTGTAGCTTGCTAATCACAGACCAAAGGTAGCAGCAGGCTGCCAATTATTAACAGTGTCTGTTGCTGCTTCACGGGCTGTGTCCACAACCTGTGGACTACTTAACCTCTCTGCCTTTCCACCGCTGTTTCTGTAAAACAAGAAGAACAATATTGTTGTACTGTTTTAAGAGGTCATCATGAGACTTAAGTGAGTTATTGTTGAAAGCACTCACAGCAGTGCCTGGCATATAGTAACTGCTAGATATATATTTGTCCAAAAACCTTGAGAGTTTATTTTTTCAAATCCTTAAATCTCAATTTTCTTAGACAAAAGATGAGCATAATACTAGCTGTAATTTCTCAAGACTGTCCAGAGGTTTAAATGGGGTCATTGATTGTGAAACTCCTTGTGTAGAGTTTTATACAAAGCAAACATTCAATAAATGTGCTGCATTCCCCTTCAAAGACTGGGAAAGGGTATGTTAAAAAAAAAAAAAACACTGAAATTGACCTAAACTCCCTCCCCACTGAGTTATTTAATTCTTTTCTTTAAATTATTGTTTAATTTTATTATTTATTTATTTGTGGGGTGTGTGTGTGTTCACATGAATGCCACCATGTACCTGTGGAGCTCAAAGGTCAACCTCAACCTGTCTATGCTGTCTTTCCACTTTCTTTGAGACAAGGTCCCTCACTGCTGTGAATGAGTGCCAGGCTAGCTGGCTCATGGGTTTAGGATTCTCCTGGCTTTGCCTCCCACTGTTATAGATGAACACTGGGATCACAGATGCACACGGGGAGGGTCAAACTCAGGTTGGCAAGCTTTTTGTTGTGTTGTTGTTTTTTCAAGGTAGAGTCTCACTGTAGTGTAGGCTGACCTGGAATTCACTATGAAGTCCCAGGCTAGCATCAAACTCACAGCAGTCCTCCTACCTCTTGGCACAGGTTGGCAGGCTTTGCAAGAAAGCTCCTTTAGGACTGAGCTACAGCCTTCAGTATTTCTGACCTATCAGCTTACCCACAGACTATAAACTCTAGGCAAGCGTTAGGGGTCACTTGTTGGCTATGTCAGTGTACATGCCCATTTAGAGGCCAACTGTCACATGACACATGATCAATAAATAGTCCCCAAACAACCATATGATTACTCCACCCTTCATTTTGTCCACCATGTAGACTTGTAGATACTTCAAGATAGATTCAGCAAAATGGACGATTCCTGATCCTGACAAATTTTCTCTTTCTGTATAAAAACTTTTCTCTGTATAAAAATCACTGTTCAAGGCTACAGCCAGCTGTCACTTCCTGTAGACATGTGTGAGCACCAAGCCCTGTGTGATGGGCAGAGTTCTCGAGTTGTGTCGCGTCACAATCTATCAAATGGAAAATGTTAGGAAAGGAAGCTTTAGCCCACAACTTTAAAGTTACAGGTCAGCATTGTTTTTTTCAGAAAGAAAACTAAAGGATTTCAGAGGCATATACTTAAAAGAAAAAAAAAAAGCAACAATTCTTTGCTTTCAGAGTTTCAACTTAAGATAGGACTGATGTTGGTCTAAAACATGGTAACAGTAGGAAGCTTCTGGTTGTTTCCAACATTCGGATCCTATGCCATTATTTCTATCATCCCTGGCAATAAATTCCAGTATTTGATCAAATAATGGCAGATGTCATGCTGTCCCATCCAGGTATCCCCAGCTTATCTATAATGATTTTTCTCTTGTCAGCTCATTTCTTAAACCTTTGCTGAATCTGGTTTCAATGGTCCCATAAACAATCATCATTGCATTGTAAAACTGGAAACTCTCCACTAAAATAGTGTTTTGATCTGGGTTGCCATGGTAATAAGTGTACGCTCCCCTCTTCGGAGGCCTTGTTATATGAAGTATCTGTGATTTGCTCAGAGTGGCCCCAGTTCATCTGTCAAAATGGGTTTTTCCTTTTTTAAAATAATGATCTAAAAAAAAAATCCCACAGCAACCACAAATATTTTACCATCATAACGAGGAGCATTGGGGTAGTCAAGCTTAATAAATCTACACCATTACTACATTAGAATAAATCCTCTTTCTTAGGTCTATTAGATGGGCCTGTGGAAGCTTAATTTTAGATCCACTGTTCAACAAGGGTGTGGCTAGTTATAACAAAAAGAGAATTAGCAAGTGTGACTTCAAGAATACATCATATGCCAGTTCATGCAGACAGAACTTGGAGCAAAAAAAAAAAATAATGGAAATTACTTTATATTTCTATCAAATACTGCAGATAGCTATTCAGGTTCAAACTTAGTTGCAATTAGCATGTGATGAGCAAGGGCTCTTTAGGAACGGCATGAAATTACACATTCCACTCACGTCTGGTTTCAAGGTATTCATTGGTAGGAGGGGAAAAAACAATGAGAAAAACCTGAAAATTTATCAGTGTCACCAGGAGAAATAAAATAATGATGGCGCATTATTTAAAATAAAAATGTTCCAGTCAGTTACAGTAATTTGATACAAGAGCTATGATATATTTTTCTACAGGCACGAGAGTAAACAAGCACTATATCAACATACCAGTGATAGAATCCACAAAAAAGGTGTAAGATCATTTTTCATCTAAGACAAATGGTTAAGTTGGTTACTTTCTGTAAGTCGCTACCAGCTACGGGGTTGTTTTGTGTAATTCAGTGAGGGCTACCGCCTCATAATATCTGATGTGGGAATATTAACAACATCGATGGGCAAAAGAACAGGAAGAATCCATCTGTATTCAATGAATTTTAATTAAAATGTAATTACAGGGCTGGAGAGATGGCTTAGCGGTTAAGTGCTTGCCTGTGAAGCCTAAGGACCCCGGTTTGAGGCTCGATTCCCCAGGACCCACGTTAGCCAGATGCACAAGGGGGCTCATGCATCTGGAGTTTGTTTGCAGTGGCGGACCTGGTGCGCCCATTCTCTCTCTCTATCTGCCTTTCTCTCTGTGTCTGTCTCTCTCAAATAAATAAATTTTTAAAAAATGTAATGACAGCACAAGGAGGGAGCTGCCAACTTTATTCCTGCTTCCCAACCACAAACCACACA
The DNA here is from genome assembly GCA_036346955.1 of Dipus sagitta. Taxonomy (NCBI): domain Eukaryota; kingdom Metazoa; phylum Chordata; class Mammalia; order Rodentia; family Dipodidae; genus Dipus; species Dipus sagitta. Next base: position 43,520,006 of record CM070788.1, read on the forward strand.
TAGGGAGGACAGGGAATCTTCTGCGAGTTCTACTGCGCTGAATAACCAGGAGAGCAGGCAGCAGCCCGACACGCATTTCCCTGTATTTTTTCAGGTGACTTAGTTTTAAACAACCACAGCCCCAGAAGACGTTCAGGGGCAAGAGGTGGTACACATCTTCTGTTATAATTGACCTGGGCTTTGAGATTTCTCTGTCATGATGTATCCCAGAATGTTGCATGATGGGAAGACCCTTGTTATGCCTCCACCAGCCGAGCCAAGCGGACAAGATCAAGTAGGCCTGGGACTTGGGAAAGAAAAGGGAAGAAATATTGACAGATAAGAAGCCACTCCAGGAAATGACAGACAGTTGGAACACAGCCAGTCCTCTCAGGATTCAGAGGTAATCCTCTAACCTCATCCTCAAACTCTGCAATCTTTCAATGAGATGGGAGAGAAGAAGGCTAAAGGCAAATTGCTTAATCAAAGCCCTTAATGTGTGACCAGGATTAGTAACTAAGTCAGAATGACAACCTATAGGTTTAAAAAAGGCTTCAGAAGATGGCCTTGGTACTAATGAAGTCATATCCATAGGACCAAGGGGGGAAAAAAAGAAGCTGGCATTTCAGGTGGCAAAGACATTTTCTATAGGAGCAAAACAGACATTGAAAATGCTTTCTCAACCACCAGGAATTTCCCTGTAGCTGCCAAGAGGTCGGGCTATAGTCTGCATTCCTTCTAGTTGGCAAAACTCCCATTTCCCCAACGTTCTACGCAATCCGTCTTCATCTAAGAGGCAACATAGCAGGTGTCAGTTGGGTGTCTGTCTAACAAAAAAGAAATGGCTCTGATATCAGTCATGTGCTGCTGAGGGCACTAGAAGATGACGGGGTTCTTCTTCAGGAAGGGGGTGCTAACAGACTAAAGTGGCTCTGTCAATTCACATTAAAAATGGAAAATAATAGCCTGCTCGATTTCTACAGTATCCTTTGCAGCAACTATCCATGTTATACTATGAGCTTTTTTCTGTTAACCTTGAAAACTGGTATGAAGTAGGCATTAGTTAACTGATCTTAAAATTGGCATTCGGAGGGCCGCATGAGTAATTCAGTATCTTTATGATTAAAGTTAGATAGTGACGTCATAGAAAATGATATTTTTCAGCCACTTTTACTATCTCCCCTAAAGACATTTCCAGTCTCCCAAGCAACAAGCGACCACTTGTGTATTACAGCATTCGTACTAGGCTGGTCTTGTCTGAGCCCAGAGAAAAAGAGGTGTCTGGTGTCTACAATTTTTCCTTACTGCGCCTCCTCTAGCTTTAGATCAGTTATCAGTTGCTATGAAACAAATTCCTCCCAAACCTAGCAAGTCAAAGCAATAATATTTATTTTCTCAGCACCTAGCATCATGGAACTGAGTAGCTAAACTGCGACTTCCTTGCTCAGGGTCTCTTATAAAACTGCATCATCAAAAAGCTTGATTGAGACCCTAGGATCTGCTTCCACAAAGTCATGCCAATGACCGTTGACCAGAGTCCTCGGCCCCTCACTGGCTGTCAGTGGAAGCCTCAATTCCTCATCATGTGGACCTCACTACCAACCTCAGAACATGGCAGCTGGTGTCTCCCAGGGCAAATGATCTAAGAGAAAGAGTGGAAGAGCACCCAGGACAGAAGCAGTAGTGTGCTCCACAACCTAACCTGGCTAAACATACTATCTCTCCTGCTGTCTGCGCTTGGTCAGCACCGTGGGAGGTGAAGGTTCGAGAGCATGAGCACCCGAAGGCAGGAGTCATTGGTGGTCAGTTTGGGCTGGCTATCATTGCCTGGCATCTCTGATTACTTGGACACTAGCTAGGAGGAACAGTTGTTGGTGCATTGGTTGCTGGACATATAGAAAGGTGTGTCTGTATCTATGCAAGTGATTGTTTTTATGGGTCCAGGAAGAACATTATAATGTCTGTTGCCTGTTGGGTCAAAAAGAGAAGATGAGTGTTCTTGTTCAAATTGTGCCTTAAACTGTATCTGAGCCAACCTTAAGAATACAAGTTGGCCATTTATTTGTTTGTGCGTTTGTAGAAAGGTCTCCCTACACAGCACAGGCTGGTTTTGAGCTCACTATACAGCTCAAGCTAGCCACGAACTCTTGATCCTCCTGCATGTGCCTCTTGAATATTAGCCTAATGGGCATGCCCCACCATATCTGGCTGGAAATTAGTGTTTTTTAAAAAAATACTTTATTTATTTATTTGACAGAGAGAAAGAGGTATTTGACAGAAAGAAAAAGGCAGAGAGAGAGAGAGAGAATGGGTGTGCTAGGGCCTCCAGCTGCTGCAAACAAATTCCAGACACATGTGCCTCCTTGTGCATCTGACTTACATTTGTTCTGGGGAATTGAACCTGGGTCCTTTGCTTTGCAGGCAAGCACCTTAACCGCTAAGCCATCCCTCTAGCCCTGGAAATTAGTTTTTAAATAAGACTTCATTTTGTTATTTCGTTCTTTATTTTATTTATTTATTCATCCATACGTTTAGATTTTTGAAACAGGGGGTCAAATAGCCCAGGATGACCTAGCTAAACATGACCTTGAAGTCCCGATTCTCCTGTGTCCACCTCCCACACGCAGGGATTACACCAAGTGCGAGCATTACAGATGGGCACCACTACACCCAGCATTGTGAGTCATTTTCAATTTGTTCTCTCAGCTACAGGCTGAATAGGGTTAAATGATTCCAGTGTGGGAGTGTCTTCTGGACCTTGACGACCTCCAGGTAAAGTGCAATAGTGCACATGAACGTGTGAGCACACCCACCAGCACCTAAGTGGTGGACTTTCTCCCACAACCAACCCTCTTCTTGTCTTCCCTCAGCAGGGTGCCCTCTACCCAGCTGCTCAGGCCAGAAGCAAGGGCGTCACCCTTGCTTTATCTCTGTCCTTCTCTCTCTGCAGCCATCCCATCAGTATGTCCTGAGGTCTATCCTTCCAACATGTCTCACATCCTGCCCTATTGCCATTCTTTCCAGATGAACAGAACTCTGTCCTATGATGCACCCATAGCCCCCTGTTTCTGCTCTTGTTCCCTTCTGAGCAATACACCCAGAGTGACACGTTCAATCACATCACTCCACTTAAATCCCTCTACTGCTTCTCACCCACTAGAAAACATGCCAAGCTCTTTATTTTGTCCCTATAGCCCTCAGTGACCTGCCCCTGCTATATCTTCCTTGGTCTCCCATACACAACTCCAGCCAGACCTAGGGTCTGGTACCACTTGGGAGTCTCTGTATCACAGGACACCATTCCCACTCATTTCTGCCCTTCCTTTTGTTCCAGAACTCAGCTTAGAAAGCACATCACAGAGAGGTCTCCCCTGACACTGCATCAGACTTAGTTACTCTATGTCCTGTATCACTGAATTCTAGTTCTCTGCTTAGCTCTTATAGGCTCCGACTTCCTTCTGTCTCTTGTCATTCCCCTGGCCTCTCATTCTTGCTTTCTTGTGTTTCTGCCCAACTAGGGTGCAAGGTCTCTTTGTTAACATCCAAATCTTCCATTCATAGCACAAAGCTAGAAGCATAGCAAGTGCCCAGGAAACATTTGTTGAATAAATGAAAGTGAAGGACCAAAGGTCCTGGACAAGGGAAGGAATGGCCATCCCATTGACTTGTGCTTGCTTGCTCCCAAGCCCTCCTACCTAGATAATGTCAGGCTTTGCATGTTGCAGTAATAAGACCAGCTCTGAGATCTTGTAGCCACTGAATGAAGGGCCTAACTCATGGGGCAGATTTGTGAACATCTGTGAAATCAAGCATGAAAAAGAAAGCAAAGCTTCTTCGGTGGATCTAATTTGTGAAGATAACTGCTAAGAAGTGGGAAAAGGTTGGAAGGAGGCATCAGGCTCAGACAATTCCCCATCTGCTCTCAGCACAGTCAACGCTAACGCCACTCACCACAGCACCGGCTCTGAGAGGAGCAGCCTGAGTAGGAATGCTTGGATTCAAATCTTGAGAAGGAACACTGCAAAAGCCTAGTCTTCTTGTGGTTTACAAGGTGACAACTCCATTGACTAAAACCACGTCTTTAAAAGTCGACATTTTGGGCTGGAGAGATAGCTTAGTGATTAAGCACTTGCCTGTGAAGCCTAAGGACCCCAGGTTCGAGGCTCGATTCCCCAGGACCCACGTTAGCCAGACGCACAAGGGGGGCACGCATCTGGAGTTCATTTGCAGTGGCTGGAGGCCCTGGCGCGCCCATTCTCTCCTCCCTATCTGCCTCTTTCTCTCTCTGTCTGTTGCTCTCAAATAAATAAAAATAAAGAAAAAAAGATTGAAAAAGGCTGACATTTCGGGGGTTGAGTTGATAGAGTATTTGCTTTGCAAACATGAGGACCTGAGTTCGATACCCAGAACCCACATAAATATGCTGGACATGGTGGCATGCACCTGTAATCCCAGTGCAGGGGAGGCAGAGACAGGAGGATCCCTGGAGCTCACTGGCCAGCTAGTCTAGCCTAATTGGTGAGCTCTAAGGCAGTGAGAGAAGGACACCTGAGGCTTAGTGGTTAAGGTTCTTCCCTGCAAAGCCTAAGGGCTCAGGTTCGCTTCTCCAGGTCCCACATAAGCCAGATGCACAAGGTGGCGCATGAGTTTGGAGTTTGTTTGCAGTGGCTGGAGGCCCTGATGCACCCATTCTCTCTCCCTCTGTCCCTCTCCCTCTCTCTGTCTTTAATAAATAAATAAAAATAAATGATTAAAAAACAAAATGTTCATGGGGCTGGAGATTGCTCAGTGGTTAAACACTTCCTGTGTAAGCACGAAGGCCTGCGAGAAGGCTCAGCTTTGATCCCCAGGATCCCCACAAACCGCTGATTATGGCCACACACATCTCTAACCCTAGTCCTGTGGCGAGCAGAGACTGGAGACTCTCCAGAGCTCAAGAAAAAATGGCAAGCCCTGAGATCAATGAGACTCCTGGGAAATAACAAATGAGAGCGTGATGGAAAAGGACACCCCGTGTGCAGTCTGGGCCACCCCCTGGTGGCAGGCAAGTGCTTGGGGCACTGCATGCGCACATACACACTCATACACCACACACACACACACACACACACACACATACATGCACACACACAACCCACATTACACACACAAGCAACAGAAAAGTTAATATAAACTATATTTATACCCGAAATCGTTATGAATCTTGCTGTGCACTGACTTCCCCAAACCCATGTGTCAACATCTTCCATTCCCCAGAGCATCCAGCTAAAATCCCCCACAGAATGCAGGGAAACTGACCCTACGAGACCCAGATGCAGGCTTTGTCCCTCGTTTGGGTCCAAGGCTGGAGTCACCATTCTAATTTCAAAGAATTATTTCTCAGAACAGAAATGCTTAGCTACTGATTGAATGGAATGGAAATCCACCATGCAAAATGGCTGTAAAGCTGGGTAGGGGGAGAATCAGCCTCACACAGGGTGTTTCTGTTGCAGGCAAACTAAACTTGCTTAAAAGTGTTAGCATTTAAATGGTCACACCTCGACTTTGAACTTAACACTCCATTAAGCAGCTGAGGGAGCTAACACCTGTCTGTGGCACCTTTCACTCTTGTTGAAGCCCAAGGAAGGAGAAGGGGAGGAGGAGGGGCGAGAAAGGGAGGGAAGGACCCCCGCAAGTGCTGCGGAGGCCGGGCCGCAGGACTTAGCCCCGTCTTCCCTCCTCATGCGGGTACAAGAAGCATCTGCTTCCACTCCACAATGTACGCTTACTGGTTAATAAATTACGTGGCCTCCTAAATAGGATCCCGGATGTCTAAAACAACAGTGACAAAGCCACCATCATCTCTATTTAGAAATAAAAATGGATGTACCATTTGTTCCTTCGGATCAGAAATTCTAATGTCGACGTATATGCTAAGGAGTAAAATCAAGAGTTTAAGTGTCTTTGGAAGGGAACTCTGGTGCCTCTGGGGTTGTCAATTTGAACATAAGAAATGATGGGAATGGGGAGATGGCTCAGAAGATGAACTGCTTGTTGTACAAGTATGCCAGCACCCATGTAAAAGCTGTGTGTGGTGACTCGTGCTTGCAGACCCAGCACTGGGGGGCAAACACAGGGGTATGAGGCTTACTGACTGGCATGGCCAGATCAGAGCTGTAGGTTCATTGGGAGATTGTAAATAATAACGAAAAGAAGTGGAGGGCTGGAGAGATGGCTCAGAGGTTAAGGTATTTGCCTGCAAAGCCTAATGACTTGGGTTCGATTCCGCAGTACCCACATAAGACCAGATGCATAAAGTGGCACATGCATCTGGAGTTTGCTTGTGATGGCTCAAGGCCATGGTGTGCCCATCCTCCCATTCCCTCTTATCTCTGTCTCTCTCTGCATGAAAATGTGTAAATAAACAAAATATTGAGTTAAAAAGTGGAGAATGTCTGAGGAGGACACCTGACACTAATCTCTGCCCTCCATATGTGTGCATATGTATGCACACAAACCCACACCTATACAAACACATACACATGCATGCACACACAGAAGAAAGAAAACATGAGAAGTTGAGACATAAAGAAGTTGACTTAACTAACACTACATTAGTAAGAAACCTGGAAACTGAAGTCAAGTTTCCTAAATGAAAATGAAACAGTATTAACATGTGAAATATCTCCAACAGTATAATAATGTTCGTAAGAATAGAGAAATAAAGAAGACATACATTCTACTAGGTCAAAGAAGAGAAGGCTCAGGGACCAGTCAGTGAGAGGGTTCGAGGTACACAGAGCAAGCCCTAGCTTGCTTAGGTCACGTGGATAATGCTCCTTCATGATTTCAACTGAGATGGAAACCAAGAATCGTCTCATAATAAACAAAGATCTGGAATCCAATTGGTCTTTGCTTTTATAGTTTGACAGGCGATTGGCATTGTTCAAAGTGACTGGATGTCTTTAAAACCCTTATTTCATCATGTTTGAGGTGAGTGTCAAGTTAATATTCACCTCAGATGACTGTTGTCGGGATTAAGTAAGATGGTTCGTGCAGTGAGCCCTGAGCTCAGCGCACGCCTAGAGCTAATCATTCAGCAAGTGCTGCGCATCTGCCGTTAACGGCAGCAGCCGTGGCATCATGTCACCTCTACCCCTGACGTGACCTGCTTTGGATAGTCAGCCCATTGCACAATGGAACGTCACTCTTTGGCTTCTGTAATGTTTTACTCTGATCTTCACTTAGTTCCCCAGAGCTCACAGGGGACAGACATTATTGTTCCCCTTTAACCCATAAGCATACAGGCTCAGAGAGATGAAAATAATTTGTTCAAGGTCACACAATCAGCAAGCGAGAGAAGAGGGATTCAGGACATAACTCATTTTGCCTTTTCAATTAGTCTGTTTATGGTTAGAAATTGTTGCGGGGAGGGAGGGAGCAAGTTGAAAGAGTGGGAAAGACAAAGGCAGCTGGGCGTCAGTATTGACAAGGAAGGACGTCAGTATGTTGGGAGAGCCATGTGGCTTGCAGCTCCTTCCTTTACTCCCACCCTTCACTCTCACCCTCCCCTCCCCTCCCTTCCCTTCCCTTTCTCCTTCCTTCTTCCCTTCCTTCCTTCTTTACTTTCTTCCTTCTTTTCCTCCCTCCTTCCTTCCTTCCTTCCCTGCATATGTGTGTGTGATCTTAGGTACATGTGTGAGGGGTTGAACATGCACGTGTGTGTGTGTGTGTGTGTGTGTGTGTGTGCATATGGAGATCAGCGGTCATCATCGGTGTCTTACTCAGTTGCTCTCCATTTTGGATTTTCATTTCTATTTATTTATTTGCATGGGCAGGCCTCTTGCCACTATAAGCAAACCCTAGGTGTTTGTACCACTTTTTGCATTCAGATTATGTGGGTGGCTTGGGAATTGAACCCTGGCTTGCAGGCTTTGCAAACAAACACCTTCAACTGCTGAGCCATCTTCCCAGAACTATCTACCTTATTTTTTTTTTTTTTTTGAGACAGGGTCTCACACTGAACCTAAAGGTCACTGATTCAACTAGACCAACTAGCCAGCAAGTCCCAGGAATCCTCCTGCCTCCACTCCCGTAGCGTTGGGATTATATGACATGCCACCATGTTCAATTTTTACATGAATGTTGGAGATCTGCCAAGTTCTCTGGAAGCTTTCTTTCCTACATGGTTCTGCAAGTGTCGCTCATAGACAATCACGGTTGTCTTCCTATATAGTCAGGGAATGTGAATTAGAACTCTGGAAGGAGATTGGACATAAGCTTTAGAATCAGAAGAGATGCTGGTGCCTCCTCAACAGAGAACTGTTGATATGACCCCCCCCCAAAAAAAGAGAAAAGTAAGCTGAGACAGAACCCCTTATGTGCCTGGGATCAGATCTATAATGAAGGTGTGACCCCCACCAAGGAGAGAGACATAAGTAAGCATTGAGGAGTCTTGGTGCTCTCCACTCTTCCTCTGCCCTTTTCACATTTTCTACTTCTATAGCAGAGGGGTCAGGAATACAACTTCTCACTGATTTTGTACTTTTCATCATTTAGTGAGATAATGTGGATTGAGTTGGCTCCTATTAAGACTCTTCCTGTAAAATGATCCTTGCTATCATTGCAGCTGGTTGATTTGGGAGTTCTTCTAATAACCCAATGAGATTTCTCATGAAGGGCAGAGAAATCCTAATGCAAGCTACTTAGCAACTACATGGTCCAAATGGAAGCAAAGATAGGAGAGACACAGAGCCTTCATTCACATACTGAGTGTTCACAGTGGCTAGTGGTGGTCCTCAAGTTCCATAGGAACTCCTGGGAGGTAACTGATTATGGGTTCAAAGGAACTGGTGTGCCTTGCAGCAACAATTTAGTAATTACAAGGGCATCTGTATGTGCTTTGAGGTAAAAAAAAAAAAAAAAAAAAAAAAAAAAAGGGACTTTGAAGCTCATCCTTACTCTCACACCTATGACCCCAGACAGGAGATTTAGTTTCTCCAAGCTATCATTTCCTCACATGTAAACTAGTAGTTATAACATTAACCTCATAATATATGCAATCCACTTAGCTCTCTGAATGTAATAAATGTCTAGTAAGTGGGACTCATATTCTCTGTGAACCTCCTCACCTTCTCAAGCTGTTGTAGAATATACCTCCTTATGGTCCTTCCAGCCCTTTGGGCCACCTCTCTCCTCAACTAGTCCCTGGCCCATCTACACCTTTAGACATAGGTAAGATGTCTCTTCCACTGTCTCAAGGCTCTTTCCCTTCATCCTATCTTGATTGCCAATGATATCAGTTAGATGATAGAAGATATGCATCAAAGGCACAAATTACTCCAGGTCAACAGTAATGACAAACATATTTGAAGAAAAACTTTGGGCCAAAAACCATTTTCACAGATTTTCAAAGTGAACAGAATCTAAATGATACAATGCAACCAGAACAACTCCAACGTCCTTCATTTGAATCTAGACACCCTGGATGCCCGCAAGTCACACTGAGATCAACCAAAATAAAACAAAAACAATCACATATTTTTTTTGAAACCAAATTCAATTTAGTTCCTGCTGTGATATTTCTGCCAAGACAATGGATAAAACTTTGCCCAATAAACACACCCATAGCATGTAGTTTAGAATACAACCTGCTCATTTGGTGTGGCTTGGTTAGGAAAGACCACAGATCTGGCCTAAAGTGGCCCATGTTGGCCTTTTATCTCTATTTCTAGAAGGAAAGGTTGCCCTGGATACCAGCACCTGCTGAATGGATATACGGCTGGGGTATATTATTTGCTAAGGAGACTACAGCATCGATGGATATCTGGGCCACCGAAGTCCCTTTCATAGCACAACACAGCTTTGCAGTGAACTGAGCCACCGCACAGCATGCAACATCTTCTTTGCAAGCGTTTAATCTCTCTATAATTTCTTGAGAAAGTCAACAAATAGATAAACGATCTCAGATGTGGTCAGGTTTTGTTGTCACATTGAGTCTTGAGATTCCCCAGATCTCATTGCTCTCCTGACCCCAAGGAGGGTTTTTTTTTCCTCCTCAAATAAAATTGTATCCCCAAAGAAGGAGACTTGGCTTCACTCCACCCCATACACATCTTAGTACTTTCCTCCGCTGGGCTGTGTTCTGCTACCCTGCTCTTTTGCATGTCTGTCATCCTCTGAGGCACACCTCCTCTTTCAAAGCCCAGCTCCAATGTGGTCTCCTCTGAGGAGAATGCGTGTCTCCTCACGGTCCCCCTGAGCTCCTTTAGGACTCTGAGCAGCACACCCACACCCACTAACGTACTGCCTGCAAAGCATCCTCCTGTTGTATTTTCTAGGCGATCAGCTGAACTTGGAACTCCTGAAGGGCAGCGAACTTCTGTCCACGGACAAGAGAAGAAGAGCTCTGGGTTTTCCTAATGATCACCCAACACTGGGCACAAAGCAACCACTGAGGGCCTAAGACCCATCAAACAGCATTACAATTCTAGGAGGATCAAGGTTAGATCGGGCCATGCAAGTTGCAGAAGATCAGAGGCATCCTCATTCTGTTCTTAGTCGTTCAACCATCCTTCTGAATCACCGAGACTGCAGACATAAAAGTTACTTTTAGCCACTAGCTCTGGCTGAACATACCATAGGTTACTTAAAGTGCAATTTATTTTTAATAGAAAAATTGATTCTAGAATGAAACATGAAGTAGCCTTTTTTTTTTTCCACTCCTCTGTTTTTGGTAGTAGACTAACCTTTTAAAGAATAGCATTCTTGCCCTAGAGAGGGGCATAAAAGTTTAAAAGGTTATTTTCCACATTACATGTAACCCACACTCTCACCTTTCCTATCTCTGTGCTGAGGTGCCTGTGGCGTTAACTCGCTGCAAATACCGGCTCCGTTAATGTATGATTTACTTCTCTTTACTTGGCGAAGTCCAGAGCCCATATCTCAAAGCAGATTCAAGCTTTTGTAATTCATTACGTACTCCGGCGGAGACGTGGCGGCGTGGGGTTTTCTCTCTTCAGTACTCCAAAGGGCAGAACCGTGCCCAAGACAGCATCTTCCTTCAGCGCCCCGGAGGACCCGCTCATCCCCTGATGTGAGCTCCTACGGCTCCTTTACCTTTTTGCTCTCCTTAAACTTACCATAGCTCATGGTACCTATTTGCTTACATGTCTCTCTCCTCTGCTTGAACTGTCAACTGGGAGGGAACAGAAATTCACTTCTCCCCACTGCCTTGCGCTCAATGCTGTGTGCCGCTCAGACTCCTCAGAGCGAGCCTCCCCTCCTCTCACCTGCTCAGCTGGCTGCATACAGTCAGCTATTTCACAAGGCTGATCTGGAGCTGTTGGATCCAACATGAGCTCTCATGTCAGGAGGGTACAGAGGCCTCGTTACCCCTCTTTCAAGGGATCTCTGCCAGGCCATCCCAGCTCCAGATATCTCCATGCAGCTGCAAGAGACCTTAAGGTCCCTTTCCCACCCATGCTTCTCCTACTCCCTCTGAGATGTTGCTCCTGACAGCCTCCCCACCAAATCTCCTCACACAAGTTTCCATCTCAAAGCCAGTTTTCCAAGGAAACCAAGCGTGGTGGTTTGATTCAGGTGTTCCCCCATAAACGTAGGTGTTATGAATGCTAGCTTCCCAGCTGATGGAGATTTGGGAATTAATGCTTCCTGGAGACCCCGTGTATTGTTGGGGGAGGGCTTCTGGGTGTTATAACCTAGGGTCCTCTTGCCAGTGTTTGGCACACTCTCCTGCTGCAGTTGTCCACCTTATGTTGGCCAGGGGGTGATGTCCACCATCTGCTCATGCCATTGTTTTCCCTGTCATCATGGTGCTTCCCCCTTGAGCCTGTAAGCCAAAATACCCTCCCCACTTTTTCCTTTCCAAAAGCTGCTCTTGGCTGGGTGATTTCTGCCAGCAATGCGAACCTAACTACAATACCAAGTTAAGATACCACAGGTCCAGTCGCAGGAAGTGTGTGGTAAATATTCCATTAGCACACAGGAATTAATAATTATATATCCCAGGGCAGGAGAGATGGCTTAGCCATTAAGTCATTTGCCTACAAACCCAAAGGACCTTGGTTCAATTCCCCAGGATCCACGTAAGCCAGGTGCACAGGTGGCGCATGCGTCTGGAGTTCATTTGCAGTGGCTGGAGGCCCTGGTGCACCCATTCTCTCTCTCTCTCTCTCTCTCTTTCTCTCTCAAATGAAAAAAAAACTATATATATATATATATATATATATATATATGTATGTATATGTATATATACATATACATATGCTTATATATAATATATAATAAATATATAATATATAATATATTATATATTATATATTTTATATATATATATGTATATATATATATTCACTTCTTTCTCATTCCTCTCCCATCTGCACCCTCCCACAGCTGTGATCCCTGGCAAGGGATGTGGACAGTTACTGACGGAGCTTCCAAGGGTCAGGAAGGGTGTCAGGCACGGAGGAGTCAGAGACAGCCCAGGCTGTCCTTGACCATCAGCACCATGGCAGGAAGGAGACACCACACACATGGCCAGGATTCATATTCTATGCAGACAAAGACACCATCTTTGTGTTTTGTGTGTGCATGTTTATGTGTATATGGTGTATGTGTATATGTGTATATGTGTATATGATGTATATGGGTGCACAGGGTGTATGTGTGTGTGTGTGTGTGTGTGTGTAGGCCAGAAGATAACCTTAGGTGTTTTTCTTCAGGAGAATAGTCCACTTTTTTTTTTTTTGAGGCAAGGTCTCACTCTAGCCCAGGCTAACCTGGAATTCACTATGGAGTCTCAGGGTGGCCTCGAACTCATGGCGATCCTCCTACCTCTGCCTCCCAAGTGCTGGGATTAAAGGCGTGTGCCACCACGCCCGGCTCAAGAATAGTCCACTTTTAAAAATTATTTATTATTTGTTTACTTGAGAGAGAGAAAAGAGACAGAGAGAAAGAGGGAGAGAATGGGTTTTCCAGGGCCTCCAGCCACTGTAAAAGAGCTCTGGGTGCATGTGCCCCCTGGTGAATCTGGCTTACGTGGGTCCTGGGGAATTGAACTGGGGTCCTTTGGCTTTGCAGGCAAATGCCTTAACCACTAAGCCATTTCTCCAGCCCCCCTTCTTTTTTGAGACAGGGTCTGTCACTAGCCTGGAACTCACTAAATAAGCTAAACCAGTGGCCAGTGAGCCCAGGAAGCCTGACATTTTCACCTCTCCAGTGCTGGCATTACGTGTACCCACCACCATGCCCAACCTTTTCTTTCTACCTGGGTTCTGGAAATCAAACTTATCTCCTCATGCTTGTGAAGCAACCACTTTTCTGACTGAGCTATCTCAAAAAGAATGGGGTGTGTGGGTGTACTGGAAGGTCAAAGATTGACAATGGTATTTTCCATGATCACTCTCCACCTTCTCTGCCGTGACAGGGTTATTCCCCTGCACCCAGAGCTCACTCATTCTGCTAGCCTAGCTGGGCAGTGTGCCCTAGGGATGCCCTAGCTCTGCTTCCTGAGTGCTGGGATTCCAGGAAGGTGGCTGTCCCTGCCCAGCAATTACGTAGGCTCCGGGGATCCAAACTCTGGCCTGCAGGCTTGCATGACAAGCATTTTATCCAGTGAGCCAGCTCCCAAGCTCCAACCTGTTTTGTTTTGTATTTTTAAAGAAGAGGGCTGATAGAGTGCTCTACAAAAGAAGACCATATTTGCTACAGAGAGTAAGTTATTCCATAGCTTCCAGAAATAACATGACCCTGTTAAGTACTAGAATTAGAAAGAAATCCAAGGATTTAAACATTCCAGTCAGATACTACTGTATGAAGAGGACAGAATGTTTTGGGGTTAAAATAGGTATCCAGGTCCCCAAATATAATTAAGTATGGAATAAGACCTCACCTAATAAAAAGTGTTGACATACATGATATAAAATACGGGAAAAAACTTGCACTGAGATAAGAGAAAGGGGAGCCAGGGACCCTCACATTCTTCTAGCCATAAAAAGAAGTCAATCTGACTCTGGTGTCAAGCACAGCCACCTGAGAATCTAGACTTCTACTCCTACCTGCCAGGACCTGAGCTTCTGTGGTTCCATGAAGTCAAGTTTTAAGTTCCAGTTACTTCTGACTGCATAGTAGGTGTTCATTAGGCTTCTTGCCAGTGTGTCAGAAGACTTAGACTAAAACAAGGTTTCAGGAAGATCTAGAATCTTATAAGCATAAAAATGCTTGTTACAGTTAAACGTTGATTGTCATATCAAGAACAAATAATAGGGCTGGAGAAATGGCTCAGTGGTTAAGGCACTTGCCTGCAAGCCTAAGGACCCAGGTTCAATTTCCCAGTACCCACATAAAGCTAGATGCACAAAGTTGTGCATAGATCTGGCAGTCTGTTTATAGTGGCTGGAGACCCTGGCATGCACATTCTATGCAGCTGCCTCTCTTCTCTTTATCTCTCTCTGTTTGCAAATAAATAAGTATTTTTAAAAATCTTCTAAAAGAACAAATAATATATCAACCTCGATCAAGAAGACAATCAAAAAATTTTCAAAAAATAGAAGATAATCAGTGGGTGCCAGCACTGAAATGGAGAAGTGTGAGTTACCTGAGAAAATACTTTCAATAAATATGATTTTAAAAAATCTTTAACAAAAATTATAAACATACATAAAGCAAGTGAAAAATTAAAATCTCTACAAGAACCAAAAGATGTTCAGAATAACAAAGATAACAGAGTGCAAGCTCTATAAACAGAAAGGAAATGAATAAAGAAGCAACTTGGGATCATCATAAAAGAAATAAGGCCACAATAAGCAAAACAGGATAAATATAATAGTGGTTTCTTTTTCTCTTGCATTTCAAAATTACATTTGATGCCTGAAGCAAAAATTCTGACACTACCTGATGTGATTCTAAATGAACCTGGGTGAATGTTTAAGGCGACTGTATGGTAAATATGAGGAGAGATCAGAGGGCACAGGAGAATGAGTTTTGTTTGTTTTGCAGCCAGTAAGCACGACTATGGCACCCATACGCTATGATGAGTTTATAGCATAAGACTGAGAGACACAACTAACAAGCTATACAAAGAAATAAATTAAAAAATACTGCAAATGAATTTCCATCCAGAAGCAATGTTAAAGAAACTCAACAGAAGCCTGGAGGGATGGCTTAGTGGTTAAGGCATTTGCCTGCAAAGCTAAAGGACCCAGGTTCAACTCCCCAGGACCCACATTAGCCAGATGCACAAGGGGGCACACACATCTGGAGTTCTTTTACAGTGGCTGGAGGCCCTGGTGCACCCATTCTCTCTCTCTCTCTTTCTCTCTGTTAAATAAATAAACAAAATAAATAAATAAATAAATAAATAAATATTATCTTTAAAAAACTCAATAGAATCTAGGAAAAAGAAAATAGAAATGAAGAATGTATAGAAAATAAGAAATGAAAGGATAAAATGTTAGATTTTAGCCCTAAAATATCAATAGTTATACAAAGTATAATTGTCTACATATGCCAGTTATAGAACAGTGATTGAGAAAATGGATTTAAAATTGTATGCTCAACTGCAGCAATGATTTTTGACAAAAATATACATTGGAGAAAAGATAGCCTCTTTAACAAATAGTGCTGGGAAAACTGGATACCTGTATGTAGAAGAATGAAAATAGATCCTCATCTCTCTCCATGCATAAGAATTAAGTCCAAATGTATCAAAGACCTTAATATCAGACCAAGAACTCTGAAACTTCTATAGAAAAAAAGTAGGGGAAACCCTGGAACATATTGGGATAAGCAATAATTTTCTGAATATAATCTTGTTTGCTCAGAGAAAAAAAAACTACTAATCAACCAGTGGGACCTCATGAAATTACAAAGGTTTGGTAGAAATTACAAAGCTTTGGTACAGGAAAGGACACTGTGAATAGAGCAAAGAGGCAACTTACAGAATGGGAGAAAATCTTTGCCAGCTATACATCTGACAGAGGATTAATATCAGGCTATACAAAGAACTTAGAAAACTAAATAATGAGAACCCAATTAAAAAATGGGCTATAGAACTAAATAGAGAATTTTCAAAAGAAGAAATACACATGGAAAATAAACATCTAAAAAAGATATTCTACATCCTTAGCCACCAGGGAAATGCAAACCAAACCTACTTTGGATTCCCTCTCAGTCCTGTCAGAATGGCTATCATCAAGAAAACAATGACAATAAATGTTGGTGAGGACACAGAAAAAGAGGAACCCTTCTACACGGTTGGTGGGAATTTAATCTGGTATAGCCACTGAGGAAATCAGCATGGAGGTTCCTGAGACAACTAAAAATAGAGTTATCATATGACCCAGCTATAGCTATAGCACTCCTAGGCATATATCCTAAGGACTCTTCTCATTACCTTAGATATACTTGCACAACCATTTATTGCTACTCTACTCACAATAGCTAGGAAATGGGTCCAGCCTAGATGTCCCTCAACTGATGAGTGTATAATGAAGATATGGCACATATATACAATGGAGCTCTATTCAGCAGTAAAGAAAACTGAAATTATGAAATTTGCAGGGAAATGAATGGATCTGGAAAGGACTATACTAAGTGAGGTAACCCACGCCCAGAAAGCCAAAGGTCACATGTTCTCTCTCATATGTGAATCCTAGCTACAAATGTTTAGACTTGTGTGTAAGTTGGAGTAAAATATTGGTAGCAGAGACTACTAAGCTAGAAAAGGACTATAAGGGAGGGAGGAGAGGGGAGGACTTAGGGGGATGGTATTGTATATATGTAAGTAGACGAATAGATTGCTCATGGTGGAATGGCCTAAGTAAGGTCAGCGGAAGAGATTGCAGAAAGAAACATGGGGGGAGAGCTAATAAAAATTCAAGATATTGAGAATAAATCATATCAAAACCTACTTTTTGGGATAGTGGCACACTCAGAAGCAATGGACTGTTACTAGAAAAGTTTCAGCGCCAGGGATGGGATACCTTCCAGTGAGTTGTTGGCAGGGAGTTTCCTGATGCCCCCAAAACATTACAGACTATTTCCAAGACCCTCAAGAAGTAGATGGTAAGACCCTATTGCTGAAGACTTCACATGCCAGTGCTTCAAGGTCACTGAGAAATCTTGTTGGAGCTGAGCTGAAAACCTCCTACCAGCAGACAGAAATCTGGAAAAGGCTGCACTGCATACAGCCCTATGGGAGACAGAAGTCATGAGCAGTGAAAACAGTGGACACTGCAAGCCTCAAGTGTGGCTAGCCAGGCCAAATAATCGAATGGGGGCAATAGTGGCATGTCTGCTATTGGGGAAACCAACTTATCTCTAATTGGACTGAAGGTCCACTCCATGGCAGGGAATACATGTCTGGTACTGAAAACCTAATCAAAAGTATATGGTGGAGGAGGTCAGGAGCCTTAAAAGTGTAATGCTTGTTCTTCTCTGGCTACATGCCTTATATTGGGCTCACCAAATTGCCCTGTAAACACTTCACTTAACGTTCATACCCATATATTAATATACCCATATATTAATGCTACCCTCACTTTTGCCTAGAGCAGGTTCTCTTTTCAGATGGCAGTGACCACTAGAATGACCCAAAAGGCACCATAGTTCTGAGAAATGAAAGAGAGTGTTCAGCACTGAAACATCTATATCACACCCTCCAAGGCTTAGGGTCCATTACAGAAGAGGTGGGGGAAAGAACGCAAGAGCCAAAGGAAGGGCAGGACTTCTTACAATGCAATCTTTCAGACAGAAATTGGCCTCGATATCTATGACCTCACACTGCCTAGCAATACCTACACAAAACTCATATAATAGAAGGAAAAGATGATGACATCAAAATAAAAGAGGTACTAACATAGAAGGAGGGGATATGATAGAGTGTGGAGTTGTGAAGGGGAACGTGGATGAAGGGAGGGAATTACCATGGTTTATTGTCTGTACGTATGGAAGTTGTCCATAGAAGAAGGTAAAAAAATAAAATTGCATGCTGGGGCTGGAGATATGGCTCAGTGTTAAATATTCTTGTTTGCAGGCTGGAGAGATTGCTTAGTGGTTAAAGCATTTGCCTGCAAAACCAAAGGATCCTGTTCGATTCTCCAGGACTTACATAAGCCAGATGCACAAGGTGGTGCATACATCTGGAGTTCATTTGCAGTGGCTGGAAGCCTTGGTGTGCCCATTCTCTCTCTCTGCCTCTTAAATAAATAAATAAATAAATAAATAAAGTATACTTTAAAAAAGATTCTTGCTTGCAAAGCTTGAGGGCCTGGGTTCATATCTCCAGTACCCATGTAAAGCCAGATGCAGAAAGTAGGATATATGTCTGGAGTTCATTTGCAGTGGCAGGAGGGTCTGGTGCACCTATACTCTTTCTATCAAGTAAATAAATAAATGAATATTAAAAAGACTAATGTGTAAGAGCCAAAGGAAGGGTAGGTCTCCTTACAACGTGCTCCCCCCAGACACAAAATGACCTGGATATCCATGACCTCACAGTGCCCGACACAACCTACACAAGACCATCATAAGAGGAGGAAAAGATCATGACATCAAAATGAAAGCGAGACAGATTGAGATGGGGAGGAGATATGATGGAGAATGGAGTTTCAAAGGGGAAAGTGGAGGGAGGGAGGGTATTACCAGGGGATTTTTTTTTTTTATAAACATGGAAGTTGTTAATAAAGATTTGAAAATAAATAAATAAATAAATAATAAATAAAATTGCCTGCTGTCAATAAGGAATACACTTAAAGTTTGACAGCAGAGCAAATGTCCAGTCAAAGACAACAGCATGCAAATGCGAGTGGGAGGAAATCAGGAGAAGCCTGTGGTGAACTTGGACAAATAAATCTGAGAGACAAGAAGTCACCAGAAAGAGAGCCATGATGAAAGGACCAATCCACCAGGAAGATAGAGCTATTGTAAATGTTTGTGTACGGACGGATAAATAAGTCAAATACAATCTGAAAGAACCATTAATGTAGACATGTCAAGCATTTATAATTAGATATTTCACAATTTCTCTCCAACAGATGATGTTGTTGCAGCTAGGAGAAACATCAACGTGTAGAAGGAGTAAGCACCGTTCTTTTTTTTAATTTTTCTGTTTTATTTATTTATTTATTTGAGAGTGACAGACAGAGAGAGAATGAGGCCGATAGAGACAGAGACAGAGAGAGAGAGAGAGAGAGAGAGAGAGAATGGGCGTGCCAGGGCCTGCAAACGAACTCCAGATGCGTGCGCCCCCTTGTGCATCTGGCTAACGTGGGTCCTGGGGAATCAAGCCTCGAACTGCGGTCCTTAGGCTTCACAGGCAAGTGCTTAACCACTAAGCCATCTCTCCAGCCTGTAAGCACCGTTCTTAACCAAAGCGGTCTAGCTTACATTTGTAGAAAAGTCCAGCCAGCAATAGGAAAATACATGTGAACAGATGTCAACACAGAGAATATTCTAGGCCTTAAGAAAAAAAAATCCACAGGAGTTCTAGCTTGGCAACTTCCCTCCCATCTACTGATACCTACCTGAGTGACACAGACACCTGAGTGGAAGATGGCTCGTCCATTGGTAATGCACACTGAAACTTTCCTTGCCCAGTACCATGTGCCAAGCAGGTTCTCCAACGCCTGGGGACTGACTCAGAGACTTTCTCTACTCAGAAGATAGGATCAACAGCACCACCATCGAAAATTATTCACCACCATCCACGACTGCTCCTTGGTGAACAGTGAAATACTAGGAGATGACAAAATCGATGGGTGGTGGATGAATAGTGAAGTCAAGTTCATGACAAGTGAGCAAAGACCAGTCATGCCCAGAGGATCTTGCCCCCAAGAACAGTGAGCCCGTGGACTCCCAGAGAACACCTCTATGGGCATCCCAGTGCAACCAGGCCAGATGCCCTGCAGAAAGCTTTCTCCTCCCAGGGATTGGTGGATGTGAGCACTGACCTCCCCCTGCCCTTGCAGAGCAAGAATAAGCTCATAAACCTACCAGCCATTTCCTCATCCCGAACAATGGATGAGACTGAACACATTTTATGACATAGCTGAACTGTCAAATAATTAGGAACTCAATAGCCAGATCTCTGTACATAATTTCAACTGCTTCACGAGTGCTGAGAAAGGCTTCAGTTGAGCTTAGGTAGAATTTTGCATTGGGTTTCCACTAATTAAAAGAAAAAAAAAACCGTATTGGCACCATAGTTAATCCTTCCATTAATCTCCCTCAACATAATATTCTGCTGCCTGTTATTGTATAATCATTAAATGTAAAATATTAAACTGGACATTTGACTTTATTGATCACTTTATGGACTAAACATACAGCAAGTAATTATCTGCCAAGACAGATTCATTGACTGGGCTGTCATTGGAAAAGCTCAAATTGACATGCAGTTGATTATTATTCTAGGATGCTGTTCACATCAATTATTTTGTCTCATTCTCTTTCTCATCAAAATCGTGTATCTAAAGTCTCTACTTAAGAACTCAAAAGCAGGCTCTTTACCCTAAAAACATGTGGGTGGTTTCTACATAGATCAGCTACCTTGCAGGGTATAGACTTAGTCTGTATTCTTGAGTATTTTATCACTTCGCAAGCCCCCAAAACAATTTACTGATATTTGATTTCTTTAATCCGCAGTTTCTCTACTTGAAAAATTATCTCTTTTGAATTTCTCTCCCTGTTTCACTCTGTCTGTTCTTTCAGCATTTACAGTTCAGCTCACTTTTCTACAGAGGTGTTGGGTTTCTTCAACATCCCAGGGACCTTTCAAGATTCTGGGGACACACCAAAGGCTGATTCCCTGCCCTCGGAGGACTTTACAGTTTAGGGTCCAGCTTCTCAAACTGTGGGTCTCAACCCTGTATGAGGTCATGTGACAGAATGCCGGGTCACAAAAACTTAGCGACAGTAAACGGTTTCTGAATGTGGTGGTCCCCATAGGACTAAGCCTCCTACCTCATCTCCAGATGGAGGCACTTGTTTGAAAGCTTCATGGAGTTCTGGGGAAGTGAAGCCTTGTGTCCCAGGAGGCGGGTCTTGGAGTGTTCCAGAACCAGCCCCAATTTCTGCCCTGACCTCACTCTACTTCCTTCGTGTGGACATCTGATGTCTAGCTGTGTGCTCCTGACATACCTTCCCCCACCATGATGAAACTTCCCTTTGAAACGTCAAACCGGAATCAACCCTTTCCTTCCGTGTAGTGCTTCTGGCCAGGTGTTTTTTTTTTTCCCCCAGCAGTGAGACAGTAAACTGCTGCACGGAAGGACCAAATATTAAGTGGGAGGCATAATGAAATCAGGGACTTCTCGTAGAGCTCACCTGTGTTGCACTGCACAACTTGGCTGTAGCCTTAGTTCTGAACACACAACATTTGTGTTTACACGGTGCCCACGGTCACACTGCGCAATGTCAGTGCACACCGCCTGAAGCACACGAACGTCGTATATAATGAATCCCAGTGTCTGTACTGTACACGAGCGGTCTCTGCCCGTACAGAAACGCAGTATTTCACAGAAAACAAAGACGATATTTACCCACCATCATTCCTCAGCGTGTAAGTATAAAGTGTGTTTATATTTAGATTGTTTTTTTTTTTAATTTTTATTTAGTTATTTGAGAGCAACAGACAGAACGAGGGAGAGAGACAGAGAGAATGGGTGCACACCAGGGCCTCCAGCCACTGCAAACGAACTCCAGATGCGTGCGCCCCCTTGTGCATCTGGCTGACGTGGGTCCTGGGGAATCGAGCCTTGAACCGGGGTCCTTAGGCTTCACAGGCAAGCGCTCAACCGCTAAGCCATCTCTCCAGCCCTATATTTAGATTTTTTTTGTTGTTGTTGTTAGAATGCTTGACTTTAAAATTTGCTGTTTGAGTTGCTGACTTTAGATTCACAAAAAGTGGCTCAAAGAATTTTGGCTTGGAATGAAGACATAATTCCAACAATTTCTGAAATGGTCTTAAACCTATGTATGTCATTTTATTCTACATATTCCTATGACATATTCTCAATATTGATGATTATAAAAACAAAATATTGATTAACTCTGAAAAATGCTGAAGAGGCTCCAATTCCTGCGGTATCAAATATTCAGACAAGGTTTAAATTTTTTTCTCTCAAATAAATAAACACATCAATCTCATCAGGATGCAAATTTGCCTTCGTCTTGCTGTCTATACCAAAAACCTGTTTTAAAATAAATTCCTTTATGATGTATTATCAGGAAATGTTTGACATGTATATCTGTTTTATATGTGCTCAGGATTGTGTAAAAATTTCTTGAGCAAAGGGCTGGAGATACTGCCTAGCGGTTAAGGAGGTTTCCTGTGAAGCCTAAGAACTTCTGTTCGAATCCTCCAGGTCCCACGTAGCCAGACCCAAGTGATGCAAGCCTGCAATGCCACAATGCCCACAAGAGGGCGCAGGCATCTGGAGTCTCTTCACAGTGGCTGAAAGGCCCTGGTGCGCCCATTCTCTCTCTGTCTTTCTCTCTCTCTCTCAAAAAAAATTCGTGAGCAGAAAGGGGTCATGATGGAAAAGGCTTAAGAAGCCCTAGTTTACAGAAAGAGATTAGTGTGGACCCATATGAGGATGTGAAAGCTTACAAAGAGGTCAAGGCTGAGTGTGGACAAATTTGGACCTTCAGTCTCCTGCTTCGTTGTGATACAAGGTTTTATTCTTAAATCCTGTTCTAGCAACAAGGTGCAACTCATCTATCAGATTCTAGGCATGGAGAATGAAATGGAAGATTTATTTTTTTTATGTGCATATATGTGCAGTGTATGAGCAATATGTTTAGACATGTGTGGGTGCAGGTGTGTACAGGTGCACATTCGTGTGTGTGTGTGCGCACGTGCGTGCGCACATCGGCACATGTGGAGACCAGAATTTGATGTCAAGTATTCCCCTAGATAATTCTTTACCTTATTTATTGAGGTCCAGTCTCTTACTTGAACCCAGAGCTCCCTGATTTGTCTAGTCTAGCTCTCTAGTTAACCAGCTTGCTCTAGGGATCCCCTGACAGGCCATATGCCCATCCCACATTTTACATGGGTGCGGGGATTCAAACTCTGCTTCTAAAACTGCACAGAAACCATCTTACCCACTGAGCAACCTCCCCAGGCCCCAGAAGGAGGGATTTTTGCAAATCCCTTCCTGGAACAGACAAGAGAGCTATTCTTAGAGTTCCTCACCTGACTTCATGGATGCCCTCCAACACAACTGAGAGTTTCATGAGCTTCCTTTACAGAGCAGATGTGTACAGAAGGGCTAATAGGGTGCTTGGCATGTCCTCGTTTGGATTAGGTTATGTATAGGGAGATGCACGGTATGTCTTCTTCGGTACAGTTCTTTCTACAGTGAATTGTATACTTCCAAGGGCCAGGGAACATGATCTGCATGTTTTATTTTGTTTTTAAATCTTTGCTCCCCATTCTCTTATGCTTCCACATTCAGTAGGTCCTCCACAAGTGATAACAGCTTGTGAAGTGTTGGAACGCATTGGCCCACTTTGAACATTGCATTTTCCATGAATCCAAGTTCTAAATTCCAACTAGAACAATTTTGGCACAGGGAAGGTGTATATCATTCTTCCAGGTACCAGGGACTGAGCAACTGGCGCCACCTTAAACGATGAGGGCTCAACAGCTGATGGCATGGTGACTGCAGAGCCAAAACTCAATTTCACTTAGGCATTTTTTTATTCCAATACTGACACAGAACATGGACTGCTATCATGGAAATAGCGTGCAAACCAACAATCTGGCGGTTAGCCTCAGTGGCCTTGAGGAGTAACCCCTACCTTCTGGTCCTGGTTCCTCTCCTGTGAAATGAAATAGTTGGGCCAGGTGGGTGTGAATGTCACCCTACCACACTGATGTTCAACCCTGTGGCTTTAAAGGGAAGAACGTGATTTTCTATTAACTTGTCACAACTTCAGCTCTGGAAAAACTAGTGGGTAACCATTACTTTTTGAATTTCCAACTAAATCTGTGGCATGTTTTCCTGTAGATTCAGAGACATGTGGAGACAGTCTTTTGAATTTGAGCTCTATGTATTTGTGGGGTGGAGGTCCTCGCTATTTTTTTGTCCTGTAACTTGTTTAAAAATTATTAAAGGTCTGGGAAGATGGCTCAGCCATTAAAGATGCTTGCTTATAAAGCCTAAAAGTGTAAGCTCAGTTATCAGTACCCATGTAAAGCCAGATGCACAAAGTGGCATATGCATCTGGAGTTCATTTGCTGTGGCAGGAGGACCTAGTGTGCCCATTCATTCTCTCTCTCCCCCTCTCTCGATTTTATTAAAACTGTGAGCCTTGTCCCATAGCAACAACAAAACCCATCAACATAACACTTTGCTTACAATTTGAGGGTAACCCAGGAGGGAGCTTAGGAGAATTTCTCAGGTGGAGGATGGCTCTCCAGACCTATTCCAGGGTCAGGATTTGCTCTGAGGTGAACACTTCCAGTGTATAATCTTTTCAGCTCAGTAGCCTGCTAGATGTACACCTATAAACAAATAGCTTAAACTTTCTGACTCCTGTTGGAGCATAAGGAAAATAACATCTACTTGCAACTAGTTGGAGCATTACTATTTTGAGCTAAATAAGCGAAGCAACTAGATTCATGTCTGCCACACCACCATAGGCACTCCTCGGTCCTAATGTGTTTCCTCATCTGCATAGCTCTCTGCCTTCCTTTTCAGCTAGGAGGCTCAGTTCCTTCTTGTATTACCCACATTTCTCTTCACCCTGCAATGTTGTGCTCTAATGCATGGAGATTGCTTCCTTTTTTTTTTTTTTTTTTTTTTACTGTTTAGAAACAGTACTTTTGTGCTTCTTTTGACAAAATGGGTTTCACTTTTAATTCTGTAGATTTGCTACCTCTAAGATAAAACCTTATTCACATTAGCATGGTCTGGAATTTCTCACTTTAAATCTTTCCTGGGGCGGAAAATTAATCTTTCCTTAGGCAGTACCTAAAGGGTATGTGTATTGAGTGATCCAAAGATCAATTAAACAAACTGAGACTCAGTAAGGAAACTATTTCTCCACATAAAATGAGGCCATGGTGATATGGGTAGAATCCAGGAAGACTGAGTTTAGATTACCCAGGTGTCAGAAAGAAGGCAAGGATAAATCAGGAAGCCACTATCATGGGAGCTGAGTGGATGACTTTGTGCCTTCAGGATATGTGAGAGGAGAGAGAGAGAGAGAGAGAGAGAGAGGGAGGGAGAGAATGAGTTATAACTTCTCCCAAGAATGAAGATCTTCAATCAGTAAACACAGATTTCTTCATGACACCAAGTTGGAGCTGAGTGACAGACACTTTCATTTTAGGGTCTTAATTTGCCGCCATCGTTCTTTACCACTCACTCAAGGGGTGTGTGCGTGATTGAACACACGGCCCCAGCTTCTCCTTTACCGTAACTTGGTCAACAATTTACCCCCTCCCCCCATGTGTGTGTGTGTGTATGTGTCTGTGCAGTCTGAGATCAATTCCTTTGACTTAGATGGTGTTAGCTTTGTATCATGAGGGAGGAAATGTTCAAACATTCAATTCACTTAGGACACACTTGTGAGAAGGCCGTAAAGAATGGGACTTAAACCTCTTCTCTTGTAGTCCAGAAGAACTGATTCTCAACCATGAACAACTTGCTGCCCAGACAACATTTGCCAGTGTCTAAAGAGCATGTTGGATTGTCACACACGAGGGTTAGAATTCTAGTGAATGAAGAGCAAAATGCTACCTTATAAGCATCTGTGGTTGTTTGAATGTAAAGTGTCCCCCATAGGCTCATGTGTCCGAATACTTAATCCCCATCTGATGACCTGATGGCACTGCTCTGGAAGGCTGTGGGATCTTAAGAAAGTAGAGCCTTGCTAAAGAAGTGTGTCCCTGGGGGGTGGGCCTTGAGGTTTTATAGTCCAACCCTGCTTGCTTATCTCTCTCGCTCTCTCTCCTTTCCCGCGCTACAATGTGACACCTGCCGCCCGAGCCTGTCATGCTTTTCCTGCTATGATGGACTCTATTTTCTGGAACTATAAATTGAATTAAGCCCTTCTCCTACTGGACGTTGCTCTGGTGGGGTATACTATCTGTCAGCAGTGAGATAGTAACTGATACAGTATCCTACAACATGCAGAACTGTCTACAATAGCAAGTGAAGTTGACCTTAAAGCTGAAGTTGAAAGCCAGTGCCCTCGAGGGCTTTGGTCAGACTTATAAAAACATAAGATGTACAAAAACAATGACCTCCCTGCCCATCCCAGGGCCCTTACCAGCAGCCTTCCGTTACAGCGTCAGAGAAACTTGACATTGTGGAGCTTTCCCTCTTCCTGAGTCCATTTCCCCAGTCTTAGGAAGTTCAAGGAATGTCTTAGAACATGAGGCACAAATAAGAATTAATTGTTTACAACAGACCCTGGCAATAAGAACTTTAAGAACTTTGAAAGAGTGTATACTACTGGAAGAAGGAAATTATTCCAGAAGGAAGGTTGAAAATACAAGAGATGATGAAGAAAAACGTTAAAAAGGAAAACTATATTTAAACAATAATATCTAATGTGAGATGAGAAATGAAATTGAAGAAAACTTCTATCCAACACCAGAAAAGAAATTGGATAATAAAGAAATTGCAGATTTAAACTTCTAAATTCTTGACATTGTTTGGTATAAAAATAAGGCTATTGATTGAAATTGTAATCTGTTAGGATATAGAAGTATATCAAGATAGCAGAATAATAACTAAAATAATAAAATTAAAGATAGAGTTTCAAAAATAATGAATAGAAAAGTTAAAAATAAAGGACTTTAAATTAATCTAAATGAAGATAAAAAATTAAAAATCATACCAGTATAAAACAAATTATAAAACAAAGTGGCAAAATGAGCAATCAGGATAAATGTAAATAGAATAGACTGACAGCTTAAAACTAAGACAACAGACTACATAAAAATTGACTTGTTTATATGCCATGTACAGATTATATAGTATACCATGAAGAAATAATAAGAGAAAAAGGGCTGGAGAGATGGTTTAGTGGTTCAGGTGCTTGCTGGCAAAGCCAAAGGACCAAGTTTGATTCCCCAGTACCCAGGATAAAGCCAAATGTGCAAGGTGATGCATGCATCTGGAGTGGACCATCTCTCTCTATCAGTCTTTGTTTCTCTCTCCCTCTCTCAAGTAAATAAAGAAATTAATAATTAAAAAAAAGAAATTATAAGAAAACAAAAAGATGAATAAAATATGATAACTGAAAGGAAATTGCTATAACTATATTAATATCAGACAAGACAGACTTAAAGGCAGTAAGTTTACCAGAAATAAGGACAATCATTAATGTTGCTAAAAGTTTCAGCTCATAACAAGTTGTATAGGCACCTAGCGATAACCCTGTGTACATCTACGTACCTAGTAAAGTAGCTTCATAATATTCAAAGAAAAAACTGACAGTGTTTCCCCCCCCAAAAAAAAGCCATAATGATCTACAGTATTTGAAACTAAATAATAGATTTAATCCCATAGATGAAAGACTGCTTCTAATATTGGAAAATACATATTTCTGTCTGGCACATAATAAACACTTTAAAAACTGGCAAGATCTAATGTAAACATCAACAAATTAAAATAACAACTGGTATCATACCACCCAGATGAATAGCATAATTCTTGGAAATTAAAAGTTATATTTTATTTACCTTGTAGGAAGAAAAAATAAAATGGAAGCTAAATAATATTTACTGCACAGTTGTCAGATTTTAGATTAACAAATTAGAGAAATGCTACTAAAATAATTAAGGAAAATTAAAAAGTCCCAAGTATTATGTTTCATAAAGATGGTTAAAAAATAAGCACCCCAAAAAAGTAGTCAGAAAAAAATAGAATAAATTAAAACTTTTATATTCAATAGTATAGGTAAAAGTAGAATTTACTATAAAGATAAAGCCATCATAGACAACTTCTGTTAAATTGAAAAGCTATTTCATGAACAGGAGTAATAAACTCAACAAATTACAAGCATGATTGAAGGAAAACACATTTTAAAAGGCACAACAAAATAGCAGTAGGAATAGATATGGAACATAAATACAGTTATTAAAGATTTAAAAGCTAATAAGTTTCTATTTCATAAAAGTAGTGATACATTTCAAAGCCTAGATGAAATACACAAATTTCTGAAAAAAGTGAATTATTATAACTTACTAAAGAAGAAAGAAAAGCCCAATGGACCTATAAGAAATAACTACAGTTTTAAAGTGATTTCTACCAAATGTTCAAGGAGCAAATGATTCTCATTCTACATGGCTTATTAAGCAGATGAAGGGAGCCACAACCAGCTCATAAGAAGGTAACTACACCATTGATATGAAAAAAAAGTATGTGAAGACAATCTCACGCAAGAATATTCATGCCAAAGGATTAAAGAAGACATTAATAGGCTAAGTCTATAAATATGTAAATCAAAGAAACACATATTGGTTACATTCTTTTTAAAAATGAAAGTTTTATTCAGTGTTCAATGCCAATTTTATATACTTCATTATGCTAAGGAATTAAATGAGAAAACACTAACTCCTAACTAGAAACAGACAAGAAGCATTCAAAATTAAGACAATATTTTTTCCGTCCACCATCTTCCTATGCTAGGTATTGAATTCGAGCCCTTGCACATGCTAGGCAAGTGCTATACCATGTGCTCTACATCTCCAAGCCTCATTATTAAATTAGTAAAGTAAATATTTCAACTGCAACGGAAAGCTCCTAACTTGACAATTGTATCACTAAGCAAACTATCGTTAACATCGTATTCAATAGGAAGCTATTTAAGATTGTCATAACAGGGTGTCGTGGGGCAAACCTGTAGTTCAAGCACTTGGGAGTCCAAGACAGGAAGAACATGACTTTGAGGCCTGTCTGGAGGTCCTTGCCTAAACAATAAGATGAGGAAAAATAAGTAGAAGGTAAAAAAATTAGAACAAAAATACATCCCAGATAATATAATGTGATCACAGAGAACTCAAAATAATCTCTTAAGAATAGAATAAAAGTGTTAAATATAGTTATTGAGTGTGAGGCTAATATGCAAATATTTTATTTCCCTATACAACCAACAAACAGAAAAACAATTTAAATGTATATGGGTTTACCAACATCCATTTTTTAAAAATAGTATGTAATTTCTTTCATATATGGAATACAGATAAAAAGTAGATGAAATTAGAAGATATTTGAAGAGCAAATGGAGACCAGCAGGAGGAGGGAGGTATGGCAGAAGTGGGAAACAGGGGAAATAACATCCAATTCCATGATACACAAGTATAAAAGTGTCATAATAAAACTCTTTACTTTGTATACTGAACACTTACACCAATTGAAAATAAGTAATTTGGGTCCTCTCACTTACTTGGGGCTTTTAAAAATAATTACATGCATTTTTAAAACTTTTATTAATTATGAACTTTACTGTATGAACATATTGTGTGTTGGTCATAGGATACTCTTACATCCCCTCTCTCCTGCCACATCCCACTGAGGGCCCTTCTTAGTGGGGTTATTGGTATTCACTGTGGAGTCTTGAGTGTGTCAGTCAGTTTCGGTGGCAGGTGCAATGTCTCAGGATACTCCTTCCAACCCCGTGGCTCTTACTATCTTTCCACCACCTCTTTTGCAATGTTCCCTGAAACTTTTCAGGTGTCATATAAGTGTACTTTAGTATTGAGCTCTCTGCAGCCTCTGACTTTCTGTTTTGATGGGTTTTGAGTGTCCTCAGTGACTATTACTGGAGGTTGCTTGGAGTTGGAGCTGGTTGTCAGGCTAGCAGTGAGAGCAGCACTCATATTTTAATTTCCATTTCCTCTGTAATGTCTGTTTCTGATTAAAAAAAAACAAAAGCCTCTCAGCAAACTGGGAATAAAAGGGAGCTTCCTCAACCTGATAGAGAGCTATTGTTCTTCTTCTCTTTGCTGTGACCAAATACCTGAGAAGAAGTAACTTGAGGGAAGGTTTATTTTGGCTCACAGTTCGAGAGTACAGTCCAGCATGACACCATGGCAGGAAAGGCATGGCGGCTGGAGCGCGGGGCAGCTGAGCACCCTGCGGCAGCCTCGATCAGGAAGCAGGAAGAGAACGATGAATGCCGATGCTCAGCTCGCTTTCTCCACATTTGGGGGGATTTTCCCTCTTCACCTAATATGATCTAGACATGCCTGAGGTTTGTTTCCACGGTGGTTCAACTCATTAAGTTGCCAATCAAGTTTAGACACCACCAGTGGCATCTACTAAAACCCACACCTAACCTCATAACTGGTGGTGGACGACTGAATGCCCCATTCCTAGCTAAGATTGGGAAGTTGAGAAAGCTATACAGTCTCACCATTTCCATTCATTATTGCAGTAGAAGTTCTTGCCTGTGTAATATGTCCAGGAAGGGGAGAACAAAAGAGGGGAAGGAGAAGAATTAACAAGAGAAGAAATAAGGATGGGAGGGAGGGTGGAAAGAAAGAAAGGGACACTTAGATATGCCATCTATATTTGAAAAGAACAAGTGAAATATCCTATATTTATAAACATGATTATCTACAGTGAGAGTTTAAAGAACTCCATTAAAAAGTTCTAGAATAACCAAGATTTGCAAGATTATTGTATAGAAGATAAATATATGCAAGCAATCAATAATCAGAAATTGATATTAAGGGGCTGGAGAGATGGCTCAGAGGTTAAGGCACTTGCCTAAAAAGCCTAACCACCCAGGTTTGATTCCCCAATACCCACATAAAGCTAGATGCACAAAGTGGTACATGCATCTGGAGTTCACTTGCAGTGACTAGAAGCCCTGGCGCACCCATTCGCTCTGTGTCTCTTCTTTTTATCTCTCTCTGTTTGCAAATAAATGAATAAAAGTTTAAAAAAAGAAATTGAAATTAAGACATGGTATCATTTAAAATATCATATACTGAGCCAGGTATGGTGGTACACGCCTTTAATCCCAGCACTTGAGAGGCAAAGGTAATAGAATTACTGTGAGTTTGAGGCCAGCCTGAAAGTACAGAATGAATTCCAGGTCAGCCTGGGCTAGAATGAGACCCTGTCTTGGAAAGAAAATTACACACACATAAAGATGAATCTGATAAATGTTGTGAAAGACTTGTATACCAAAAAAAAAAAAAAAAAAAAAAACACTACAAAACATTGCTGAGAAAAATTAGACTTCAATAAATGGAACAAGAGCCACATTTGTGGGTAAAAGGAGTTATTTATTTTTCAAGTCTCTTCGAATTGATCTACATTCATCACAATCTCAGTCAAAATACTAGCAGGATTTTCTCTTCTGCGGAAATTGACAAACTTTTTCTAAAATTCATATGGAAATGAAAAGAACTCAGAGGAGCCAAGGAAACTGTGAAAAGAGAATAGAATTGGAGAAGGTGCACATGCCGACTTCAAATCGTGTCACAAAGCTCTGATGAGCAATGCTGTGGGCCCAACACAAGCAAGGGGCGTTTTAAGAGGGAGGCAGGAGGATCTGAGTTACAGGACATGTGACCACAACAGAGGTCACAGGGATACCAGGGAGGGATCATGAAGCAGGAAGGAGGGAAGTCTAGAAGCTGAAAAGGCCAAGAAAACGTATTTTTCCCCTAGAGCCCTGAAACAGAATCGGCTCCATTAGTACCTTGAATTCACTCATGGAAACTGATTTGCACTTCAGATATTTTGTAACTATGAGGCAATAAATTCGTGTGAGTTTAAGCCAGTAAATTTATCATTATTTAATATGATGAGAAAACATGAGTTCAAAGTAATTGCAAAAGGGGTATGGACAAAGTTAAAGGCAATGTACATGTTTGTTACCTGGAGCATGAAGAAAGTGCCATGTATATACACACATATCAGAATTGTTTGCTTTAAATCTATGTGTCTTATTGTTTGGAACACAACTGTAAGCATTTCAATATAGTTGAAGGGCAATGTACATTTATATATACATTTATAGATACAGACATATGACAGATAAATATGTCAGTATATGCATGTTCCTATACTTTAAAAAATATGTTATTAGTTTAAGTCTTTATTTGACCTGGAATTAATAATTTTGAATGATAGAAAGATATTCAATCCCCCCAAATTAATTTATATATTTAATGCATTTTCAATAAAAATCTTAACACGTATGAAGAGGGGGCTCATGACTTACAAAGACTTATTTAAGGTTAGAGTTATTGTTATTAGCTAGAGCTATTAGGGATTGATGGGTGAATGAAGCAAAAGAAAAGGACCCAAACAGATGCATGTGCGTATGTATGTACATACATATATACATACATACATACATAAAAATTTCATTCAGGAAGGAGTTGAAATTTCAAAGCAGTGGAAATTTATTGTTCAACATACTATTCAATAAAAGGTACCAGAACACTCAGTTACTCTTAAGGAGGAAAATAAAAATAAATCTTTGTATTAGCACTGTTGCAGTCAGGTTCACATTGCTGGCAGAAATCTCCCAACCAAGAGCAGCTTGTGGGAATAAAAAAGGTTTATCTTGGCTGACAGACTCAAGGGGAAGCTCCATGATGGCAGGGGAAAATGGTGGCACAAGCAGAGGGTGGACATCACCCCCTGGCCAACCTAAGGTGGACAATAGCAACAGGAGAGCGTGCCAAATACTGGCTATAACAATCATAAGTCTGTCCCCAACAATACACTGCCTCCAGGAGGTGTAAACTCCCAAATCTCCATCAGCTGGGAACCTAGCATTCAGAACGCCTAAGTTTATGGGGGACACCTGAATCAAACCACCAAAAGCATCACTTATTGAAGCTTGCATGGATGTATTCGCATAAGCATATATTCACATGTGCAAGCATGGTCCTTTGCTAGGTGCTGTGGACACAGAAATGGAGAGTAAAATGTCATTTCAGAGCCAGGCGTGGTTGCATACAGCTTTAATCCCAGCACTCAGGAGGCAGAGGTAGGAGGATCTCCATGAGTTCAAGGCCACCCTGAGACTACAAAGTGAATTGGACAGCCTGGGCTAGAGTAGAACCCACCTCAAAAAATAAAAAAAAAGCCATTTCAGTAAGGAACATTCAAGTTCACGAGTTACAAACAATAACTAGAATAAATAACAGAGGACCCTCATTTGTCTGGGAAGGCTATAGAAGACCTTCAAGGAGAAGACGATGGTTCATTAAGGATAAAAAAGGAATTTGTTAAGTGAGGAAAGTATGGGGGAGAAATAAAATTGAAGGAGCATTATTTTTTTTTGAGGCAAGCCCAATAGATTGGCCTTTCTTTTTAATTGAGAGAGAGGGAATTGGTGTACCAGGGCCCTCACTCACTGCAATTGAACTCCAGATTCATGAGCCCCCTTGTGCACATGCGTGACCTTGCACACTTGCATCACTGCATCTAGCTTACATGGGACCTGGAGAATATACTATGAGTCCTTAGGCTTCACAGGCAAGCACCTTAACTGCTAAGCTATCTCTCCAGCCCAAAGAAGCATTATTTTTAAACGAACCAATTGATAAGCATGTTACTCAGAAGCCTCACTAAAACTATGTGTCTAAGGGAAAGAAGTAGCTAAGAAATAAGAACAGGGAATTCCTTGAAATTTAAAAACCTGCTATTATGTCTTCTGTTCTCCACTCCATTCTACTCAGGATGTGCATTCAATGCACTGGGCACTGGAGGTGAGTTATGAACTCCGTTGTGGCAAGTGGGACAAGAATAGTCTTATGGAGAGTGTCTCCATAGAAACATGAAAACTATCCCACATATGTGGGTTGTCTTCTTTGGCTTAGATCATGTTTTGCTTGGACATTGTATCAGTTACTTGCTCATTGCTGGGACAAAATACCAGACCAGAATCAGCTTAAGGAAGGGAAGGGTTTATTTATTTATTTATTTTGCTTGCAGTTTCAAGGGGAAGTCCATTGTGGCAGGGAAAGCGTGGTGGGAGCAGAGAGCCAACTTGCACCATCACATCAGCAGGGATGTTGCAGAGTGATGAATGCTGGTGTTCAGGTAGGTTTCTCCTTTTATACAGTCCAGGATCTCCAGCCTATATCATGGCACTGCCCACAGTTAGAGTGGTTCTCCCAGAAATCTAGAAAACCCCTGACATACGTGCTTAGAGATTTGTTTCCATGACGAGTATAAATCCTGATAAGTTGACAACCTGAGATTAACCATCACAGACCTGGGTCACAACAACATCCTAGTCTATCATATTGTCCTTGTTACATACATGCCCGTATCAGTGTGTGAGAGAGACGGCTATACATTCGAATCTATAGATTTCTAATGTTGCTAGGAGCAGTCAAGCTTCAGGTGAGAGTTCTGTTATGCATATGCTAATCACTCTCTGTCATTGTGACAAAAATGCATAAGAAAATCAACTTGGAGAGGGAAAGTTTCACTTTGGCTCATGGTTTCACAGTTTCAGAAGCTCCCATGGTCAGAAGCTTCCATTGTTTTAGGCCTGCGGTGCAGCAGTAAACAATGGCTGTGGGTATGTGATGAGGAGGCTGCTCACCTCACATCAGCCAGGAAACAGAGAGAGAATGGACGAGGCCAAGATATATCCTTCTTGGGCATACCACCAGCAACTTCCTCCAACTAGACCCCCTCCTCACTGTGTATTCAGCTATGAACTCATCAATAGATTAATCTGCTGGTGAGGTCAATGTGCTCATGGTCCAATGGCTTCTCATAGCTCACCTCCTCTGAACACTGCTACATTGAGGACCAAAACATCAACTGGAGGAAAAATTCATATCTAAGCCACAATGGCACCTCCAAAAATAATAGCATGTTGTTAAGTTATAATCCTCCTTCCTTAGCTATAGTGTTGATTTAATTTATATCTATGAGACCCATTTATGAAAGTCAACACATTCTCTCATTTATGCATAAGGTCAAATAACCTATAAGAAAACAAAATGGAGCTAGGGAGATGGCTCAGCAGCAAATAGTGCTTGCTTGCAAAACCTGCCAGCCCAGGTTTAATTCTCCAATACCCACATAAAGCCAGATAGATGCATAAAATGGCCCATGTACCTGGAGTTCCTTTGTAACAGCAAGAGGATCTGGTGTACCATTCCTTACTCAGTTTCTCAATCTCCCTCTCTCTCTCCCCCCTGCCTCAAATAAATAAAAATACTTTTTAAAGTTGAAAGCAAAATGGTTTCTTGGTAAAAAAAAATAAATTTAATAATAAAAGTATTTGTATAGTACTAAATTATTAATTAATTGATTATTTTAAAATGTGGAAAGAAGTAATAAACTAACAGTGGCTATGAAATATTTCTGTACTCTAATTTTGTTTGCAGTGATGCATAAAATGGTCAAAACAAATAGCACATCTTTAACAGGTTTGTATTCTGTCACTTGTGTATTATTTGTTACACATCACAAGGAAATACCTGAGGAAATAAGACATATCATAAGGAGTAACTATTTACAAGTGACCATAGGTGTTAAATTCTTCTTTAACTGGTGATTTATTTTGTTAGAACATTCATAAATCTAGGGAAGCATCAGTATTTCCTACACTGTGAACCCCAGCTACATGAACATATCACTGGCATTGGCTTGAAACTTGTATTTAAACTATTGTGAAAAAGATTTGCTATATTATTTTATAGTATAAACAGATTGCTAGGCAAAGTATTTAAAAACAGGTATAAATAATAATGACACTAATTATATTGACATCAATAATTAATGCACTTATAAATGAACTTCAACTTACTAAAACAGGTTGATTTACATCAATTCCTTTATCCCTAAGTACTGATTTTTTCCTTCCATTTACTGAACAGAAATACTTTAGAAAATATATAGGCACAAATTAATAATTGTGTCAAATCTCCATTGTTAGCTTAGACTCACAGTTTTTTTTTTCCTGAATGATATTCATGACACCTGATCAAGTGTTATGATGCAATTAGTATTTTTACTCTGGCCTATGGGCCTCCCAATATGCAGCATGTTAAAATAGTTAATTAATTAATTAAATGTTGGGGCTGGAGAGATGGTTCAGTGGTTAAAGAAGCTTGCTCACAAAGTCTGGAGGCCCGGGTTCAATTCCCCAGTTCCACATAAAGCAAGATGCACAAAGTGGTGCATGCATCTGGAGTTTGTTTGCAGTGGTAGGAGTCCCTGGCATGCCTACTCCCACTCTCTCTCACTCTCTCTCACTCTCTCTCTTTCTCACTCTGCTTGCAAATAAATAAATAAGTAAAATATTTTTTTAATGTTAAAAAAAATATTTGGGATTTCTGCTAAAATGCAGCTTCTTGGGCCATACTCCACCTCATTAAGATTGCTTTATTAAGATTGTTCTGTCTCTACTGCCTAGACATTCATGGTTTGATCAGCTCCCTGGGTGGTTCTTAGAGAGCTCAAGTTTGAGCTTCATTATTCCAGGTTCTCTTATTCTTAAGGCTATCCTTTCTTATTCTTTTTTCTTCCTTTTAAAAAAATATTTAATTAATTTATTTATTTGAGAGAGAAAGAGGGAGAGGGAACGCCAGGGCCTCCAGCCACTGCAAATGAACTCCAGATGCGTGCGCTGCCTTGTGCATCTGGATAACATGGGTCTTGGGGAATCAAACCTGGGTCTTTTGGCTTTGCAGGCAAATGCCTTAACCGCTAAGCCATCCCTCCAGCCCCCTTTTGCTTCCTTTTGCTCTCTCTCTCTTTTTTGTGCCACCTAATTATTTGAATAGCCTTTAATTTCCTCAAGCCATCCTACATCCAAAGGATGGGAAAAGCAGGTGAGGAGGTCTAAGGACAACATAAAAGGTAGATCTTGGGGCAGGAAATAGGACCTTTCATTCTATTTCCTATCACTGAAAGGTAACATCTTTGTGGGGGCATTTCAGGAATTACCTGTTAATTTTAAGTTACACCAGAGTGAGTCACAGTGCCTGAGGTCAGAATCACCTGTTCACTGTGTGTTCACCAGGACACAAGACTGAACATCTTAGGTAGAGTAATGAAGGATACACACATGCGCGTGTGCACACGCCCAAACACACACACACACATCAAAGAGAGAGAGCTGTGGTGGGGGGGCAGAGAGTGAGGCCAAAATTGGGCTTCAGGAGTTGAAAACTACCATGTTTTAGATTTTTTTTAAAAAAATATGTACAAGATGGAATTAACAATAAATTACAGATTAAAAAAGATTAGTGAACCTCAAAAGGCAACAAGATCTATCGAAAATGAAACAAAGAGGGAGTAAAAAGCTTTTAAACAATTCAACAACAGTGGGGCAGATTCAAGCAACTTCTCTCTTACATGTGACTGGAGTTCCCAAAGGAAAGGCTGCAATACCAAAAGCCCGCTACATAAAAGAGCCAATCCATAAATTCAAAATTAAAACTACAAATTTCTTTTCTTCAAAAGATCCTGGTAAGAAAATGAAAAACCAAGCCATAAAGTGGGAGAAAATATCTGTAAATCTTTTTTGATAAAAGACATACCCAGAGTATGTAAATAACTCTTTTAAAACTTCAGTCATGAAAAAAAAGCAAGTAAGTGGGCAAAAGATTTAAATAGACAATTTCTGTTCAAATATTTACAGTTGGCAAATGAACACATGAGAAGATGGCTGGTATCATCCGTCACTAGGAAAGTGCAAATTAAAGCCACATCTGTTAGAGTAATTAAAAATAGAAAGGCTGACCATACCAAATGTTTGCAAGGGGTATGGAGACATCAGGACCTTCGTCTACGGCTAATGGGACTAAAACAATACAACCCCCTCAGAAAACAGTCTGCTGGTGTCTTAAACATACACACCAATGCAATGATCCATACATTCTACTTCTAGATAAATAAAATCATAGGCCCTCACAAAAACATGTGCACAAAAAGCACACATTTATTAACAATAGCCCCAAACTGAATACAACCCAAATGTTCCACAACAGGTGAAACAATAAATGAATCCTATGTGCATATATGTTACCTATCAAGAAAAGGGAAAGAACCACTGAGGTGCATAACATGTACGGTTTCCTAAGGAATATACTGGGTGAAATAAACCAGATTTTAAAAAAAAAAAAAGAGCTCATCCTGTATGATTCCATGTACACAGAACTCTCCGACATGCAAACTAATCTGAAGTGACAGAAATCAGGTCAGCAGCTGCCTGGGGACCAGAGGTGGGTAAAAGGGGACTCAAGGGAGAAAGTCGGAAGGGTGCGCACAAACATTTGGAGGTGATGAATGTGCTCGTTATCTTCATGCCGATGATGGTCTCACAGGTCTGTACATATGTCAGAACTTAGCAAATAATGTGCTTTAAATATGCACCGTGGATTCCACATCAGTTAGAACTCAATGAAAGTGTTCAGAAGTAAATAATGGCAGAGAGCAGCAGTGCACCTCGCCAGCTGAAGCAGTTAAGAAAGGAAAGCTTCAGAGGGCCTACAGCTATTAAATCCTAACTTACTCTCCGTTGGAGAATCTGCTTCTCTTTTTCAGATAGATGTAGACCCTAAGGAGAGAGCCACCCCATCATACCTCAAAAGGGCCCCAGCTGAAACTAAGAAAAATTGACGAAACAAGCAAGGGTGCTGTTTTCCTGATGAACCAGATACCAGCAGAAGGGGGAAGGTGATCAACACAGAGAAAAATCAACTCCTACCAAATCAGAGAGCCAGAGCCTCAGAGGCCCCCAACACCTCATCACTGAAGCAGACCAAAAATGAACCCAACATGGCTCAGGGAAATTTTGCGGAAGAGGGGGCGGAAAGAATGTCAGAGCCACATGTTGGGTCATGATATGCAGAGACATTTAGCTTACCCGTAACTGTGGGCTAACTCCACAATGCATGACCCGTATACCTCAACAGGGAGGGGCCAAGGGGAGGGGGTAGGTCACGGATGAGCCTAATAATGGTACCAAACTGACTGTATTTGCTGAATACAAAACTAACTAATAAAGAAAAAAAAAAAAAGAAAGGAAAGCTTCTTTTTTTAAAAAAATCTTTCATTATTATTATGAACAACATATTTCGTATGGACACATCATGCATTGCGACCCTCTTTTCCCTCATCCCGGTCCCCATTCCACTGGGGACTCAATGGGGGAAGGGAAGCTTTTGCAGCTGGGCCAATGGGGTTGACTTTTTGTCTGAACAATTATTTTTTACTTTTGTTTTTTGCTCGCATGTGGGTGTATGCGTTGTGATATGTTCGTGCATGTGGTGTGTGCACATGTATGTGCCCATGTGGTGTCTCACACGCTCACCAGCACCACAGTGTGCTCACCAGCGGTGACCAGAGCAGAACACTGGGTGAACCATTGTACTTCCATCCGTCCTTACCTGAGCTGGAGTCAATTACTGATCCTGCAACTTCTAGGTTTTTCTCATGAGCTTAGTGTTTCTCGGACCTCTGTTCCCCCATGGGACTAGGTTACAGACACGTGTGGCAGGTCCAGCTGTTTATGTGGGTCTGGGAATGGAACTAGAGTGGCCTCTCAGGCCTCTCAGGCCTCCTCAGGCCCTCAGGCTTGCGCAGAAAGTGCTCTTTTTTTATTTTTGGTTTTTCGAGGTAGGGTCTCACTGTAGCTCAGGCTGACCTCGAATTCACTATGTAGTCTCAGGGTAGCCTTGACCTCAAGGTGATCCTCCTACTCTGCCTCCCAAGTGCTTGGATTAAAGGCGTGCGCCACCACGGCCAGCTCAGAAAGTGCCCTTGACTGCTGAGCCATCTCTCCAGCCCTCACCTGAACAATTTTTTTTAAATAATTGAAATAAACAACTGGTATTCAACTCTATGTGTTTTCTGTTTGATTACCATGCTTTTCAAAAAAAAAAAAAATGAGCATGGAGTATGATGTAATACTGAAAACCTTTGAAAAACCTTTGCCAATAGAGGCCTCCTACTTTTTCTACCAGTCTGGGGTAGGAGAGATGGCTTAGCGGTTAAGCACTTGCCTGTGAAGCCAAAGGACCATGGTTTGAGGCTCAATTCCCCAGTACCCACATAAGCCAGATGCCCAAAGTGGTGCATGCATTTGGAGTTCATTTGCAGTGGCTGGAGGCCATGGTGTGCCCATTTTCTCTCTCTGTCTCTCTCTCTGCATCTTTCTCTCTGTCTGTCTGTCTCTCTCAAATAAGTAAAAATAAAACAGAAATTTCTGTCAGTCTAGAGGTCTTCCAGCTACATACTGTGAGGATGGAATGTGAAACTGTCTGTATTGGTTACCATACTTGCTGCTTTGACCAAATGCCCAACGAGAAGAGGCTTAAGGAAGTGAAGGGTTTATTCTAGCTTGCAGTTCCAGAAGGTGCAGTCCACTGTGGCCTAGTGACAGGAGTGGGAAGTGAGCTGGCCACATTACATCCACAGTCAGGACGCAGAGGGTAGGGTGAGCTATAAAACCCTCAAGGCAGTCTCACAATGACGCCCTTCCTCCAGCAAGGATCCGCCTCCTAAATGTCCCACCACCTTTCCAAACGGAGCTGCTAGCTGGGGACCAAGTGCAAAAACAAGCCTATGGGAGACATGTCACAAACCACAGCATGATCTCTACCTGGGAGCTGTAATGTTCTCACGGGTCCAGAGTCGTTAAAGTCTTGTCAAGCTATGAACGTAATTGTGGTTGTGATGGAATATGCACACATGTTATTTTACACTTGACAGCGCCTGTATGGATAGCTCTAGACTTCTATCGACTCATGCTCTATGGGTACTCCGGCATGGCTTATGTTCCTCAAGGCCCCACTCTCTGCCTCCTTAGGGGGACATGTCAACACAGCCAGCACAGAAAAAAACCGACGCCCCTCCCCCCAGCACCCAGATCCGTTACTGTCAAAACTAAATCACATTTTAACGACTACCGCCTGTGGCATTTTTTCATTCATCCAACAAATATTGATTGTGTGCTTACAATGTTTTCACATGTTGAATGAAATGTACAAAATCTCTGTTGGGAGGCAGGGAGGCTGCAAATAAACAATGTAGCGAGAAGGGATATACACAGAATTGGAAGCATTAGGTTGAATAGCCAGGACTCAATAAAATCAAAGCGGAGAACTGTTTTAACTCTGTGACTACTTGAATGCATATTTAGGAATCTGGATTTGCAGGAGAACAATTCACAGTGTCCCCCAAAGCCAGGAACACACAAAGCTCCTCGAATGGTTTCCAGTGCTCTAGAATTTCAACACTCTCTTTGAGAGACCTTTCTCCTAGTGCCTCAGTTCCACCATCTTGTGTTGAGCTGAGGGGTGAGAAGGAAAATTCTAGCAGCCTGCACGCGTGGAACCACCAAACTTCTCCACAAGAGCATTCTCACCATTTGCTGCTTTCTACTCAGTCGCTATCCGTGTGTGTTCAGATGAAACTGAGTTAGAAAGCTTTCATTTCAGCATCCTGCTAGAAAGTTATAGATTATTGCCTTTTTAAAGCAGGGAAGAGCCATGGAGATCATGAGAATCAGGTGAAAAGAGGCTTTATCTCTCATTCTAAATTCAGATGGTTGACAATGTCTGGAATAAGAATGAGTAGGGTCACTGAGACTCGAGTGGCCAGGAGTGCAAGAAAAGGCCTTGGAGATGAGCCAACGGAAAGAAACTGGGCGAAGATATACTTGTCTGCCGTGGCCCAGGCATCTGGATGAGATGCCGTGCTTAGGAGGAGACCACTAGGGATTTCTGCTGTACCTTCCGTGGTTATCTACTGTGGCAGTCAGCTTCTGATGCTGGGAGGAACTTCCAAACCAGGAACAGTTATGGAGGAAGAAATTTATTGAAGCTTACAGACAGAGGGGGAAGTTCCATAGTGGCAGAAGAAGTTGGCTCACTTTCCCAGGTCCAGGCAGGGAGAAAAGCCACCACCCACACCACAAGCAATCACAGTCCAGGAACCGCAGGCAAAGCTCAAGCACTCTGCATCTCTTTAGATTGGAATTCCCCAAACACCCCTTAGGGCTAGACCGGTAGGATCTGCCCACCGTGACACCTCCTCCAGCCAGGTGGCTGGAGATCTAAGTTACAAGCTTTAGTAAGCTCTTGAATGTATTGAGGACATAAATTCAAACTACCACACCTACCAAATATCACTTACACCTATTCCTGGCTACCAAGAAGACATGATTTGACTCGA
Source organism: Dipus sagitta (assembly GCA_036346955.1). Classification (NCBI taxonomy): domain Eukaryota; kingdom Metazoa; phylum Chordata; class Mammalia; order Rodentia; family Dipodidae; genus Dipus; species Dipus sagitta. Next base: position 43,562,128 of record CM070788.1, read on the forward strand.
ATGTGTCTGTCCAGCCTTTTCTTCTACCCGCCTACCACTCCATCTGTGGTCAGGTTTGCAATAATCAATCATTTCTCTTTCTTTACTATAACGAAGTTTTAGCTGTATCATTTTTTGAGAGTGGCCCTCTCTACTTTGAATGGTCTACTCATGCTTGCGCTTCTGAAAGGCCACCTCTTTCCTGAGCTCCGTGGCTTCCTTCCTTCCCCAGTTCTGACTGTGCTGGCCCTGCTGTGAGATGCTGCTTATGTCTCTGTGACAGAGGCCGGCCCACAGTTCCCTGTGTTTCTCCTGTGCATCCTTCTTAGTGGTGAAATTCCTCCGTGTTGAGCTGAGGGCATTGGGGCCAGAATAAAGACAAGAGTTCCAAGCTTTGCTCTTAGCCTAGGTGTGCACCCAAGTTCTGACCTGTGTGATGTAAGCACACCACGTGGAGCCTGTGGGAAATCTCCTCAAAGAAAGCTTTCTGTCTCTTTTGGTCTCTTAGTGTGCCCCGCATCTGGAATGTAGTTATGAAGTGGGAGCCGCAGCAGACAGACACATTAGCACAAGAACAAAACCAAGTGTTGAAGGTAGTGAATGCACTGTTATTCCTGCTTCTGCACTTACTATGAGCTTCTGTTTCTTATGGTCAACTTAAAACCATTAAGCCCTTTCTTCCTTCCTTTTCTCCTTTCTTTCCTCTTTTCCTATCTCCCTCCTTCCTTCTTTTCCTTCCTTGGTTTCTTCCTTCCTTCCCTCCTTCTTCCTCATCCCACTATACACACTGGAAATAAGTTCCTCAAAGAAGTGAATTCTAACACATATTCAAACCAACAACCAGGCATGTGACATCAGGATGTGAATGGTTTGCGTTTGAAAAGGACAGTGGAGCGGGGAGCCTCGTGGTGAAAAAGGAATAAACGGAGTGTCTAATTTGATGTTTTGCATATGCTAAAATGAAACATTTTCAGAAAGAATTTTAATAACTTTTGGCTTAAATAATTTTTACAATTTTTTTCTTCCTTGAACATTCATAATATTATATGTTAAGGGTATTTTAACCTCTTTCTATCCTGTATTTTGATGCTTAAAAGCTCAATGCTTTTGATTGAATTTGAAATGTTCCCCTACATTTTTGTGTGTTTGAGCACTTGGTAGCCAGCTGTGATGCTGTTTGGAGGGCTTAAGAGAGGTGCTGTTTGGAGAGCTTAGAAGTGTTTGGTCACTAAGAGTGACCACCGCAGGTGGGCCTTTCAGTGTTATATCCTATGTTTCCAGTCCTAAGCTCTCTGCTCTCGTCCACCAAGGTGTGAATAAGCAGAACCTGAAGTTCACAGGTAAGTTATGCCAGCTACCACATCTCCCCACCGTGGTGACTAGAAAGGCACCGTCCAAAACTGTGAATCCAAAAAATTTCTCCTCCCTTCACTTGCGTTTGTCAGATATTTTGTCTCAACAATGAGAAAAATGCCTAACAAACTCACCTTAGACTTACACCTGTTTTTTTTTTAATTTTTTTGTTCATTTTTATTTATTTATTTGAGAGCAACAGAGAGAGAGAAAGAGGCAGATGGGCATGCCAGGGCTTCCAGCCACTGCAAACGAACTCCAGATGTGTGTGCCCCCTTATGCATCTGGCTAACGTGGGTCCTGGGGAATTAAGCCTCGAACCAGGCTCACAGGCAAGCAGTTAACCGCTAAGCCATCTCTCTAGCCCTACACCTGTTTTTTTTTAAATCATCGAGGTGGAGGGGCAATGTATTAATATCTGTGTTCTCTGGGCCCCTCAGAGGCTAGTGGGCGTTTGTGGGTGGCTTCTAGACTGATCAAGGCGAACCAGTAGTTCTTAAAATGCGCTCCAACGATGACTTCACATCCATACTCACGCTCCTGGCTCACCCAGAGTTGATTCTCATCGCTGATAAATGTGAACCATGTGGAGACGCGTCTCAGGATAGAGATGCTGCGGTTTGCAAAGCTGAGGCTTAGAGCTGATGCAGGGGAGCCCACTCTAGGGGGCTTTGGTGCCCACATTATCCCGAAGAAACCCTGCTTGCTTCTTCTAGTTGTTAAACAAAGTCAAAGCCCACCTGCTCAGCCTGAGCAACTGTTTTTGATCAATAATTAAGTAACTTTAAGGTCCCGATCTATATAAACTTATCAATATTTTCACTGAAAAGGAATCAATAGAGAAAGAGGGAGGCATCCAAGTAAAGCCTTTTAATGGCTGTGTTTGGGCCGTGAGAGGTAAATGAATTGATCACACAAGTGGCCAATATTGGCCTGCCAAGGTGGTTCTTTACTCCCTCTCATAAACATTCCCACCAACCCAGTTTCACACTCTCCCTTGGAGTTACATTACCTTGATAAAGTTCTGTTCTGGGTGGTCTACTCAAGAGGACACATTTTTCTTATAGCCACTGGAAGACAGTTTCAGGCTTAATTACTGACTACTATTTCCAAACGCTGTGTTAGTGCTTTACTTGAAACATTGAATACTAACTAGTAAAATTCATAAAATAGGTATCTTCATTAACAAAGCTGGTCAGCATTTGAAAATGAAATATATGGAAATGTTCAACATCTGTCCCCAAATTACAATAGCTAGTGAGAGTTAGAGCCAGGTTGTTACCCTGGTTCAAATTTCTTGGCCACTTTGACATACTTTATGACGTGCTAATGTTATCCACTAGGCCCTTCTGGCCACAGTAGACCCCATTGTGAACATTCAGCCAATACATGTCGATTGAATTTGGGCTTTTGGTGGGAACAGCCACAATTTTGTAGCACAGGTAATCTTTTAAGACACTATTCATTAATTTCTATTTTGGCCAATTATTGTCATCACTCAGAACGGTTACAGAGACCTGTATTTAATGCTCCCAAATCTCCCCAGCCACAAAATCTGAGTGGGTTTAGATTGAAATTCTAGCCCCACTATATACATTTGGACCAGTCACTTATTCCCTTTGAAGCTCCATTTGTGTGTCTTCATGTTAAGAATAATAGTTGGTGTGTTGTGAGTATTAAGTGAAACTATCCTTGCAGGTCTCAGCGTGGTGTGTATTCATTATTACCTTCTGAGGCCAAATTCTGTTATGAAAATGTTATTTAGAAACAAATCTGCTGAAGAAGAATTTCTAAATCCATTTTTGATGCTGTGACACAATAACACTGACAACAGAGATTTGTTTCTCATAGTTGTTAGGAATGTAAGATCAAGTGGCCAGCGGGTTTAGTGTCCAGTGACGACCTGGTATCTGCTTCCAAGACGGCCCCAGGAACACTGTGTCCCAACCTGGTAAAGAGGACAAACTTCCTCTGTGAGGACATTTATAAAGGTACCTAATCTCATTAGGGGGATGCCCTTGTGACCCTACCAACTTCTCAAGGCCACAATACCACTGTGCTGCAGATTGAGTTTCCACATGAGTTCTGAAAGGGATAAAAATGTTCAAACAGGGCCTAGAGAGATGACTCAGCAATTAAGGCACTTGTGTGCAAAGCTTGATGACATGAGTTTGATTCCCCAATACCCACATAAAGCCAGATGCACAAGGTGACACATGCATCTGGAGTTCTAGAGGCCCTGGTGCACCCATTCTCTCTCCTCTCTCTCTCTCTCTCTCTCTCTCTCTTCTAGGTGTGAGGAGACATGCTTTTAATCCCAACACTTGGGAGGCTGATATAGGAGGATCCTTGTGAGTTCAATGGCAGCCTGAGACTACATAGTGAATTCCAGGTCAGCCTGGGCTAGAGTAAGACCCTACCTTGAAAAATCAAAAATAAATTAAATTAAATTTAAAAATTCAAACAATAGCAAAGTGTTTCTGGTAAAGTAAAAAAATCAATCATGTATCTAGAACATTCCTATAGTGTGCATAATTTTTCTGCCCATTGACTATAAAGAAGATTCCAGAATGAGCTTCCAGATAAACTGGAAAAAAAATGGAGGATTTCAAGGTGACTACTTCAATGCATTTAAAGGGTATAATTTCAGAGCATAACCTTTTTTAAAAAAAGTATTTGCAAGAGAGAAGGGGGTGCACCAGGGCCTCTTGGTCCTGCAAATAAACTCCTGATGCATACGCCACTTTGTGCATCTGGGTAATGGGGACTTGAACCTGGGTTGCCATACTTTGAAAGCAAGTGCCATTAACTGCTGAGACACCTTCCCAACCCCTCATCTTTATTTTATAAATCACATCTCATATTCAATAAACCAATGAATCTCACAGGCATAATGTTGAATGAGAAAAGCCAGAAAAAGGGCATATACTGTATTATTATAATTCTATGAAAATGAACAATAGCCAAGCTAATCGATGGTGACAGAAGTCAGAACAGTGGTACCTCAAGAAATGTGATATTGAATGAGAAAGATTTGGAGGGAGCCTTCTGAGGAAGTTTAAATATTCTATATCTTGATTTGGAGTGGGGCTCACAAACATACGCACACATGTAAAAACTTAAGGGACACTTAAGATTAATCCTTTTATGACTAGGAAGATAGCCTAGTCAGTAAAGTGCTTGCCGTGTATGCATGAGGGCTGATGAGTTTGATCCTCAGTGCTTGAATGTGCATATGCACACATGTGTGTGTGCACACCCACACACATGCACACATGATGGTATAAGTTTGTCATTTCAGCACTGGGGAGGCAGATCCCTAGAGCTCACTGACCACCCAGTCTAGCTTACTTGATGTGCCTCAGGTCAGTGATAGGCACTGTCTTAACAAAGGTAGACAATGCCTGAGAAATGACACCTGAGGTTGTCCTCTGGCCTCCACACTCATTCACATATATGTGTCACAGGTGAATGTGTGCACATGTATACACAAAAGTAGTAGTTATTTTTAACCATCACTCTTCCATGACTTTTTAAAAATGTGTTTTATTTATTTATTACACACACACAGAGAGAGAGAGAGAGAGAGAGAGAGAATGGGCATGCTAGGTCCTCTAGCCACTACAAATGAACTCCAGATGCATGAACCTACTTGTACTTTGTGTGGGTACTGAGGAATTGAACCCAGGTCTTTAGGCTTTGCTGGCAAGTGCCTTAGCCACTGAGTGATCTCTCCAGTCCCCCTCCAGAACTTTTTATGACATACTTTTTGTTAATTATCCAGCTGAGTGGCCTTCTGTCACCACCCCCCACACATACACACCCCGCACTCACTGCTGAAACTGAACTGGGCTCCTGTGAAGACAACTGTGAAGGGGCTGACTGGAAATAGTCAACTTCAGATGAAACACTGTGAGTGCTGTCATGACAGATCTTCATCTGGTCACTATTTTCAAACAGCACCAACCCTTGTGTTCAAAATTCATTTACAGGTTAGATTTCCTGTTTACAAAAACTCGAGTGAATATGTTTCATCCTGTCCCAAATTCAAGATTTTCAGTGTGTACATGAGCTCCTCTCTGTAACTATAGGCTCACACACTGGTCTTTGTACTTTGGAAGACACTTTTCCAAAATGAATGTTGTCAACATTTATCAATTTAACAATAACTATGAAAGTATAGCTCTAGATCTTTGGCATTTAACAAAAAAAAAATTTTTTTTTCCAAGATCACAATGTCGATCTTAGCTATAGAGGTCATGGGCTCATCTTCCTGCCCAGTCAGAAGTCCTTCTTGTGGAAGGCTTGACCTAGGGCCATGATATTACAATGAAGTTTAATTAAGACACCTAGAGAGTTCCCATCTTGTTTGCCACTGGGTCATCTGAGGATGTGAGAGGCATGGATGGATATGGGCTGAGAAAAGAGATCGGCCAAATAGCTTTTATGTGTAATCAATACAGAACAATTCAACAGCAATAAGAATTGCGACATCTCCCCTTGGGCTCTCTGCCTTGTCTTCTAACGCAAGCCACATTAAGTTTAGAGCAATTCCACACTTGGATTGTTGGAAATAGGCATGTCAGAGAAATGCAAAAGTTGCACTGGCATTTTAGGTTTGCTCTGCCCTTCAGCAGCAATGGAAATTGGACCTCCCATTCCGGCTGCCCGGGTCAGGGAGGAGGCTCCTGGTGCCCTCCGCTGTGGGGAGCCACTGTACACACTTTCTTTCTCTGTAAATATTGTTTTTCAAAGGTTTACTTTTTTTGAGAGAATAAACACACATTCGCATCCGTAAAGGTTGAAACTCCTCCTTTCCATCTCTTTCTCTGCCCTTCATGGAATTGCCTCTCCCCTGTGGAGCAGAGCTGAGAAGTGTTCACTTATGCTCCGTGGAAAAGGGTTTCCGAGTGACAGAAAGGTAGGGGGGAGAAAAACCTCGAACTACAAAAGTGACCAGAAAATTGCACAAAGCACTTACGAGCGGCTGATGGGTCCCAGTCATGAATAATTATTGATCTGTAAGGTCTGCAAGTTAGGTAATTAATGCTCAGAAGGGGGCAAAAGACACTGTAGGAAAAGGTAGGTTATTTCTACAACTCCTACCTATGTGGTCACAGTTTAAGCCTTGCTAGCATACATTCCTGATAAACAGAAAGAAACTTGGTTAATATTTATGTGGCAAATGAAAACAATTGACAATGTGTGTTGGTTTCTGGCAAATCTCGTAGTTTTGTTCTTGCTATAAAATCAGCTAGAGCAATCACACACACACGCACACACACACACACACACACACAAAGAAAGCTGAATCTATAGAGGAAAACTGGAGTTGGGATGTTTTTTAAGGTAGAGAAGATTTTCTCTCCCAAAAATTATACATGAACTATCTGTCTGGAGATGTTTTTAATACACCCCCCCCTGCAATGTATAATGAAATATTCAGGCCCCAAGCACTGAGAAAAGATCAGTATTGTCTCTGTATGGTTATAGGAATAGTATAAGGAAGAACTGGAGCAATCAGAAAGCATAGAAGGAAAACCAGTATTTCCCACACCCCCACTATAAGGGAGGCATTACACTAGGATGAGAATCACACAGCCTTTTAATAGGTTGTGAGGATTAAATTTAACAATGGAGATAAAGAACACAGCACATTGCCTGGCATTTGGCAGAAATTTAATAAACGGTACCTGTTTACATCAAGTAATACTTGTGAGGTTTATATGTAAGGCCATTATTTTCTTTTTAAGGACAACAGCTTTGCTGTTTAACACAAATCTTTTTCCTATTTCCTTTGCCAAAATAGTCATTAGCCATAAAAACAATCCTTTTTTTTCAAATATTGAGAAGATATAAAGGGAAAAATAAATGTCTCCCAAAGCTAACAGCTATCCATAGTTTGTTTAAAATTCATCAATACCTCTGTCTATATATATATATATATATATATATATATATGTATATATATGTATAGTTATATACACACACACACATATATATATACTAATATTCACATATTCACATAAAGGATATCATAGTGTTGGACAATTTTACATCAACAGCATGTCCTCATGTCTGTCAAGTAGGTATCAGTCTTTCCATTTGAGAAGTTCAAGGAAGCTAGCTGAATTTTCCCAGGAACAGTTGTTTTGTTACAAAGGGAGCCAAGGGAGGCGAAACCTGAATCTTAATCAAATCCAAACTCATGTTCTTTCCACAACAAGAAGAAACATAGAGCGATCATTAGTAATCACAAATTCCCCTTAAGGGATATTCAATTGTACACAAATTTACTTGTGTAAACATTTTTTTTTTTTTTGACAACTCGTTTTCAGTACACGTGAGTGGCAAGCCAATCCTGTGGGGAGACTTTTTAAAAAGAGAGAACTGGTTTGGGAAACAGGAGAAGAGAGGTAAAGCAGATGGCTAAGAAGAAAGAGAGGATTTTGCAGGGCAGCCTTGGGAAAGCCGAGGGTAGATGAAGGAATCCTGTTCCCATCCTCTCAGAACTGTACTAGTGGGACGGGGGCAGCAGAAGCCTAGGCTACTGGGAGTTAGCATCCTAGGATGGTCCTGGGAGAGGGAGGCACCTCCCACCCCCACTGCAGAGCCGGAAGAGGCCTTCCCAGGCAGCCTTTTCACTCTACTCCAGTCCCCCTGCAGGGACAGGAGGTGGTATCAGACAAGAGCCTGTCCCACCATGAAATCAAAAAGGCGTAAAGTATTTGGTCAGGGATGAGAGGCCCATACAAAAATGCTTGCAGCATACTTACCTCCTTTAATTAATATTTATATTTACAGTTTCAGCTGCTCATTAGCATGGGTGTGAAAGCAAAACAAATTGTCAGCTACACTACTGAAGAAGTAGGAAGAGAGATCCTAAGATTTCTCAATCATGCTAAATATGGCAAAGGAAAAAAGGGTACCATGCATTGTGAGTGATTGGGGAAACCATATTGATTGACTACACTTGGTGTTTATTTCTGTGGTTTAATTTCTTTAGTAGAGAGATATTGGCAAGAGCCTCTTTTTAGTTTTTAAATTCATTTTTCAGAGTGAGACAGAGAAAGAGAGAGAGAGAGAGAGAGAACAAGAATAGGGCCCATCAGGGCCTCTAGCCACTGAAAGCAAACTCTAGATGCATGTGCCACTTTGTGCATCTGGATTTACGTGGGTACTGGGGAATCAAACCTGAGTCATTAGGCTTTACACGAAAGCGACTTAACTGCTGAGCAATTTCTCCAGCCCTGGCAAGAGATTTTACATGAGTGTTTCTGACCTTTGTCTTAAAAATCCTATTTTTTTCTCTTAAGATCTTCATTTCCTCAAAAATGAATTCTCAAAAAAATTTTAATTTTCTTCCAACAAATGTTGTTAATTTTTTTTAATCCAAAGGCCCATTTACACAGACTTTACTCATTTGGAATTTAAAATGACTATATACGAGCTGTTTGACATTGGCTTTGGTGCCAAGCATGCAATAATGAAAACATTAATAAGACTTGTACGGCAGAGCTCTGCTTCCTACAGCTAGCCAACAAATACTTGGTGAGCAGACATTGTGGCATATTTTTCAGACTTTGACCTCTAATTTAGAGTAAGCTTTTGCTATCTACGAGAATGGGCTGGATCAGACCTCTGCTTCTGATGCTGCACGTGAACTTCTGTTACTCCATGCGGAGCTGACTTCATCCTTGTGTGAAGCTGTGATTTTACTTAGGTTAAAGCCCTGCTGTCATTGTATTGAAACTCTTAGTAATTTTACCCGAATCTTGAGGTTTTAAGTTGAATCCAGTGGGACAGTGGCTTGGGGCACAGGGAAGGATCTAGGTTCAGCATGCATGCTGTCCTTTCTATTCATTTTCATCTGCACCTGGGCTGCACAACACCTCATTAGCAGAGACCCAGTGGAGCTACTATGTGTGGGAGTTTAGTAAAACTCAAGTAATGGAAGGTTAGTGGGTCCTGTTTGTGGCATCAAGAGGTTATACTACCTGTTGGACACATTTTGAATGTGCAAAATATTCTATCATATCCTTTCTTACATGCCTATAGTAGCTAGTCACACTGATAAATAATGATATACAAGAGAAAGAAAAAATAAAAAAACCTCCTTTCCTGTAGCTCTCTCTTCCTTAATAGTAAGCCCAAGGTGGGAAGCATTGCTAGAATATTCTCCCGTCATGAAGTGAGCATGGGGGCTAAGGAGATGGCCCAGTGGGAGAAGTGCTTTCCACAAAAGCGTGAGGACCGGAGTCCGGGTCGCGAGAACATGGACGTGCTGGGCACGACCATGTGGGCCTGTAATCCAAATGCTGGGCAGGCAGAGACAAGCGGATCCCCGGTGCCTGCTGTCTCACTTATCCAGCCAAATCATGGTGCTCAAGGCTCAGTGGTAGACATTGTCTTAAAAATTAATTAATGAGGGCTAGAGAGATGGTTCAGCACTTAAAGGCACTTGCTTGCGAATCCTGATGGCCTGGGTTAGATTCCCCAGTACCCATGTAAAGCCAGATGCACAGAGTGGCGCATGCATCTGGAGTTCTTTTGCAGTGACAGGAGGCTCTGGCATGCCCACATTCACACACTCTCTGTCTGTCTCTTTCTCTCTCTCTCTCCTTCAAATAAATACATTTTTTAAAACTTAAGGAGGAGAGTTACTAAGGAAGATACCAAACATTGACCTCTGGCCTCCAGAAGCACACATGTGCACCCATACACAAACACACACACCAACACGTGCAAAGGAAAAAGAATTGGAAAACAAAACAAAGCATTAGTTTCCACTGTTCTGGTAAGAACAGAATCCATATGTATGAACAAAGTATGAAATCCAAATTATATCATTTTAGTCATTGTACAAACATGTTAACTGCTTTTTTGTATTTGCATTTAAAACAGACATTGCGTAATCCAATCATGAATAGCAATGAAAAGCTTTAAGTTTTCTTTATTTAGGTTGACATTAAATAGCAAATTAAAAAACACTGTGACAAATAGAAAGGTTGTAGAGTAAAAAAAAAAAAAAAAACGATTTATATTTTGGTACCTTTAAAAACACTCCTTGGGCTGGAGAGATTGCTTAGTGGTTAAAGCATTTGCCTGCAAAGCCAAATGACCTCAGTTCAATTCTCCAGAACCCAAGTAAGCCAGATACACAAGGTGATGTGTGCGTCTGGAGTTTGTTTGCAGTGGCTGGAGGCCCTGGTGTACCCATTCTCTCTCTCTCTCTCTCTCTCTCTCTCTGTCAAATAAATTAAAACCATAAATAAAATATTTTTAATAAACACTCCTTGCCTGCCTTTGAACGAGGGTGTCCTATTTCAGTTTTGTATTGAGCACCACAACTTGTGTGGACAGCTAACCTCATTAATTTGAGAGTAAAGTAATTGCTTTGTTACTTCTCATGGTCATTGTCATCGTGACATCTCAGCTCTGTCCTACGGAGTAACTGCGTCACTCACTCATGTGAATCACCAGCTATAGAAATGTTGGAATCTGGAGTAAGAATCCACTGAGAAACTACAGCCTGGATTTCGTGGCCATCCACACCTCGGCTGCACCTGTTCTGATGTCCCCATCTGAAAAATTAAAAACGAGAGCACGTTGCGTCTCTCTCCCAGTGCACTTACCATAGTATTGCCATGGTCCAAGGGCCGTTCAACGTGAGAAGACCTCTCAGCTCCAGCGGTAGGTGTGCAGTTTCCAGGTGTTTGCATTGATTGTATGTCACAAAATACCAAGAGCTAACTTGCAAAGGAAATGCATGGTCCACAGACCGGCAATGTGGGCCACTTTAGAGGAAGGCAGCCAGGCCATGGAGAAGAAAGACTCACCATCCTCACCACTAGGTGTAGCAGCTATAGAGGAGCCCTGGCCTGATTCTGAAGCGTAGAGCCTCCTCTGAGAAAGCACAAATGGATTCCATCTGTACAGCACCCCTCTATGCCCCCTACTGCACCCCATGGTCACACAGCCCATCCATATGCACCAGTTTCTTTCTTTTTTAAAAAAATATTTTTACTTATTTATTTGAGAGTGAAAGGCAGAGAAAGAGGGAGGGAGAGAGAGAGAATGGGCATGCCAGGACCTCCAGCCACTGCAAAGGAACTCCAGAAGCATGCGCCCCCTTGTGCATCTGGCTAACATGGGTCCTGGGGAATCGAGCCTCGAACCAGGGTCCTTAGGATTCACAGGCAAGTGCTTAACCACTAAGCCATCTCTCCAGCCCCAGTTTCTTTTTTTTAATGTGTGTGTAAGTATTCATATATATATGTGGACTCATGTGTGTGCACATGTATGTGAAGGCTAGAGGTTGACATGAGGTGTCTTGATCAATTGGTCTCCACCTTGATTTTTAAAAAATATTTTTAGTTAACTTACATGAGAGAGCGGGAGAGAGAATATGGACCCACCAAGGTCTCTTGCTGCTGCAAATAAACTCCAAACACATATGCCACTTGGTGCATCTGGCTTTACATGGGAACTGAGAAATTGAATCCGGGCTGTGAGGTTTTGTAAGCAAGCACCTTTCACCAGTGAGTGATCTCACCTGCGTAAACTCTACCTTGAGTTTTGAGACAGGATCTCTCACTGAGCCTGGAGGCCATCAATTCTGTTCGATTTGTTGACTTCCGGGCAGCCAGCCCCAGCAGTCCGCTGGGCTCCATGTCCCTTGCAGTGGAATGATAGGGGCACACTGACGCTGGGGATCCAGACTTGGGTTGTTACACACTGAGCCTTCTTCCCAGCACCACACTGACTTCTTACTGTAGTTATCAGGGGCATCGGGGGCTTCTAGTCACACGTCCCAGAAATCACTGCTGTTCTTTCTCCCTCGAGGCAGCCATGCGGGACTAGTACAAGAATGTTAGAAAGACACAACACCCTCCTCACCAAAGGGGAAAACGTGGCTTTGGTGTACTGATTTCCAGAATCAACATAAAATCAAAAATCCAGGTTCAGATTTCCGAGTCAGCCTGTGCACCCTCCGCTGGTCACTTACTTTTCTAGGTCTCAATTTCCTCATCCATTCCATGAGAGCTGAGAAAGGCGATTGCATCCACTACATCTCACCCATGCTTGATTCTACCTGCCTTGCCTACTCCTTTATCCCATCTATTCTTTTCAAAACCATGACTCTGTGTAGAGGTCAAGGACCACCTATGTTTTGTCCGTGAATCCCAGCTGCACAGCGCCATGGCCGGCACACAGTAGGTGCTCAAGCAATACTCGCTGCCTCAATGTTTCTTTGAACTATCTCTGCGAATGGATGTTGCTTGCTATTATCTCCGCCCTGAGAAAAGAAGCGGAAACCTATGGTAACCTAACAAGAGAAGGAAAGCGTCTTAATAGCTGGGGACACAGAATACGTTAAAGTGATGCGCAGTCACCATACATTAAGTCTTTTTAACATAGCTTTTAAGCAGCTTTTCTCATTAGCCAAATGAAACACAGTAATCCTTTAACTCTCCTGTGTCATGTTATCAGCTATTTCAAGGAAGTGCTAACATTTCTGTCACCGGCAAAAGTGAATTATGTTTTCCTTCCCAAGCTTGCATCAACATGCCCAACAAGCGGGCTGCACGCGCCTCTCTAATGGGACAGCGTGAGGTGCCACCGCCTGGTGATTATGAAGCGGCCTGACATCTGGGGGAGGGGCACGTCAGACCCACCCTGCAGCCCAAGCCAGGCCAAGTACCTGCTTTCGGACGATTTGGATAAGTGAATGAATGAATTGGGGTGCCATCCCCAGGGAACAATGGGAGACCTACAACCCCTCTGGCTTTGTTCTATAAATAACCTGCACAGAAAAATCTAGGCGTTGCTATCCCTTGTGACTTCTATGTCAGGCAGGCTAACAATACAGGAAATGCCAGTTACTTTCTATCCCAAGCCCCCATTGTTTAGAAATCTGGAAAATGCCTCCTCCAGGAAAATTTGGTTGTATGACACAAAGTCCGTATTTGCAAACCACTTCATCATATGTTGAAGGAGCTATTAAAGAAAAAAAAATACAAGAAAAATACACAATTTCTAGCAAGAGAAAGGGATCTGTCCTGGAGCCCCCCTCCCTTTCTTGCCACTTCTCCAAGCCCCTGTCTGTACAGTGAGTCAGGACTGAGCCTCCCACATTTTCCCACTTCTCTTCTATATCAGTTACTTTCCATTCCATTTCTGGGACAAAATACCCATCCAGAAACAGCTTACAGAAAGAAAAGGTTTATTCAGCTTATGGTTAGGAGGGAAAGTTCCATCATAACAGAGAAATCATAGCAGGAGCAGAAGGCTGGCTAACATCACCTCAGCATGGAGGAATAGTGAGAGAGAGAGAAGAGAGAGAGAGAGAGAGAATGGGCGCGCCAGGGCTTCCAGCCACTGCGAACGAACTCCAGACACGTGCGTCCCCTTGTGCATCTGGCTAACGTGGGTCCTGGGGAATTGAGCCTCGAACCCAGATCCTTAGGCTTCACAGGCAAGCGCTTAACCTCTAAGCCATCTCTCCAGCCCAAGGCTCCACCTCTTAACGTTCCACAACCTTCACAAATAACACCACCAACTGGGGATTAAGTATTCAAAGACACGATTCTGTGGAGGACATTTTACAGTCAACCTACATCTTTCCTCAGCATGAACCACTTCCTTCCTCTCATTTCTCTGGAGGACTGATCTGGAGTAGATAAGGTCTGATAAGGTCCAGCTAAATTAAAGACATACTGTCCTGGAAAGAGGAACATGGTTAGAAGACTTGGGCCCATTTCCTAGCCACTGAACAGTTCTGTGATATTGAGCTTCCAGGCCTCAGTTTACTCATCTTGACAAGGGAAGAGTAATAACCCATTTCCAGAATTCTCCTGCGCATTGCTGAAGCCAAGCTTGGGAGCCATGCCCTCCTCACTTCCTGTCAGTATTCATGTTGGTCAGATCTGAGTACAGATCCTTCAGAATTCCCTCGGATACCCATGTAAGAACCCGGCAACTCTGAAACCAGGTCTTGGCCTCTTTACATAGTTGCCCTGCGCTTCCGAGTTACTAGAACTTTGCACTCACATTCACTTCACCTCGTTTGTATTACGTACCTATCACAAGGTGTGTATGGATTTTTAAAAAGTATCCTTTCCATGATGTCTTTTGAGTTTTCTCCTTGCATTAACCTCTGTGTATAAAAATACTGGAAGGTAAATATGAGTGGAAAATACAAAGTCCTCCAAACTTGAACGTGGGTCAATATTGAGGAACCTAAACCTTGTGTTATTGATACCTGAAGAAAAGTCCTCGGAGGTCCACAGCTGTTCTCTAGTGCTTTCCACATCACAAGATGCCGATGATCCTCTGACCTTTTGATCAATTGCTCGTCTATCATCTAACATCTTCTACTAAGCAAAACAGCAAGGTATCCCTAAGAGCGGTCATTAATTTTTAATGTGTATTAATAATACATCACATTACTCTTCTACTGGAGTGCTGGCTTTTGGATGTAGTCAACTTTTATAAATTGTTCTCAATTTGAATAGGGCAATTTGAATAGGCATTCCACTTTTCAGTGAATCGTTGCAATCTGGATAGGTTTATGACAGGTTCCCTCTGGTCACTTGCCCAGGGAAGACATGTATTATATGGAAATTTGATGCTTTTGTTCATTTCAATTCTACCCCACCCTTTTCTCTAGCAAAAGCACTCATGGTTTTCTGTAAGTTCTACCTGAGTTTAGGTCATGTGCATTAGTTAATCAAGCTGATTTTCCCTCTGTCTCCAGACTTGAGTGTGACCCCGACTTACCCATTGCTGAACAGCTTCCTTATGACTCAGGGATGGGTGTAGAACACATTCATGGCTAATCAGAGTTGATCTAGAGACATTTTCCCCTGAGCATGCATGCACCCATCTTTTCTTCCTTCCCTCCCTTTCTTCCTTCTCTTTCTTCCTTCCTTCTCTTTCCTTCCTTCCTTCCTTCCTCTCTCTCTTTCTTTCTTTCTTCTTTCTTTCTTCTTTCTTTCTTTCTTTCTTTCTTTCTTTCTTTCTTCCTATATCAGTTACTTTCTCATTGATGGAAGAAAATACCCAACTAGACACAGAAAAGGCTGTGTTTCTAGTTTACAGTTTCAAGGGGAAGTCTCTCATGGCAGAAAAATCATGGCAGGAGCAGAGAGCCAGGCATCACATCTTCATATCAGCAGGGTGGAAGTAGGAAGTGAGGCTGGGCTGCAGCACCCCAAGGCCTGCTCCCAGTGACTCACTTCCTCCAGCAAGGCTCCACCTCCCAAATGTTCCACAGACATCTGGAGATCAAGAATTCAAATACATGAGATTATGAAGGGCATTTTGTGGTCAAACCACCTTCTTTCCTTCCTTCCTTTTTCTCTCCCTCCCATTCTCTCCTCTTCTCTCTCTCTCTCTCTCTCTCTCTCTCTCTCTCTCTCTCTCTCACAGAAGGACATAGTTAATATGAATGCGTATTAGTAAGGTTGACAGGTGGCATGATCCCTACCTTAAAACTTTGAAGAGTTCTTTCTAAAAGAAATTAAAAGCTCAGAACTTTAATTTGTGCTTGGTGGCTTTGCTTTACAGGGATCATCTTTAATTTCCACTACAACAGTGTGAGGCAGCTCTATTATTATTATCTACATTTTGTACAATAATCCACTTGTCAGGTAGTAAGTGAGGGAGTTAGGGTTTAAACCTAGTCTGTCCTTTGTGACTCTCAGCTTTTACTCTGACTGGACTGTTTCCTCACCAGACTTATTGGAAGCTGACAAAGGAGTCATAAATTCCTTATGATGGGGATTTGTTAAACCAAGTTCATGTTATATGAAAATGGAAAAATAAGTTACTTTAATCTCCTTGTGATTGAAGTATTTGATCATTGCATTTTTTAAAACAATGGCTATTTTGCTTTGGGTTTTTGAGACTGGGCTCCATGTAGTCTAAACCTAAACCTCAAACTCACTATGTTTAGCTGAGAATGACCTCCTACCTCCAGCTCCCAAGTGCTGAGATTACAAGCATGTGCCACCATACCTAGTCTACAATGATTTTGTTTTCTTTTTCTTTTCTTTCTTTCTTTCTTTCTTTTTTTTTTTTTTTTTTTTTTTTTGAGGTAGCATCTTGCTCAAGCCCAGGCTGACCTGAAATTCACTCCACAGTCTCAGGCTGACCTCAAATTTACAGTTATCCTCCTACCTCTGCTGAATTAAAGACATGCATGACCACTTCTGGTTTAAAAAGAGTATTTTGAAGAGACAAATAAGAAGATTAAGGCCTGTGTTATTTTTCTCAACCAAACTGCCTTAACACTTTCGTGGACTTTAGGCTAAAGTGACCTCCCAGTACTGAAAGAAGATTTACTGCTATAACTGCTAACTCCTTCGTTGATTAAAACAAAAAGAAAGAAGAAACCTTTGAGGTTAGAAAAGTAATTAAAAATTACCTTCAGCAATGTTTTTAATTTAGAAACATAGAATTGAATAAAAGAGTGAGTGATGGATAATTTCTCATGGCATGAGTGGACCTATGAAATATGCATTTCTCTTTTCCCATCTTGCATGGAGTCATTTGGTATTTCAGTTTGTATAATAGTTAGAACTCCTGGCAGAGCAGAGGCAGTAATTGCAAACAGCTGTAAAGTATTACTCATCTTGCTGATCAAAATGACTTCCCGCTAAATAAAACATGAAAAAAGCTTTTCCACCCACAGAGAAGTGAAGTGTGAATGATATATAGACTCCACCATGAAGAGATCAACAGATTGCAATTTCTTATAACTATGGTTTTATATAGCCACAGTAACTTTCAAAAACAGCTTAGACACTCAACTATGTTCAGGCAAATGAACTAGGGTAATAGCATTCACATAACAGTAGGGATGCTGGGAGGTAGTTGAAATTAGGAAGATTCTGGGAGAACTATCTTGTTTCTCTTAGACCTTCCAACTTGATGATAACAACATGCACTGTGGCTGTATTCCAGCTAACTTTGGATTTCCCTGTAGATTCCTCTGAGGCACTCCTTGAAAGAACATTAACTGGCATGCGTGTTTTGGTCTTCCTGACATGATTTTGAAGCCACAAGAAACATGATGGCCGACTACTGATGCGACTGTAGTGAACTTTAGAACCTCAGTGTTTCTCTCAATGATCCCAGAGTACAGAGTGGACTTGGGATGTCACTCTATTTGTCCTAATGCCACTGCCAGCTCTTACTTGTTTTTGTTGTTGTTTGCACATGCACGTGTGTGTGTGTGTGTGTGTGTGTGTGTGTGTGTGTGCCGACAAATGTGTGTCCCTGTGCATCTGTGGAAGTCAGAGCACAGCCTCGGGTATGAATCCTCACCTTCCACCTTTATTTTGAGGCAAAATCTCTTGCTATTCACCACCGCTTACACCAGGCTAGCCAAGCCACAAGCTTCTTGGGGTTCTCCTGGCCCCACCTCACGTGTCACCAACGGAACACTGGGGTTACAGGCGCATGCTGCTGCATCTACTTTAGGTGGGATCTGGAGACCCGAACTTGGGTCATAATGCTGGTACTCGTGCTTTTACCTGCTGGGCCACTGCCCCAGCTCCTGGTTCTCCTGGATTAGGAAAAAAATTGGCTCCATTCACCAAGTTATAAAATCTAAAACATTTCTCCCTCACACTCTTTATTCCCCATCTATTTTCTTCCACAAATACACACTCATCTATAAATTGCCAGTAAAGCTTTCTTTCCATTCTTACTTCTGTTTTTGAGACCCTGTCTCACTGTGTAGCCCGGGCTGGCTTCAAACTCACAGTGATGTCCTGCCTCTTCCTCCCAAGTGCTGAGCTCACAGGAGTGAGCCACTGTGATGGGCTCCCAGTCTTCCACTGATCGTGTCCGTAGGTCTACTCTTAAAAATGTCTATCAGTCTCATTCCACACAGGGAGTTCCACCTCATCCCAAGGATGGCTCTTCATGCTTCCCTAGTTCCCTGTACCCCACCTGACTCCACACTCCAGCCTGAAGTGATGGCTCAGCAGTTAAGATACTTACATGAAAAGCCCAACGACCCAGGCTTGATTCCCTAGAACCCATTTAAAGTCAGATGCACAAAATGGCACATGTATCTAGAACCCATTTGCAGTGGCTGGAGGCCCTGGCATGCCCATTCTCTCTGTCTCCTTGTAAATAAATAAATAAATAACACTAGATTGGCTCGGCATATATGGTAGGCAATTATTTAACCTGTGGGACCCGTGTACATAATATTCTAAATATTTAATATCATGTGTGTAAGGCTTTAACAGCTGGATCCTGATCACCATCACTAAAGGACAGGCTCAACAATGCGTCTGAATGCTAGGAATGAGCAGGAATGAAAAAAAAAAAAAAAACCTAAAGGAGAAACTGAAGTTGAAAGAAGTTGAAACCACACTGTAAGCTGCTGTAGATGTGGAACTCCAGCCTGTGTTTGTGGGGCTCTGAGTCCAGTGTTCTTTCTCCTAGGAACACTTCCCTCTACTTATGGGCAACTTCTCTGAATTCAAGCACTGTGCCCTCGTTAACATAACCAGGCTCTGGCCTCCAGACTTGGAGAAATAGAGGCTGAATGTCAGCATTTACTCAGAGCCTCCTGGGTGGCTGTTGGGCTGGGGACAAGGCTATAGAAGTCCTTCTCAGATGTGCCCGAGTTTGAGTGCTGTATTAATTATTTTTCTCATTACTGTGACAAAATGCTTGACAAAAGCAACTTCAAGGAGGAAGGGTTTATGTGGGTTTGAGGTCTGGGATACAGTTCATCACGGCACAGAGGCACAGAGGCAGGGGGGTGCAGCAGCTGGCCATGTTCAATTTGCAGTCAAGGAGCAGACAGATGCTGGCTCTCCACTTGCCTTTTCCTTGTGTTTAAGTTTTTTGTTTATTTTTATTTATTTGAGAGTGATGGAGAGAGAGAGAAAGAGACAGATATATCTATATATCTATATCTATCTATATCTATATCTATATCTATATCTATATCTATATCTATATATATATATAGAGAGAGAGAGAGAGAGAATGGATGCACCAGGGCCTCCAGTCACTGCAAACGAACTCCAGATGTGTGCGCCCCCTTGTGCATCTGGCTTATGTGGGTCCTGGGGAATTGAGCCTTGAACCCAGATCCTTAGACTTCACAGGCAAGTGCTTAACCACCAAGCCATCTCTCCATCCCGCTTGCTTTCTCCTTTTAATTCAGTCCAGGCTCCAGCCCATGAGATGGAGCTGCCCATCTTCAGGTTGGGTCTTCTGACCTCACAGAGAGACCAGAGACCTGTCTCCTAGGTGATTCTAAACTCCACCAAGTTGACAATCAAGTTGAATCACACATGACATCTATGCCTCCCTGGTTTGAGGAGTAGGAATTCAGCTGCATGCTTTGACAGTGACTCTCGTGCTAGCCTCTTCCTTCTCTGCAGTGTAGCAAGCACCCACTGGGCATAGCCAGTGTCTCAGGGTTTGTTGTGTCTTCCATGTCCTCCTCCCTTCTTCTTTATAACAAAACTTCATATTATGAAGGTGGTCAGCCTGCTCTATAAGGTCATGCTTCTTAGGATAACTGAATTCCTAGGTAATAAATATGATTTGCCAAAGCTGATCTAAATATCAAATCTGTTTAACACTCCTGAACCTCACTGACTAAATTCCAGTGCGCACTCCAGTCACTGTAACAAACAAAAGTCCCCCTCCCCCCACCACACTTGCTAACATCCTGATAGAGAACACTGTAGTCCTGGTCCCTTTCCCAGTGAACGTGTGGCACGGACATAGGGCTTAGACACAGTCTCAATCAGTGGGACAGAGGACAATGTTGCTGGTGGAACTTCTGACGATGTTTCATAGTATTATTTAAGGAGCAAGCATCTCAGAGGGAACGGCCTCTCTTCTTCCATTGGAGCTTGTCTTTCCAGGACATGATGCTCAGAATTCCTGCAGCCACCTTGCAGCCATGAAGTGTCCCTGAAGTCAAGGCAACGTGCTGAAGATGTCATAATGAAAGCTGGAAGGAAACCTAGTAACTTGTGATGTCATGGAACCACTAAAATAACCAATCCTAGGACTCCCTGGTCTAGAAACTTCTGATAAAAAAATACACATCCCATGGCCGGGTGTGGTGGCACACGCCTTTAATCCCAGCACTCCGGGAGGCAGAGGTAGGAGCATCGCCATGAGTTAGAGGCCACCCTGAGACTACATAGTGAATTACAACAAAAGAAAAGAAAAGAAAAGAAAAGAAAAGAAAAGAAAAGAAAAGAAAAGAAGAGAAAAGAAAAGAAAAGAAAAGAAAAAGGCAAATGTACTAATGGTCTAATTCAGAAAATTGGATTCCTCTTATCAGAATCCTGACCATGAAGATTAGGTTTATATGGGCACCAGGGAGTTGAACCCAAGCTGGCAGGCTTTGCACACAAGCACTTAAACAGCTGAGCCATCTCCCCAGCCCTGGATTCTCCTCTTACATTCTGCACATTGACCTGCACAAGGTAAGCAGTGACCGCCTGTTTTGCTTAAGCTCTTCCTTCCTCACAATATCTTTAAAGGCTTCTAATGAGATACCTGCCTCTCCCTGTTTCGACAATCTTTAAAAAATATGTAAAGTATTACAATAAATCCAGAGGTACCAGAGAGGCAAAAAAATCAATTACCATGGAATGAAAGGTAAGGCATATGTTATAAAAAGAGGCAGTAATTCTGCAACTCCTTAGTTAGCTACTTGTGAATGGCTCAATACTCTTCCATCTGTGTATAGAGGAATATGTCTACACCATGGAGAAATCCTTGCATATATGTGAAAACACATGTAATGGAATATCAAAGTAGAATTCATTGAAAGGTAGAAAACTAGAAAAATAAATGTTTCTTATTCAGGAAAGGGATAAATAAAAATGGTATATTCATTCGTGTGATGGAATTAGTTCACAGTACCTGGAAAGAAGGTGTTTTGAATGGAAAATGTAGCCCATAGCTTCAAGTGTTTGTGGTTAAGCTTCCTATTTAGTCCCTACCTGGTGAGGCCTTGCTGGAGGAGGTGTGTCACCAGGAACAGGCCTTGCGTTTAATTGGTCCAGTCCTAGCCCTGCTGTGTGTTAAGAACAGGCCAACTCGGGTGGATTCCCTTCCATCTTTGTGTGGAGAGATGATGCCCCAGCTACCTATGCTACTATGCTTCACCCACCGTGAGAAATCTGCTCTCACAGTTGTAAGCCTGAAACAATCCTTCCCTCCCCTAAACTGTATCTGGTCATGTGTTTTGTCTCAGCAACAAGAGGTTAACTGCTACAATCTGTATGCATCAACATTAGTAGATCTCAAAAACGCTATATGCAAAAAATCATAACTACCTGTACAACTTTCCTTTTATGTGTTTAAATACACAAGACAATTTTGTAAATACATCTTCTTACATGCAAAAGTATAGAAAATGGACTCCAAAACACATAACAAATTTATCTTAGCAACGGTTCCAGGAGACAGAGTAGAATGGGACTAGAGTGTGGAAGTGGGACATTAGGTAAATAATGTTTTGTTTTGTTTTTAAATAATTACTAGAAGTAAATTCCATTTAAAAATTAACAGATGTTAACTATGAGAACTGGTAAAATAGGTTCTATCATGCTCTTTGCATACTTCTGTAGTTTGAAATTTTCTTAAAAGAAAAAGCAAAGAAGTAAAAAGGAAACATTAAGATGTAAATAAAAGAGTGGTTGGAAACAAGAAGCCATAGTCCTGAGCATCCACACTCCTAGGCAACCCAAATCATCAAAGTTGGAAGTGCAATGGATTAAACAGTTCCCAGTGTCTACCATGTCACCAGGAGAAGAAAACATGACTGTGGCCTTCAGCTTTGGAGAGAATTTGCCCTGAGGATTTAATACAAAGAACCCCCAGTGACATGAGGTATAGGATCTTTGATAGCAGTTCTACCTACCAGAAGTTCAGAGATGTTTACTAACATGTTAAGTGTTTCAGTGAGCAATCTTGAGCTACCATCAAATTACTGTTGTGTACAACAGTCTGAAGTAGGAGTAGAGTGATGCACTCCAGTAGCCGGCTTTGTTCTCATTTGGCTTACATACAAATCTTGGGGGCTGTGGTGATGGTTCAGTCAGGAAAGCTCTTGCCATGCAAGCATGAGGAGCTGAATTTGGATATCAAACACCTGTGGTAGTGCACAGCTGTAATCCCAGTACTGGGGAGGCAGACAGGCAAGTCGTCAGGGTAAGCTGGTTAGCTAGCCTAAGTGAATTGGGGAGCTTCAGGTTCAGTAAGAGACTCTGTCTTAATAAATAAGGTGGAGAGTGATTGAGGAAGACACCCACTGTCAACCTCTGGCCATCACAAGCATGCATGTGCACACACATATGCCTGCATACCACACACACACACACACACACACACACACACACAAAGAAACAGATAAGTGACACCACTCCCCTCTTGCTGCACAGCCACTGTGGAGTCAACATGATGATGGCAGTGGTGGCCAGGGCCTTGAACACGGGAGAACAGGCTGCATGGCCTGTGGTCATGAAGCACAGCCCTGCCTGACTTGGTGCTCTGTTACCGTGTCAGCCCTCAGAGTGGATGCTCTTAATTCTACCACCATCACTACATGTCAGGGATGGTCCTCAGCCAGCCCAGCCTCAGAGCATGGGGTGGAGAAGGGACCTCTGTGAAGGCCCCATCTACCGCTCCCCTTGTGCCTCCTCCCAGAGGGATCAGCCAGGTAATTTTCTCATGCTTGGCAGGTTGTTGTCAGCAGACTAGTCAAATCCACGTTCAATGTTTCCCATAATGAGGTCTTTGGTGTCAGGTGATATTAAAGAATGAGAGTGGTGAAGAGACACCTCTGGTGAACCACTTTCCTATAGCCTGAGAAGGCAGCTTTCAAATCAACTCCATTAAGGGGCATAAAGAAATGAGGAAGGCTTAGGGTATGAGAGACTGTGGAGCTGGGGGCTGGAGGACCTGAGGTCCAGCCCTCAATTCCCCTCGGGAGACTGAATGGCCAACCAGAAGTCACTGGTCCTGCTGGGGTTCTACTTTCTCACTGAAAAATGGCAATAAAGCACTTTCCCCAAGCTGAGGGGGTGGCTCAGTGGATAACATGCTTGCCCCTCAAGCTGGGGTATCTGGGTTCAAGCCTTTCCAGGCCCCACGTAAAAAAAACTAGAAGCAGTCACAGGCTTCCATAATCCCAGCACTCTAACAGTGAGAGTGGTGGCCAAGACAAAATTTCCCACCTAGCAAAGAACATCAATAGCAGAGTGAGATCTAGAGAGAGAAACCCTTCCTCAAATGAGGTGCAGAGGCAATAACACTGACCTGAATGTTGTCACTTTGCAGCTATGAAGTCCAACCCCATCAACTTCATGCTTCTAATAAAATAAGTTGCAATAGCCAGTCGTGGTGGTGCAGGCCTTCAATCCTAGCTCTAGCTCTTGGGAGGCAGAGGTAGGAGGATCACAGAAAGTGCGAGGCCACCCTGAGGCTACGTAGTGAATTTCAGGTCAGTCTGGGCTAGAGGGAGACCCTACCTCAAACAAACAAACAAACAAAAAAAGAAGTTGCAATAATGATGATAATTATTTTCTGATTCAGGCTCCAAAGTAGAAATCACTATTGTTCCAGCCTTTTGTCCCTTCCAAGTACCTCGAAAGGGTTTAAGTCCGTCTGTAAAATCTAGTAAAGGACTCATATTAACAAAGTCACATCAGAATTTGGAGAAGAAAAAAAAAAAAAAGACAGAATAAAGGTTTAAGAGATTTACCCCACTGATTTCTTAGTAATTTTCGTGCTCATTATCAGTAAGCTGTGTTTTTCTTGTAAAAGAGCTGCTTGGGCGTGCAGTGACTTGAGATAATTAAGAATGCATTTACATTTCATGTAGTCACTAATGCCCTGAGCATTTCAGGCCCCTGCATTAAATTTGTTAGTAGTGCTTTCCCCAATCAGTGAATATTAAAATATTTAACCTGTAGTCAGGCAGTAAGTGACCTCACAAGTTGCCAGGACTTGATTCGGGAGTGTTAAGAAGTCAAAGGGGGTTTGTCAACAGAGGAAAACTACAGCCGCCCTCTGAGTCCTCCTCCCATGAGTGTCTTCTCTTCTCCATGGCTTCAGGGGTCTCATTAAATCTCCCAGTTAAAACGGGAACAGAAAAGGCCACAGTGTCATATAGGGGAGGATGGTTTTTAATACAGTTCTCAAATGACAACACACACAAAAAAAGGAGACACCACAAATTACTGGCTCTCTGGAAAAAGAAAAAAAAGGGCGGGGGGAGATTCCAAGAGGTTGACCAGATGATCTTCTGAAGTCTTAGCCGGCTCCAAGTTCCACAGTGTCCAGAGATTAAGGTCTCAGTTTCCTCAGTCACCTGGAGAAGAAAGATCCAGACTGTACTCAGTGCCATCGAATTGTTCTTGGACCTCACCTGGAAGGAAAGACTGATGCCACAGGTAGCTCCTGAGAGCTGTTTTCCAATTGCAGGAGATGGAGTCCCCTCTCCCCATTCCCTTGCAAATCCAGCCGGACTGCCAGCAAACTGACATCTGACTCAGGGAACAAGATGGGCTTCTGAGACTGCATGCCCACCTCTCTTCATTGGGAAAGTGTAGGCAAATAACAATCAAAATCAATGACAGCACAACTCAGTCTGCAAGACATTAGGCAAGCTAAAACCCCTGGTCTGAGGTATATGAAGAGAACTTAACAGTAAGACTACCAGGGCTGAGTGATGGCTCGCTGGGTAAAGGACTTGCTGCACAAGCATGAAGACCTGAGTTCAGATCCCCAGCTCCCATGCACAGTGCTAGGTATGGCAGCTCTCCTGTAATCCTAGCATTGGGGACTCCGAGACAGGGCATCCCTGGGGCTCTGGCTAGCTAGTCTAGCTTAACTGGTGACTTCTAGGTTCAGCAAGAGACCCTGTCACAAAAAATAAGTGCAGAATAATTGAGGAAGACACCTGATATCAAAATCTGGCCTCCATATCCACATGCAAACATGTACTCACACACATATGCACATGTACATGCTCACATATGTGTCCATACATCTATAAATGTGTGTACACATGTGCACACACTATACACCACCATACACATACAGAAAAGAGAGTATTCTGGAATCTTATCTGCCTGAGGTTCTAATTTTCAAGGTCAGGAGAGAGAAGTCCCCAAGGAGACTGGACCCTACTTAGAAAGACATTTGAACTAAGCAATAAGATAATATGAAAATACCAAAAAAAAAGTAAAAATAAGGAGGAGAACTAGACATGTAACTTCATCACAGGACTCCTGTGGTATCTCACCACACCATGCTTCATGAACTCCAAAGAAAGCAAAAAACTCCAGCTAGTGTTATAAATCCTGGCCAGCTGAATTACTTCACATGTTGCAGCCTGACTTAAGTTATTCATCGCAGAGGCTAGCAGCTCCCTGAAGCATCCTTCCGTGTCACTGGACAGGCTAAAAATAATAAATTGGCCATTGTGAGACACTCTGAGTTTCGTGGGGTTGAGCAGAGCATATTTTATATTCTTCTCCTAGAACTGCCTCTTGTTGGTAGTAAATGGTTGCCAGAGCTGCTGTTTCTCAATAGACAAGTCCTAGAAGTAAAGATAATTCAATTTTCATTCGCTCCTAGGTCTCAGGCTACCTATGTTCTTCCTTGGCACTGACAAGGCTGTGCCTGTCTCCCTGGCCTGAGGCCTAAAGAACACTAGCATGGTCTGCTTTTTCCAATGGTGCCATGCGCCACCCTAAGAAAAACCTGTCACCCGGAGGAGGCCACTCCAGTGAGAACCAGTTATCTAGGGGTCTTTTGAGCTGCCCTCCTCCTTGGCTCATCTCTCTCCAAGAACAAAGATATATCCAAGTGGTGACTGACCAGCAGCTCTTAGGAGACAATCTAGTTGAATTTAAAGCTTTAAAGGCCCCCATTACAACAGGAAACATAAAATAACAAGGGCAGCACTTTCTGTAACTTTAAAATTACATTGCTATTCTAATACTGTTGAAGCGGCAAATGTAATTTCTATTGATGTGGGAAGCAATATGGCAAGTTGCTAGAGACCGCTAAAATGTCCATACATTTTAGAATCTGTAACCTCACTTATGAAAATCCTTATAAGAAAATAAAAGTGGTGTACATGTGTGTTCTTTCCTATAAAAGCAACACCATGAAACTTATTAGGCACATTTTGATTCAGATGTCTATGTAGAAATATGTAGAATAGAAAATATTCTAACTATAAAAGAAACAGCTCTTCACAGAGGAACAAAATGATAGGTGCATAAAAGTAAGCATTAGAGATAATGGAATATATACATTTTTATATGCCTTTAACATGCCTTTTATATCCCCTCTCCCATTATTATTATTATTATTATTATTATTATTATTGTTGTTGTTGTTATTGTTGTTGTTATTACTATTATTGTTATTATTTTGGGTTTTTTGAGGTAGGGTCTCACTCTAACTCAGGCTGACCTGGAATATACTATGTAGTCTCAGGCTGGCTTTGAACTCACAGTGATCCTTCTACCTCTGCCTCCCAAGTGCTGAGATTAAGGGTGCGTGCCACCACGCCCAGCTTCCCAAGTAATAATTTTAAAGGTACCAAATGTACCTCTATCAGTGTTTGGCACTTCTCCTAAATTTGCCTCTCAGTGAGCCAATCTGTTCTGGTATTTTGAACAAGCCAGAAGGAGAGTTACCCATTTCATTGCTTTGTAATGGCCCGGCTTAGGGCTTTTTAGTCATCCAGTTGACTTCTTTTGTTTTGGATGCCTTTCTTTCCATTATCTTCTTTTTCAAATATATTTTATTTATTTATTTGAGAGAAAGATACAGATAGAGAGAGAGAGAATGGGCACATCAGGGCATCCAGCCAATGCACACAAACTCCAGACACATGCACTCCCTTGTGAATCTGGCTTACATGGTTCCTGGGGAATCAAACTGGGGTCCTTTGGCTTTGCAGGCAAATGATTTAACTGCTAAGCCATCTCTCCAGCCCTATCTTCTTGATGCTCACATGATTCAGAAAAGCCAAGAGCTGTGCTTTGGAAATGTTATGGTCCACCTCTGACATCATGGGAGTCTAGAGTTCATTTTATGTTTAGAGCTACCATCCTCCACTTATAAAGGTAGAATGGGACCATAGCTAACAACAAGCATCCAAACACACTACACAAAACATTCAAACAAGATGCCCCACTTCATCAAACGCTACCACTGGACAAAATCAAATGTAAACCATATACTCTACAGTAGCTAATACTGTGGGTGGCAGTGACATCAGTATTCAGAAAGATGAATAAATGCAATTAAGAAACCAGGCAAAGGAGTAAACATGCCATGTAGCCTACAAAAGGCCAGCCACATTGTGTTTATTTTAATATTGTTTAACGGTAACACCTAATAAAGAGAGCATCATGATTGTGTGAACTAAATTTTCAGTCATAATGAATGCTACAAACTTAACCTCCCAAGTTTAAATAGGCTACAACGTCTTGGGAAAATGCAAGAAAAAATTATTTGATAAAGGTGACGGTTTTTCACACCTGAAAATAATGTTTTTCTTCCAGCCTATCTTGATGAACAGCCAGCAGCAACACATTGCAGATATAATCTCGAGACCTTGTGGCATGTACTTGTCGCTACATGCATAACTTACTATGGACAGAGGATCACGGAGATTTTGAACATAATTTCCCACACGACAGGAGATTAAATAGACCACATTGGAAGAAGGCAAGAAGAAGCTAGGTCTCTGGAGTACCAAAAAGTAAACTTCAGCCAGTTCTGGAAGCAGGGAAACAGCAGGAAATAGACTTTTAGATGGGCTGCTTTCTCAATAGTGCCTGCTTTCAAGAACTCTGGGGAAGGCATGAGTTACTGGCTAAAAGTCTAATAGAAAAGAGCCCTGCCTGGGGAAGACAGACATGGAAGGAGGTCATTGTCTCCTTGTTTATTGTCCTTTCTTCTCCTCTCCCTTCGTGATGCTACTGGTCTTGGAGTGCTCACTCCCCTCCCCCACCCCCAAGTGTTTTGTCCCATCCGAACTTGCTCTTCCGACTACATTCGTAATACCTATAAAAAGATGTTAAGTGAATCCCTACTCCTCTGGGTTTACACAAAGCTATCTATGTTACGCTTTCAGTCGTCAATGAGCAAGTTGACAAAACACCAGAGGACAAAAGAACTTTCCCCAGTGGCCCAGAAACCATTCTGTACAGCACCCTGAAGAACGACCTTAGATTTGCTTTCTTCCTTGTGACAACAGGAACATCACCTGCCTCATGGGATAGTTCCAAGGACTAAACAGGAGCATCCATGAGAAGCTCCTGAGTGGGACCTGACATGTGACAGCGTTCAACGTGACTCACTTATTCATCATTTGTTATTTGATGGAAGAGCCTTCTGAAACAGAGGAGTTATGAGACAGCATGATCAGTTAAAAAGTACACATTATATGGGGGCTGCGGAGATGGTTTGGTAATTAAAGGCACTTGCTTATTAAGCAAAGCCTGGGTTCAATTCCCCATCAACTGATGCAAAGCCAACTGGATGTTTCGTTTCATTTGCAGCAGCAAGAGACCCTGGTGTTCCCCCACACACATATGCATGAAAATAAATAAACTAAAAGCATGCATGAATGAAGGCATGCTTGGCTCTGGTGCTAAACTGAAGAACAAAGTAAAGGTTTTGTGCACCCAAAACCTGCCACCACCACATGGTCCCTGTATGACACAGAGCCTTGATATCTAACCTGGAAAATGAGTTAACAATCTCTGTCACATTGAGAAATGTAAAACACTGGGCAGTGTTTGAAACAAAATACATTACCCAATAAATAGTCATAGGAAAAAAGAAGGGTTCTCTTCAAGTAAAATTTCACCTTCAGAAATTGACTAGGGAGGATGGGTGTTTGGGAATATGGCATATGCTCGTTATTGTTTTCATTGTGATGACAAAACTTTTGGCCAGAGGCCACTTAAAGAAGAAGCATTTATTTTGGCTCAAGGTTTGAGGGGTTACAATGTGTCATGGGAGGGAATGCATGGTAACAAGAGCATGAAGTGTTTGGTCATATTATGGCTTCAAGTCAGGAATCAGAGAGTGATGAATTCTGGTGCTCACTGGGTTTACAACTGTCTCCTCTTTTACTCAGCCTGAAACCCCAGCTCAGAGGCTGGTGCTGACCCCCATTAAGGGTAGCTCTTCTATTCCAAGTTAACCCTCTCAGGAAACATGCCCAAAGGTGTGTCATCTAGAAGATTCTAAATCTAATCAAGTCGACATTGAAGAGAGTAGCTATCACAGAGAGTACCAATAATTCCCAGAATGTGACCCAGTTGAGAAATTACATGTGAGGATCAGTCAATCTCTAGCATATGTCACTCATGAGGTGTCCGGTGGACTTCCCAACAGCCCAGTCTTGAATTAGGCAAACTTATCCTTCAGCTCTTGGCTGAGTGAAACTGTAGCCGTCCTCCAGAGGGTAGAGTGAACTTGTGCTTTCTGAAGAATCTACTCTGGAAGAGAGGATAGCTGGGCTTATTGTCACCAGATCAATCACTTCTTCCATCCACACTCCTCAGGTAAGTCATGTCTCTTCCTTATGGCTAGAATAAATGAGTTTTCCCTTCTTGGGAAGGAGAGAAAACACTACCCCCATGGGAGAACCTGCAGACTACAGAAGTTTCCCCCAGCACTTGGCCTTCACAGTATCTTTCTACCTCCATAGGTTGTATCTGGTTAAGTGGGAATATTTTCCAAAGGGATCTGATTGAGAAGTTACAAATATGAAGAATGTTTCCTCTTCTAGTGACAGTTTTTCTTCAGGAAGTCCATCATCAGAGTGCTTCCTTCCTTCTAGGTACACACTTCCCTCCTTCCAGAGGTGAAGTTAGTTCCTGAGTCCTACTAAATCTGAGCTAGCCTGAGACTGCTTTGACCATAGAGTACAACAGGACTTCAAGGCCAGTTCTGTCAGGCTGTTTCAAAATGTTCCTCTTGAGGAAATCACCTTCTGTCAGACTGTGTTAAAACCTTCATGTTTTAGGGGGGGAAAAGCTAGCCACATGGAGAGAGAAAGAGAGAAAGAGAAAGATGCCCAGCCAGCCTACACAGTTCCAGATACCCCAACCCAAGCATTTTTTCAACATGAGAGTGAAGAAAACACCCTAAGTATCCAGCTCACTCACTGACTCAGATGACTCCAACTCCAGCTGCAAGCCCATGAGAAATTCCAAGTCAAAACTACCCAAGTGAGCCCTGTCAACCCACAGACCCATGACACATAGCTATACACAGTGATTTTGAGTGACTAAGTTTTCAGGTGTTAGCTATGTAGCAGCAGAAAACCAAAAGTTCTCTTTAGTGGACCCTACCAATATATATTTTTTGTTGTTGTTTTGTTTTGTTTGTTTTTTCAAGGTAGGGTCTCACTCTAGCCCAGGCTGACCTGGAATTCACTATGGAGTCTCAGGGTGGCCTCGAACTCACAGCAATCCTCCTACCTCTGCCTCCCAAGTGCTAGGATTAAAGGCGTGTGCCACCATGCCCAGCCCTACCAATACTTTTTTTAATGAGCCTGCTAAGGGAATTGTGTTGTTGTGTTATGATATTTTTTATATTTAGTCAACTGAGGCTAGCTTTTATTTGGGAAACTTTATTGATAAATATAGGCCATATTTGGCATTAATTTTGGTGTCCTCTGAACAAAACAGCACAAACTTTCTGAAATCTTCATAAAGAATTGGTGCTTAATCCTCAATTAGAATGCTTTATACAAGCAAATGACATTGGCTTTCTTCTAGCAGGCTAAATGTCACAACTCTAATGCAAATAACAGATTTGATAAGAAAGAGAATGAATATTTACCATGAAACTAATTTCCTATCACTTGATGCCAATTAAGATTGCAATTGCTTGCTTCCTTTGTATCACTGGATCATTCACAGTTTCAGGAAGTACCTGTATATTTGGTTACATTTACTTAGCTTGCATAAACTCTTCTGTGATTCATTATTTCCAGAAGAAAATGGAATTTGAAATTGGGAATCCTCCTGCTCTAAGTCTTCTCTATAGACATAGACCTTAACATTAGAGGGAAATACTCATGCGCACAAGTCCATACCAACAAGCTTGATGTTCATAGGATCTCAGACAGGTAAACCAACGTATCCCCCTGCCACAGTTTATTTAGTCCTCATTGCCTATGCAAGCTCATTTTGTAGATTTTTAACAGTTTTTTAATATATTTTATTATTTATTTATTTGAGAAAGAGAGAGAGAGAGAGAAAGAGGGAGAGAGAGAGAGAGAGAGAGAATGGGAGCTCCAGGGCCTCCAGCCATCACATATGAACTCCAGACACATGTGCCACCATGTGAATCTGGCTTATGTCAGTCCTGGGGAATCAAGCCTGGGTCCTTGGGTTTAGTAGGCAAATGCTTAAACTGTTAAGCCATCTCTCCAGGCCCATTTTGTAGATTTAATGAAACTTTTGTGTGTGTGTGAAATGCACTCTCATAATATATGGTTATGATTCCACCAGATAGAAGTGTCTAGGATTGGGACATGAGGGAAATATTGATTCATGTAGAAGAGGACCATGACATGAACCTGCTAGAAAGAGTTTTGTAAAGGAAGATTCCCCAACATATACCCCAGGTCTCCATATACACACATGTGCACATACAAACACACACCTACACACATACAAATAGACACAAACACTTGGCACCCACACACATACAAATACAAACACACCACACACACATGTACAAAAATAATCTAAAGGCCAAAGATTCTGTTTGCAAGATTATGCTGCTCATTTCTTTGGCCAAGGAAGCCAGGGTATCTGGTGCTCGCAGCCTTTCCACTTTCTTCAGTTCAGCTCCAGCCTCATGAATTCTCTGAGCTGCTGTTTATCCAAGGTGTGTGGTGCTTGGGATCTAGGTCCATAAAATGACTCATATAAAAGTGACCTGCATGACCTCTGACCTTTATAGTGAATGATATATATCTAGGAACACATGAAGTCTGCAATTCCTGAAAGCCTTGTACACTACATTGAGCACTTTGGACATCACTAAAATATTAATTCTTAGGGACAAGAACTAAATTGATGTAGTGATATAACTTCCGAGAGAATCTTGCTAGGATCAAATTGATGTGAAGACTAGTATTAGTATAACTATCCCAGGAGCATTTCAACCAAACTATTCCAACCACCAGCCCTACTTTGCCCGATCCTCTTAATCCACATCTGACCAAATGAGGGGCAAACAGCCCTATCACAATGCACCTGTGGACCTCGGGTCTTACAGCCGAAGTCCTCTTTATGTCCTACTCTGTGTCGGTGCTGATCTGAGGATGACATTGATCATGGCTCTAGCAAGTGAAATATTGGGTTTTGGTGACAGTTCATGAGTCATCATCACTGGTCGTGAAGCATGGTACTTGGTTGGTTTTCTCAGCTCTGAAGCAGTTGGGATTCCTTCCAGATCTCTGCTAGATATTCAGAAACACATGGAGGTGACAGTGAGAGAGAAGGGAGGAATCACACCGAGGAGGAAGGAATCGGTGCTGTTGGAGACGTAGTTTCTCAGACTCCCATCCTCTGCGACGCGAAGAGACTTTTGTTCTGACATACTTTTGAAGTCTTGCTGTCACTGAACACTAAAGTCAATCAATCATAGTCCTACGAAAACCGAATTAGCATTTTTTAAATTCTGTGTTGCAAGCAATTGCACGTTCCCCAAATAATGACACAAACATGCATGTTCTTGCAGAAAAGCAAAGATGTTGAAAGCCAGGTAGACATGGGAGCAGTGGTGGAGGAGGTCCAACGTGACCGCCATTTACCTCCATTCCCTGCATTGTTGGAAACATTCAGAGTTTTCATCCAGCTACACAATCAACAGAACGGTGAATGACATTTCGTATGTTTTTTGGCACCTGTGCATGTGTTTGTGTGTGTATATGTACATTATATGTGTGGGGGTGCACATGTGTGTAGAGGCCACAGGTATCTTCCTCAATTGCTGTGTACCTTATTCTTTGAGACAGGGTCTATCACTGAACCTGGAGCTCCTGATTCAGCTAGGCTAGCTAGCCAGTGAGCCCCATGGATTGCGTCTCTCTCCTCCCCAGTGCTACTGCAGCATTCGGCATGATGTTGCAGTCAGCTTCGTGTTGCTGGAAGAAATCACCCAAGCCCTGAGTCACCGGTGGTAGGACAGGGTTTATTCTGGCTTCCAGACTTGAGGGGAAGTTCCACGATGGCAGGAGATAATGATGGCACGAGCAGAAGCTGGACATCACCTCCTGGCCAACCTCAGGTGAACAACAGCAGTAGGAGACTGTGCCAAACACTGGCAAGGGGAATCTGGCTATAATACTCATAAGCCCGTCCCCAACAAAACATTACCTCTAGAAGGCCCCGATTCCCAAATTCCCACCTGCTGGGGACCTCTCATTCAGAACACGTAAGTTTACAGGGCACACCTGAACCAAACCACCACAAATGGGAACTGGAAACCTAAACCCATGTCCCCTTGCTTTACCAACTGAGTCATCTCCCCAGCCCCACATTTCACAGTGCAGTTGGTGGATTTCGTAGACTTAAAAACCCAGTAGTGTTTCTTACAGGTATGCTTGTGTCCTTGCTTGGGTAGCTGCAAGGAGACACACACACCCCTTTTGCCAGTGCTTTGAGAAGTCTGTCTCTCTAATGACACATCTGTGACTTCTCTGAGAAGCTATGATACGTAACAGCTACGTTTTACTTCATATCATTCCTTTGAGCAAATGGAGCTGAAACGGCAAAATGCAATAGAGAATAGTCAGAAAGTTGAGCTTCTATGAAGACTTGTGAAGAATAATTTAAATAGACATGATTTTGATTGTCACTGGAAATAACAATGGAGTAGGGCGCTAACCCATGTAGTACAATAAGCCCTCGGCAATAGCGGATTTAACAGCCATCATTGTGAATGTTCTTAAATGACCCTGAAAGCCCATAACATGGAGTAATTTGTAATTTTGCTGAGGCATGAATCTGAATTGTCAGCACTGGGAGACAGGCTAGTCATTTAACTCCAAACTAGGATTTCCTTCTCCACTGGTTTCCTTGTGGAAGTCTGACGAAGTCAGGGACGTGTGACGTTCTCAGCTTCCTTCACAAGCGTTCTCAGACCTAATACAGTACTCAGGCACTAGAAAAGAGCATTAGCAAAGAACAAAGGGTAGAAGCCCAGGGAAGGCTGAGGCACCTGAACACTGAGGAAGTGAGACGGTCATTGAGTTCTTACTTCTTGATTTATTATTAAGTGGGACAACGGTTGCTAAGCATTCAACACAGTGTCTGACACATGGTGGAGTGTTCTGTCTGTCTTCCTTCCCTTCTGTCTGCTTCATATTACCTTTTGAAACCTTTCTAAAATGATTTCTACTTACAGAGAAGTTACTTTTAATTAGGCAAAGAGAGAAAATACTAGAAGCTATTACTGCTTTTGTTTCATTTTAATTTTTTGGGATTTGTGCAATATTTACTGCAAAAATCTACTTAAGAGGTTTCTGTATAAAGTCACACTTGATTTAGCAGTCTATATTTATGGGTAGCGACAGAAGCATTGATTATACATTCTCTTAATCTACAGCCTCACAGTGTGACAGGATTAGGGATCTGGGCCCATATGCAGATGTTAGGGTGTGTGGCAAAATTGAGACACTCCAATAAATTTGCTTTTGAAGATTAAGAATGGATGCTTGATACACCCATTTGGCTTTTCCTGGTGTCTGAACACAGCAGCTCAGTAATCCTTCTGATAGCAATCTCATTAATGTGTCTTTCAGATCACATTACATCCAGATACATATCATGTCTGCTTAAAAAGTCAAATAAGGCTAGCTTTTCATTAAGATAGTGTTTTCAAAAATCAGTGAATATTTCCATAAAATGGCACGGAAATAACTTTTTAACCAAGATTTGAAAATTAGCATATTTTGTAGATAGTCAAATGAAAGCTAGCCATCATTGTTCTAAAGCTCAGAAAGCCTATCATTGTCCAACGCATCCCAGAAACAGATTGTCAGAAGGACAGGAAACTAAAATTTTCTCTTTTGCGTTTGGACATTTGGGAGTGGGGAAGAGGTACTTAAAAAAAAAAAAATAGCTCCCCACCTGGGTTTCTGAAGTGCTCGCCTCTCACAGGAGTGACAAACTTCAGAGATCTGCCAAGTGTTTGGTCATCAAAACAGGGATATGGTAATTCATCCCAAATGGAATACTGACTTATCGTCCCTTCAGTCACAGTAATGAGAAGGCAGTGGCACATTTGCATGATAATAGATATTTCGGTTGGCATTATAATATTCCAGTTGTAATGTGCTCTTGCACCCTCCAAGCCCCATCCCTCCACCTTAGCTCCCTTTGGTTCGCAAACTGCACCTGCACCCATCAGCCAAGAAACGTACCTGTCACCTGCAAACCACAGATCGCAGATCTTGACTGCAGCGATTGCCGAGGGAGAAGAGCTGCAGGGTTCTTAGTGGCCAGAAGAAGACTTAAAAGTAACGTGAAATAGCCAGTAAAGCGGGCTGCAATTGCCTTGGAGCCTAAAATAGACGGAGCTTCGATGCCGTAGGAAAAAGGAAAAAAAAAAAATCACCAGCTTCTCCATCATTTCTTTAAAGGTCAAAATTTTTGTAGGTGGACTGGGAAGGCAGCGGATTGCAGATGCGTTTAACAGCAGGGTATTTTCTGCTGCCATGACCAGTTAAGGGAGATTTTCAAAAACACACCTGCTGGTAAACAGTTTGGCCCTACTCTGGGTCAGCTGCCTTCTCCGGTCTTCTTGCTGCTTCGATTCTTACCTGGGTAGAGTCCCAAACCTCACATCTGTCAAAGCTGGGCTTTCAATGCAGTCCATTACGGTGTTCAGGCAGGCACCTCTGTGGCTTGCAGGGAGGTTTTACGGGGCGGGCCACCTCTTCCCACAGACAGGAAGCACACACGTGAGGCCTACACACCCAGAGCATGGACTCGCACCATATTCTTGGCCATTTCATGACTCTGGTCAGACGGCAGCATCAGTGTGAAACCAAGCAGGAGACACAAGCCATCTTATACCTCACCATACCCCTGTGGAGCCCCACAAAGGAAACTGAGGGGCAGCTACATGGGTGCCTCTCAGACAAGTCATCCTACAATCCTCCATGTTACCTTCAACTGTTGTCTGCTATAAATTGAACAACCTTTTTGAACCCATCCAAGCACAGGTCCAAGGTCATACTGAGGGTAGAAAGTCTTCCATCTCTGCCCACATTTACTTTGTACATACCAAGAACAATAAAGGGCAAAGGAAGGTCTTCAGGCTCTCCCAGTGAGCTTATATCTCCAGGTCCCTATGTGGGAAAATAAAGGCCTTGTGTGTCCAAATGCCCAAAGTGTTTCTTCCAAGTCAAAGGTAGGTTAGAATAACCTATTCTATAAAACTTGCTCTGTCCTAAATGCCTAGGGTTAGAGTCAGAGCTCAGGGCTGCCTTAGAAACTATACTTCATCTGACTTTGTCCCAGCAACACGAACACACATAGAGAAGTGGCCAGATGTGGGCCTCGGGGATCTTACCATTCATGCCTGCATTGAAAGTGTTAAGAGTATTCACGTAGCTATGCATTCGGATTGGGATGGCCAAATGTTTAGTATGATCCTGGACATGGGGGTTCTCTTGGGATCACTCACCTTTCCCAAAAAAAACAGGACTAGAGGCTGTTAGATGTCATAGTTCTTTTCACCCCAGAAAGGACACAGGATGATCTCCATCCAAAACTTCCCAATATCTATCTATCTTTCTTTCTTTCTTTCTTTCTTTCTTTCTTTCTTTCTTTCTTTCTTTCTTTCTTTCTTTGTTTCTTTTTTTGAGGTAGGGTTTCACTCTAGTCCAAGCTGACCTGGAATTAACTATGTAGTCTCAGGGTGGCCTTGAACTCAAAGCAATCTTCCTGCTTCTGCCTCCTGGGTGCTGGGATTAAAGGTGTGCACCAACACGCCTGGCTTCCAGTATCTGTGTTTCAATTTGACAAAGACATAATAAGCATTAAGATTCACCTTTTAACTAGGCTTAGCGGAGCACACCTATAATCCCAGCCCATGGGAGGTAGAGGAAGAAGGATCAGGAATTCAAATTCATCCTCAACTATACAGTGATTCTGAGACCAGCTTGGGCCACAGGAGGTATTGTCTCAGAAAACAAATAAACAAGCAAATAAATAAACAAGCATTCACTTTTCATCAGGTTTCTGATTTGATCCTTTACAGTCACCCCAAGTAGAAGGCAGTGGTTACTAAGAAGGGGACGTAAGCCGGGCGTGGTGGCGCACGCCTTTAATCCCAGCACTCGGGAGGCAGAGGTAGGAGGATGGCCGTGAGTTCGAGGCCACCCTGAGACTCCATAGTGAATTCCAGGTCAGCCTGAGCTAGAGTGAGACCCTACCTCGAAAAACCAAAAAAAAAAAAAAAAAAAAAAAAAAGAAGGGGACGTAGACACTCAGCTTTCGGTGTCTAGGTTCCCCATCTGATATGAAGGAATGACACAATGTCCTATGGAGTCATTATTAAGATTAAATTAATGTAAGAAAAGTGATTAGAATAGAGGCTGAAGAAATGCCTGAGGTGGGAATTACATGCAAATCCCTAGGACCCCACTGGCCAGCTAGTCTAGCCTCAGTTTAGTGTGCTCCAGACCAGTGAGAGACCCTGCTTCAGGAAAAAAAAAAATGTGAACAGCATCTGAAAGAAACAACACCTGGCATCCTCTGGCCTCCATATACATTCACATATGTGTGCGTACATCATGCCCACATATGTATTAAAAAGGGGGGCTGGAGGGCTGGAGAGATGGCTTAGCGGTTAAGCGCTTGCCTGTGAAGCCTAAGGACCCCGGTTTGAGGCTCAATTCCCCAGGACCCGCGTTAGCCAGATGCACAAGGGGGCGCATGCATCTGGAGTTTGTTTACAGAGGCTGGAAGCTCTGGCGCGCCCATTCTCTCTCTCTCTCTGCTTCCTTCTCTCTGTCGCTCTCAAATAAATAAATAAACAAACAAAAATTTTAAAACAGAGGGGGCTGGAGAGATGGCTTAGCAGTTAAGTGCTTGCCTGCAAAGCCTTAAGGTCCCAGGCTCGATTCCCCAGGACCCACGTAAGCCAAATGCACAAGGTAGTGCATGTGTCTGGAGTTTCTTTGCAGTGGCAAGAGGCGCTGGTGCACCCATTCTCTCTTTCTCTCTCTCTCTCTCTCTCTCTCTCAAATAAATGAGTATAATTTTTTTAAAAGAAAGAGAAAAAATGCTTAGGACAGTGCTTGACACATAGCCAATACTCAGCAAAATGTTCGACTTTGTGAACGCTGTTGTTACTGCTATCCTGGTTCTGCAACATTCTATTCAGTGTCTACCTGAGCACCATGGAGCAGGAGAGCAGATAGGACAAGTAGGGGTAGCAGGCATGGTGGGGGGGGGGGCTCCCACATTCTTACTCATCTTTAGCAGCCTTCTAGTTTTTATCTTACCTGCCACAGCTCACCTCTCTCTCAACATGCATCTAGGTATTTCATACATGCTGACAAGACCCTTTGGAGAGTCTTCAGAAATGAGTGTGCACCTGGGAATGAACAATGCCGGAGCACACGATGCAGGGGGCTGGAGGGCATGAAAGGGGAGGTGGCCAGGTAACGCTTAGAGCCCCAGGAGTTAAAGTCATACCACTAACTGTAATTCTTTTTTAAAAAAATATTTTTATTTTCATTTATTTATTTGAGAGAAAGAGAGACATAGAAATAGGCAAGTAGAGTGAAAGAGAGAGCGGGAACACCAGGGCCTCCAGCCACTGCAAACAAACTCCAGACACGTGCACCCCCTTGCGCATCTGGCTAACGTGGGTCCTCAGGAGTCGAACCTGGGTCCTTTTGCTTTATAAGCAAGGGCCTTAACCCCTAAGCCATCCCTCCAGCCCCACTAACTGTGATTCTTCTGCACAAGAGTGCTGTGAAAGAGAGGGAGGAATTCTTTTCAGGATCATTCACCTGTTCAGGCCACTTTGTTGCCCCTTCGTCATGAAAGGGTCCAGGGAAAAATACGAATGCTGGCATTCACCCGTGAGCTGCAGAGCGTCCCCTGCTCTCTGCCTCCCGCTTCCAAGGTGCCCACAGCCCAACCCTGGGAGGAAAGCAAGTGGTCGTTTATGTTAAAATGCTAAAGTCACTTGAAAGCAAATGTATATAATAGGAAGAATTTAAGCAGCTGGAGGACATCATTCCGTTCATTTCTCAAGGAGGCCTGTCTTCTGGTGACACCAATCAAAGAACTGGGTCATCTCTCAACAGTAATTTTCTTGGAGGCCATGAAATTCCTGCATTGATTTCACCGCCCCTTCGGCTGAACATGCACTGAGCACAGCCACGCCGGTGAGGACTCCAGCAGCCCATGGGGCTGTCATCAACTCCATCTGAGGAGTTTATATCCTTAATGGGATCAGAGGTCTTATCAGCGATTCCTCGTCAGCACAGAGAAAATCTCTCTCACTCTCTCTGTCTTTCTCTCTCTCTCTCTCTCTCTCTCTCTCTCTCTACTGATTCCACACCTGACATTTCTCCTATTTATCAGTTAACAATTATTGTCCGAAAGCAAGTCAATTACAAAGAGGAATTTATGAAGTCCTTAGTGACTAAGAGGGAGACTGATAGAATCTATCTGCTCTGCGCAGAAAATGGAAATGTGAACTGTCTGGAGACAAGGTTGACTTCACACACGCTAGCACCACATCTTAGCACAAACCATAAGAATGTTCATTCCCATGCTTCTGGAGGTATCCGATAAGTCATAAATGCATGGGGTGGAAACAAAGTCTTATGGTTACCAGAACAGATGGTCATATGTCTGGGCCCCCACACTCCCTCCTCTGGGACCTTCCTAACACCTAGGAATTGCTCACTGCTCTTCAAACCTGTGCCACTAACTATGACCTGTTCTTTTTGTTTGTTTTTGTTTTATTTTTGAGGTAGGTTTTCACTCTAGCCTAGGCTGACCTGGAATTCACTATGTAGTCTCAGGGTGGCCTTGAACTCACGACAATGCTCCTACCTCTGCCTCCCAGGTGCTGGTATTAAAGGCATGCACTGCCATGCCTGGCTTCAATTATGACCTGTGTTTAATCTCTTTATTCCTCTCCACCACCTAACTTCCTTCCCACCCTTCTTTCAGCAAAGGGACCCCACCTTATTCAACCCAATATCCCAATAGCTAGCATGAGCATCTCCCATTGAGAACATTGCCTTATCTATACATAACTCTTAGTATGAGTTCAGCACACAGATGATAGAATTGTAAAAGAAATTGCATTAAATGGTGACTGCTTTATCTGTGCATGTGTGTATGTATGTGTTCATATATGTGTGAGGGCACATCTGTGTGTGCAAGTGAATATACACATGTATGTGGAGGCCAGAGATTGATGTCCAGGATCTTGCTTAGTCACTCTATATGCCTTATTGCTTGAGTCAAGATCTCTCACAGAACCTAGAGCTCACTGATGTGGCTGCACTAGGCAGCGAGCCCCAGCGTTTCCCATCTCCACCTCCTCAGCACTGGGCTAACAGGTGTGCACCACCACAGCTGGCATATTTTAGTGTGTTTTAGGAATCTGAACCCAGGTCCTTGTGCTTTCACAGCATGTGTGTGTGTTTTTTTCCCCACTGAGCCACCCCCCTGGCACAGTAAGGCAAGAGACACACACCAGCATAGGCTCAGGACCCCTGCAATGGTCTTGTGCAGAAAAACTGAGCTCAGCCGCAACCCTAAGAAGGACGCATGAGGATTTAGAACCAAGAAGCGAGGGTGGTGAGTGGAAACTTATGAAAAGGGCCAAGATAAGCAGGATTCAAACAAGACCAACATAATAGAGTTCTTGCTGAAAGCAGGCCACAGGAATAAGATACGGAGCGTGGACAGGTACCAACAAACAGTAAGGGATTTTTTTTTCACTAAACTCACTTAGCAGGATCCTTCCTCAATACAAGGACAGCCAGGGAAGTCGAAGTATAGTCCTAGCCAAGCAGAGTTCTCAGAGCAAATGACACATTAGTTCCAGAAGAGATTTACTATAGACATTCAGAAGACTCCCCCTTTGTCCTCTAAAACTCTGATGGAAACCCATGAATTTCCTCAGCAATATCCTTAGATTCTAGGGTCTATGCGAAATCTACCCAACCCAAGGTAGTCTCAAAAGACCTGTCTGGAAAAAAAAAAAAAAGATGTATTTCTGGGCTGGAGGGATGGCTTGTCCATTAAGGTGTTTGCCTGCAAAGCCAAAGGACCCAGGTTCGATTCCTCAGGACCCACTTTAGCCAGATGCCCAAGTGGACACATGCATCTGGAGTTTGTTTGCAGTAGCTAGAGTCCCTGGCATGCCCATTCTCTCTCTCTCTCTCTCTCATAAATAAAAATATTTTTAAATATTTTTTTAAAATATTTTAATGATATTCATCACCTTTGAGATCATTTGCTTAATGTCTGTCTGTCCCACTAGCCTTACGTGATGATGAGAACTGTGTTTATCTCACTGAAAGTATGTCCTTAGTACTTGGTTCTGCAGCTAGCACACAGTGGGTCTTCAGTAAATTTGTAACAAATTTAACTGAGTGGAACTGACTTTTCTCTATGAAATACAAAATGCTTGACAAGACCTGTTCCGTTCATGATGACTCTTAGGCCACCACCCCACACTGTATCAGTCACTCATGTCCAGGTTGGTTTGGGGAGCCTCTGGCTAAAAGGACCCACAAATCCCCTCTGTTCACAGTGGGGAAACAGCACAGATGCATGCAGGCTGCCAGGAGAAGCCCAAAGTGATCTTCCTTAGACGGTGACTGCAAACTCCAATATGAGCTCATTCTCTCTAGCAGAGTGCTATGGTTTGAATCTGGTTTGGCTGTGGCTGTCAGAGGTTCATGTGCTGGAAGCTTGGTCCACAGTACGGTGAGACCCAGATTCATTCTGGTCTCATGGAGTGAGTTCATTTTGGCAAGAATAGGTTGCTATAAAATAAGACAAGATCACTCACACTCACTTATTCTCTCCTATGTGTGACCAGTTCTCTTCTTTTTCTTAACTATGCTTGGACATGGCCAGGAGGCCTATGCTAAGACATTGTTGCTATGCTATTTGAATCCTGAGTCTCCAGAATCATGAGACAAATACATCTCTTTACTGTTTAAGGTTCTTGGTCTCAGATATTTTGTTATAGCAACAGAAAACAAATGAATCCACAAAGTCCCTCAGTTTCTCTGAATATCTGAAGTCCTACAGAATGAAAGAAAAGTCAGTCAAAAATGTTCTTAGTCCATGTAGCCAAGGACTTGTCACTTCAGCTTTAAAATTATATGGCTAATGTGTTTGTCGGTAATCTTTAGCAATAAGTAAAATGTTTGCCAAAATTTCTTTTTGTATTCAGATACAATCTTTTCTGCCTAAAGCCCATCTTTAGTGGATAAGGAGAACAAATGGAACCTTCCGATAAAGATTCTTAAGGTGGAGAGATGGCTGGGGTTAAGAGCGCTTCCTATGCAATCTAAGAGCCTGAGGAGGCTGAGAGATGGCTTGAGTTTGATCCCCAGGACCCACATAAAGAGCGGAGCATGGCTACATACAACTGCAGCCCCCAGTCCTGTGGAGAGCAGAGATCAGAGAATCACCAGGGCTCGTGAGAAACATCAAGCTCCCAGACAAGTAAACGACTATAGCTCAATTAAGAACGGGTAGAAAAGTGGTGGAGGGGACAACGTAAGTGCCCCTCTGGCTACCTCAGGTGAGCACACCGGCTACAGGTGTGTTCACGTGGCACCACATGAGCACATACGCATGCAGACATCATACATGCATGCACATGTACACACACCACATTACACGCATGTGCACCAAAAAAAGACTCATTCTTTTTTTATTTTTCTTTTCCTTCACACAGAAAGTAATTCCCTTAGTCTTTAAAACTCAAAATAGGGCTGGAGAGATGGCTTAGCAGTTCAGCGCTTGCCTGTGAAGCCTAAGGACCCCAGTTCAAGGCTCCATTCCCCAGGACTCACGTTAGCCAGATGCACAAGGGGGTGCACACGTCTAGAGTTCATTTGCAGTGGCTGGAGGCCCTGGCACGCCCATTCTCTCTCTCTCTCTCTCTTTCTCTGCCTCTTTATCTCTCTGTCTGTCATTCTTAAATAAATTAATAAAAGTAAAACAAAAAATTTAAAACTCAAAATAATACACATACTACCTCAGTCATTTAACTATGTCAAACTCTTTCAGCTTTCTCCACCATCATGGTATCTTCTGCTCTTTGTTGTGTTGTGAAAAAGAAAAGACTTCTAGAACCATTGTAATCATGCTTTGATGATAAAGCCACAAGATTGCTCTTAGCACTGAGTGTCATAGAGGAAGTAGGACTGGACTTGTCAAGTCACCATGGTAATAATGAATATTTGTGTGTGTGTGAGAGAGGATGTAACTTATGCCAGTTTCTCCATACACATGCCTAAGATCAGAATTTCTAGAA
This sequence comes from Dipus sagitta, assembly GCA_036346955.1. NCBI lineage: Eukaryota > Metazoa > Chordata > Mammalia > Rodentia > Dipodidae > Dipus > Dipus sagitta. The sequence continues at coordinate 43,606,081 of CM070788.1, forward strand.
CACTGAGTTGGCATTTTCAGCTCTATGAGTACTTCTAAAATTACTCATTAAATTATAAATTTCCGGACTGGAGAGATGGCTTAGCGGTTAAGCGCTTGCCTGTGAAGCCTAAGGACCCTGGTTCGAGGCTTGATTCTCCAGGACCCACGTTAACCAGATGCACAAGGGGGCGCACGCGTCTGGAGTTCGTTTGCAGTGGCTGGAAGCCCTGGCGCGCCCATTCTCTCTCTTTCTCTCTATCTGCCTCTTCCTCTCTCTGTCACTCTCAAATAAATAAATAAAAATAAACAAAAAAAATTAAAATAAATAAATAAATAAATAATAAAAAAATATATAAATTTCCCTAGTTTACAGTCCCATCAGCAGTGCATAGCCCCTGCCTGACTCATTTTCCGCATCCCTCGATACGCCCATCCCTTTCTTTCTTTTTGTTGTTGTTCTGGTCAACATAAAGGGATTTGGGGAGTCTTAATCTCTATCTCTCTAAGTCTTACCTTTAATAGCACAGATTCATGCAAGAGATAACAACTTAAGGGCTGGAGAGATGGCTTAGCTTAGTTAAGGTGTTGGCCTGCAAAGCCAAAGGACGGCCATTCGATCCCCCAAGACCCACGAAAGCCAGATGCATAAGGGGGCGCACGCGTCTGGAGTTCATTTACAGTGGCTGGAGGCCCTGGTGTACCCGTTCTCTCTCTGTCTCTCTCTCCCTCCCTCCCTTTTTCTCCCTCGCTCTCTAAGATAAATAAATTAATTGAATAAAAATTATTTTAAAAAGACACAGCAAGCCGGGCATGGTGGCGTATGCCTTTAATCCCAGTACTCGGGAGGCAGAGGTAGGAGGATCATTGTGAGTTTGAGGCCACCCTGGGACTACACAGTGAATTCCACGTCAGCCTGGGCTAAAGTGAGATCCTACCTCAAAAAAAAAAAAAAAAAAAAAAGAGAGAGAGAGAGAGAGAGACAACAACTTAAGTCTTCTCTGGCTCATTACATGCCCTACTCTCTTGAAAAACTCAAGGATTTCTAAACCACCAGCCACTTCTGATGCTTCCTGCTCCACCTAGAGGATGAGGCTCAGGAGGTCTCCTTCCCAGTGTGAAGTAAGAAATTATGAAGGATTTAAGACTTTGCCCTATTTGGAAACTGACCAGCTATCCCATCAGCATTTTATATACATATCCTGACAGAAGACACAGACCTCTAGGTCAAAGAAACAGACGATTTATTATTGCTCCCAGCATGACTCCTGTCTCACAGAATTACTCTGTGAGTTGCAAGCATGAACAAGGTTCTGTGTGCTAAGCTTCACTTCCTGTTCCTTCTACTTAGGATATTAGGGTACATGGCCATCTTTATTTGTTTTCCCAGACAACTGGACAAGTTCACTATCCTGAAATTCTTTATTTTATTTTTATTTTTTATTTATTTGGAAGAGAGAGAGAGGGGGGGGGGAGAGAGAGAGAGAAAGTATGGGCACACCAGAGCCTCCAGCTGCTGCAAATGAACTGAAGGCGCATGCACCACCTTGTGCATCTGGCTTATATGGGTCCTGGGGAAAAGAATGTTGGTCCTTTGGCTTTGCAGGCAAGTGCCCTAACCACTAAGCAATCTTTGCAGTACATGATTATTTATTAATTTATTTATTTATTTATTTATTTAAGAGAGAGAAAGAGGCAGAGAGAGAGAGAGAGAGAAAGGGAGAGGGAGAAGGAGAGAGAGAGAATGGGCACTCCAGGGTATCCAGCCACTGTAAACGAACTCCAGATGTATGCACCCCCTTGTGCATCTGGCTTACGTGGGTCCTGGAGAATCAAGCCAGGATCCTTTGGCTTTGCAAGCAAATGCCTTAACTGCTAAGTCACCTCTTCACTCCAAATCCAAGATGTTTTTTTTTTTAATTCTGCAGAAGCCATATATGTCAACAGAGAACTTTATTTATTTATTTATTTATTTATTTTGGTTTATCAAGGTAGGGTCTCACTACAGTCCAGGCCAGGTGAGCCTGGAATTCACTACATAGTCTCAGGTTTGCCTTGAACTCACAGCAATCCTCCTACCTCAGCCTCCCAAGTGCTGAGAACATTTTTTGAAAAGTACTTTTAGTCCTTTCCTTTTAGTTTGGCCAGTTTCAAGTTCAGTATTGTGACGTGGTAGATGCTGACAAGAGATAATTTCATCTCCTATTAATTACCAATTCTTCCATCGAATAATAGCTAGGTGGCCTTGGGCAGGTTTTTTAATTTCTCTGTGACTCAAAGGTTCTATCTGTAGATGGGTAAAAACAATGCATGCATGAAAGAGTTGGCAGGTGAACTAAGACAGGTAAAGTAAGTGACACCAAAGGATGACCTTGGTGTTGACAGCCCTTCCTAGTGCACACCATACCCGTTGGGTGAAGAATATTTTTTTTTTCTGAGTTTAGCAATGACTCATGCCTGGATGCTGTTCTAGTTCTAGTTCCCAGAAACATTACAATTTTCAAAAATAATAATCTCATTTTATTTAGATACATTCTGGGTAACTTTTAAGGTCTATATCTTACAGATGAGGGGACTGCCCATAAAGATGTCAGGAAGTTTGCCTGTAACCTAACAACCAGTAAATGGCAGAATCAGGATTGAACTCATGTTTGCTTATCCGCAAACTCTGAGCTCTGTTTTATACTAGGGGGTAAAGAGAGTCACACCGAATTCTCCATGATTTTTATTACTAGGGAACTCCATCACTGAACACACACACACACACACACAGAGAGAGAGAGAGAGAGAGAGAGAGAGAGAGAGAGAGTTCATAAGCTTCTTTTGTTGAATAATATTAGGGTTAGAAAAAAATCTTAAGAAAATGATACCTAAAAATCTGTGGTGTTTTAAAGATATTTTCTTCCCCCTACTTAACTGAAAATATCTTGAACATCTAATGGCAATTCTAAGGACGTTTCTCTCACATGGAAAACAACTGCAGGACATAAACAGTTGTTGGACTCACACATGTTGCAACCATTTTATTTCATGTGTCTTATTTTAACAATTTATCTATTTGGTGTGTGCGTATGTGCATGTGTTCTTGTGGGCGAGCGCAGCCATACGCATGCCGCAACGTGTATGTGGAGGCCAGAGAACAGCTTTCAGACTGGTCCTCACCTTCCACCTTGTCTGAAGCAGGGTCTTTAATGGTTGTTCACCACTCCTCTAAGAAAACCTCTTGTCTCCTCCTCCCTTCTTGGCTGCACTGGGTTTACAAAAGCCTGACGCAGCTTCCAGCTTTTATGTGAACTCTGGTGATCTGAACTCAGTTGTACAAGTACCTTATCTACTCAGTCCTCTCCCCAGCCCCATATTTCTCATTTTTATAGTCCTTCTACTGAGCAGAAAGAGGAGGGAGAGCCATTCAGGAACATCAGGACCTTTAGAGCGTTAGATTTAGTGGGAAGGTTTTATCTGATCTGAGCCGAGTCTCAACTATGTTTAACATGAGAATACAGCATCGATGCCAATGGCTTTGGTGCTCAAAGACCCATGCTTAGCATGGGATGACATGTTTAACTTCTGTCTTCTTCATAAGCTAAAGACTTACCTACAGTGATACAATAAAAAATGATCAATGCTTAAACTCTAAAAGACTATTAAGTTCAGAAATCTACTCTCAAAGTCCTTCATCCTTCCTCGGGTCACTATTTTAATGTGAATAAAACACCATAATGCCGAAAGTAATGGTGTGTGACTGTCTTCAGGATTAGCCAACTCAGTCAGCCTCCTGTCCTTGGCTTCTTGGTTGAGCAGACTGCTACAGCAGCAATCCTAGCTGGCTATTCCTCCCACTGTCTTTTTTTAAAATTGATTATGAACTTTACTAAATGAACCTATCACATATTGCATATTGGTCATATTTCCGCCAGGTTATAGCCTCATGTCCCCTTGCCCCATTCCACTGACCCTCCTCAGTCATTCCTCCCATCGTTACTTAAAGTTGATTTTCAAATAATAATAACTTAAAATAATTACAATAACCTGTCTATACGTGGGGGCTTGAATCAGATGTTACCTATCAATTCGGTCCCCAGCTGGTGGCAGTTTTGGAGGTGAAGCTTTGTTGGAGGAGGTGTGTTGCTGGGGTGGGCTTTGGAGTGTTGGAGCCAGCTCCCCCTTGCCAGAGTCTAGCCCACTCTCCTGCCGCTGTCTGCCCCATGATGTGGCAGAGGCCATGCCCAGCCTCGACTCTCCCATACCTTCCCTGCCATGTTAAAGCTTCCCCTTGAGACTGTGAACCAAAATAAACCTGTGCAGCAGTTGCTTTTAGTCAGGGGTTTTCCGCCAGCACCATGAAGGTAACTATGTCATCACCTGTGCTATGCTTTGTTCAAAAAACATTGTCGTGGCTGAGAAGATGGCTCAGCAGCTAAAGGAGGTTGCTTGCAAAGCCTGCCGGCCTGAGTTCAATTCCCAAGCTACAAAAGCCAGACACAAAGAGCAGCACAAGTGTTTGGTGTTGGTTTGCAGCATCAAGAGGTCTGGTGTGCGCACAGTTACATACAGATAACTAAGTCCTTTTCAGTCTTCCCCTTGCTACTCACATTGCTTTGCAGAAAACCTCCAAATAAATGCTTTAGAATAGCAGCCCTCTGACAATGCCTCACTCAGTCCCGAACCAACCTGGTCCACTTATGAACGCCTTAGGACGTACCACATTTCTCTATCTACTTCAGGTGCCCCTGGACACTAATATGGCTTTCCTCTTGCACTTGAGGCAGACTCTTGATTTAACTTTTAGTTACTTCCTAGAAAGGAATGCTTCTCTCCGATTCACTTGAGCGGGTGTTGCTACAACCACGAGAACACTGTTGACTGATGTCCCCCAGAGACCTGTTCATTACCTGTCATTAAATGTTTTAAAAGTTTGCATAATTGATCCAGCCAATAAGTCATCATTGATTTATGGGTTTCTGTGGTGAAGAGTTGCTCTTTAAAAATTCATAACCCTGGTATGTGTCTTTACAATCCATTAGCTGTTTACGTACCCACAGTCTTAGCATTGATTGACCTTGGACTGAGATTCTCATGGACTCCCTTCTCTGCAAGTCCTCAGTATAGAAAAGCAATACTTCAGTCTCATCCCTTGACAGCTACGCTTTGATTTTCCCCCTCCATCAAAACGGAAACTGTACTTGAAATGATGAATAAATAACACATATTCCATAAACAGCTCTTCACTATTATTTAAGCATACAGGCTGCGTTGTGTGAATCTCCTGTCCCCACCATCAGATTCAAGTGTGTAAATGTTCTAAAAGGCTTTGAAAGTTTTATGATGATTTCAGGGGATGCAGGAGTAATAGCTGAAGAGTGAAGCTATTAGTTTTAATATTTATATTGAGTGCTCTGAAACATTAATGTGGCAGGATGTAGGATCAGTGCACTGGGATATATTTACCTCACAACCACTGCCACGTGGCAAAAGGGAAGAAAAATCTCTCTGTGTGTTGGTGTTTATTTTTTAAAAATTTGAGGCCAAGGTTCAAATGTTGTTTTATTTTTTTCTCTTTCTTTTCTGAGATTTTAAAGTTCTGCCTGACAAATGCATTAGCTTTCTGGAGCTTCAGGCTTTTTGTTTTTGATTTTTTTTTTTTTTTTGAGGAAGCAGGAATAGAGTACCAGACAAGTTGGTACATACATTTGTTTGCTAGTTTGTGCGGGTCTGCATTCTTATAGCCTTCCACAGTGAAAGCCATCCACCAGTTTAATGACGATTTGCTCTTCTCTCACTCCCAGCTGTGTCTTGGAAAATATTAAAGAACTGTCAATGTAAACCTAGATGGAGAAAGCTATATAAATGAGACCTCATATGGAGGCAGTGCAGTCTGCAATCTGGCCTGAGACTGCTCTGATGCCTCATAGGTCTTGCAACCTTATGCATGCATTTGACCTTTTACCCCCAACTACTGATTTCTAAAAATAAGAGCAATAATTGCACCAATACACATAGCTCTTATACTGATTAAATGAGATGATCCCTGTAAAGAGTTAGCATCAGGGCTGGAGAGATGGCTCAGTGGTTAATGTGCTTGCCTGTGAAGTCTAAGTACCCAGGTTCAATCCCCCACTACCCACATAAGTCAGATGCACAAGGTGGCGTATGTGTCTGGAGTTTGTTTGCAGTTGCTGGAGGCCCTGGCATGCCCATTCTCCCTCCCTCTCTTTCTCTCTCTCTCTCCTTCTTTCCCTCTCTGTCTCCAATAAGTAAGTAAATAAAATATGTTTTTTAAAAAAGAACTAACATCACCACAGTCAAACAAGTGAATAAATATCTCAAGAGTGGGCAAGGTGCTATATTTGTACCTACAACTGGACTCTAAAAGTTATCATATACAGGGGCTTGAGAGATGGCTCAGTGGATGAAGAGCTTGCCATGAAAGCATGAGGACCTGAGCTTGGATTCCCAAAACATACATAAAATGCTGGGCATGGTGGTGCACACCTATAATCCCAGCATCGTGGAAGCTGAGACAAGCAATCCCTATGACTGGCTAGCTAGCCTAGCTGAATGAGGGAACTCTCAGTCTAGTGAGAGATCTTTTCTCAGAGAATAATGTGGACAGCAACTGAAGAAAACCCCTCATGTCAACTTTTTGCTTCCACAGGTGCACACACACACACACACACACACACACACACATGCATGCACACCCACCCACATGTGTGCTCCCTCACTCACAAGCACATATAAACATACCATACACTCATATACATGCAAAAAGAACTATAATACAATTTCCCATTGTCAAGGTATGAAAATATCTATTGGGAAAATAAGAATGTTTATACACTCAAATCTCATAAGATATTGTCCTGGAATTGGAACAGAACTTGAAAACACGAGTTCAAATCCCAGATCTGCTATTTACTCTGAGGACACAATTGTCACAAAACCAGCACCACCCCAAGCTAAATTAGTCACATGTGAAATAAGGACTTTGGTGTTTACCTCAATGCTACTGTGAGGAGTAATGAAGACCATACTAATAATACTGTGGCCAACAGCAAACAATGGAAAACTTGGTGCCTTCAGAAATCTCAGATCTGGAGAATCAGACAAAGCTAACTGATCACATGACTTATCAGCTATGTTTAGCAATCAATGGCAATGAAGACATTTATTATGAGATAAATGAAATATGGAGTAAGTAATGGAGTTACATTGAAATACGTAATAAAGGTTGATGGAAATTGACCGGTCTGCCAGGTGATCATTGGAGAATCAGATTGGAATTGGACATTTAAGAACAATCTCAACATCATTGGGCAAAGAAGTGTAATAAATACGAAATGTTTAAAAGTCAGATATATGAACTGTGAGCAAACTGCACAGGAAGGATGGATAAGGTATGTGAACATGGGAAATGGTGCGACCATGGTTAAGAATATTTTAAATGTCCATTTGTACTATATCAAAAAAGCAGCCTCAATTGAGAAACAAGCAAGGGCGCTGTTTTCCTCATGAACTGGATACCAGCACAAGGGGGAAGGAGATCAGCATAGAGAAAAATCAACCTCTACCAAATCAGAGAGCCAGAGCCTCAGAGCCCCCCAACACCTCATCACTGAAGCAGACCCAACATGGCTCAGGGAAATTTTGCGGAAGAGGGGGCGGAAAGAATGTCAGAGCCACATGTTGGGTCATGATATGCAGAGACATTTAGCTTACCCATAACTGTGGGCTAACTCCACAATGCATGACCCGTATACCTCAACAAGGAGGGGCCAAGGGGAGGGGGTAGGTCATGGATGAGCCTAATAATGGTACCAAACTGACTGTAAAAAAAAATAAAATAAAATAAAAAATAAAAATGAAAAAAAAAAAAGCAGCCTCTCTGTTCCACCCTTTGCCCTTTAGGTCTGCACTCTAAATCTCCAATTGTCTCTCTCTGTTCTCTTCTTTTATTTTTGGAGGTTTTCCTCGGATATGGATGAGGAGGCTTGACTGCCTGTGTTTGAGAATAAGGTATGTAAGACACTATAGATTCTCCCTTCCGTGAATGGAATATAGAGAATTCCCTCCCAACTGTCCAGCTTTCTTGAAGGTAAATGGTGCTCTGGTGTTTTTGTTGAGGGGCCCACAAACATCAGACATTTATTTTTTCTGGGTGCTTTAGTTTCTGAACAGGCTCTAAGACTCCTGTCTGGGAAGGGTTTAGTGGTAGATTTGTCTAGGTCTGCAAGCAGGACAGATGAAGAATGTCAATGTCCCTACTACTTAATATGCAAAATACTGCCATGTAATGTACCTGTTTTCTGACTCTGAACATAACCATTTGCCTTCCTTCTGGTTTTGATCCACAAACCAGAGCTTTCCTGGACCTCTTTTTCCCAGAACTTAAATCTTTCCTCTCTTGGTGAGTGGGAGCAGGGGGTTGGAATGGAGTTGAGAAAGGACCATATTCCTGGCTGCTAGGGGTTGGGCAAAGGACCTGGAGTTCAAATGCCCATTGCAATACCTCCCAGAAATTCTCCTGATTCCTTTGTACCCTAGTTTCCAGCACCGATTTTTGTCAGGTGCAGCTGGAAACTCTTTACTTGTATTATTTCTACAAGTACATGTATTTTAACTTCCTCTCTCAGATAAATTATTTACTACTGTCCATCTACTCCCATTCTTCTAAAAGTATCTCATCCCCTTCTTGTCTCCTGCTATCTCCTTTTCTGTTTCTTGGTCCCTGTGGTTTTACATAATTTTGTTTTTGTTCCTTTAATATTGTTTTAATGGAAAATTCCAGTGAAAAGGGAAAGAAATACATTGTCAATCTGCCATTTTTAAATAGTAATATTGTAAGTTGTGGGGCAGGGGTGTTTTTGTTTTAATATTTTACTTTTATTTATCCAAGAGAGAGACAGAGAGAGAATGGGCACACCAGGGCCTCCAGCCACTGCAAATGAACTCCAGATGCATGCATCACCTTGTGCATCTGGCTTACGTGGGTCCTAGGGAAGTGAGCCTCAAACCAGGATCCTTAGGCTTCACAGGCAAGTGCTTAGCCACTAAGCAATCACTCCAGCCCCTAATTTTACAAATATTATACAGAACAAAGGGGAGATATTTAAATGTGGAAACATTCCATGTAAGTCATGGTGGAGAAGTGAGAGAGTTCTTTTTCTTCTCTTCTAAATACAGACCAATGCTAAGAAAATAGACTTAAGAAAGCTGTGATATAAGTGGGGACTAGACTCAGGAGAAGAATTGTGGGTGCCAATCCCTATCCTTCCAGATCCTTCTACACAGTGCGTGAGTGTACAGCCACAAGGGAGTTAATTTTCCTGCTATGATGGCACATGCTTCTTTTATAGATTCTTTCATTCAATGAAGGTTCCTGGACACCTTCTTCCAAAAGATGCTAAAGACTGTGTGGGACAGAAGTCAATAGTCTTTTTAAAAAAATAATTTTATTTATTTATTTGCAAGCAGAGAGAGAGAGAACAAACCAGGGCCTCCAGCCACTGTAAACAAATTCCAGATGCATGTGCCACTTTGTGCATCTGGCTTTATGTGGGCACTGCGAAATCAAACCCAAGTCGTTAGGCTTTGCAGGCAAGTGCCTAAACTGCTAAGCCATCACCCCAGTAGTCTTTCTACACACCAATAACAAACAGGCTGGTGCAGAAATCAAGAACACAATCCCATTTACAAAGGCCTCAAAAAATAATTACTTTGGAATAAATCTAACCAAGGAAGTGAAAGACCTTTACAATGGAAATTATAAAACAAGAAAGAAACTGAAGAGAACACTAGGAAATGGAAAGACATCCCATGCTCGTGGATTGGAATAATCAGTATCGTGAAAGTGGCTATTTTACCCAAATCATTTCCAGATTGAATGGAATCCCCATCAAATTTACCATGCCATTCTTTGCTGAAAAAGAAAAAGGGACTCCTAAAATTTGTTTGGAAGCATAAAATCCTCAGATTGCCAAAACAATCCTGAGCAACAAAAGTAAGGCTGGAGGTATCACCTTAACTAATTTCAAGGTATATTTCAGTGACAGTAAAAATAAAAACAGCATGGTACTGGCACAAGAAAAAGTAGACATGTGACTCAAAGGAACAGAATAGAAGATCCAGATATAAACCCATGGGGCTGTAGCCATCTTATTTTTGACAAAAAAATGATAAGAATGTTCACTGAAGAAAAGATAGCCTCTTTAACAAATAGAAGAATAAACTAGATCCTTATCTGTCTCCATACATAAGAATTGACTCTAAATAGGTCAAAGAAGACTTGAAACTCTGAATTTACTAGAGGAAAAAGTAAAGGAAACACTTCAACATATAGGCATTGACAAGGACTTTCTATCTAGAACTCCAGTCACTCAGGAAATAAAGTCAACAATGGTGAAATGGGACCTGATTACACTAAAACGTTTTTATAGAGCCAAAGAAACTGTTAAGCAAAGAGGCAGCCTACAGAATGAGAGAAAATCTTTGATAGCTTTACATTTAACACAGGATTAATATCTGGGATATTCAAAGAACTCAAAAAAAAATAAACTAAATAAAAAGAAATAGAAGTCTGGAGAGATGGCTTAGTGGTTAAGGTGTTTGCCTGTGAAGCATAAAGACCCAGGTTCGATTTCACATGCACAAGGTCTGGTGAGTCTAGAGTTAGTCTGTAGTGGCAGGAGGTCCTGGCATGCCCATTTTCTCCCCAAACCCCCACCATCTATCTCTATCTGCCTCTTTCTCTCACTCTCTCAAATAAATAAATAAATAAATAATTTTAAAAAATCAATCCAGTCTAAAAAAAAAGTAAGCTATGGAGCTAAACAGAGAGTTTGCAAAAGAAGAAATGCAAATGGCTAATAAATATATTTTAAAGTATCCAACAACTTTAGTCATCAGGAAAAAGCAAATTAAAAATACACAGGTTCCATCTCATTGGAGTCAGATGGCCGTCATCAAAAGAATCAAGAGACAGCGAATTCTCCCTTCCTCAAAATCCCATCGTCAGCTGGGGCTCTGACAAAGGGGAAGGTTGGCACATGGCCGTGTCCATCCTCACTCGTCTTCCTTCAGTATTGCCCAAGTATATTCCTTACCTTCTCATTGCTGGGACAAAATAACTGACCAGAAACAACTTTTTAAAAAAGCGTTTATTTTGGCTTCCAGGTCCAAAAATGTTAGTTCCCATCATGGTGGAGGTGGCACCTCGAATTGCAGCCAGTTGGGAAGTGGAGCCGAAGTTACAAGGCCTCAATGCCCACCTTCAGACAGCCACCTCCTTCAGGGTTCTACAACCTTCCCAAATAGCCCCCAAGCAGCTGGGGGCCAAGTATTCAAGTATATGAGCCTATGGGACATACTCATACTCAACCCCTAACACCAGCCCCCAAGCCCAAAGCACACGACAGACCCGATGGGCCTACTCCCATTTCCATCTCCTCTCCCCTCTCCTTCCCTACTTTCCTCCCTCGTGCTTATTCATTTAAAAGATTCACTTTGAGCAACACCCCAAATGCTCACATGGTGGCAAATAAACAAGCTCTTTGTCTCTGGCTAGGGGTCCTTTAATGTAAAGGTTACATGGCAACTACTTTCTATCCCAAATGTCAAAACAACCCTGGACTTCCCTGAGGGGACTGTCTTTCCAAAACTCCGTGAAATCAGGTTGGCAGGCCAAGAAAGACATAATGCTGTAGCTACACATATCCCTTAAAAAATCATGGGGAATAGCACGCTCTGAGTCCTCACAGAAGCAAATGGGAACAGCCTGATGGGAGTCCTGGGGACTCTTCTGGCTTCTTGGGCAGCAGGTAGGAGCAGCTATTCAGTCACCATCCAGGCCATGGATCCTTTACACCATCTGTTCGCTCTTCAACTTAAAGAAAGTCTCCGGGTTTTGCACACCTCACTCCAAAGAAATAATTAAGCTCAGAGAGTAGCCTGTGGTTAAAAGCTCATGCACCCTCGCAAGCTTATTCTACGGAGACACCAAGATCTACCATGCAAACATAATGGTCGCCACAGCGTTGCTACAAATCCTCTTCCCTCTGTGGAATTCCAAAGTGCTGAACACTCCATGGAACAAACACGGCACAGTGGTTTAGATTGGTGGGGGACCCTGGCAACCTTCACAAGTCCCTCTCCTGCTTTCTCAGTAAGGGGAAAGCCAGAAGCACTGGCTCGTGCATGTAATTCCAGCACCTGGGAGGTGGAGGCAGGAGGATCAGGATGCCAAGGTCATTGTCGACTACACAGTAAGTTTGAAGACAGCCAGTGTGACATGACAGCCTGAGAAAGAAAGAAAAAAGGAAAGGAATGGAGAGAGGGGAAGGGACTGAAAGAGTGAGGGATGAAAAGGAAGAACAGGAAGGAAGGAAAGGGAGAGGAAGAGAGGGAAGGGGTGGGGAGAAGAGGAAAAAGGAGGGAAAATAATCTTATGGGAATTGTAGCAGACAGCTTCAGGTTTGCATGGTTATGGAGGAAGGGATTTATTGAAGCTTAAAGATCCAGGGGAAGTTCCATAATGGTAGAAATAGGGCCAAGGAGAGAGAGAGAGAGAGAGAGGAGCCAAAAGCCATGCAGTACACTTCAGGAACTCCAGGAGGAACTCAAGCACTTTGCAAATCTTTAGACTGGAATCTCAAATCCACCACCACACCTGAGGGCTGAACCCTCAGATCCACTTCCTCCAGCCAGGTGGCCACAGATCCAAACCACAAACTAATAAAACACTGAATGTATTGGGGGCCATCTATTCAAACTACCACAAGAAGGTTCTACCAAGATAACCAGAATAAAATACATGTGGAATGAAGGAAATGTGGCATTGGGTGTGTCATCTTTAAGGTGGAGAGAGAGGTGATAGAAAGGTCATAGTGAAAACACTATTGTACTTCTTCAGATAGAGTGAGAATCTCCTGCAAGATTTTTTGGGGGACAAAATAATGAGTAACAGTGAATGGTGTCCTCATACTTTGTTTTGGTCTTTGCACTTGAATCTCCTTCAGTAATTGAGATACACAGTAGAAATTTGTATTTTTTAATTTGGGAACTAATTATTGAGCTAGGACTCTGCTCTATCATGGGACATCACAGAAGCTTCCTAAGTCTGTCAAAAGAGTAACTACACACATATTTCTGCCACCCACCTTCTTGTCAATGATATTTTGTCCCACCCAGCTACCTCCTCAAAATCAGCCTGTTGGACTATCTAGTCCCTTCCTCAGAAAATGTGCCCTCGACGTTGAAAGCTTTACATTCAGAGTCCTCATCAAATTAAGCTTGGCCAATGAGAGGATCAAATTTGCTCCAGTTTACAGCTAGGACTAAGTTTCAGTATCCCAGAGAGGCAGGCAAGACTTCTGGAAAAAACCATGAACAAAGGGCTGTTAATCAACAGCGACCCTGACATGTGGCCAGGGAAGATAGCCACCTAGGGGCCTGAGTCAGTTCCTGCAGTACCTCTGGACTATGACCAGAAAAAGGACTTACCTGAGATAGCAGGCTCCAGGGCTGTCAATTCCTGCAAAGTCTCTAAAACATGCCTAAACATGTCCAAGGATGGTAAAATATGGGCCACAGCCAATCAAAGGTGTACAACTGTAACTGCTGCTTCCTTAGCCAATCACATTAGAAGATGACCTAACCCTCCCAAAATTCCCCTAGCTGTGCTTCAAAGGGGCCTGCGTGCTCCTCTCAGGGTCACCATTTTGTATGAATGGTTGACTCCCCACATGCTGGCTGATTCTGCAGAATAAACGCTCTTTGCTTTTACATACTATTTGAGTCCTGGGTCTTTCTTCAGCAATTCTTGGACCCTTCTAGCCAGGAAGTAGGGAATAATGTTTGAACCAATAAAAAAACAAGACTAGGACTTTGCTTGGTGTAAAATTTTTGATTTCCTTCCAGACATACTCTTTCCCACCCAGCCAGAGCCCTGGAGGAAGATCAGAGTTGTGTCATTAATGGTGTCTTTGCTTTCTGACCTCTCGTTGAGTTTAGTCAATGGCAAGCAAGCGCCAGAGGAAATTGGCGTACAGCAATGTGCCTGGGTATTCATTACCCTGCCTCTGCTCACAGACATATTTCCTGCTATCCAGGGGGGCCTCTGCTTGGGGGTCTCTCACCAGCTACCCTGGGCTCTGGTACCCATATCTGCCTCCTCTGTTCATCCACACTTGGGGTTCACTAGCTCTAGAGCACATCCACATCTCCTGTGGACTTCCCCTACTCATCACCCACATATACTTTTTTTAGTACTTTATATTATGTCTATTTATTCGACAGAGAGAAAGAGGGAGAGAGAGAGAATGGGCTCTCCAGGGCTCCAGCCACTGCAAACAAACTCCAGATGTTTGCGGCCCTTGTGCATCTGACTTACATGGGTGCTGTGGAATAGAACCTGGGTCCTTTGGCTTTGCAGACAAATGCCTGAACTGCTAAGCCATCCCTCCAGCTCCACCCACACATCCTTACAGTCGCTTTACAAAACTCCCTTTGAATGATCAGGTCAGAGTGCAGCACAGTCTGTTTCCTGCTGGGACACTGACTGGTACAGTAGGTAGAGTGAAACTTACCAAAGCAGAAAGCTTAGCCCACCAAGAGAGAGGGTGAAAATAAAATAAGGACGTTATTTATTTGGCAGTCATAAAAACGGAAGTTGTGTGAGAACAAAATCTAATTAGGTTTGAAAACATAAGAAAGTATTAAATGTTAATAAAGTAGCTGGGCATGGTGGAGCACACCTTTAATCCCAGCATGCTGGAGGCAGAAGTAAGAGGACTGTATGAGTTTGAGGCCAGCCTGAGACTACATAGTGAATTCCAGGTCAGCCCGGGCTAGAGCAAAAGATAATAAACTGTCAATCATATGCGTTTCCTATACTTAGTAAGTCTATGGGTTCTATCACTATATTACAAGAAAGACTTATAAATTTTGTAAAATTCATGCTTCCTTTTAAATTTCTTCTTTTTTTGGTACATGTGTACATGTGAGTGGTACATGCAGGCACATGTTCCCTTTAAACACACTTGTGGAGGCCAGAGGAAGACGTCCAATATCTTCCTGTATAGCTCTTCCGTCTTATTTCCCTGAGACAGTCTCAACTTGAACCTGTAGCTCCCTGTTTCTCTGGCAGACTGGCTGAGCAAGGGGCTTCACTGACCCTCCTGTCGCTCACCCCCCCAGCACCGGCGTTATAGGCATGTGCAGCAATGCCTCGCTTCTTATGTGGATGGATGCTGGGATTGAACTCAGGTCCTCACGCGTGCGCAGCTAGTGTTCTTATTGCTCAACCATCTCCCTGACCCCTTATAAATTTCTAAAATAAAAAATTCACAAAATACTGCATTCACTTAAAAAAATAAAAAAGGAGAGCAAGCTAAGAAGGATATAATTATAACCCTAAAAGACTGAGATGAAACGGATCTAGAAAGGATATTACTAAACATGAAATCAAAGAAATGAGATCCACATTGGAATCACTAAAGAGCAGAGTTTCCCCTGAATGAAATGAGGCCACTGGCTATGAAGAATCGTCTGTGATAACAGGAAATGTCCCAAAAGAAGCCATAAAAATCAGCTGAGATCCAACCGACTTACCTAATGGGCTACATAAAGATGAATGTTCAAGAAACAAAGTTATCTGGTACATCAAAATAATTACACAGAAAATGTTATAGGGATACAGTCCATCAACGTTAGAAGTAGAAATTTATATGTTACTTGATACAATTGTTTAAAAAAATAACAAGTCAATTTATGGCATTATATGAAGAAAACTACAGAGCTTTATTTTAGTTATAATAAATAGAGTGACATGAACAGGTAACTGGATAAGAAGATTCACTATTGTAAAAAAATCAATTATTCACAAATTAATATAGAGACTTGCATATAGTGATTAAAATCCTAGTGGAACTTTTGTTTGATGTAGCATGGACAAGATGAAGACTATAGTACGTGATTCTGAATTTATGTAAGAAAATATGCAAAGTCTCTACAAAAAATATTAGATATCAAGCTTAAAGAAAAAGGTTGAGCACCAAATGATATTATGAAGTTATAACTGAACATTTTGTTACTTTAGCAACCATGGAAAAGAATCATACATCAAAGAAAATAGATATCTTCAAAAATAATTGCTACTAATATATGAAACAAGGTCATAAATCAATGAAGGAATGAGATCTTAGTCAATAATACAAAATATGAATAAATTTGTGGAATGAAAAAGTTCAATGCTGCTTCATGGTACACCAAAACCAACCCCAAATGTATCAAAAAGAAAAAAAAATCACCTTTAAGTTATATTATAGAAATCTTTTGAAAGATAAGAATTTATCAAATCTTAGATTGATAAGTTTTATACATAACAGAAATTCAAAGTGTCATAAATATTTTTATTTATTATTATTAAGTGTATTTATTTATTTAACTTCCTCATGAGTAAGGAGGATTCCTGCAACAGAGCATTGACAGTATCATCCTGTCCTACCTCTTGCTACTATAACAGAACCCTAGAGGCAGGATGGCTTATACACAAGAGAAATTTCTGCCTTGCTTTTATGGAGGCTGGGAAAGCCAACATAAAGGCACCGGCAAATTTAGTGTCTGCTGAGGGCCACTTTCTCTTTCCTGGACAGTCACCTCACCATAACTTCACATGGTGGAAGAGGCAGGGTACTGTAAGGACACTATTCCCGTTCCCAGGACAGCCCTCACACCGACTGACCTCACATAGGACCCATCTCCTAAGGCAATTGCTTTGGGGCTTACATGTTCTAGCTTTGTACATCTTGTGCTTGGGACTCAGTGTCTGTGGACACCAGGAAGACCTTTCACATACTTGTTTCAGAGCTTTGTGTGGCAAATGCTGCCGTGCAAACCTCTCCATGGTGACCACACGCTGGCTGTACCCGGTGTCACCTTCTCTTGAACATCAGGGCAAGCGTGCGGCTTTTAGCTCTTGGTTCCATGATAAGCCCTTTCTGATTCTACTTGAAAAGCATCACGTATGATAAATCAGGTCTATAAAATCTCATGGCTTAACGCTTAAGGTGCTTGCCTGCAATGCCCAAGGACCCAGGTTCGATTCCCCAGGACCCACGTAAGCCAGATGCACAAAGTGGCGCATGCGTCTGGAGTTTGTTTGCATTGGCTAGAGGCCCTGGTGTACCCATTCTCTCTATATATCTGCTTCTTTCTCTCTCTCATTATATTAAAAAAAAAATCTTATCCCTTAGCCATTAATTCCCTCCAGGGCACACTCCTCTGTTGAAATAAGCTTATCATGTCCATCAAAGAGACTGGTGCTTTCGCTTTTCTTTGGGAGACATAAAGAAATGTCCATGTGTCCCAGATAAGTCACAGATGACAGACTAAAGTATGAATGGACCAAAGTGCCACTGGGTGAACCCATGAGTTTGTTGGGGTCACTTACAGAGCATGGAGGACGGGTGGCTTCCAGAGCTTGGTCACTTAGAGGCAGGGGCATCACCTGAACGCCCACCTGTACAGGTTGCAGGCAGCTCTGCTGGTCAGAGACTCTTCTCTCGCTAGTGGCTGTTGCTTGTGCAACCTTGGAGAAGGGGAGGGGCTTGTGAATCTTGTACGTTTCAGGACCTTCCTCAATCATATGACTTGTTTATTTCTTCAGTCCCATGAGCCCTGCTCCTCTCTCTAGAATGGAATATTTCAAGTTGGAAGAAAATGATATGCAACAAGCCTTACAAATGGAAAAAAAAAAATAGGGACTGGAATTCAGGGGAATTAAAGGAAGGGGCAAAGTGGGAGAACTGGACATTGGACATGAAGAAATGAGTGTGAAAATAACCAGTGTGAATTCGGGAGGTAGGTGGGCAGTATGTATTTACTGATGATAGAAGTAACTAGATAGGGTGAAGCAAGTCTCAAGACTCTACTGGAACAATCACTGAGGTCCAGAGAGACTTGAAAATCCAGCAGCCTGATGATCTCATAGTTGTCTCACATCTCTTTTGTGTGCCCCAGTTTTTCTTGTCTCTTCAGTCTCTTCCATCTAAAAGACTTAAAGATAAGATTTTATGGACAGGTACTTGATAACAAGATGTAAATGATTCCTTCCTTAATATCCTTTTTTTAGCACCAAAAATCCCAGTTTCAACATGAAATTCAACTCTTAAAACATAGCCACTTTTGGCTGGGCATGGTGGTACATACCTTTAATCCCAGAACTTGGGAATTACAGGTAGGAGTATTGTCATGAGTTAGAGGCCACCCTGAAACTACAGAGTGAATTCCAGGTCAGCCTGGGCTAGAGCGAGACCCTAGCACCCCCCTCCAAAAAAGCCTCTTCTGATGGCTTAGCGGTTAAGCACTTGCCTGTGAAGCCTAAGGACCCTCGGTTCGAGGCTCAACTCCCCAGGACCCACGTTAGCCAGATGCACAAGGGAGTGCACGCGTCTGGAGGTCGTTTGCAGTGGCTGGAGGCCCTGGCGCGCCCATTCTCTCTCTCTCTCTCTCTCTCTCTCTCTCGCTCTGCCTCTTTCTCTCTGTTGCTCTCAAATAAATAAATAAATAAATATTTTTTTTAAAAAGCCTCTTCTTAGAAGACATATGATTAGAAACAAAAATACAAGCAGCTAAATTGAACTGACCAAGAAATAACCTAATTCACACCAGCTTGTTTAAATGCCCATGTATTTCCCTTTCAAATCACTGCAGTTTGCAGTCTATGAGATAGCTGTCTCACCCACGGACACTACCCACGGTGGAGATGAACACAATAAATGTCACGCCAGAGAAATGAAGTTTGATCCCCATACCTCCTTTCTGATTTTCCACAGAGCACATGCTATGATACCCAAATAACATCTGATATACCTACTCACTCCTTCCTCTGTGGTTGTGATTGATTTCCCATGGAGTGCTGTCTGTCTCGTTACATCAGCCTCAGAATACATCAAGTTTGCTTTCAGAAGAAACTTTTCAAAGTATGTAATAAGGCCACCCAAAACAAAACCAAAAAATAAAAAAATGTGGTTGCCAGAAAGAGAAGCAGGGTGCATTAACTACTGCATCAATTGCCATCTTCAGTGATCAGGGGAAATTCGGCAAGATGACTCCTGTTGCTGGGATGACATCGTTTACTCAGCTGTGATGGAGCAGAGCAGGGAAGGTATTTTCAGTTCATGCATTTGGCATAGCTATTAGTTACTGCGGTTAAGATGCACTGGTCTGTTTACTCTACTTGTTTCCTCACAGAGAAAATGTTAACCGTGGAAAAAGAACATTTAATGTTACAAATGATCTAGCTCACTAGTTCCATTTCCCATTTAGTATGCAATTATTGTTTAGCTTCCCTTAGCAAATGAAATTTCAAGGGCATTTCAAGGAATATAAATAATATAAAAAGGAAGGAAGACCCCAAAGATTTTTCTTCCCTGTACTTCCTTTTTTATGTATTCAGAAACAACACTGAATCATGCATATGGATGAATCAACAAAATCAGGTTAGCTAAGAAATTGGAAATTGTACTCCACTAGAACATTTGTCTTGCTCTGGAGATCTTTGTTACAGATTTGAAGAACTAATAAAAAATCACCAGCATGACTGGAACAGATGTTTTTTATGGACTTGGGTTGTTAATAGTCTTTTTAGCTCTTCCTAAGGACTTAAGCAGAATCCTCACTCGTCCTCAACACCTGAAATTATGTTAACATTGTCCAAATGTACACTAACAAGCTACATTAAAAATGCCATAAATTGGAATGGGGATAGTGGAGGTTTGGGCAAAGCAGAATAAGTTTTAAAAGTAGTAAATAAAAATAGATGTGCAGTAACTAAATAGATCAATACATAAAGATAATGATAAATAAATAAAAATAAATTTTAGACAAATCAATAAGGGCATAAAATAGTCAAAACAATAGTTATCAAATCATCATTGTATTGTATTCTTAAAGCAAAAGAAAACCCTTTTTCCTACTAGAAATTACCAGGCTCACAAGAACGCACACTAGAAAATACACTCAAAATCCTGCTCCTATGTGTACCTTGAAAGTTGCCTGAAAACGCTTTCCCTGAGAATTCATATGCAATGTTCTTTCTTCCTAAGCCCTTACAAGTTGTTCCCAGTGGAGACCAAAATTGATCAATTTTGCTGAGACTAAAATAGTAAGAAACAGCAGCTAACAAGCTTCCTGTTGTCACTGGGAAGGCTGTTTGTTGCCATCTTCTTAAACTGCATGAGTAGGTGCAAATGGGAGCACCTGCCCCCAGCCTTGGCTTCTCTCTGCCCATCTCAGTTGGTTCACTCCCCTGCTGGGCATGCCCAGTCCCATTCTGCTTAAGGCCATCTTGCCATCTGCTTCCTCTGTTCCTAGTGTTGCCCACAATTTGTTTTATCCCCATTAACAAATGATGATACACGATGAGAGGCAGAGTCAAGCCTAGCTGACTTTTCGCCTTTGCCATGAGTCACAAAGAGATCTGCAGAGATAGGCTGGTTATATAGCTCCCTTTCAGTTCTTGTGAACTATTCAGCCTTCAGTAAGTGTGCTAAGTTCTGAGACTCTTTTATCCTTCTTAACATTAGGTAGATCTTGCTTATTTCTCAAGGCTATTGTGGGGTAGGAATGCATCATCCACACAAAAGTGCCTAAAATAGCCTAGTAAGTTATCAATAAATGGTTCTTCTCATCATTCATATGTTCACTAATTCAACCAACATATTTTGAGCTTTTCCAATGCACATATCAAGTTAAGTGATGTTATGGGAATCTGGAAAATAAGACAATACCATTACCCCTCAAAAGCTTCTATTGTAGCCGGGGAAAGAAGTATAGAGACAAGTAATTATTTCATTCAACAATAATAAACTGTGTCAAGAAAGGTATATCTAATGAGTGTTTGCAAATGAGAGATAAAGGACAGAAATGTTATTTGAAAAAAGATAGCTGAATTTATATTGAAATTTTTATAAAAACAATAAACTTACAATTCATGAACTTCAATGAACCCTGAATAGGAAAATACAAAGAACCCTGTACCAACACACATAGTCAAATTTGGGAAGGGGAGAAAGTAGAAAAAAATCTGAGGGCTGGAGAGATGGCTTAGTGGTTAAGGTGCCTGCCTGCAAAACCTAAGGACTCATGTTTGACTCTCCAGGTCTGACGTAAGCCACATGCACAAGGTGATGCAAGTGTGCAAGGTCACATATGCACACAAGGGGCATGTATCTGAAGTTCAATTGCATTGGCTACAGGCCCTGGCATACCAATTCTCTCTCTCATTAAAAATATAAAAGTAACAGTGAAAAATCATTTGAAAATCATTCTGAAAAAGGGATGCATTACAGGAAAAAAAACATTAATCTACTCCATGAAACAATGAATAACTTTATTAAGTTGTTGATAGAAAATGAAATCTGGGATGGAGAGATGACTTAGTGGTTAACACACTTACCTATGAAGTATATGGATTCCGGTTCAATTCCCCAGTGCCCATGTAAGCCAGATGCACATGGTGGCACATGCATCTGGAGTTCATTTGCAGTGGCTACAGGCCTGTGTCTCTTGCTACTAATTTAAAAAAATGAAATAAAAAGGTTAGAAAAACTACCAAGTTAGAAGTCAGTATTCAATAAAAATATATATTGACATTGAATATGAAATAAACACAAAACCCATGTGACTACAGCTACCTGATTTTTGACAAAGATGCCAAAAACACACACTGGAGAGAGGATAGAATTTTCAATGAATGGTGTTAGGAAAAAGTGGACATCTATATGTAGAAAAATTAATCTAAACCCTTATCTCTCACCCTGCATAAAATTCAATTTCATATGGGTCAAGGGTATTAATGTTGCACCTGAAACTTAAATTACTAGAGGAAAAAGTAGAAAGAACATTTTAAAACAAAGCTGTAGGAGAGAACTTTCTTCAGAAACAGGACCCAGGCTGTCCAGAAAATAAGGCAAACAATCCACAGATGGAACCTCATGAAACAAAAAAGCTACTGTACAGATAAGGAAACTGTCAACTTAGTTAAAAGTCAACCAACAAGATGGGAGAAATTTTTCAGATAAACAACAGGCTACATGAAATAAGAAAATTCTTTAGACTAAAGAAAATAATACTAGATTTAAAAGGTAGACTTAAGCTGGGCATGGTTGCACATGCCTTTAATCCCAGCCCTCAGGAGGAAGAGGTAGAAAGATCACTGTGAGTTTGAGGCCAATCTGAGACTCCAAAGTGAGTTCTAGGTCAGCCTCAGCTAGAGTAAGGCCCTACCTCAAAAAATAAAATAAAATAAAATAAAATAAAATAAAATAAAATAAAATAAACCTATAGGAGAAAATAACATGATACATGATTATATTGAAGGAAAATATAACCTGATTTTCTCTCTTGAAAAGACAAATATAATAGCTAGGCACAAGGCCAATAATATATTAGTGACTTTTGTCATATCAACAAGTGCATAAAAGAAGACTGGCACATAGATGGACGGGGGTTACAAGCACACATGGTCAAGCCAAACTTTCTATATGGGGGGTGAGGATCAAGCTCACCTTCATTCTTGCACAAAAAGCATTCATGGGGATGGAGAGATTTCTCAGTGGTTAAGGTGTTTGCCTGCAAAGCCTAATGACCCAAATTCAGTTCCCCAGTACCCACATAAATCCAAATATACACACATGCATCTGGAGTTTGCTTGCAGTGGCTGGAGGCTTTGGCATGCCTGTTCTTTCCTGCTCTCCCGTCCTGTCCTTCCTCCCTCCCTCCCTCTTTCGCCCCTTGCAAATAAATAAACATATTTTTTAAAACAGCATTCTTACCTGCTAAGCCATCTCCTAGCCCCTAATAATTATGTCAATAAACAAAATAATCTTGAAAAAAGAGCACAAAATATGTACATTACTTAATTTGAAGATCCAATGAAGCTATTGTAATCTAGATATTAAGGTATAGAATAGTCAAATAGATAAAATTAACAGAATTAAGAATAAAAATAAACCTACTTATGCACCATCAGTTGCTTACTTACAAATGCACTCGTGAACTTAATGGAGCCAGGAATCTTTCTGGTGAATGGTTTGGGAATAGCTACATTACCAAACTTTACAAAATTCAACTCTTTCCTTACATCATGCACACAAAAATTAACTTAAAGTATATTGTAGGGTTGGGGATGTGGCTCACTTCACAGTACATGCCCTCCATGCAGGAAGCCCTGGATTTGATGTTCATAAGACCTTTATTCATAATCTAGTCCTAACAGCCCAATAATCTGTGTAAAGATGAATACATAAAAACACATTCCAACACAGTTATACAACTGCAGACAACATAATATACAACTTGGGTATAAATAACTGAGGCACTTTGTACATTTCACACAAGATTGTACCTAAATAAAATTTAAATAAATAGTTGAGCATTATTCAGAAATAAAGTAGGGAAAGGAAATAGAGGAGTTCAAAAGGTATGAACACTTTCATATATGAAGAAATGCTATTTAACTTAGAATAGCCTTGGAAATCCTCTTCTGAATGGGATTTGCAGAAAAAAATTATGAAAAAAGAGGAGATTTACTGAGGGGAAGAATATTGCAGGCACCGTGATCAGAAAGTGCAAATGCCTTCAAGCAGACATGCACTTGGCTTGTGTAAGACTCACCACACAGTCATTGTCAAGGACACCCGCTTGAGGAGGAGATGTGTACCTCTCTGAAATACATCATTTTTCATCCAGTTTCCTGACCCATAACTCCCAAAGCCCTTGGAATCTCTTAGATGATAAGTGCCTTGTTATATGTTAATAACATGGCTGGTAACTGGAGACTTTTGGATAACCTTATGGTGAATGCTGGTTGCCAGGCGAACCAACTAGTGATTTGAGGGTTAAACTTTTTAATACCACAGTGCACCTTCCTGGGAAGGGAGGAAATAAAAAGTTTAGTTGATCAATATCAATAGCCACTGACGTGCTCAGTCATACTTACATAATTAAGCCTCCATTAAAAAGTCAAAAAGGGGAGCTGGAGAAATAGTTCAATGATTAAATGTACTTTCTTGCAAAGCCCAATGGTCTGAGTTCAATTCCCCAGTACCACATAGAGCCAGAATCACAAAATGGCACATGTATCTGAAATTTGTTTGCAGTCACAAGAGGCCCTGGCATACCCATGTTCATTCTCGTTCTCCTTTTCTCTCTTTAAAATAAATAAATATTTTTAAAAAAGATTAGGGGACTGGAGAGATGGCTTAGTGGTTAATGCACTAGCTAATGAAGCCTAATGACCCAGGTTTGATTCCCCAGTACCCACATAAGCCAGATGCACATGGCGCATGTGTCTGGAGTTCATTTGCAGCAGCTACAGGCCCTGGTACACCCATTCTTTCTCTCTCTCTGACTCTCTCTCTCAAATAAATAAATATAAATACAATATTTTTTAAAACATATTAGTTTTTGGAATATTTGATGGTGACTAAAGGGTACAATTTCCATAGAAGGAGTGGTTGTTTTCATTTAAAATGTCCCCCATAGCCTTGTGCATTTGTGAAGAAGCATCACACTTGATCCCCAGCTGGTGAAGCCTTTGGGAGGTGGAGCCTTGCTGGAGATACGTCAGTGAGGGTAGGCCTTGGGATTTCATAGTCTAGTCTACTTGGTAGTGCTAGCTAGCTCACTCTTGCTGCTTCCTCCATGCTAATATGTGGTAATGTGAGCCACCTTCCTGCTCATGCGATGCTTTCCTTGCCATTATGAAGCTCCCCCTTGAAACTGTAAGCTGAAATACACCCTTCCCTTCTATGAGCGGCTTCTGGTTGGGTGTTTTGTCACAGCAATGAGAAAGGAACTGCAACAGAGGACATGGGAGCTCAGAGCCCTTTTCCCATATGCCCTGCTTAGTATGTCTCTTCCATTTGAATCCTTTATAGTATCTACTATAATAAGTGAGTAAATGTGAGTGAAGTGTTTCCCTAAGTCCTGTGAGCCACTCTTAAAAATTGGCAGAACCCAGACATCATGGGGACTTGTTAGGGCTGAGTGTGGGATACAGAAAGACGAAGATATTAAGGATGATTTGGAGTTTTCAACCTGAGTATAATGAGGGTTTGAATCCATCTCCCTAACACACATACACACACACACACACACACACACACACACATGCATACACACACACACACACACCTGATGTGACTTCAGTGCTAATGAGCATTCAACCACCCATACCTTCTTCTCCCCAGAACCTCAACAATGGTCATTCCTGACCCCTATCCATTTCAGTTCAGCTTATGGGATAAAAGGGTTTATTTCAGGCTTAGAGATTCCAGGAGAAACTTCATCATGGCAGAAGTTGCCTCATTCCATACATCCACAGCAAAGAGAGAAAATCAATTCTAGCTAGTATGAACAGCAGAGCTGAAGCTGCCTCTCTACACACCTCTTAGAGCTTGGCTCAGGATCCACCCCCAGTGATATAACTCCCACCAGCAGAGCTGTGCCTGCTGAAGACTAAATTGGAAGTATAATAAAAAATATGCCAGGCTATGGGAGACATACATTTATATTCAAACCACACATTCCACCCCTGGCTCCATAGACTCATGACCATCTTACAATGCAAAATGTACTCAGTCTAACTTCAAAAGTACTGATAGTCTTTACCCACATTAACATTATTCAAAGTTCAAAGTCTCATCTGAGATTCAAAACTGTTTCATAACTGTGAGCCCTGCAAAATAAAAATACAAGTTACATACTTTAACACATAATGGCACAGAGTAAACACTCCCATCGCAAAAAGAAGGCATAACAAGGAAAGACTGGGCCAATACAAAATCAATAACAAGCAGGTAAATATCAAGCATCTGCAGTTCCAAGTTCAACATCATAATCAGTGAGGAAGTCTCTGGGTTTCTCATTCTGTCCCTCTAGCTGAGCTGCTCACAACCCAGCGAAAATTCCATCCTGAACCAGCAGCTCTCCATGGCAGGTGTTCTACAGTCCTGGTACATCTGAAAATATCCTCAGGTCTACACTGCTAACTACAGATTATCTTCATAGCTCCAAAATGGCCCTCCTGAGTCTCCATACAGGGATTTCAACCCCACTTCACATTGCCACATCCCAGCAGCTCCGGGAACCCTGAACTGCTTCCATGCATCTTTCATGCTTCCAAAACCAGCATCATGTGGGTGTCATAGCCAAATTTGTAAATCCAAGGGGCAATAAAGCTTAACCTTGAAGATCAGTATACTCTTCCTCCAGTCTTCTTTCAAGCCACCTGTTTTCAAAAGAATTTGCATTCTTACTAGCCTGAATCATCAATGGATGGGTTTCACCCACCCTCAGGTATTTTTCCCTTTGTGCCAATGCAAAAGGGGAGACCCACACTTAAGGGTGGTAATCTCCCTTAACAATTGCAGCTTAAATAACCTAAAACCAGTCTTTTCCCCTATAACTTCAGACTTGCTTGAATTCTCCTTGTGATAAACTGTGCATCTTTCATATGTTTCTGTATACTTCTACCAGTCCATTGCTTTTCAACTCAACTTTGTTCAAATTCTCAGACATGGGAAGATGAACAGAAAGAGCCTTTCTGCAATTAGCCCAGTTCCAACAGAGTTCTCTCCATTCCCTTTTAAGCTTCATGAAATGAATCCCTCATAGTCCACAACTCTCTCTGCATTTTGCATTTTCAAACTCTCACCAGAATAACCCATAAAACTGGGCATACAGCACTGCACGTCTTCTCCAGTCCAAAGTACCAAATCCTTCCACATTCATCCCACAAACACATTCCAAAAGATCAAAGCCCACATGGCCAGATGCATCACAGCAACAACCCTATTTCTGGGCACCAGTTTTCTGTACCAGTTACCTTTGCATTGTTTGGACAAACACATAACCAGAAGCAGCTCATGGGAGGAAAATTTGTTTTTTTAATCATCTCAGACTTACAGATTCCAAAGGAAGCTTCATCACATCAGGGGAAGGTAGCTTACTCCACACATCCACAGCAGAGACAGAAAACCAACACTCGCCAGCAAGCATGAACAGCCAGAACTCAAGCTGGCTCTCTACAAATCAAGCAGGGCTGGACTCAAGATCATGCCTCCCCTCTCCAGTGACACACTTCCTCCAGCAGGGCTCCATCTGTTGAAGACTAAGTAGGAAGGCTAATTGGTAAATTTCCATTCCTACTAGTTTGCACCTTCTGTGGGTGGACATACATTTATATTCAAACCACCACAGAGGTCCTACTGCTGGAAATTGTCCAGGGCCCCTCTGCTCCCTCCCTCCTAAATTGGTCTTCCCCAAATTGCCAGGTAATTTGGTAATCAATTTCTGGTTTTCTGTATAGTCCCTGTAGTTTTGGCATTCTTTCACTCTGCCTGGTCCTCAACTCCACCTTTGCCATGAATTTTGTTTTAGAAATCCCCCTGACCCATGCACTAAAGCCTTAGGTTACTGGGGTCTTAAATCTTTACCATAAACTCCAGACCTGGGAAGAGACCCAAACTATCTTATGTAGACCTGAACAAAAATGTACATATCATAAAATTTAATTTTTTTCATATCATAAAATTTGAAGGTAAACCATTAGATGAATTTATGTCCCAGACAAGGGCCAGACAAAGGTTGAGGGAGCCTAACCCACACCCTTGGCTCCAAAGACCTGAGTACCCTACTAGGCTAAAGAAATGGAGCTGGGCTACTGTAACTAATCCACTCAACAGAGCTGTTTTTTTTTTTTCTATAAGGCATCCTTTTATAATTTTCATTATTTCATCATATGCAAAAGAAGTCCCAGGTTTAAGACCAGACAAGTACAAAACTTGGACTTTTTTTTTTTTCTTTATAGAAACTACATTAAAGCTTTTATAGAGCCCCTTAAACTGCTGCCCTTCTTGCTAAGTGTTTCTGTAAAATTTAATAAATCACCATGTTTCACTGATACAGGAGATCAGAAGGGAGTTTTCCTAGTAGCATCCCTTGTCTTGCCCTCGTCCACGTGTCGTCTTCCCTCCTGCACTCCAGAAATGGAAACAGCTCTTCTCTCCTGAGCGTGGTTCCTTTCTCTGTGATGTCGTTCCCACTGAACCTGAGGAGCTGACATAATTGTGTGATTCATACCTAGTGAAAGTTGAACTTTGAACAGTAACTGGAGATCTGAGCAGATCAAGGCATTTGATGAGAGTCTGTACTTGACAATGCCAGCATCCCTCCTTTTCTGAATAATAATAGAACCAATTCAATGCCCTCTGCTTTCCTGCTATTACAATGTTGAATTCAAGTGTCAGTGTGACCTGACTGTTTATCGGGTAAGAACTCAATTAATTTGTGTCCAGACTCATTAATTGCTCTTAATTCACATTTGACCAATGTGTTGGAATCCTGGCCCCTGGTTCCACTTTTGAATGGAAATCTCCCTCTTGGTAGAAACACGACATGAGCAGGCATTCAGAGACTCACTGCTGATTCTGCTGGGAATTTTTTCCCTATTACCACAGTTGCTGAATTCCCTTGACTAAATCTCAGCAATAGGCTCAGAGAAGCTGCTTTTTAAAAGACAGGTTAAAATATTATAAATCCTGCTAGGCTCTTGCATGTTTTTTTTAAAAATTTTTTTTCTTAGTTCATGAAGAGCCTTGTGACACAGCATAAAGAATCGTGACTTTGAGCCAGGTGTGGCCATGCATGCCTGTAACCCCAGTCCTGTGGAGGGTGAAACCATTGGAGCTCACTGGTTAGCCAGTCTGACTGAGAACTAACAGCAGCTCCAGGGTCAGTGAGAGATTCCGCTTAAGGGAAACAAAGCAGATGAGTGAAAGAAAGACATCTGATGCTCTTCTCTGGCCTCTGAACACATGTGCACAGAACGCAGATATCTACACACACACAAAACATTGCATATACTACATAAGCCAGACATGCAAGAGAATCTTGGCATAGATGCAATGCACACACTGACATAGATGCAATGCACACACTGGTGTTTAAAAAATATTTATTTATTTATTTGACAGAGAGAATGAGGAGGAGAGAGAGAGAGAGAAAGAGAGAGAATGGGTGCACCAGGACCTCCAGCCACTGCAAACGAACTCCAGACGTGTGTTCCCCCTTGTGCATCTGGCTAACGTGGGTCCTGGGGAATCAAACCTGGTTCCATTGGCTTTGCAGGCAAACACCTCAACTGCGAAGCCATCTCTCCAGCCGCACACTGGGTCTTAAGTGAATAATTGTTAAGCAAGAGATTATTCCTTACTCTCCCCATAAGGCACTTGTAATTTGTGTTGCCTTAAAAGACCTCAGTGTCCATGTTTGTAATGGCAACAGGTCAGAAGAGATGGGTTCTAGAGATGCAGTCTTAGGGGCGGTTAAATTCCCATCTTCCCCCGTTTTCTGCAATGTTCTTTAGGCAAATCAAAGTCAAAGGTTGAAGAACCCAAGTGTCCTCCAGGAGTTACTTTGGTGTCTGTCCTCCTAAAGTGGATGGCTTTGGGGACAAGCCATGTGCCCTGGGGACAGTTCTCAGACAGCTTAAGAAATCTGGGGGATCACTAAATACAGCCACTATTAGGTTCTGATGTCTCCA
Source organism: Dipus sagitta (assembly GCA_036346955.1). Lineage (NCBI taxonomy): Eukaryota > Metazoa > Chordata > Mammalia > Rodentia > Dipodidae > Dipus > Dipus sagitta. Next base: position 43,635,664 of record CM070788.1, read on the forward strand.
GAAGCTCACTTTATCTTTCTGACGTATTTCAAAAGCACTTCGTTGGTTTGGTTTTGTGATGGGTTCTCATGTACTCCAGACTGGCCTTGAACTCACTATGTACCTGAGGATGGTCTTGAACTCCTGGTCCTCCCACCTCCACCTCACACATGTGGGGATTACAAGCATGCACCCCCAAGCCCTGGCTATGAGGTGCTGGGGGTTCAACCCAGGCCTTCATGCCTCCTAGGCAAGCACTCTACCAATTAAATTATATCCCCATTCCGGAAAGAACTTTGGGCGGAAAAATCTTTAGACCACGTAGACATTTCCCACTGTCTGAATAAAACAACCAGTCTTATCATGAACGGGATTGGGAAACACTCACAAAGACAAAGCTTTCTAAGGAGAGACTCACAGCAAACTCTTTGCTAGTCTATGCTTCACAAATATTCTCCCACTCAATTTTTTATGTTCGTCGGTTGTTGGTGTGTGAGTGTGTAATTGCAGGGGCACGCGTGCCACAGGTGCTAGAGTCCAAGAGCTCTCACTCACCCGCTGCTCACTCTCCCCTGCCATCCTGGCCGGGTTAAAACCCTGGGGATGTGGAACAGCCTCCTGGAGTGGTAACTGAGTATACCTCTGGGCTAAGAGAAGGGAGGGCCTCCTTTCCCCAGCCACTACCTCTGCCTACCACCCAAGGCCCCTCCCTCCCAGAGCAATTTCTCAAGTCTTTCCCCGAACCCCACGGCCTGGCCCACTCTCATTCCATTTTTCTGGATCTCCTGCTTTTCAGGCGTGGGCCTCCCTCCCTTCTCCTCTCTCTCCCTCTATTTCTAGTGCACACACCCCCTTTCCCTTCTCTTCTTGCTCTTTCTCTTCTCTCTTTCCTCACTTTTCCCCATCTCTTATTATAATAAACTCTGATATCCAAGAAGCTCTCTGTTTTGGTCTTCCATTGTGAACCCCAAAGTCTAACAACAGGTGCGTGTGTGTGTGTGTGTGTGTGTGTGTGTGTGTAGGTCAGGCAAGGTTGGTCCTTGCCTGTCCACCTCATTTGAGACAGGGTTTCTTGCATTGCTGTTCTTTGCTACAGTCACCATGGGCTTCTGGAATGTTCTCCTGCCTCAGCCTCCCATCTCATCATGAGTGTCAGCATCAGCTGCTAAGATTATAAGAGCCAGCCCAGCTTCCAGCTTTCTAACTTTCTCCATGGGGTCTGGGGATCGAATGGGTACTCCGGGTGAGCTGCTTCCCCATCCCTATTCCAGTCAGCTCTTTAAAGGGTTAATCTCTTATTTATTTATTTGTTTGTTTGTTTGTTTGTTTGAGAGAGAGAGAAGAGAATCGGTACACCAGGGCCTCCAGCCACTGCAACCGAACTCCAGACATGTGCACCACCTTGCGTGCATGTGCTGGCGTCACCTTTGTGTCTGGCTTAAGTGGGACCTGGAGAGTCAAACATGGATCCTTAGGCTTTGCAGGCAAGCACCTCAACCACTAAGCCATCTCTCCAGCCCGAGTGTTAGTCTCTTAGTAGCCATTGTCATGGATAGTTGATTTAAAATGGAAGAGACGATTTTAAAAATTAATCATAGGCACAACACTAACCTGAGATTGATAAGAATGGATCTCTACTTCAGTTTTAACGAGCACTGTTTGGCTGAGATGTCATGCGGTGTGAAATTGGGGAAGAAACTGAGGGCAACGCAGCAATGGGGAATTCCTTTAAATGGTGACTGTTCTTATCCAGTTTATGAAAATACTTCTGTGACTAAAAACTAAAAGCTTACTGTTTACTGCCCAGTTCCAAGGCTGGAAAGGTTTTTTCTTGGCGGGTTGGGGGGGGGGGCAGTTGGGTTGATGGCTCAGCTAGTAAGGCACTTGCCTGCAAAGTTTGATTCCCTGGTACCCACGTAGGGTCAGATACACAGAGTGGCGCATGCATGGGGAGCCTGTTTGCAACAACTAGAGGCCCTGGCATGTCTATATGCTCTCTCTCGGCAAATAAATGAAGAATTACAATAATTTTTTTTTTGTTTTTTTGTTTTTCGAGGTAAGGTTTCACTCTAATCCAGGCTGACCTGGAATTCACCATGTAGTCCCAGGGTGGCCTCAAACTCATGGCAATCCTCCTACCTCTGCCTCCCAAGTGCTGGGATAAAGGCATATGCCACCATGTCCATCCAATAAGATATTTTTAGAAAAAAATATGTTTAACTGCCACTTCTATATTTGAACCAGAAGGTTCAATGTCCTGAGTCAATGGACAGAATTAAGAATTACTTACACTTTTTTTTTTTTTTTTTTTTTGAGATAGGGCCTCACTCTAGCCCAGGCTGACCTGGAATTCAGTATGGAGTCTCAGGGTGGCCTCGAACTCATGGTGATCCTCCTACCCCTGCCTCCAGAGTGCTTGAATTAAAGGTGTGCGCCACCACACCTGGCAACTTACACTTTTGGGCATGGGCACTTAAAAGCACGAGCATTAGGGCTGGGGAGATGGCTTAGTGGATGAAGTGTTTGCCATGTAAGCATGAATGCCCAAGCTCAGATCCTCAGAACCCATAGCAAAACACCACCAAAGCAAACAGCGGCTGTAGCACCAGCATCCGCAATTCTGTCTGTCTGTGATTCTTGTCTGAGAAACTCTGCACAGTCAGTGAAATGAAGGAAGTTATTTTGGTGTGCCAGAGGTTGTGCAAGCTCATGTACAAGGATAAGAAATGAACAGCACCTGACCTCATACACAGTGAACTTTCTTGTTCTCCCAATAGAATTCATACTTTTCTGTCACTTAAGGAACTACAAGGAGGGGTGGGAAGATGGCTCAGGGGTTAAGGCACTGCCTGCAAAGCCTAACAACCCAGGTAAGATTCTTCCGCACCCATGTACAGCCAGATGCACAAGGTAGCCCTGGCATCTGGAGTTCCTCTGCAGTGGCTTAAGGCCTCTCTCTCTCTCTCTCTCTCTCTCTCTCTCTCTCCTCTCCTCTCCTCTCCATCTTTCTCTCTCACACTGTCTCTCATAAATAAATAAAATATTTTTAAAAAACAAAGAACTGTAAGTAATGAGTTTAGGGATCCAGATCTGGAGATTTGAAGCCATCACGGCCCTGCCCATGACCTGTGGCAAGCTTCTGTGCACACCCTGCTGGATTTTGCTGCTCTATTAAGAAAAGATGGGTGGGGAGTTCCAGGAGCATCTTAACCTAACCAGAAGAGCACATTTTTATACTTAGACCTCTGTAGCTGTGGGTATAAAGAGTGGACATCGGGCATGACTGATAATTGAGTCAGAGGCTGCGGTAAGACAGGGTATAGACCAGAAGTAGGGAACTGTTGTGTTGGGTGCTGGGAAGAAGAGAATGAGTGTTGTAGTCGCAAGGTCCAAGGTCAAGTTCTTTCTTACTACTGCCTCTGAGACCTGAGACAAGTAATTGATGCTCTCCAAATTTCAGCTTCTTCATCTCTACACTGATATGAATGATAGAAATGATAGAACAGTGGAAATGAGGTGTTTGGCTCTCCCCCACCGCCACCATCAAAAGTTAGGAACCTGGGGCTGGGAAGATAGCTCAGCCATTCAAAGCACTTCCTTGCAAAGTCTGCAGGCCTGGGTTCAAGTCCCAAGCCACCAATGTAAACTGGACACACAAAAAAAATTGGTGCAGTGGCAAGAGGCCTTGGTGCACATACACACACACACACACACACACACACACAAATTAATACTTGTTTTATAGTTGATAACTTGACATAATAACCCCACACTCAATTTCATTAGCCTTGGCAGCTGTTTCTTGTCACTGCATGTGTAAGTAGCTACAAGGGGTAAATTTAAGGCCAAGATCCAAACACATGACCAAGGACTTATACTGTTCATTCATTTACTCATCTAGTCAAACAACAATAAGCACAGTACCCAGGCATGAAGCCCCTTCTCTGAGCCTTGTACCTTACAGAGCTTGGACAGTCCCCAGTATCCACCAGCCCACAGTCTTGTGGGACAGAGAGATATTGTAACTAATGGTAACCATGAAATGCTTCACAGGAATCTTAAGATGAGCACATGTCTTCTTACATCCTGTTTTTTTTTTTTTTTTTTTTTTTTTTTGAACACTGATCACTAGCATAGGAGGGAGAGCTTTTGAAATGTAGCCCTCGGACCCTGGTTCCCAAGCCCTAATGTCTGCTTCCTGTCACTTTGTGTGTAAGTAATTGCAAATGGCTTAGTTAGGTGCCCTGGATTCAAAGAGTTAAGGAAATTATGCATAGATCTGCCATTAGCACTAATGGGGGGGGGGTTACATGCACAAATCCTCCACACACCGAGAAGAGAATAGACTCTTCTCATTCATACATAATAGATCTGTAGAAAAATTAGCATGTACGCTTTTAGGAGCTGAACTTGAAGATGTACCTTTTATGGGAAATATGTAAATAAGGAGAGAGGATGCGGTGAAGGACAAGTGTGAGGAGCTCCTTGTCTGGTGCACGAGCACCTTGTCAATTTCGCTTCTGCGGGAAGAAGCACCACCGCCCGTCTCTGCAGCGCTTCCCCGGCACATGCATCTTCCCGGTCCACTACCGAATTCCCCCAGACACAGCTTACTTCGCCAAATTTTCCAGGTCCCCTGGGAAGAAGGAAGTGGGCCAGAGCTCTTTATCAGTCAGCAAGCAAGGGCTAACGTGCACATTTTCCTCAGAAGCATTTTTGTTTTCCCCCTTCAGATGTTACTGTTAAACTGCTTTATAATGAAACCTGTTTCAGGCACGAGGAAATGAGGTATTCATTGTAAGAGTGTCAACTCTCCCGGTTAGCTGGTCATCCCTGCAGACCCCAGCAACAGAAAATAATGGGCAAGACTGAAAGGAAGGGACAAAGCCACCCGTGTCCTCTAGGGTACTGTACCAGCCCAAAGAGAAAGGAAATTCTCTGTCCCCACTGCCTATATCAACTTCCTCTGTACTCCTTCCCATCAGCCTAGTCGCTAGTCCGACATTTATGAGGCTGTGTTTCATTCATGGACAATGTTGAGACAGAAAGGCGGCTTCCATCCAGAGCGACAAGCCGAGTCCCTTTCTCAGCTCATTTCTGAGACAAGGTCGAAGTCAGCCTCTTTCACAATCGCATGGACAGAGCACCCTTGCTCTGATTCACCCTCCATAGTTTATCCCTTGCTTCCCACCCCCAAGCGGCAGGCTGCCCCACCGGGCCTGCCTAGCCATCCTTCTAGCCTTCTATTTTACATCCCTGGCCCATGGTTCGTTCTGTGGAGCCGGAGTTGCAGCTGCAGTTGAGTAGATAGGAGGGAGCTGTAGGAATCTTTATTGGAGAGTCTTGTCCCACGTCCCAAAGACACGCCCTGCAGATGGTGGGTGCTTGTTCTTGATGTCCTAAAGCTACATCAGAACGGATAGCAACATGAAATAAGAGGGAAAATTCATAGCCACCACCGCCACCACTGGTTATGGGTGACATGGACCAAATCCATCTGCCCATTAAAAAAGGTAAGGGTCATCATAGTCAAAATGTGCACCTATCAGATATATATAACACTGATATATAGATATATAACATATATATATCAGATACATGACATAGAAATTGAAATTTTTTTAATTTTTTGCTTGTTTATTTTTATTTATTTGAGAGAGACAGCGAGAGAGAAGAAAGAGGCAGAGAGCAAGACAGAGAATGGGCGAGCCATGGCTTCCAGCCACTGCAAATGAACTCCAGATGCGTGCACCCCCTTATGCATCTGGCTAACGTCGGTCCTGGGGAATCAAGCCTTGAACCTGGGGTCCTTAGGCTTCACAGGCAAGCGCTTAACCGCTAAGCCATCTCTCCAGCCCAGAAATTGATATTTTTGTAAGACTATCTAAAATGCACGTTTTATGTAACTTAAAATCCCAATTAGGTGGTTTCTTGCTAGTATCGATCATTATCCTGGATGACAGCGTTTGGAAGGAGAGAGTTAAAGAAGTTTAAAAAAAAAACTGAGAAAGCTTGAGCTGGCGTCGCGCATGCAAATGAATGCATTATGGTAGTGGGTTTTTTTTTCCGCTGAATAAATTTACATCAGTTAGATCTGATGTAATTCTGCGACCAATGAAACTTAAATATATACATATTTTGTCACAAAAGCCCTCACAGCTATAAGCCTTTGATTAAGAGCTATTGTAAAACTAAGAATAAATTTCCGTCAAGCCGTTTTCAATGTGACAACTTTTATTACTCATTTTACCCATAAGTACACTTTAACTGGCATTTTTCCAGTAGCCCAATATAAGAAATCCCTCCAATTTTCCTAGATCTTTTAACAATTTTCATAAACTGATGAAATTTCATAAACTCCCATCATAAAGAATGAATACTGTAAGCTGTTTCTAGCCAAAGACGTGTGTGTGTGTGTGTGTGAGAGAGAGAGAGAGAGAGGTAAATGGCTACTTTATATATTTCCAATTGAACCAAAAATCCATCACAAAATAAAGCTGTGGAGACAATGGTGACAATAGGCTCTTTAAGAATGAGCGGTCACCTGGATCTTCTGTTGCTTGATTATATTAAGCCATTGCAAGAACAAGAACAGGAGCCACCATTCCAGGCATTTGACTTGGTCACCTATGGAGTCATCGCCAATTAGTATGCAAGGAAAACAGCGCAGAAGCAGGCTGCAGCCGCCGCCGTAACGCTGCGAGTGATCTTCCCATGTAATTACAATTTGTTTCATCGCAGTCATTTCACATGGCAAATTAGTGAAGCTGCGATTAGGGAGCTTTGCATGGTGGAGCTGTGACAAGATTATGAAAGAGTAGCCTGCCATGAGGCTATCATATTTAAGGGCAACAAATAATTTAAAGCACTGGTAATCATGACCAGTTGTTGAGTGTCTGCATGCCAGCCGCTGTTAGCCAGGCTCTGCTCTCAGCAGCCCTAACATCCAGGCACTTGTTTGTCCATTTTACAGTTGAGAAAATGGTACTGGAAAATTCCATGGCTAATTCCCATAGCTCATAAATGGCAGAGTTAAGATATCAGTCCAGGCTGGTCTGATGCTAAAAGCTGAACTCTTCCACAATGCAACTGTGCAACAAGAAATTAGAAAACGAATGGATGTCCTCAGGCAAAATCCTACTAGGTCAAAAGAACAGTGGCTCCAATGGCAAGAATTTCCTAGGAAGTCACTGAAATCATCTTTTTACTTATTTTTATAATATCTCTTTATTTGCTAAGGGAGAGAGAATAGGCACACCAGGGCTTCTTGCCATTGCAAAGGAACTCCAGATATGTGTGTGACTTTGCACATCTGGTTTTATGAGAGTACTGGGGAGTCAGGCTTTGTAAACAAATGCCTTTAACTACTGAGTCATCTCTCCAGTCCAATCATCTTTTTTCGTACGTGTGAGTGTGTATGTGTGTTCATGTCTGTGTGTGTGTATGTAGGTGTGCATGTAGGAAGGGGTGCATGTGTCTGGGGACACATCTTGAGTGTCCCCTTGGGTGTTATCCTTGCGAATGCCCTCCACCTTGTTTTAATTAGGGTCTCTCACTGGCCTGGAGTTTACCAAGTAGGCCAGACTGGCTTTCCAGGAAGCCCCATGGGTCCTCTTGTCTCCAACTCCCCAGTACTAGGATTCCAGGCACATGCTACCACACCCAGTGTTTTATGTGAGTATTGGGAATCCAAGTCAGGCCTTCGTGCTGCAAGGAAAAGACACTATCTCCCTAGCCCCACCAAAGTCATCTTTAAAAACCACCAAAGTGGGGCTGAGGAGATAGCTCAGTCAGTAAAGCACTTGTCACATGAGGGTGAGGACCACAGTTCAGATCCTCAGCACCCATGTAAATGCTGGATGAGTGTGGGAGTCACCTGTGATCATAGCATACATGAGGGAGGGATGCTGCCTCGCTAGAAGAAATAGGAGAGCAGGGCTGGAGGGATGGCTTAGCAGTTAAAGCCCTTTCCTGCAAAGCCAACGGACCCAGGTTTGATTCCCCAGGACCCATGTAAGCCAAATACACAAGGTGGCACATATGTCTAGAGTTCATTTGCAGCAGCTGGAGGCCCTGGTGTGCCCATTCTCTCTTCCTCCCTCCCTCCCCCTCCCTCCCTCTCTCTCTTTCTCTCTCTCAAATAAATAAATTTTTAAGAAAAATAAATCAATAGGAGAGCAGTTAAGGAAAATTCCAACATCAACCTCTGACCTCACACACACTGATATGACACAGGAGTCCACACCCACAAATGTCCACTCCTGGCTGCCACACTCACACGTGTGGACACACACCAAAACCTACACATGTGTGCTCACGCAAGCACACATACACACACAAAAATTTCCTCCAAAGTAGCACTGTATTACCATAGGCCTAATAGTGTGTCGCTATTTATGAGGGTTGTTTGTCGTAGAAGGCTAATCTTGTTTCTATTATGAAATGATATAAAATCGCGAATTGCCTACTGTTTGCATTATATTTAATATCTTTAAAAAATGTTTCTCACACATTTTTCTCATCTGATGCATACGGGATGGAAATGTACAAATCCGGACGTGGAACTTCACAGGATATCCAAAATAAAGATAAAAGCAGTACTTTTCAAATAGCAGCAATGAGTATTAGAATCACTTTGCGTTCATTGAAATACAGATTTAAAGGTCAAAATCTTTACTTGTGAGCCAGGCGTGGTGGTGCACGCCTTTAATCCCAGCACTTGGGAGGCTGAGGTAAGAGGATTACCATGAGTTCAAGGCCACCCTGAGACTAGATGGTGAATTCCAGGTTAGCCTGGGCTAGAGAGTGAGACCCTACCTTGAATAACCAATAATAATAATAATAATAATCTCTACTTGTGGAATCTGTATTAATACCTGATGATTCAGTTAATAGGGACAAATAAGCCAACTCAGTATCCTGTCTTGAAAAACACTGGCTTATATGAGAAGGGTGATGACACAACCTGACCCGTGTCCTGCACGGCAGTGTGAGGAATGGGGCTCCCTCCGCGCTTCCTTCACAGTGCCGTGCTTCCCATAGCAGGTGACCTCGAGCAGTGAGAGACGGGTACATGGTTACTCTTGTTCCCAAATTCCACATGCCATCTCTGCCTCTCCAGTCTTTTCCTTCCTTGTAGCCACTCAATCCTCTTCTTTTCCACTCTACGGGCCTTTTAAGTCCTCAGAGGGACCCCACACATTTAAAAAGACCTTGCCAACAACAAATATGTTCTTTTCATATTTTTTTTTATTTTTTACTTATTTGAGAGTGACAGACAGAGAGAAAGAGGCAGATAGAGAAAGAATGGGCGCGCCAGGGCCTCCAGCCACTGCAAACGAACTCCAGACGCATGCGCCCCCTTGTGCATCTGGCGAACGTGGGTCCTGGGGAATCGAGCCTCGAACCGGGGTCCTTAGGCTTCACAGGCAAGCGCTTAACCACTAAGCCATTCCTCCAGCCCATAACAAATATGTTTTAATACCCAGCACCATGTTGGAGTCTGTTGCCAGTGTTCAGCGTATGTTCCCAGCTCTCCAGCCAGTCACATAAAAGCCACAGCAGTGTGAAGTTAGGAAATTTGTATCTCTGGGTACCAAGATCACATTGGGAATTTGACAGTTCACCACAGGGCCAGCACACTTGTGATGGTTTGCAATGTCAATTTGACAGAACCTAGAATCACTTGTGAGGGATAACCTAGATGAAGTTAGCTTGCCGATATATCTGGAAAAATTATCTTGATTAGAGGTTAATTGTTCAAGATCTATTTTGACTGTGGGTGGCACTGTCCCACAGGCTGGGGGTCCTGCACTGTTTGTAAAGAAGGGAGCTGGTTGGACACCAGCATTCATTGCCCTCTGCCTTCTCCCTGCTGATGTTACAGTGGGGTGTGAATCTTCTGCTCTTCTCATGCTTTCCCTGCCATAATGGACTGGACCCTCTGGAACTGTAAGCTGAAATGTACTCATTCCTTCCTTAAGCTGCTTCTGGTCAGGTATTTTGTCCCAGCAACGAGAAACAGATCCATAGATACAGCAGTCTATTTTCTGGTTGAGGGCCCAGGAAGGAAAATTCTAACCCCAGAATCCCCATACTCAACCCCAAGCTTCCCCCAGTCTTAAAGGAGTCTCCCCAGAGCACCAGGTCCCAGGGCTAGTCCTCAGCACAGCGGTCTCTGCTTTCTCTCTCTCCATGTCTGTCTGCCCCATTAAGCGAGAATATCCAAGAGCCACTCTGTGCTGAACCCTGACTTCCTGGGACTTAACCCAGGGCCAGGCACATAGCAGATGCTCAGTATGTGTTTTCAAGTAAAAGTGATATCAAGAAATTAATCAAGTAACAAATCACTGGTAGGAAATTTATCATTAGGGCTAGTCTTTAGGTTCTGCACTTATTTCTATCAGTCCTTTGTAGGAACCAGACATACATTTTCCCCTAGATACCCTTATCATAATGGAATCTATGGACTGGGCAAGAAGTATTCTTGAACTTTAATTAGGCTCTGTGAATGAGCGTGGTGTGTGTGTGTGTGTGTGTGTGTGTGTGTGTGTGTGTTAAAGGGGAGTATGAGACTTATTTTTCTATGTGTTGTTTTGTGTGTTTCTTGATTTTTTTAAATTCTAATTTGTTTTATTTTGAGGCTGAGTCTCATTGTAGCTGAGGCTGGCCTCAAACTCATGTTGATCTTCCTACCTCGGCCTCGCAACGCCCTGGGTTTGTTTTTTTTTTTTTTTTTTTTTTTTTTTTTTTTTTGAGACAGGGTCTCATGTAGGTTAGCATCCCCTCCAACTCACTGTGTAGCTGAGGATGACCTGAAAATTCTCATCCTCCTTCCTCTGCCTCCCTCCAGGCAGGCAACATCATGCCCAGTTTTATGGGTTGCTAGAAATCAAACCAAGGGCTTCATGCATGCTAGGCAAGCACTGTACCAACTGGGCCAAAGCACAGCCCTGCTACATATTTTTTTAAAAAATATTATTTATTTATTTATTTATTTATTTAACAGAGAGAAAGAGAGAGAATGGGTACGCCAGAGCCTCCAGCCACTACAAATGAACTCCAGACGCATGTTCCACCTTGTGCATCTGGCCCACGTGGGTCCTGGAGAATTAAACCTGGGTCCTTTGGCTTTGCAGGCAAGCACCTTAACCACTAAGCAATCCCTCCAGCCATACTTGATTATTTTAGGAGGACATAAAATCCTTCCCCATCTAGAACGCCTTACCCAGATGCTATACAGAGAGCAGCTGAAGGAACCTCCTTACTATGTCCATGGTTGTATGTCAATTCTGGCTATATCCAGAATCCTCTCCACTGGGAAAGAAATTCATTTGCAAAGCCCCTGCAGACTTCTGCGTTGGGAAGACGGAGGAATAAGCCATAAGAGGCCCATTCAATCTGGATGTTTCCTGAGAAATAGGAAATGGAACTTGAACCTTGAAATATCTCCTCTGGGGATACATAAACCCTCCAGTGGAGAAGAACTTAAAAACAACACCTAAGCCGAATGCACAAGCTGTGCACAAAGTATTTACGAGGTTAATTACCAGAGTTCATACCTGAGCTGCTGGTAGTGTGTGTGGTGGCCGTACCCCGTAGGCAGACGGGAAAGCAGGACGGACGCAGTTGCCAAGGTGCCAGCTCCCACAGGACGCCCGGCCCTTCTTCCCTGACCTGTTTTCCGTTGTGGGAGGTGGCAGGCAGGATATGAAGTGTGCTTCATTAGAGGGGTAACTTGGATCACAAAAGCAGCGAATTCTGCTTCACAGAGGTCTCCTCTTCCCCAGCGCACACAGCATGGAAGGTTTTAACGCGTGAGCTCACAAAAGGAAGAGCCAAGGTGAGGCTTGGTTTGTAACCTCAAAAACTAAGCACATTTTCGTCACTTTGGGCTGCTCTGACGAAGTATGATAGACACTGATTTGTAAACAACATAAAATTATTTGTTATAGTTGTTTCTTTTGGAGGGGGGGGTGAATCTGTGATCAGAGTGCCAACATGGTGGTATTTTCCAAGCTGTAGATAACTGACTTGGCAAGTGGTAGGATGAAGGCAAGAGAACTTTCTGGGGTTTCTTTTTATGAAGACACTAATCGATTCATGGGGGAGCAGGGGTTCTACCCAGCTGAACCAATTATCTTCCAAAGTTCCCTATCTCCTAAGAACATCACGTTGAGTGTTAGGATTTTAACATAGAAAGTGTTTTATTTTGTTTTGTTTTGGTTTTGGTTTTTTGAGGTAGGGTCTCACTCTAGCCCAGGCTGACCTGGAACTCACTATGTAATTTCAGGGTGGCCTCGAACTCATGGTGATACTCCTACCTCTGCCTCCCAAGTGCTGGGATTAAAGGTGTGCACCACCACACCCGGCTTAACATAGAAAGTTTTAACATGGGCTGGAGAGATGGCTTAGCAGTTAAGCGCTTGCCTGTGAAGCCTAAGGACCCCGGTTCGAGGTTCAGTTCCCCAGGACCCACGTTAGCCAGATGCACAAGGGGGCGCACACATCTGGAGTTCGTTTACAGAGGCTGGAAGCTCTGGCACGCCCATTCTCTCTCTCTCACTCTCTCTCTCTGCCTCCTTCTCTCTGTCATTCTCAAATAAATAAACAAACAAACAAAATATTTTTTAAAAAAAGAAAGTTTTAACATATAACGTTCAGCCCATTGCAGCAAGATCGTCTCTATCCCTGCTAGCAGAATGATATAGAGGAGGTAGAAATGAAGGTGAGAGCAAACCTCGTACACAGTAGCTGACTGAGAGACCCTACTAATTACAAGGACCAGAAGCAGCAGCCATGTCAGGAAGCTTCCTAAAAATGCTCAACACCAGATCCAACCCAAATGAACTGATGGTCAGCATCTCTGGGGATGGAGTCCAAGATGCTCATCAAGTGTTCTGGGTGACTGTTATGTGTCTAAGAAGCCCTGGTGCCTGATGTAAAACAACCTACTCCATCACTCTTCTTCTTTGTGGTCTCTCTAGGCCACCATTCCTACCTTGACTAACTAGGCAGCGAGGAGCTGTTTACATCATTGAGTTGGTGGGAGGTGAGATTTACATGCGCTAACATGTATAAGACACTTGGATCAATGTCTGGTAAATAATAAACTTATTGTTGTTTGGATCTTAAATGTTCCACAAAGGCCTGTGTGTTAAAGGCTCAGTTGTCAGACTGTACCTCTGTTGAGAGGTGACAGAAGCTTTGGGGTTAGAGTTAACCCTAGCCTGGCCCCTCCTACTATCCCTATCTGGTCCGAAGTACTATAGAAAGTCACGTGTGCCCAGAGCAGATGATGGGAATTCAGGAAGGCTTAATGTGCGGATTTCTTGTTTATTTTCTCCCCCCTTTAACACGTGTATGTGTGTATGGTGTGCATGTATGTACATAGATGTTCATGTATGTGTTGGTGTATACATGTGGGAGCCATAGGTCAAAATTGGTTATCTTCTAGCACTCTAGATCTTATTTACTGAGCCAGGATCTCTTGCCACACTCAGAGCTCACAGACTCGGCTTGAATAGCTAACTAGCTTGCCTGGAGACCCACCTATCTCTGCCTCCTGAGCACTGGGGTTTACACGCACCCCTAACGTCAGTTCCTACCTGGGTGCTGGGGCAAGCACTGTACTAACCGAGCCATAGCCTCAGCCCCTTTTTTCTCTTTGAATGCTACGTCTCTTATCATAGGCAAGAAACACTTGCAAGGGGAAACTGAGGAAACTGGATTGGTGTAAAATGTGAATTTCTGAGCAGCAAGGTCATGGCTACAGAGAATAAGAACAATGTCCCAGGCTGTCAGGTGGTGACGTTCACATGAGAGGAACTCTGAGCCCCTCAACGGCCCGATTCTCCTTCCTGCCACTTGCTACGCTGCTGGTACGCCTCCGCATCTCCCCCCACACCTTGATGGTCTTATTTTGTTCCTCACATGCACACTGCTCAGAGCCACCCCCAGCCATCCCCCCCCGCCCACCGGCAGCACTCTGTGGGGCCTTATTGTCTCTCCTTGTGACCAGTGGGTTTTTTGGGTGCTGACTCTTTTTTCAAAAATATCTATTAAAAAGTATAACCTAGTGGTTATAACCTCGTGGTGGCACACACCTTTAATTCCAGCACCTGGGAGGCAGAGGTAGGAGGATCGCAATGAGTTCCAAGACACTACATAGTGAATTCCAGGTAATCCTAGGCTAGAGTGAGACCCTACCTTGAAAAACAAACAAACAAACAAAATAAATAAATAAATAAATAAACAAACAAACAAATAAGTAATAAAAAACTATAACCTTATATGGACAGAAAGCAAATTGATCTCATATTCACTATGTAGCTGAAGATAGCCTTGAACTTCTGATCCTTTTGACTCTACCTTTTATTTATTTATTTGGGAGGACAGACAGAGAGAAAGAGGCAGAGAGAGAGAGAGAGAGAGAGAGAGAGAGAGAGAGAATGGGCGCACCAAGGCCTCCAGCCACCGCAAACAAACTACAGATGTGTGTACCCCCTTGTGCATCTGGCTAATGTGGGTCTTGGGGAATCAAGCTTCAAACCAGTGTCCTTAGGCTTCACAGGCAAGCGCTTAGCCACTAAGCCATCTCTCCAGCCCTGCTTCCACCTTTTAAAAACTATTTTATTTTTATTTATTTACTAGTGAGAGAGAGAGAGAGAGAGACACTGGGTATGCCAGGGCCTCTAGCCACTGTAAGTAAACTCCAGGACGCATGTGCCACCATGAATATCTGGCTTACATGGGTACTAAGGAATGGAACCTGGGTCCTTGGGTTTCACAGGCGAGCGCTTTAACCACTAAGCCATCTCCCCAACCCTGCTTTCACCTTTTGAATGCTGTCATTATAGGCACGAGCCACCACATCCATTTTTGTGCAGTGCTGGGGTTGAACCCAGGGCTTCGTGCATGCTAGGCAAACTGACTCCATCCCCCACCAAATCATATGATAATCTTAAAAGTCTCCTGTGGGACTATAGAGATGGCTTAGTGGATAAGATGCTTGCCTGCAAAGCCAGAGGCCCCAGGTTTGATTCCTCAGTACACACATAAGCCAGATGCACATGGTGGCACATGCTTATTTGCAGTGGCTGGATGCCCTGACATGCCCATTCTCTCTCTATCTGCCTCCCTCCCTCTCTCTCTCAAAGTAAATAAATAAGTGATATTTTTCAAAAGTCTCCTTTGACTTGATGAGTTATCTCATATGCCACAAAAACCTAAAGCACTGTTGAGAGGCCAAAGAAGAGCATTCCCTTCTACAAAGCTGCCCTGATTTGCTCTAAAATAACCATGAGCTTCACTCGGAGCTTGACCCTTGTAGGCGACGACAACCTCAGCTATTCCCTTCGCTGCGATGCATAATATTCTCTTCGAGCTTTGGTCTTGGCTTGCTTTGTGGTTAGCTGTTGGCTTTGCTGCCCAGCTCTGCGGACACACAGGGGGCCCCCAGAAAGCCCCTTCTCTAGGAAGACCACAGACTTCCAGGTCAGGCAGAACTAGGTTCGGGTCCTGATCCACAAATAAGCACATTCATGCTCTTGAGCAGAGTACTTACAAGTCATGAGAGGCCTAGTTTGTTCAACTGTAAAGTAGAAATAATGTCCATCCCTGGCCCAGGAGGTTATCATGAAAAAAAAAAAAAAAAATATATATATATATATATATATATATATATACATACATATATATATATATATATATATATTCTCCCTATGTATACATAAAAAGAATATATATTTTATGTGTGTGTATAATACATATTAGTATTATAATATATATATATTATATATATTATACACACATATACTGCAGTGCCTAACACATACTATACACTAAATAAAAGATTGTGACCACTACAACCTACCCTTGTGGATGGGATCCAGACAGACAATGTCCTTAGTGGCAACAAGTGGCATTTGAAGAAATCGAGCTTAAAAATAAAGTGTAAATGAATATCATAGTTGGTTCTGACAAGCTTGCTCATTCATTCAGGACATGTCTATCCAGGGTCCACTTAGTGCTGGAGACAGGCCTACGTTGACAAGGTGTGATATGTTAATGAGGACCTGGCATGTTTTGGGAAAACGAAGACAATAAAACTAAATAGCAATTCTCGTAGCAGACTTGCTAGTGGGACAAAGGTCTGAGGGTACATACTCACTGTCCTTGGGATACTTGATTGCTTGTTTAAAAAAAAAAAAAAGGGCTGGAGAGGTGGTTCGGTGGTTAAAGGAGTCTGCTTGATAAAAGCCTGATGGCCCAGGGTTTTATTCCCTAGTACCCATGTGAAGCCAGATGTACAAAGTCCACATAAGTCTAGAGTTCATTTGAAGTGCTGGGAGGCCCTGATGTGTCCCATTTTCTTCCCCCTCCCGCCCCCCATCTCTCTCTATCCCTCTCTCAAACAAATAAAACAATTTTAAAAAAAACAAACCCTACCTGCAATAATGGCTCCTAAACTCTGGCTCAGGTTGGAGCCAGCTCTCTGCCAACAAGTGCAAGAGGGGTGAGGAAGAGGGTGTGGCTTTCCTGGAGCCCCATCTGAAAGGGCACCCCGAGCCCCAAAGAACCAGAACCAGGGAATGTCTGCCAACAGTAGTTGCTACGGCAGATCTGCCACCACACATCGGGAAGAGGCCACCAAGATGACACAAACCCAATCGTCCCTTTAAATTAACATCTCATCACATCTTTCTGCAGGGTGTGCACGCGCTGGGGGGTGGCACTGGCAGGGGCCCAGGCCACCCCACTTCCTTCTAGAGTTGTTTATAAAAATTGAAGAGAAACCAGCACTGCTCCCAAATTAATCTCCTCCTGGAGCTGAAGGATTCCAACATCATCGGCTCCATTGTCATCAAGCAAAAGGTCCTGCATGCTCTCGTAGACAAAGAATAGTCGGGCCAGCGGCCTCACGTGTCACCTGCTCCGGATAGAGGGGACACAGTGACAGAGTGACAGCTTCCATAGGCACGGCTGCTTGCTTGCTTCCTTTCTTTTTCCCATTTCTCTCTTTTTCTTCTCAAGACCTTTGTACGAGGCAGCAGAAAAGGCTCTCCACTTGGGCAGGCTGGCCTGGTTCGAGGGAGGGTTAAATAAACAATGATAACAACACCAATCAACCCTCTTTGCTTTCAGCCTGCGGAGTCAATCTTCCTCCTGGCTGCGGAGCTACCAACCAGCAAAGGCAAACTAATTAGACACAGACGAACACTTAGGCAATCACACCTTGTGAATGTAAGCGTCTTCCTGTCATTTTGCAAGTCTCTCAGCTGCCTCTGAGCGTGAGACAACAAGCCCCCTGCAAACAAGTTCCTCGCTCTCCCCACCCCGCCCCCCCCCGGAGTGAGACCTAACGGATCACAATGGCTAGAGGTGAAAGGTGGCAGTCTCCTCAGGTAATGACATCTCTCCAACAGCCCATATTAAAACCGCCGCACTTGTTTAGACTGCCCTATTTGCACCTACCTACAGAGGGCCTTTTTAATGTAATTATTAGCCTCAGATGCCCCGCTTAGGATTTGAAAATATCGTTCATTTTCATCTTGCTCCAGCTACCGCTGCTATCTCCCATTCTTTCTCAGTCACCTCCTCTTCCCACAACCAAGTGCAGAAGCAAGCATGAGCTGGGAGAGTTGAATTAACAGGAACAAGTTGGCAGGTGAGCTATGTGACAAAAAAAAAAAAGGAAATGAAAAAAAAAAAATACTCAAGGAGTTGGCAATATATTCTAATCACTACCTGTCTGTGGAAAGCTTGAAAAAATTTAAATGGCTTTTCTTAGAGAGATCAAAAAGCTGTCAGTAATCGACCAAACCTATAGATGTAAAAGCAAAACAGGCTGAAGTCAAATAGCAGAATTTAGCCAGTAAACAACAGTACATTCATTGCCTTGAAAAAAAAAAAATAGAAGGAAGCTGGATTTTATTGACAGGGTGGGTCAGGAGTTCTGATAAGTGTTCATCATAGCCCAGAATTTGGCCTTTGACATTTTAAGTAGCTGGAAGGGATGGTCCCACCTGACCTCCCTCTGAATTAAACAAACAAATGCATCACCATGTAAAAGTTTGGCAGATACATTACAGGGCTGCAGGTCAAAGACCAGAATTTCTAAGTCCCCCAGATGGTTTCCATCTCGGCTTATAAGTATCCAGGTCATATTCGGGCAGAGCAGTGAGGCGATTTTATCCATCCACTATTAATTGTTAAATATCTGCCGTTGCTCGGAGCTGTGCCCACTTGAAAATGATGCAGTTGACTTTCTGTCGAGACGGGTTTCCATCTTGATTCTCAAATCCTATTGGTGCTGTCACCGGAACACAGTTTATGGCCATCTCTTATTCATGAGTGTAAGCAGGAAGCATTTTTTAACTGCTCCAGCTTAAGCCATCACTACAAAGAGGCTTTTGTGTAAAGCAATGAACACCTTCCTATGATCATGGAAAATCTTTGTTTTGTTCTGTTTTTTCTTTTTTGTCCCCACCTCCCCCCCCACCAGGTAGGTAGGTTCTCACTCTACTCAGGTGTACCTAGAACTCCCTCTGTAGTTCTAGGCTGGCTTTGAACTCATAGCGATCCTCTTAGTGCTGGAATTAAAGTCATGTGCCTCCATGCCCTCTGTCTCTTCTACACCACTTTCTTTCTCTCCTCCTCATTTGCTCCCACCATCCCCAGCGGAAGAAGAGTGTGATAGAAGTCTGTCACCAGGACAATAGAATAGTCAGGGCAATGGAGACTCCAAGGACATAGAACAAGATGGGATGAATATTCAGGAGAGAGAGGGTCCCTGAAAATGAGTGTCCAGATGGAGTTTTTATTCTACATTTGCTAACCTACTGCTTGGATCCTGTGCTAGGTAAATAGTACCAGAAGTACAATGTGAGATCTGCCCTTGTCTGATCTACTGAGGGCAAGAGAATGGAGGGCAATTGAGGAGGACTCTACCCTCAACCTTCTGATTCCAAGTCATCTGCTCAGCTGTGCAGAGACCGCAAGATAACGAGAATTAAGAGTCAGCAGCAAGAGATGATTGCTCAGAACTGAAAATGAGGACAAAAATTCACTTCACGATGAGAGAGGTCAGATGGAAATGGCCTTGTTTTTTTTCTGATAAATGGCACAATTTTAACAGAGGTAAAATGAGAGCTTTTCTCTCTAGTTCTCTTTTCAAAGCAGGGGACAGAGAAATTTTGTACCAGCATGCCATGCCAATGCAGATTCACCCCTGGAGTGCCTATCCACACCCAACCCCAACTTGTGAGAAAAAGCACGCCCAAATATTCACAAAAAAAAGGACCGAAAGTTGACAGTCGCAGCAGCCTTGGCACCTAACCATGGCGGGCCATTTTAGGGCCAATCAAGGGGCAGTCTCCACGACCTGCAATTGTGAGAATAGAGTGAGAACGACCTCCTTTCTCTGAAGCCACACAATATGGAGGAACTCGAATGGAGGACAGAGAAGCTCCTTGAATTCAGTGTCTGCTCCCACCCGAACTCCATAACATGCTGAGCTTCCAGAATATTCCTGGCCCAGCCATTCTAACTTTGCACTGTTTTCATGATGAAGGGTGTGGGCTGACAAATGACTGCTGTCAGAAATATTATAAGCATGAAATAACGTTGGAAGACTCTTGAGAGAAATGCATGTAGTGGGGCATTTGCCTTCTAGAATCTATCATGTCTCAGCCTCAGCCGCCTCCTCCCTTCTCAGGAGAGTCAGAGATCCCAATGTGCCACACAGAGCCCGAGACTGAGCACAAAAGACTCCCTGTCCCCCATCTGCACAGATCCAACAGTCGGGACAGGAGTTACCTACACACAAGTATAAAATGAAGGCCAGGGATGGAGAGATGGCTTAGCGGTTAAGGCGCTAGCCTGCAAAGTCAAAAGACCCAGGTTCAATTCCCCAGAACCCATGTAAGCCAGATGTGCAAGGTGGTGCATGCATCTGGAGTTTTTTTGCAGTGGCTGGAGGCCCAGGTGCACCCATCCTCTCTCCCTCTTTCTCTCTCAAAAAAATAAAATACTAAATAAACAAAATGGTCTCAATGGGACCACATACTGATACCTCCCAAGATAGTACCAAATGCCTTGCATGAACAGACTCCCCATACAGATAGATGGAAAATACTGGGGGCTACTAAAATCCAAGGCTGAATAGGAAAATTCTAGAAGATTCAGTGCATACTCTTTTATTTAAAGGAAAATAAATAAAATATTAGGAAACATTTACTTATCCTTCATGCCACAAAGTCAGGAATAAACAGGCTAGAATAAATGCTATGAGTCAAAGTCGAAATTAAAGATGAGGCTACAGAAAGAATATATATTTAAGATATGGAAGACATTTGAAATATAAGGGTCAAACAGAAAATCTGTATTAGAGGTAAGAATTGGAATAATTTTCCACTATCATATTTTTTTATATTCTGGAGAATTTCTCAACTGGCTTCTTCAAATTACTGAGTGTTTACTATAGATATGAAATATTAAAATTGACCAACAGTAGATATGGAGCAACAACAGATATAGCTCAACATTTCTTTAAAAATTTAACAATAAGAAGGTGGACAAGAAGGAGAAAGAAATATAAGGTAACAACAACTCCCATTGCAGTGTGTGTGTGTGTGTGTGTGTGTGTGTGTGTTTGTGTGTCAGAGAGAGAGAGTTTGCATGCAAATGTGTGTGCATATGGAGGTCAGAGGACAAGCTCGGGTGTCATTCCTCTCAGGCGCCATCCACCTTTTCTTTAAAGACAGGGTTCTCTCACTGGTACGGAGTTCACCAAGTAGGCTAGACTGACTGAGCTCCAAGGGATCCTCCTGCCCTCCCTCCCCCCAGGGAGAACAGTGGGATTACAAGAGGACACCATCACACCTGGCTTTTTTACATGGGTTCTGAGGATCAAACTCCAGTCCTCATGCTTGCAAAGTAAGCATGTCACCAACTAAGCCATCTTCTCAGTCCCTCTGGTTATAATATTCATAAAGATTCTTACTGTCAATATCATTTACTTGTGCTATTTTTTGAAAGCTCTCTCATTTTTCTACTTTATGATTGTTCCTTATATCACTCATTTTTTTACATTTTAAAATATTTTATTTTTATTTATGAGAGAGAAAGAGGGAAAAAGAGAGAATAAGTGCACCAGGGCCTCTAGCCACTGCAAACAAATTCCAGACTCATGTGCCACCATGTGCATCTGGCTTATATGGGTGATGGGGTATCAAACCTGGGTCCTTAGGCTTCACAGGCAAGTGCTTTAACCACTAGGCAATCTCTCCAGCCCTTCTCTACAATTTATTTTATTCTATTTTTTATTAGATACAGACATGTTTTGTATGTAAACATCACATGTTAGTACCATCCTTTCCCTCCTCCCTGTCCCTTTTCTGAAAAGGTCTTCCTCACTGGGGTTGCAGGTCAACCCCATGGGGATTGTGGGTCATGCATTATGGGGCAGCAGTCAGTTATGGGAGAGAGGCAATGTCTCTGTGCAAAATGTCCCAACTTGTGGCTCTAACAATCTTTCTGCCCCCCCCCCCCCTTCTGCAAAATTCCCTGAGACATGCTGGGAGCATTTTAAGTCTACTTCAGTGATGGGCACTTAGGAGCATCTGGATCTCTGCTTTGGTAGGTGTTGATGTCTTCAGTATCTTTCTCCATCACCCTTGTGCTGATATCAGCTTAACAACGAGAGCACCATTCTTGCTCATTTCCCCAGTTCCTCTGTGGTTTCAGCTGGGGCCGGGCTGAAGTGCACCAGGTTGTTTATCTCCTCAAGTCCAGTTCCCATCTGAAAAAGAGAAGCAGATTCTCCAACAGAGAGTGAAGTCAGTGTCAGTTAAATAGGATAACCATTATTAATTTAGAGATAATTATAAGGGTTTAGACATTTTTTTAGTGTAAGGTTAGTGGGAGCTTGACAATGGAAAGCAGAATCATTATCTGCATATGATTCCAATTTGTTTCCCAGTTCCAGATATGGTTTCCTTTCCACTGAGAAGATCTGTTAGCCAATCCAAGAGCAGTTGGTTACCCACCATGGCTGTGTGCTACTCTTGAACGTGTGAGCATCACATCAGGTTGTTTGCTTCTGAGTTGCTTAGACTTTGAGTTGCTTGGACAGATGTTGACCACTTTCCCCTGGTAGCTCATGTAGTGCCTTCCAGCACTAGATGGGCTGATTTTCTGAGGACTGGCTCTCCTCTAGATTCCAATCAGATCTCACCATGATTTGTGCCAACAGCGACTGGTGTCTTCAGCAGTAGGGTCTTACCATTAACCTCTATTGGGTAACCAAGTGCTCTGACAGAAGTTTATCTTGTTTTTTTTTGGGGGGGGAAACCTAGTAGGTCTCTCTGATCAACAGCTCATTGTGGATGTAGACCATATCCTGGTACAGGAATTATAGGCCAGTGCCAAGGGAAAAGATAAAAGCAAAATCCTGAGAAGAAAGAGAAATGGAGAAATTTGAGGTTAGGTTTCATCTCACTCTCTCCAGGACCCTTTGATTCAGGTGCTCCCTCTAAGGTTTGCTTGAGGGTTCCACCTTTTAGTATGATTTCCAGGATATAGGATTCTATATTACCAGTTCAATTTGGGTTCAGATTTTGTGTCCCTCTACCCACCCTTCCCCTTCCCCCAAGCCCTACCCTCCCTATTGTCCAAGCCTCAAGATGCTATTCAGTTATGTCAGCAACTTGGGCTGATCCAGGTTAGGAACTACAGATGAGTGAAATCATGCAATGATTGTGTTTCTGTGATTATGTGAGTTCACTTAAAATTATCTGTTCCAAGTTCGACCATTTTTCTACAAATTTCAATCTGTAATGTTTTTCTTAGTGCTGAGTAGAATTCCATCATTTTAGATATACCACATTTAGATATACCACATCTTGGTTACCTGGGCATCCATTCATCCAATGATGGGCACCTGGGTTGATTCCAGTTTTTAGCTATTATGAATTGAGCAGCTATAAACATGGTTGAGCAAATATCTCTGAACTTAGATGTAGAGCTTTTAGGGTAAATGTCCAGTAAGGGAATAACAGGGTCTGTTAGTAATTCTATATTCATCCTTTTCAGGTGTCTCCAAATTTATTTCCACATTGGTTGTACCAGCTTACATTCCCACCAACAGTGAATGAGGGTTCCTATTTCTCCACAGCCTCGCCAACATTTGTTTTCATTTGCTTTTTTAATGTTTGCTATCCTTACTGGGGTAAGGTGGACTCTCATAACTGTTTTAATTTGCATTTCCTTAATGGTTAGGGATGTTGAACATTTTCTTAAGTGTGTGTGTTAGCCATTTGTAATTCTTTCTCTAAGAACTTTCTATTTAGCTCTCTGCCCCACTTATGGAGTGGGTTGTTTGATTTTTTTTATTGTTTAGTTTTTTTGAGTTCTTTGTTGATTCTAGATATTGGGCTTCTGTCAGTGTCATAGCTGGCAAAGATTTTCTCCTATACAGTGGGTAATCTATTGGCTCTGCTTATGGTATGTTTGTCTGTGCAAAAGCTGTTTAGCTTCACAAGATCCCATTGGTTGAGTGCTTGTTTAATTTCCTTGGCTACTGGGGTTTTGTTCAGGAAGTCTTCTTCCAGTCCTATATTGTTGAGTGTGCTTCCTATTTTTTCTTCCAGTAGTTGAAGTGTTTCAGGTCTTACATAGAGGTCTTTCATCCATTTGGACTTGATTTTTGTGTATGGCGAAGTGAGTGGGTAGTTGCTTGTCCTAAAGTCTGGGTCTTCAATTCTGTTCCATTGGTCTATATTTCTGCTTTTATTCAAGTACCATACTATTTTTGTCACTATGGCTTTGTAATATAGCTTTAGATCAGGCATGATGATACCACCAGAGGTGTTTCTTTTGCTCAGGATATGTTTGGATATCTGAGGCCTTCTGCCATTCCATATGAATTTTGAGATCTTTTTTTCAGTCACAGTGAAGAATGATGCTGGTATTTTTATTGGTATTGCATTAAATCTGTATATTGCTTTTGGTATGATTGCCATTTTCACCATAGTAATTCTATCTAAGAACCTATCCAGGAACATGGAAGGTCCTTCTATCTTCTTAAGTCCTCCTCTATTTCTTTCTTGAGTGTTTTTATGTTTTCATTACATAGTTCCTTCACATCCTTTGTTAGTGCTATTTCAAGGTATTTAATTTTTTGTTGTTATTGAAAATGGGGTGGTCTTACTGATTTCTTTCTCTGTACATCTGTCCTTTGCATATAGAAAAGCTACTGATTTTGTGCATTAATTTTGTATCTTGCCACTTTGCTGAAGGAATTTATCACCTGTAGAAGTTTTGGGATGGAGACTTTTGAGTCACTTATATACAGGATCATGTCATCTGAAAATAGAGCTAACTTAACTTTTTCCATTCCAATTTGAATCACTTTTACTTCTTTCTTCTTTCTTATTGCTTGAGCTAGTACCTCTAGTATTATGTTGAAGAGCAGTGGTGAGAGTGTGCACCCCTGTCTTGTTCCCAATCTCAGTGGGAACTCCTTGAATTTTTCCCCATTAAGAATTATTTGGGAGCTTTATTTATAGCCTTTATTGTGTTGAGATATAAACCCCCCCATGCCTATTCTCTCCAGTGTTTTGATCATGAAGTGGCGTTGTATTTTGTCAAAGGCCTTCTCTGCATCAATTGAGATGATCATATGGTTCTTATGTTTCAGGTTATTTATGTGGTGTATTACATTGACCGATTTCCATATATTAAACCATCCCTGCATCTCTGGAATGAAGCCTACTTGATCAAGGTGGATAATGCTTTTGATGTGTTGTTGAATTTGGTTTGCAAGGATTTTATTCAGGATCTTTTCATAGAAGTCCATTAGGGATATAGGCCTATAATTTTCTTTCCTTGTTGCATCTCTATGTGGTTTTGGTATTAGGGTCATGCTAGCTTCATAAAAGGAGTCAGGGAGGATTCCCTGGTATCTGATTATGAAGAATAGCATGAGAAAAATTGCTTTCAGTTCTTCAATGAAGGTTTGATAGAATTCAGCTGAGAAGCCATCCAATCCTGGACTTTTCTTTTGGGAGAGATTTTTGATTACCTTTTCAAGCTCCATGGCTGTGATAGGTTTGTTTAGGAGAATAATCTGCTTTGAGTTTAGGTGGTATATGTCTAGGAACTCATCCATTTCTTCCAGATTAATTTTGTGGAGTAGAGGTTTTGAAGTATGCCATGAGGATTCTTCCAACTTCATTGATGTCTGTTGTGACCTCTCCTTTTTCATTTCTGATTTTGTTAATTTGAGACTTCTCTTTTTTGTGCTTGATCGCTTTGTCCAGGGCTTTGTCAATCTTGTTTATTTTCTTTTTCTTTTTTTTTTTTTTGAAGAACCAGATCTTCATTTCATTTATTTTTTAATTGTTTTCCTAGTTTCCAATTCATTAATTTCTGCTCTAATCTTGATTATTTCTTTCCATTTGGAGCTCTTTGGGTTGGATATTTCTTGTTTTTCCAGCACCATTAGGAGAACAGTCAGGTCATTGATTTGTGATCTCTCTGTCTTTGTAATGAAGGCTATGAATTAGGGCTATGAATTTTCCCCTTATGACTGCCTTAATTGAGTCCCATAAGTTTTGGTAGGTTGTGTTTTCATTATCATTCAAATCTAGGAATTTTACAATTTCTTTTTTGATTTCTTCCACAGCCCATTCACTGTTTAAAAGTGTGTTGTTTAATCTCCAGAAGTTGGTGGCATTCTTGATGTGTCTCTTGTTGTTAATTTCTAGCTTTAAAGCATTGTGATCTGACATGATGCAGGAAGTTACTTCAATTTTCCTGACTTTATGAAGGCATGCTTTATGGCCCAGTATATGGTCAGTTTTCGACAAGGTTCCATGGGCTGCTGAGAAGAATGTGTAGTATGTAGAGTTGAGGTGGAAAGTTCTGTAGATATCCTTTAGGTCTAGTTGATCTATGAGGTTGTTGAGCTCTAGTATTTCCCTATTAATTTTCTGCTTGGATGATCTGTCTATTGATGATAGTGGAGTATTGAAGTCTCCAACAATGATGGCGTTGGTATTTATTTCTGTTTTATTGTTGTCAAGTAGAATTTGTTTTATAAACTGTGGTACCCCTGTGTTTGGGGCATATATATTTATGATTATGATGTGCTCATGTTGGATCATTCCCTTGATGAGTAAGAAGTGGCCTTCTTTGTCCCTTTTGATTACTTTTGGTTTGAAGTCTATTTTATCAGATATTAATATAGCAACACCCACTTGTTTTTTATTTCCATTTGCTTGGAATATCATTTTCCAACCTTTCACCCTGGGAGGTATCTATCTTTAGTGGTGAGATGGGTTTCTTGAAGACAGCAGATAGAAGGGTCCAGTCTTTTGATCCATTCTTATAGCCTGTGTCTTTTTATGGGTGAGTTAAGACCATTAATATTTAAGGTTATTACTGTGAGGTTTGAATTAATCCCTGCCATGATGAGGTATGTTACGTGGTTGGGTGCTTACTTGTGTTATATGCTGGTTTGAGCTTTGTCTATTTTTATTGGGATCTTCTTGTTGGCTCCTGAGATTGGTTGTTTGAATGTTCTGTGTGGAGTATTCCCTCAAGTATTCTCTGTAGGTTTGGCTTTGTGTTCATATAATTACAGAGTTTACTTTCTTCATGGAAAGATTTTCTTTCACCATCTATTATGAGGGATACTTTTGCTGGGTAAAGTAGCTTGAGTTGGAAGCCATAGTTTTTCAGACTTTGAAGTGTTCCATTCCGGGCCTTTCTGGCTTTCAGGGTTTCCATTGAGAAATCTGATGTTATTTTAATAGGATTGCCTTTGTATGTTGTGAATTGCTTCTCTCTTGCTGCTTTTAACACTCTCTTTTTGTTTTCATTGTTAAGGGTTTTAACTATGATGTGTCTTGGAGAGGTTCTTCTTTGGTGCTGCCTGTTTGGTGTTCTGTGGGTTTCTTGTATCTGGATGGGCCTCTGTTTTGCAAGATTTGGAAAATTTTCTGCAATAATTTTGTTGAGTATGTTTTCTATGCCTCTGGTCTGGATTTCCTCTCCTTCTTGTATGCCCATGATCCAGATGTTTGGTCATTTTAGAGTAACCCACAGTTCCCTCATATTCTGTTCACTTGATTTTTTTGAACTTAGCAAAGATTTTGGCCTCCCAATAAATTTCTTCTTTCCTATCTTCCAGGTCAGAGGTTCTGTCTTCCAGATGAGTAACTCTGGTGGTGAGTGGTTCTAGAAAGGTTTCCATAAATTCTATTTGATTTTTGTTTTCTGCTATGATGTTTTGTATAGTGCCCATCTTTTTTTTGAGGTATGATTTCAATTTGAATTCTAATTTTCTTGATACTTCTTGTAGTTCATTCTTTCATTTGATCAAATCTTCATTAAGCTTAATCAACTGGTTGTTGAGATCTTCCATTTCTTGACTTACCTTCAATTTATTCATATCTCTCTGGAGAGTTCTAACGTTTTCTTCCATCAAGTTAAGCCTACTGTCAAAAGCTGAATGCTTTAGGAGATGATTCTGTTCAATTTCATTGATCTGATTGTTGGTTCTTTAATAGTTTGCTTCAAGTTCAGTGATTTTTTTAAAATCAGGGTCTCATTGGTTGTTGTGTTTTCATTTTGGGAATGAATTTCTGTTGATTTACCTATGATTTCATTGGAGGCTTCCATATTAGAACTAGGCATCCTTGGTGAAGATCTCTCAGTTCTCTGACTTTTGTTGACTTTTTTGCATTGCTGTCCACCCATTTTAGGAAGGCTATTTTATTGAAGAGGAAGCAAGTTTGTGTCCTTTGGCCCATTCACCTTCTGACTCAGGTGAACAGGTATGTTGGTACTTAGTGTCCAGTCAAGATACCAAAGCAAAAGGCCTGATTCCACAGCTCACACAGGGGTCAAGGCACAATGGGACCTACCCAGACCAGGGGACTAGGAGGAGTAATGGAACAGGGATCTGGCCTACTTCGTGCTGAGCCCTCCAGGACATGGACAAGTGCAGACAATCTAGACTGGGGAGGTGGGTGAAGCCCACACACTGATGGGGCAGGGAACTCAGACCTGGGCTATGGGAGGGGTAGAAATGGGTTTGGCCTACTCACTCCAAACCTCCGCACCTGCCACACACTGATGAGGCATGAACTCCTGTTAGGCCTTGAGAGGCCCACAAGTGAGGCCTAGTGGAACTTCCTGAGCCTAGCTAAAGTTTGGCGATCTGCCTCTGGCCAGCTATGACTCAGCAGGGCGCCAAATGGCCTCTGGCCTGTTATTTCCACATAGGAGTTGGAAGTCATGGTATACTATTGGCCCTTATCTCTCCCCCCATCCTAGAATCCCCACCCTCGTTCTCAACACTATATAGGCAACCGCCTGTAACAATAAAGCGAGTTCCTGCTTTGACAAGACCTGACTCAGTGTGGTTTTTCTCCAGTGACTAGGAGAGGTTCTGAGTCGTCGACACTCATCCTCCTCCTCAACCCCTTGGGAGGAACCAGCGGGCCTGGTCCTTCCTCAGCACTACCTGCCGGGGGAGCCCAGCAAACTCCTATGTCACTCATTTTAAAAGAGCTAGAAGAACTGCTTGTAAAACTATAAAGCATAAAATTATATGATCACAAATTTCTTCATGAAACCCATATTGAATACTATCTATGATGGTTAATGTTACACATGAAGTTAGCTAAGCTACAGTAATGCAGTTGTAGGGCTGGAGAGATGGCTTAGCAATTAAGGTGCTTGCCCGCAAAGCCAAAGGACCTCAGTTCAATTCCCCAGAGCTCACGTTAGCCAGATGCACAAGGGGCACATGCATCTGGAGTTCATTTACAGGGCTGGAGGCCCTGGTACACCCATTTTCTCTACCTGCTTATTTATGTACCTCTCTCTCTCTCATAAATAAATAAAAATAAAATATTTTAAAAGAATGAAAAAGAAATGCAGTTGTATGGTCACATTCAGACCAGATGATGCCACAGAGGTACCTTTTAGATGTAATTAGTACTTATACTAGTAGTTTGCTTTTATTTTTTATTAATTAGTTTTGTACTCAGTGAATATAGTCAAGAGCCCTTCCCTGTCCTCCCTCCTCCCTCTGGCCCCTCCTTACTGTATACATAGGGGTCAGGAGACTGTCATCAAATGATGTTAGCCGCTTCTCATGTGCCTCTGTAGTCAGCATTGGCCCTTTCACTACCAGCCCCTGTCCTTAACAATCTTTGAAATTCAGCTATTTGGAACAATACATTATTAAAAAGTTCAGTAATGCTAAAGCTTAATCAGTCTCTAACCATGCAAGATGTGCTCCTATCACATGCAAGAGTATGTCTTTCTTAGTCATCTATTTGACAATTTCATGTATGTATTTAATGTATTTAGACCATGTTCATCCTCCATTACCCTCTCCTGTGCCCCTCCCACTCCCACTAAACTCCTTCCTCTTCCCAACTTTCCTCATCCATGTCATTTTGTTCCCTTTTTTTTGTGATCCACTGAGTTTAATTAAGGTTACTTGCATAAGCATGGATCGGGGGGTTATTGACCAAAGCATGGACAACTTACCTGTCAAGGGTAGGTTCCTGTAAAGCCCTCCCACTCCAGTCTTAGGCAGGTCACATGCAGGTAACCATAGTTACTGTAAGTGTACGGGTATGACTGTGCCATGTTCAGAAGACCGCACCCTCCCCTGTCCTCTGGCTCTGACATTCTTTTTGCCTATTTTGAGGACCTACATTTTTATCATTCCTTTTGTGAGTAGAGTAACGGGAACTACCAGTGGCAATTGTGTGACCCGACTGATACCATGATTTCTACCCGAAAAGGTAGCCTCCGTGGGAAAGCTGGAATGACACAGGAAGAGTGCCATATGGCCCCTCAGCAAGGGGTACCATTAGAATACATCAAATGCTTTACCTTCTCTCAAATTGCTGGCTGGGGGTCTTCTCACTCCACCTGACCACCTGTCCCTGTTTCCTTCTCTGTTACAAAGATTCCTTCCTCCTTTGTACTGTATCAGTGTCCATACACTTGGCTTCTGCCTGGCACAGCTGAGGTGGAGGAGGCCAAGGGGTATCAGGACACCACAAGCTTGACCAAGGCCTGTCTTTCCCCCTTCAGCTCCCTTTTTTTTTAACACTAGAGAAAAGTCATTTGTCTTTTGGAGACAGAACTGAAGAGGATTACCACTAAAGAATCCAGAGGTCCTATCTTTGCTGAGCCATGAGGCTGTACCGAGGTGGGAGACACCAAGCCCCTACATGTGTGGGCTGGGATTCCAGAGGACCCAGGCTTGTTGGAACCATTTTGCCCTGTGAGGCAAAGTGCCCGTGTACTTGACTCATGTCCAAATGGAAAATGATTTGCATCTGTTTGTGGACTTGAGTGGTTAAAAGACAGAAAAATCTTTCTGTTGAAAAGAAGATAATTTAGGAATGGAAAGTTGAATGTAGACAGAAAAGAAAAACAAAATAGATTCCTTCTGGCTCTGCCCAGAATCATGATGGCCTCCCGAACAGCCTTTGGCACGACTAACCTGACTGTCCAGACTGAAGCAAGTCACCTGTGCTTTATAGCACAGACTTCCTCCAACTTTCCACTCCTGGTGTCTTCGCAGTGGCGGGCTCCCAGCAGCCCACCGTCCCTTGCTCCAGCCTTCTCCCAGCAGCAGTTACCCACCACGTCCATGCACCATGAGAAGTCAAGGCAGACCTTCTCCGGGTTTGGAAAACTCAAGAATGCCTGTTCCTAAGAACCCTAAAAAATGGGGCTACCTTTGTCTCTGAGATAGCTTGGCATAAGGAGCCAAATGTGAACCCTCAGACACGGTCCCTTTTATGCTTTTTGTGTGAAAATCAACTTCCTTGGCCTGAGGTGGCTCTGTGGGCGAGGTGTTTGCTGCCCAAGCATGAGGACCTGAGTTCAGCTCTCTAGACCCATGTACAAAATGCCAGGCACGGGGCTGCAGATCTGCATGGCTCAGTGGTTAAAGGTGCTTGCTTACAAAGCCTGATGGCCTGGGTTTGATCCCCTAGTGCCCATGTAAATCCAGATGCACAAAGTGCCACATACATCTGGAGTTCGTTTGCAGTGGCAAGAGGCCCTGGTGTCTCTGTCTCTCTATCTCTCCCCTTGAAAATAAATAAAAATAACTATTATAAACATTCCAGTCATGGTTGCTGGCAATTGTAATCCCATTGCGGGGAATGTGGAGACAGGAGGATCCCTAGGGCTTGCTGCCTAGCTTGTCTCACTGAATCAGTGAACTCCAGGTTCAGCGAGAAACCTTGCCTTACTAAAAGCAAAGTGGAGGACTAACAGAGGAAGACACCTGACCTCGGCACCTGGCTTCCACATGTGCACACGTTGTGTGCCCACACAGTATGAACACGCGTGCAAACACGCATGCGCCTCATACACATGTAGAACTAAATGGATACATTTGAAAAATTAACTCACTTGTTAATGTACTTGGTACGGCTGTAGACCCATGGAGTAAGCGCCCAACAGACACTGTCGGCTGATTAATGGATTAAGTTTCCTCCCCCTCAGCCCCTGTCCAGAGGGGCTCCCCGTGGTACCCCTTAAAGGCTCACACCTGAGAAGGCCCTGCTCCAGACACCCTGGCCTGAAGGTGAAATCATAGGGAGAAGAAGAAACACCAGCACAGTAAGGCTCCGACTTCCGGAAGGCAGGACTCAAAAACGGCCAGGGGCACTTGAAAGCCCAAGTTTAGTTTCATTCAGCAACTTTACCATTTTCCCCATGAATCATTGATGTGGAAAGAGGACTTCAATGCAGCCTGTACTGACTGAACCCTCCTCGCCGAGGAGGGCAGAGACCACCCAGGGGTTTCGGTTTCCTGGCCCTGTGGTGTCTCTTGGACATTGCCAGCTGGAGGCTGTCACTAATTAAAGGTTAAAGGTTAATTAAAGGTTAAAGGTGACACTATCAGCTCACCCTTTTTTATTTTATTTATTTTATTTTATTTTTGGTTTTCGAGGTAGGGTCTCACTCTAGTCCAGGCTGACCTGGAATTCACTATGCAGTCTCAGGGTGGCCTCGAACTTACAGTGATCCTCCTACCTCTGCCTCCCAAGTGCTGGGATTAAAGGTGTGCGCCACCACGCCCGGCTTGTTTTTCATTTTTTTTATTTTAATTTTTTTCAGAAACTTGTGGTCACTTTGGGTTTGAATTATTTGCCGATGTTACATATTGACAGCGGAGCATATAGGACAGGAGGAATCCCTCATGAAATAGGGTCAGGGCTGAAAACTTGAACTTCTGGATGCTGGCATGTGCTTTCAGTAGGATCCGGACTCCTCTGTGGGTCACATACACCATCTCAAATTACCAGCATCTTGATTGTCTGGCAAGGCCCTTCCCAAATATAATCTCCTCCGAGGAGTCCTTCTTGTCTCTTCCATCAGATGGGACGTCTCCCCAGCTCTGGTGTCAGACCACCTAGAAGCTGGTTTGGGCACTGTACAATCTCAGCTGCACGGCCCGGGCAAGTAGTTTAATCTCCAGGTGCTGCAGTTGACTCATAAGGGAGTATAACACAACCTTTCTCAAAGGACTGAGAAACCCAATACCCAGCCCATGGAGCTGGGGAGATGGCTCCGAGGGCAAGAGCGCTTGCTGCACAAGCATAAGGACCCCAGTTTGACCCCCAGCAGTCAGGCGCAAAGCCAGGCATGGCCAGGCGTGCTTGCGATCCCAGCCCTGAGGGCACTGGAGATGGGAGGATCGCTGGGGCTCACTGATAAGCCAGTATGACCAGAAACTGGGAGCTCCAGGTTCCGTGAGAGACTGTCTCAGGAAGTAAGGGGGAAGCAGAATATAGAAAGACAGCTGCTCGCTCTCTCTCTCTCTCTCTCTCTCTCACACACACACACACATATCACAGATTTAATTAAAGATTTTACAAAATCTTATATACACCCTTTCCCCAAGGTGTGGAAATCCCACATAAATAAAAATCCAACCCATGAAAAGCCCTTAGAAGGGTATCTAGCATGTATGTGTAAATATTTACTTGGAGCTAAATGTCATTAGCTGCCAACAATAAACTCTAATAGGACATTACTTCTTCTTTTTTTTAAAATTATTTTGTTTATTTATTTATTTGTGAGTGACAGAGAGAAGGAGGCAGAGAGAGAGAGAATGGGCACGCCAGAGCTTCCAGCCTCTGTAAATGAACTCCAGATGCATGCGCCCCCTTATGCATCTGGCTAACGTGGGTCCTGGGGAATTGAGCCTCTAACCGGGGTCCTTAGGCTTCAGGCAAGCGCTTAACCACTAAGCCATCTCTCCAGCCCAGGACATTACTTCTTGAAAAGCCCTTAACTTACTTTCTTATGTGTACGGTATCTGCCCCACACCCACCTCTTCCCACTTTTCTTACTTGGTTAAGGAGGTCATTTGTGGGTTTAAAGTGAGTTTAGGGTAAGATGAAGTTTCCTATATTATTGTTTTTCTCATTGCTGTAACCAAATACCTGACAAGGCAAATTAATGGAGGAAGGGTTTAGTTTGGCTTACAATTTAATATTTTTTTATTTTCATTTATTTATTTGACAGAAAGAAAAGGGGAGAAAGAGAGGCAGAGAGAGAGAGAGAAAGAATGGGCCCACCAGGGATCCAGCCACTGCAAGCGAACTCCAGACGCAAGCACCACCTTGTGCATCTGGCTACCGTGGGTCCTGGGGAATCGAACCTGGGTCCTTTGGCTTTGCAGGCAAATGCCTTAACCCCTAAGCCGTCCCCCCAGCCCTGCTTGACAGTTTAAGAAGGGGTGCAACCCATTATCGTAAGGCAAACACAGACATGGCAGCAGGGTCATGGAATGGCTGCAGTCGGGACAAAGAGCCTACACAGAAGGTGAGTCTAGGCTATAAACCCTCAAGACCCAAAGGCAGTGAGACTTCCTCCAGCAAAGTTCCACCCCCAGAGGTTCAATCAACCACCTTCTAAAACAGTGCCACCAGCTGGGGACCAACTTTTCAAACACCTAAGTGTAGGAGGGACATTTCACATTCAAACCACAACACTCATCTTTAAATAAGCTGCTTAGGAGAACAGTATCTCCTTACTTATGGTGAATATGGAAATTAGCTTTGGGAGGTTTACATAGAACCCAACATATGCTATGCTCTGATAACACACTTGTTATTTTTTCATTGACAATCTTATGCCAAGATGGACAATTCCAGAGTCTATATCTAGATGTGAGGGCGATCTGGCTGTGACACGTGTCACCCCATTGATTGCCAGGGTTGATTTGGCTGATCTAGCTGGCTAGGTGGGTATCCTCTTCCTCCCTCACCACTCTGTGTGCATCCCTCCCTATGCACACTCAGTGGAAGAGGATGGCCTTCCCCGAATTGAGGAAGAGGACCGATCTTCGGTCAAGGGTATACAGTAGCCGAACTCCCTTGCTAGAACCTCCAAACAAGCTCTCAAGTGTCTATATCAAACTGTTTCTACATCCATTCATAAGGTATATATCTCTTAAAATGTTCACATGTAAGAGAGAAATAAGCTATACCACAAAATCAAATTCTGCCTCTTGGTAACCTGCCAAGACTAAAAACTCTGACAGAAGACAGAAACTTTCCCAACATGCAAAGTTGCCATCCACACTCCTTGGAGACCTTCCCAGGATGCACAGTGGATGCAGTGATGTCAGAAACATCCACAGCCCGAGCAAGGACAGTGACCTGCCTGTAGTTAGTTGCTATATTTATTCTTGCTGTGGTCTGCTTCCAGCATCATTCCTCTCAGATCCATGGCTCGTACTGCGAGGTATGATTGCAGTATCATCATTCGACTTGCAATATCTCTTTTCAAAATGTGCTCGTGTGAATGCAAGGGAAAGCTAGCTACTTCCTATGCCCCTAGACACCTGCGGTCAGCACCAACCTATGTGGCCATCTGCTTTTACCTCCTGCACTGCTTCCCTTAAGATTGCCTTCACTCTGTCTCTTCTAGACACTCTTGTCCTAACTGCTGACTATTGTAAGCTGCTCTGATTGGTCTTTAAAGAGACAACTCTTCTGGGATTTTCTGGGTGTATTTATTTATTTATTTTTTGCACAGGCATATGTAATATGGTTTGGGGTGTGCGTGCGTGCGATGTGTGTGGTGTATGCATGTGAATGTGCCCACGAGGCACCCATGTGCTCACCTGAGGCAGGGTGCACTCACCTGAGGGGGCTAGAGGGCAACACCATGTGTCCTCCCCCATTCCATTTCTGTTCATGATCACTTGAGCCAGAGTTGCTTACTGATCCCAAGGCTTTTTTTTTTTTTTTTGAGTCTGTGTGATTCTCTGTTCACCGCTCCCCCCAAGACTGGGAAATGCATAGCCATACCCAGTTGTTTATTGGAGTCCTGGAGATTGAACCCCAGAGATCTCTGAGGCATCATGCCCTCTTGCTTGTGCAGGAAGTGCTCCTGACTATTGACCCATCTCTCCAGCCCTAATTATGTACTACGTTTGGGTGGGGGGAGAAGTATGTTTGTGTCTACATGTATGTGGATACACATGTGTGCTCAGGTGTGTGTGTGTGTGTGTGTGTGCTTGTGGAGGCCAGAGGTTGACATCAGGTGTTTTCTTCCATTGCTCTTCCTATTATTTCTTGAAACCGGGGCTGGGGATGGTGGCTCAGCAGGTAAACGTGTTTGTGATGCAAGCATGAGGGCCAAAGAGGCCATGTTTTGACCTGAGTTCACTTCCCCAACACCCACATAAACATCTGGGTGTGGCCACACATGATTGCAACCCCAGTCCTGTGGGAACCTGAGGTCAGAGAATTGCTGGGGCTCACTGCTCAGCCAGTCTGACGGAAAATGGCAGCTCTGGCGCAGCGAGAGTCTGTCTCAGTGAAACACAGAGATGAGCAGTGAAGGAGAACATCTGATGCTCTCCTCTGGACTTTGCATATGTGTATGAATAGCACGTGCATCTGCACACACACATGCATATACCACGTACATGACACCACATATATTACACACACATATGTGGCATGTGCATAAACAAACAGATAGGGTTTTTTTGCTGGAGCGCAGAGCTTACCAATTTGGTTATTCCAGACCACATGATCATCCTGAGGGTCCTCTGCCTTTCTCTCCCAAACACTGGAGTTACGAGCAGACAGCCACACTCACCGGGAATTTTACATGGATGCTGGGGACCCAAATTCATATCCTCGTGCCTGTGCAATAAGACTTTACTGACTGAACTCTCTCCTAAAAGTGAACAGCCAGGGGTAAATTTGGGCTGTGATTAGTGTAACAGAGAGACCATCCTGGGCAGCAGAAGACCCACTTGGATAGCACTCAGTAAGAATGGAGTGAGTAAAAATGATGGAAAGGTCTGCTGACAGCAGGGAGAGAGGTTCTAATGATGGCCACAGAAGTTTCCAGGGTGAGCACTAGTGAGAAGCTCTAGCCATCATGGGTCAGAGGAACAAGGAAAGGAAAATGCTGCTGCTGCTGCTGCTGCTGCTGGGACCAGAGCCGAGGGCCAGAAATCCAGAGCTGTCATCTAGGAGAACCCAGGCAGGGAGTGAGTGGATGTCATAGCCAAGGGCTCAACTGGCTGCAGGGAAGGAAAGGGCAGTGGGGGAATCTTCAGTGGGAGAAGGGAGAGAACAAGTATAATGGATAGCAAATTGCATGCATCCAAGCTTGTAAACAAAATTGCATCCCATGCCTCTGCACACCACTGCAAACCTTCACCCACATGACCTTGCAGGGAAGTCTAAGGAACTCTCTGCTTGTCTCTGCTGCTCACTGGAAAGGACAGGTCCTTTTTCATTTCTAAATGTGGAAAATAGCATCACCTTTACGGTAGTTTGGTATGTATGGTCTGTATGGTCCCCACCTGGTGACAGTTTGGAGGGTGGAGTCTTGCTGGGGACAAGCTTTGGGATAATATTGTCCAGCTCCCCTTTGCCAGAGCTAGCTCTCACTCACGCTGCTACCTGTCGGCTGCTGTGAC
Organism: Dipus sagitta; assembly: GCA_036346955.1. Taxonomy (NCBI): domain Eukaryota; kingdom Metazoa; phylum Chordata; class Mammalia; order Rodentia; family Dipodidae; genus Dipus; species Dipus sagitta. The sequence continues at coordinate 43,672,658 of CM070788.1, forward strand.
AAGAGGTGATGCCCAGCCTCTGCTCTGCCATGCCTTGATGAAATGCTTGAGACTATATGCTGAAATAAATCCCGTTTTCCATATGCTGTTTTTGGTTGGGCGTTTTATCCCAGCCACAAGAAGGTAGGTGAGTGTCATAACCTTATTTGTGAGGGTGAGTCTGTCAGAGGCTCCAAAGATTTGTACTACATCACTTTAACAGTTGTGCAAACATAATCGGGAGAGTTTTTTTTTTCCCTTTTCCAATAACACTTGGAATAAAAACCACCATTAATATAGTTTTTATAGCTATGGTGATGGCATGCATTCCAGTTCTATGTAGAAAGCAGTATTCCCAACCCTGGTGACTTGTCAGAACTCCAGGACAGAATCTTTAGTACAACATCGTGCACCTTGGGCTAGAGAGATGGCTCAGAAGTTAAGGCACTTGCCTGTGAAGCTAACAACCAGGGTTAATTCTCCAGCACCCACGTAAAGCCAGATGCACAAAGTGGTAATGCATCTGGGGTTTGTTTGCAGTAACTAGAGGCCTTGATGTAGCCATTTTCTCCTCTCTCTCTTTCTCTCCCTCCCTCTTTCTCTCTCCCTACCTCCTTGCAAATAAATAAATCAAATGTTTTCTTTAAAAAATTATGCAACTCACCCCAAAGAGTCTCAATTGAGAATCATTAAATTAAGCTTATGGACATATGATGAGGAAGTGCTATCATAGAAATTTTTACCCAAAGTTCTTTGATCTATCAATAAAGTTTAACATCATTCTGTGTTATGTTTTTAAACTATCTCCCATGTTACTCTCAAGATAATTTTATGAGTTAGAGGTATCTACCCAAGGGAAGTAGAAATTAACTTTCACATAATTTCATGTTCTTAAAAAGATATGGATTTACTTCAAATTGAAGCTTTGCACAGACGGAATTAAAATGAGTTTGCTGCTAAAGAGTAGAGCTGTGGCATTTCTGAAAAATTAACATAAGCAATGTAAAACTTGCCTTGATAGATAGCCTTCCAAAGCCATCTCAAATCCCTCCAGAGAATGAGCAGCACAACACATGTCGCAGGTACACAGCCTTTATTCCTGTGTAGCTCTCGCGAGAAGCTATCCTGTTCACACTTCCTGTTTCTATTTTTAGCTCATTAATTTCACAGTCCACCTTTTGGGGTTTTCAAAACATTTATCTGTTTACATGTCACATGTCAACATTTTGAGTTTAGGGACTGTATCCTGTTCACTTTTACTTCATTACCCACGTTGGTGACCTACTGTATATATTCACTGCATGTGGAATTAATACACTGCTTTAAAATATGTATTTCTACAAAGGAGCTAAGTGACAAAAAGTACCTATCTCAGTGATTTGTTGTATCAATTTGTGCCTTCACCCTGATACCAGCCTACGATTCCTTTCTCAACCCTGCCACTCTAGGTACAGAGCACTTACCCCCTCCCTGCAAGAAAAAGAAACAAAATTAAGAGAATCTAGACCCCACGTCCAATGATACCATGCTCAATTTAACATTATTTATTTATTTATTTATTTGAGAGTGACAGAGAGAGAGAGAGAATGGGCGCACCAGGGCTTCCAGCCACTGCAAACGAACTCCAGACGCATGCACCCCCTTGTGCATCTGGCTAACGTGGGTCCTGGGGAATCGAGCCTCGAGCCAGGGTCCTTAGGCTTCATAGGCAAGCGCTTAACCGCTAAGCCATCTCTCCAGCCCTAACATTAATTAATTTTTACTTTGTGATCCAGAGTTTTTGAAAATACTCTTTTTCAGGCAAATACATGTATTTAATGGGTTTCCTTAAATTTTGTATGATCTTTAGATTTTCTATTACCAAATCTCTCTTCAGGTCTCTCCTAATGAATCATAGACACATCCCACTTATTTTTACTCTCTCATTTGTATTGTGTGTGGTGTGTATGCATGTGTGTATAATGTAAGCATGTTCATATGTATGTGCATGCATGTAAGTGGAGGATAGAGGTTGAAGTCAATGTCTTTCTAAATCTTAGTTTTTGCTTATCAGGTCATCTCCACCTCCCCAGTGCTGGGATGACAGGTGCCTGTCATCATGTTCGGCTTTGACATGGGTGCTGAAGATCTGAATTCAGGTCCTCATATTCTTGTGGCAAACACTCTACCTACCGAGCCAAGTCCACATACTGGTGTCATTTCCAATGAAAATTTAAAGCTACCTGGCCACCTCCAAGATGGAAGATATTCTTTGTAGGGGGAAAAAATTGAAAGAAAAAAAAAAGTACCCACAGTCTTGCCAGCCATGAACTTCTGTAAAAGGGACGTCTGTAAATGCCATCCTTAAAACCATGTGCATGGTGCACAAGGACCAGCACTGATGAATTTTAATACGGAGAGGCAAAAACCCAAGGCCTGTCACACCAGCTGGTCATTCTTGCTTCACCCATTAAAAATGGCTTTTTTTTGTATGTGTGGCTAACAACAGAAATGTTGGTCTCAATCAGTCACAGCTGTAGGTCTGGGCTTAGAGCCCACTCTCAACCTTGCCCCTCCCTCTCCTTCCCCCAGGCTAGGATGGAATCAAAGGGTCAGGATTGGCAGTAGGCACAGAGAAAGGGAAAACCCAGATGCTTAAATCCAGATGAAAGAGTGATTCCTACAGCATCTCAGACCTTAGCCCATTAGGTAAAGTTTAACCCCTGCGAAGCAGGTCACTTGGCAAAAATGGGGAAATGCAAACTTCAGGTTGTGAGGCGGGGCGGAGGCCAGGGGAGCGGCTCGGCCCATATGGTACTCCATTAATAGGTATCACACCCCGTAATGGGAACATTTTTATACAAATGTGTTCTTTGGAATCCAGCCAAGAGCGGGGCACCCTAGTGAAATCACGATGCACAGCTAATGAGCTATTTTTGGTGAATTTGGCACGAGAGACTAATAGAACCAATTTGTCCCCAAAATGTTAAATCATTTAGCGCTTCTTTGGAGGTGCTAAGTGCATCTAGAACTTTCCGAGGCTGTCAATAAAAATTAGAGACTGCTCCGAAGCCCTCGGTCTTGGCTTGTGGTCCTTTATCCTTAGGACAGAGGGTCGATGCTCACCTGAGGAGACTAAGCGAGGCCTGCCAGCTGGGAGGAAGCCATTGGTTAAACCGAGTCACAAAAGCCCTCGCCTCAATGAGGAGACGGGGTGAACATTCCTCATGGGCCACAGTGACGACCTGAGACTCCTTTGCAGTCGATGGCCTGTCTCTTCCCTGTGCTCAGCCACCCACTAGCACAGTCTCTGGTCGTTGACCAGGCCCAGAGCTAGAATTTTCACCACGGACCACTTTCCTGCAAGTTTTGCCGTTTCCCCTACACCAGCTCTCAACCCTACATCCCTGATAGTTTTTAAATTTTCTTATATTTTATTTTTATTTATTCATTTAGGAAAGAGAGAGAGAGAATGGGTACACCAGGGCCTCTAGCCACTGCAAACAAACTCCAGACACATGTGCCACCATGTGCATATGGCTTACGTGGATTCTGGGGACTCGAACCTGGGTCCTAAGTTTTCATAGACAAGTGCCTAAACCACTAAGCCATCTCGCCAGGCTCCTGATATGTTTTTTAATTGTCACCAAGAACTCCCTTTTATGAGTATCTTTACTCTCGAGTCACCTTGCATGTGGAGGGAAGATTAATCTTCACTAACACTCTCAAAAACTTATTCTACTATTTAGAAACTTTCAATTGCTCCCTGACCTCTGCCACATGAGGTCGGAGCTCAGCCACCTTTCTTTTTTTTAATTTTTTTTTGTTGTTATTTTTATTTATTTGAAAGCAATAGACAGAGAGAGAAAGAGGGAGAGGAAGAGAGAGAGAGAGAAAGAATGGGCGCGCCAGGGCCTCCAGCCATTGAAAATGAACTCCAGACATGTGTACCCCCTTGTGCATCTGGCTAACATGGGTCCTGGGGAATCGAGCCTTGAACCGGGGTCCTTAGGCTTCACAGGCAAGCGCTTAACTGCTAAGCCATCTCTCCAGCCCTCAAAGCCCTTTCTTTATAAGATGATACCATTCAACCAAGATAGCCTTGTTTTCCTCACGCTGTCTTATCCTGCATGGCTCAGGAGAATCGTCAGCCATCACTGAATAAGTAAACCCCTGCTGTGGCTTGCCCTGGAGCCCACTAGATAGTGTGAGCAAGTTACACTGAGTGGCTAATGTAAGAAACAATAAAATCCAGAGGTAAAGCCTGCAATTTAAAGCATCTGCCCTTGTGAATAGCAATTTAGATCCTGGGTTCAAATACACTGTTTGCTTAGTCTATGGCCCACCCGCCCAGCTCTATGTAAAAGACCCCTCTTCAGAAGCCCAACTTCGGTACAAAGCAATGGACCCACTTTTATTCTGCAGGAATAAATACAAGGAATTCCATTGAGACGTTGATTGATGCACATGGTTCCCTCACCATCCTCAGTCGTCCATCCGGCTACTACACCTTCCCTCCTTCTTCCGCAGGCTCCCTCCAGCCCAGTCCATCCATCAAAATCTCATCCTGCAAGGCTAGTCCTACTGCCTGCTCTATTCCAACCCTCTGGGACTTAATCTTAAAGCAGCACAGGGCTGGAGACATGCCCCAGCAGTTAAGGAGATTGCCCACAAAACTGCCAGAGTTCAATTCCCTATTACCTCTGTAAAGCCAGATGCACAAAATGTTGCATGAGTCTGGAGTTCATTTGCAGTGGCTAGAGGCCCTAGTGTGCTCATCCTCTCTCTCTCTCTCTCTCTCTCTCTCTCTCTCTGCTTGCAAACAAATACATAAATAAATATTTTTTAAAAACAGTATGTATAACATTCCTTGTTCCTAAAGTTAGTTAATCGCTTAAAAGTCGAAGGGTCATAATTTAGACATGTTTTCATGTTACTATGATCATAGTGTCATGATCATAGTAAGTTCCAAGTAAACACTTTCTGGTAGGTCAAAGCTATTTATGCTTTGGAGACCAGGGAGATGGCTCAGTGGATAAAAGGCTTGTACACAAGCCATGGGCACCTGAGTTCACATGCCCAGCAGCCATGTGAAAACTGGGCATGGTGGTGCATGCCTGTAATCCCAACGCTGGGGAAGCAGAGGGAGGAGAGTCCCCCAGGCTTGCTGGCTGTCTAGTCTAGCTGAATTGGTGAGCCTTGGGTTCAGCAAAAGATCCTTCCTCAAAAAATAAGATGGAAATATGGAGGAAGACATCCAACTGCATGTGTACACATGTGTATAAGCACCTCATCCATGTGTCCACACACAGATGAACATGCATAGACACATGCAAGCTACTCCCCATACACATGCAAAAAGTAAATAAATGAACTCACGTGTTAATTCATAATGGTGTTGAGCATGTTATAAGGAGCTCCGAACACCTAGTCAGACAATAATTAGACATGCTCATGAAGCAGTGTTTAATCTACTCCAGATACCACACTGGATCATTCTCAAGTAATGGGCTACTGTATTAGAGAAGACTTAGTTAGAGCTATCTTTGAGAAGCAGTTTCCCTGCATCCAGATGAGGGCATCACGGCAGTGTGAGCCAGGCTCATTTTTGGGCCACGGTGGCAAAAATGTGATGCGCCTTCTCCACCTTTCTGCTGCCGGCTGCAGAGATGCCCCATGATGCAGATCTCTTGGGGTTTTAGAGTGTGCTAGAGCGAAAGGGCAGAAGGAATCAGGTCCCAGAGTCACCATGTGGAGGGGCCATCCTGCCTGTCAGGATCCCCTGCATTGGACGGTTACACCTATGAGAACTGGACTTTTATTATAGTTGGCTGTGGAAAATCTGAGCTTTGCGATAACAAACTGACACCCGCTCTGAAACAGTAGACGTGCCACTGAGGGGAAGAGAAGTTCAAGATGAGAAGCAATTAGACTCTCATGCCTTATGACGAGTTATCAAGCTGAAGGCTAATTGGCTTCCAGAATGTGCCTGGGTACATTTAATGAGGAATGCAGGCATGTTCCACCAGTCCGAGGACAATGATACTAGTAACATCCCCAAACCCGTGCTGACAAGGATTATGTGAAGATAACTCAATCCCCCATCTCCGGCTCAACCCATTCTCCTAATCCAGAGAGGTATATAAATACAGTGGTCGCTGCTGGAGATCTCCACCTGGCTGTTCAAATTCAAGACCTCTAATACCGGCCTCATCTTCCCTCCCTCTCAGCTTCACCCAGGGTCTCTCCTTCTGAATGTCTGGTTGTTGGCACCAACATCTACCTGGAAATGAATGGCGACTGCCACAAACAAATGCACACCTCCGTGTGCCGAAGCTCTGCCTGCAGCGCTTGCTGACTCGGCCAAAGCAGCTGTGTGCTGTGATCACGTGAGCGCGCACCCGTCTCTTCACCAGAACTTAAACTCCTTGAGGGGAACCAACCTTTTCATCGGCGCAGTTACAACATTCAAGCATTGGTCCAGAGAAAGAACACGTGGGTGTGGATGTAAATACAAGATAAACACAGAAGCTCAACTATTCTGTAAAAGTTTGCAAAAGAACACATTAAAAAAAAAATCTTTATGACCACAGGTTGGTTGGACAGAGTTTGTACCTATGGCAGCAAGAGCATTATCCATACAGTGAGAAGTCGATCGACTGGACTTCGTAAATATTGAGAGCTTTGAGTTTAAAATACCCCGTCAGGAGCCGGGCATGGTGGCGCACATACGTGAGTATCACACACACACATACACACCCCATGTGACAAATGGCACCACAGTGAGAACTTACATGTGCACCTACAACATGCTAGTTAGTGACCCAGGTGTTCTGTCCCTGATCACCATGATGCATGTAACACTAGTGCAAGAGTGATGTAATTGCTGTTTTGCATATTATCCTAAAACGGTGGCATCAAGATGTTAAGAAATTTGTGCAGTACCAGGTACCTGAGAAAGGGTGGGTCTATGCATATTTGAAGGGAATGAAATTGTCAGGTCACTCTAATTGCTATCTCAAAAAAAAAAAAGGTCTTAAAAGTACTTCTCATGGACCAAATTAAATCCCCAGAACTAAGGTTTTTAAAAAAGCCAGGCATTGTGGTTCATGTTTATTATCCCAGCACTAGGATGACAGGAGACTCTTTGGGGCTCCCTGGCCAACCAGTTTAGCCTACTTGGTAAGCTCCTGGCCAACGATAGACTCTGCCTCAAAAATAGTGCACTGTATCCGAGAAATGATGCTTGAGGTGGTCCACTAGCCTCCATATGTGCACACACATTCACCCACACATGAACACACACATTTTACCCTCAGATAAATAAAATGAGAAATAAAACGTGTGTTTAGTTATCCTTTTCATTTTAATAACAAGTTACAAATTAAAAAAAAAAAACTTTGATTAGACACAATGCAAAGGGTTACTACGTGTCATGGAATTCTTTTTCCTAGTCCTTTTCAGGATGGAAAGCTGGCATTTCTGTTAACGTTGTGGGAAGGCAGGAGTCTATGTGGGCCTATTGGATGTTATCAACAGCAAGCCTGGGGCTGGCGGGATGGCTTAGCAGTTAAGGCGTTTGCCTGTAAAGCCAGAGGACCCAGATTTGACTCCCCAGGACTCACTTAAGCCTGATGCACAAGGTGGCGCATGCATATGGAGTTCCTTTGCAGTGGCTGGAGGCCCTGATGTCCCCATCTGCCTCTTTCTCTCTCTTACTCTCTCAAATAAATAGATAAAAATAAATCCTTTTATAAAAACAAGCCTATACTTAGGAGGCAGAGGTACGAGGACTGCTGTGAGTTCAAGGCCACCCTGAGAAATCCAGGTGAAATCCAAGTCAGCCTAGGCTAAAGTGAGACCTCAAGAAAACAAAACAACAACAACAAAGCAAGCCTGTTTACCTTTATTCTACTCCAGTGTCTGGATCTGAGTTCATTTGAACATAGAAGGGAGTAAAAGTTGCCCTTTATCAAAGCTGGCTTAGGTAAAGTTTCCCACTGCCCTTCCACGAGGTCCAGCCTCACACACTGGGCACATGGGCAGCCATCTCTCCAGATCTCTCTCCTGCCCTCTCATTGTCAAACATGCCAGATGTGCCTTGCCATCCTGTGTGTGTGATGATGGAGAAAGTTCCTATGAAAGCCTGAATTTACTCATCGTGTAAGTAACTTAAGATAAAGAAATCTGTCGGGGGCTGGAGAGATGGCTTAGCAGTTAAGCGCTTGCCTGTGAAGCCTAAGGACCCCAGTTCGAGGCTCGATTCTCCAGGACCCACGTTAGCCAGATGCACAAGGGGGCGCACGCGTCTGGAGTTCGTTTGCAGTGGCTGGAAGCCCTGGTGTGCCCATTCTCTCTCTCGCTCTCTGCCTGCCTGCCCCTCTCCCTCTCTCTCTCTCTCTGTCAATCTTAAATAAATAAATAAATAAAAGAAGCCATTTAAAAAAGAAGAAGAAGAAATCTGTTGGTGGTGCCTAGGCTCAGTGGTACTATTATATGGAACCATTATTTTCTGTGTAAGAAAAATTACGCGAGCCATAGATAACCATGTGATTTTATTTGGATAGTAGTAAACTCAGTCTTATGTCTCACTATATCACATAGTGTCAGTCACTGAAGACTCAACCAAAGTTAGTCCACGTGACAAACATAAACAGGTTAAGAGGGGCTGGAGAGATAGTTTAGTGGTTAAGGCGCTTTTCTGCAAAGCCTAAAGACACAGGCTCGATCTCTCTCCAGATCCCACGTAAGCCAGATGAGCTGAATCCTGGCCATCAGACTTTGCAAGCAAGTGCCTTTAACTTAACCCCTGAGATAAATTCGGCTGCAACTGGTTGGAATGTTTACATTAAGCCGTAATGGAAGTCAGCTCAATTTATGCAAGCGTCTCCTGCAAAAACAGGATTTCTGCCCTCTTCCACTCTCTTTTCGCTCTCCCTCCAGTAGAAGAATGTAGATCCTTTCTGCTCAGGCCAAGTCCACCATTCCACTTCTTCGTTACAAATCATAAGACAAGTGCAGGAGATGTTAATGGCGTTGGACCTGCTGAGGCTTCATTACTGGGCCTTTTAAAACACATTTGGTTCTCTGAAACACTTGCTCCCACCTGTGCTCTGATCCTCACGAGCTCCTGCTTCTGTTTGTTCTCGGCCTCTGCATTCCTTTTTCGATTTTCTGCAGGTTAGCAAGCGCTGCCTCCTCTGCTTTTGAAACATGTCTTTAGGCATGCTTTTGTTTGACAAGGAATGCCAAGGCTGAGCTGACAAAGTCTGTTTGAAAATCTCTTTCCAGGTATACAAGATCAGTGAGCCTGTTCACTGTATACTGTGATTAGAATTCGGTCTTCAGATATTTATATCAACATTTCCGTTTCAAGGAGTGGTGTTTTCTGAGCCTACCTGTCAGAGAGAACAGTATAAAAGGTTGGGAAGCCTATCATTTATATATTCAAATGCAGAAACGCTTTTGTCGCAAAGCCTTGCCATCCTCCCTACGTATGACTTAAAAGAAAGGAGGCAGATTCTGAGTGAAAAGTCACTGCTCCTCCGAGGAAGCGGGACACACGTCTCCTTAGGAGTTTCGGCTCACAGGTAAGAGGCTTCAGGCTTAAACTGGAAGGATTTAGAAATTTTTAATTATATAACTTCATCTCTTATATGATTTGCCTTTGAGGGTAGGAGAAATGGGGCAATTATGCCAACTATAACTATTGAAGGAGGATTTGTCTATATAAACTGATATATTAAAAACACAACATTCAAATGTCCGTAGGTGTGCACACTTAACTCGATTTTTTTTCATCTAAGAGCATCACTGTTCAATTCCATTCAGCAATCTCCATTAGATCATCAAATGCACTTGAACACTCAACACGTTTTACCTGAGATCTTGCAAAACGAGAACACACTTCAAAATAAAAATCTATTTAAAAAATATTGCTCATTTTAGAGAATAATTTAGCAGCTTATGAAGAAAAGGGTATCATCTTGGCTGCCAGAGTTATATTACACTCCAGCAGTCGGGCTTTGCAAAGGGCAGTATAATAGAAAGTTAGAGTAAAGGGTTGTCACTGTCTAAGAGGTAAGCAATTTTTAAAGCATTTTGGATACCTGTACAGAAAAACTACTTTCATACTTGGATCATCAAATGAATAAGGGGATGGACAGGAGGCCCACAAGTTATCTACCTAAAGCACTTCCTCAGCCATCCCAGTTGTCAGGACTTGTAACAGGACAGCTCACCAAATATTTCAGATTGTTAACAAATTCAGAACAACCTTCTACTGGGCTTAAAAATTAGATTACACTTGGACTGGAGAGATGGCTTGGTGGTTAAAGGCTTGTGCTTACAAAGCTTGACAGCCTGGATTCAGTTCCCTAGTACCCACTTAAAGCCAGATACACAAAATGGCTCATGAATCTGGAACTCCTTTGCAGTGGCAGGATGCCCTAGTGCACCTATATTCATTGTCTCTATCTCTATCTTTCAATACATAAACATATTTTAAAAAATAGATTACACTAGAGTGCCTTTGTTTTTCTGTTTTGTTTTGTTTTGTTTTTTCAAGGTAGGGTCTCACTCTAGCCCAGGCTAGACTCCTGCAGTCTAGCTGGAATTCATTATGTGGTCTCCAGCTGGCCTCAAACTCACAGCACTCCTCCTACCTCTGCCTCCCAAGTGCTGGGATTAAAGGCATCCACCACCATGCCTGGCTTTATTAGCTTTTTTTTAAAATCTGGTAAAGATTTTATTTTATTAGTTCTTTCATTAGCAAATGAAATTGATCACTTACTTTGTGCTAGAAAATAATCTAGGCACTGATGCTACAATTATGAGTAACATAATCCCTGAACTCAATAAGTTACCATGTAGTGAAGGCAGAAATAGAATCAAATAGGCTCTCAACAAGGCCAAAGATCACTGGGATGGTGAATATGGACCATCAACTTGACAGGATCTAGAATCACCTAAGAAACAAATCGTTCAACAAATCTGTGAGAGAGTTTCTAGATTAGATTAACTGAAGTGTGTGGAAGTTTGAATATATGTTCCCCCCATAGACTCAGGAGTTTTATTAAAGTTTATAGCTTAGATTTCTCTCTGTCTGAATAGAAGAGGTATCACAAGAATGGATCCTGGGGTCCAGCCCTAAGGTGTGTGGGGGGTGCATGTGAATTCCAGCCTAAAGGTAGGCTTTTTACCAGGTATTTTGTGGTAGCAACAATAAAAGTAATATATTAATAAAACAACTAAAATATCGCAATATGTAAATAATAAGAGCCACTTAAAATGCTTTGCATGATAAGTGATTAAAGGCATCTTAGATAATAATATTTTTGGTGTGCGTGTGAGTGTGCGTGCGTGTATGATATGTGGTGTGTGTGTGTGTGTGTGTTCATGCATGTGAGAGTGGGTATGCACGTGCCATGGTGCTCATGTGGAGGTGAGCGGACAACTTTTAGGTGCTGGTCCTCATTTTCCACCTTTGTTCGCCAGGCTATCTGGTCCCCAAGCTTGTGGGGGAGTCTCCTGTCTCCACCTCCCTACTCACCCATAAGTATGCTGGAATTACAGATGCCTACCAGACATCTGGCCTTTTATATGGGTTCTGGGGATCCAAATTCCTCAAATTCCTTACTCAAACTTTTGCGAAGAGCACTTTATGGCATCTCCTCAACCTGGCAATAAATTTTTAATGTTATCAAATCCATTCTTTTTTTTTTTCCCTGAGCAACACAGACATAACTATGTTCCTATTTCAATATACTCTTCTATCAAAAACAAGAAGTTTATAGCCACCAGACTCAGACCCTAAAATGTATGGCTGTTTTCCATTCAAAAGCACTGAGTATTGGTCAGCTTTTCTTGTATTGTTCTCAACTGGTAATCAGTGATGGTGATACTCACCATTATAAGGTTCTGAATCCAGCAGAGAAGGGTCAGCTTACAGAGCAGCCCTTCACTGAGAACGATACCTTACTGAGAACTGGGGGCCGCAGCCTTGCTCTGAAGTTCACCCCAACTTGAGGTACTCTATACAGCTAAGAGACAAAGAGAGGAAAGAAGTGTGTGATACCTGGCTAAGGAAATGGTTTTCCCACCAAAACAGTGAATGGACAAGTAGCTTGTCCTCGAGTCCCCTCCACTGAAGACCAAGGGCAAGGAAGAGGTGTACTTCCTTGTCTTTTCAGGTTTTGGATGACCCGCTGCTTTCGTTTCTGTCTTTTATATACTGAAGGGCTTAGTCCAGGCCAGGTACGTGGAGTGTTGCTTTAAAAAAAAAAAATGCTGCAAAATGGTCTTTGTCCTGCGGGCCAGAGAAAGTGTCAGGATCTGGACTGATGGAGGGAGACAGAAAAGAATGGATGTCATTTTAAAGTGAAGGAGTACCGATAGCCTATCCATTCCATTTTGCATTTCTGCTAGCTTTAACCAGACACATTATACAGAATCCCTTGTTTTTCTGCAGAAAGTCAGAGTTCTGAATGAATCCCCATGATAAGGATACCTCGTAGACTTGGGGAGGTGTTGCTACACTCACAAATTCAAATGATACAAATAAACAGGGCCTTGCGAAACATGTCTAAAACCAAGATCCATGTTAATGCCTATGTTCTACCAGCTTAGGACAGAGGGCCCCGGAGAGCAGCACTTCAGAATTCCATAACCACCCCCACTTCAGGAATGAAGAGTCGATAATCATTTGTTTCGGATGCACGGTAAGCGAGCAGGGAATTTGAAAGGTGATGGAGGGAATATCCTTATTGGGGATAAAATGGAAATTATTTACTCTAGAATTCCTCATTATCCTCTTGATTTCCATCCTACTGACACTAAGAGGTCCTCTCATCTCCCACACGTGATCCCCTCTGCTCTTACAAGTCTCTACTTTCTTTGATTTCATGACAAAAATTTGCAAGTCTGAAACATATTTCACCTGAGATGCTAATATCCCAGCTCCAAGGAATAAAAAAAAAGGGCTGGGGAAGGGCCGCTTTCAAATCCACATCAGCCTCTAGGAGGGGAAGGCTGACAAGCAGCGTCACAGGTCCGCTTACCAGAGTGTTGGCAACACTTAGCCATGTTGCTTTCACTGGATTTTTCTAGGACACTTATTTCATGCAAAATTCTACATTTATGTCAAGACAGAATAAAGAGGAATTTTTTAAGTATGCCTGATATTTAAAAAAATGAAGCCTAAATTGTGTGCTCTCTGTCTCTCTCTCTTTCTCCCTTATCTTCTCCTCTCTCTTCTTCATAGGATTCCAAATACATTTGCTTGTGGTCTTTTGTTATGGCAAACAGTTCTTCCTGAAAAAGGAAACTATCTGTTAGACCAGAAATATTCCCAGGGCCTGGAGAGGAAAATCCATTAAAGAGTTTAATTCTGCTAAAATAAGATCCCTAGCTGCCCAGTGCCTGAGGCAACTCGTATAAAAGATGCAATTTGAAAGATCGACTAAGTAGGCTCTGTTGTTTTCTGAGTACAGTAGCACTCTGTCCAATGGCCGTAACTCCCTAAAACTTTGCCCCCAGTTCTGCCTCCAATTCATCAATAAGAGCAAGCTTGAAAGAGTTCAGCTGATTATCATCCTAACTCAGGCAAACGTACCAAATGTGAGATCCTAGGCCTTGGCTTCTTTATTGCTAAAATGAATTTAAAACCTAGTTTAATTTTTTTTTTTTTTTTGGGTTTTTTGATTTTTCAAGGTTGGGTCTCAGACTAGTCCAGGCAGACCTGGAATTCACTATATAGTTCCAGGGTAGCCTAGAACTCTCAGCGAGCCTCTTACCTCTGCCTCCCAAGTGCTGGGATTAAAGGCAGGTGCCACCACACCCGGCCTAGTTTAAATTTTTATCTTACACAGTTGTCCTAAAAAAAAAAATTATTTCCACAAAGTACTTAGCAGAATGCCCAACATGAGACATTAGGCATTTAATAATTATCACTTTATTTCTACCCAAAATTTATCCCTACCTAGGACTTATTCTCTATTATTTTTTTTTTTCTCTCAGAGTGAGAGAGAGGGAGAATGGCACACCAGGGACTTTCAGCCACTGTGAATGAACACCAGACACGTGCGCCGCCTTGTGTGCACATGTGACATTGCATGCTTGCGTCGCTTTTGTGTCTGTTTATCTGGGACCTGGAGATTCAAATAAGCATTCTTAGGCTTCCCAGGCAAATGCTTAACCGCTAAGCCATCTTTCTAGCCATATATTAACCTTTTAAAATATTTTTATTTATATATTTAGAGATAGAGAGATAGACAGATAGACAGATAGATAGACAGACAGATGGATGATAGAAAGAGAGGGGGGAGAGAAAATGGGCATGTCAGGGCCTCTAGGCATTGCAAACGAACTCCAGATTCATGTGCCACCATGTGCATCTGTCTTATGTGAGTTCTGGGTAGTTGAACCCGGGTCCTTAGGCTTGGTAGGCAAGCGACTTAACTGCTTAGCCATCTCTCCAGCCCTTTATTAAAATTATTTTCTGGGAGTGAGGAAACAGCAAATAAAAGACAATTCTGCAAATAAGCAACTTATTATGAGCCTATAATCACTCAACCAAAAAGACCATTTTTAAATAACGTGCTGTAATAATTGCATGCAAAGTACTTGCCTTCAATAATTTATCCCAAAGGGGGATTATGCTTATAGATACAGGCCCTGAATCTAAATCAACAAGTCAACATGACTGATTAGCTTCTAATTTGTGTAGTTTGGGAAGAAATCTAAAGCAACACCCCCAACACACACACACACACACACATACATTCACACACAGATACACACACACACACACACACACACACACACATAAATTCTTGGGGAAATTATAGGACACTTTTACTCTAGAACTGACTGTGCTCTTGTGGTTCATGGACTTCCACCTAGAAGATTATGTAACTGGAATCTGATTGCTCCCACACGATCTTGTAGGTAATCGTAACAAGCAAGGTATGTGTCATCATAGGGTAAACTCCTTCTACACCAGAGCTTCGTCTCCCAGACAAGAAAGCTGATCTCACTCCTTCCCAACATGGAGAAGAGTAAAGGCCTGATTGTGCAGAGTTTCAGGAAGACCCTTGAAAGCTTCAACCACCAACGACCCATAGAAGGAAAGATTTGGAGTGACTGAAAGCTTCTTCCCATCACTCAGCCCTAGTGATGGAGGGTTGGGGCATAAGGTGGACATATAAGGGGCTAGGAATTGACCGTGGCTAGTGACGAAGCCCTAAGACCTAGTCTGAATCTCATCTCCTACCAAATAAAATACAAAAGAAAGCAACAAATTCATATAGCTTGAGTAGTTCTATTAAATTTAATGGATCCTGAGAATACGTATTTGTTTTCTTTTTAATATTTTATTTATTTATTTGAAAGAGAGAGAGAGAGAAACAGACAAAGAGGCAGAGAGAATGGGCACATCAGGGCCTCCAGCCACTGCAAATGAACTCGACACGCGTGCGCCCCCTTGTGCATCTGGCTAACGTAGGACCTGGGGAATCGAACAGGGGTCCTTAGGCTTTGCAGGCAACCGCCTTAACCACTAAGCCATTTTCCCAACCCCACGAGAATATGTATTTGTGATCCACTGTGGGTTTTTTGTTTCTTTCTTTATGAGAGAGAGAGAAAGAATTCACATGCCAGGACCTACAGCCACTGCAATTGAGCTCCAGATGCATGTACCAAGTTGTGCCCATGTGCGAATTTGTGCATGCATCACCAAATGTGTCGGGCATACATGATATCTGGTCCTCACACTTCACAGGCAAGCACCTTAACCACAAAACCATATCTCCAGCCTGATTGTTCTAGTAAAGGGAGAGCTCAAATGCTTTGACCACAATCCCTTCTATCAACAAACATAAAATAGAAAATGCTAGGTAGCACTCACACTCCCACGAAAGTACAGTAAAGCCCCTGGTCTGATTTCAACCCCATTACCAAAGAACATTTTGCCCAATTTTTTTTAAGAAAGATTATCATCAATATATTAACAAGAGTATCATCACCTCATTTAAGGGACAGTTCTTCCCCAGAGATTTGGTTAGTGGGAGGTGGAAACTGTGAAACAAGGAAGGACACAAGTGGGCTACAATAGGGAACATGGCATACCTACACACTCTGCACTGCACAGGAGGGACACGGTCTACTACACACTCTGCACTGCACAGCAGGAACACGGTCCACTACACACTCTGCACTGCACAGGAGGAACACGATCTACTGCACACTCTGCACTGCACAGGAGGAACACGGTCTACTACACACTCTGCACTGCACAGGAGGAACACGGTCGACTGCACACTCTGCACTCCACAGGAGGGACACGGTCTACTACACACTCTGCACTGCACAGGAGGAACACGGTCTACTGCACACTCTGCACTGCACAGGGGGAACACGGTCTACTACACACTCTGCACTGCACAGGAGGAACACGGTCTACGACACACTCTGCACTGCACAGGGGGAACACGGTCTACGACACACTCTGCACTGCACAGGGGGAACACGGTCTACTACACACTCTGCACTGCACAGGAGGAACACGGTCTACTACACACTCTGCACTGCACAGGGGGAACACGGTCTACTACACACTCTGCACTGCACAGGAGGAACACGGTCTACGACACACTCTGCACTGCACAGGGGGAACACGGTCTACTACACACTCTGCACTGCACAGGAAGAACACGGTCTACTACACACTCTGCACTGCACAGGAGGAACATGGTCTGCTACACACTCTGCACTGCACAGGAGGAACACGGTCCACTACACATCTGCACTGCACAGGAGGAACACGGTCTACTACACACTCTGCACTGCACAGGAGGAACACGGTCTACTACACATCTGCACTGCACAGGAGGAACACTGACTACTACACACTCTGCACACCACAGGAGGAACACGGTCTACTACACACTCTGCACTGCACAGGAGGAACACGGTCCACTACACACTCTGCACTCCACAAGAGGGACACAGTCTACTACACACTCTGCACTCCACAGGAGGAACACGGTCTACTACACACTCTGCACTGCACAGGAGGAACACGGTCCACAACACACTCTGCACTGCACAGGAGGAACACTGTCTACTACACACTCTGCACTCCACAGGAGGAACACGGTCTGCTACACACTCTGCACTGCACAGGAGGAACACGGTCCACTACACACTCTGCACTGCACAGGAGGAACACGGTCTACTGCAGACTCTGCACTCCACAGGAGAAAAACGGTCTACTACACACTCTGCACTGCACAGGAGGAACACAGTCTACTAGACACTCTGCACTGCACAGGAGGGACTCGGTCTACTACACACTCTGCACTGCACAGGAGGAACACGGTCTGCTACACACTCTGCACTGCACAGGAGGAACACGGTCCACTACACACTCTGCACTCCACAAGAGGGACACAGTCTACTACACACTCTGCACTGCACAGGAGGAACACGGTCTACTACACACTCTGCACTGCACAGGAGGAACACGGTCTACTGCACACTCTGCACTGCACAGGAGGAACACGGTCCACTACACACTCTGCACTCCACAAGAGGGACACAGTCTACTACACACTCTGCACTGCACAGGAGGAACACGGTCTACTACACACTCTGCACTGCACAGGAGGAACATGGTCTACTACACACTCTGCACTGCACAGGAGGAACACGGTCTACTACACACTCTGCACTGCACAGGAGGAACACGGTCCACTACACACTCTGCACTCCACAAGAGGGACACAGTCTACTACACACTCTGCACTCCACAGGAGGAACACGGTCTACTACACACTCTGCACTGCACAGGAGGAACATGGTCTACTACACACTCTGCACTGCACAGGAGGAACACGGTCTACTACACACTCTGCACTGCACAGGAGGAACACGGTCCACTACACACTCTGCACTCCACAAGAGGGACACAGTCTACTACACACTCTGCACTCCACAGGAGGAACACGGTCTACTACACACTCTGCACTGCACAGGAGGAACACGGTCCACTACGCACTCTGCACTGCACAGGAGGAACACTGTCTACTACACACTCTGCACTCCACAGGAGGAACACGGTCTACTACACACTCTGCACTGCACAGGAGGAACACAGTCCACTACACACTCTGCACTGCACAGGAGGAACACGGTCCACTACACACTCTGCACTGCACAGGAGGAACACGGTCTACTACACATCTGCACTGCACAAGAGGAACACGGTCTACTACACACTCTGCACTGCACAGGAGGAACACGGTCTGCTACACACTCTGCACTGCACAGGAGGAACACGGTATACTACACATCTGCACTGCACAGGAGGAACACGGTCTACTACACACTCTGCACTGCACAGGAGGGACACGGTCTACTACACATCTGCACTCCACGGGGGGAACACGGTCCACTACACATCTGCACTGCACAGGAGGAACACGGTCTACTACACACTCTGCACTGCACAGGAGGAACATGGTCTACTACACACTCTGCACTCCACAGGGGGAACACGGCCTACTACACACTCTGCACTGCACAGCGGGAACACGGTCCACTACACACTCTGCACTGCACAGGAGGAACACGGTCCACTACACATCTGCACTGCACAGGGGGAACACGGTCTGCTACACACTCTGCACTGCACAGGAGGAACACGGTCTGCTACACACTCTGCACTGCACAGGGGGAACACGGTCTACTACACACTCTGCACTGCACAGGAGGAACACGGTCCACTACACACTCTGCACTGCACAGGAGGGACACGGTCTACTGCACACTCTGCACTGCACAGGAGGAATACGGTCTACTACACACTCCGCACTGCACAGGAGGAACACGGTCTACTACACACTCTGCACTGCACAGGAGGAACATGGTCTGCTACACACTCTGCACTGCACAGGAGGAACACGGTCTACTACACACTTGCACTGCACAGGAGGGACACGGTCTACTGCACACTCTGCACTGCACAGGAGGAATATGGTCTACTACACACTCTGCACTGCACAGGAGGAACACGGTCTACTACACACTCTGCACTGCACAGGAGGAACACGGTCTACTACACACTCTGCACTGCACAGGAGGAACACGGTCTACTACACACTCTGCACTGCACAGGAGGAACACGGTCCACTACACACTCTGCACTACACAAGAGGGACACGGTCTACTACACACTCTGCACTCCACAGGAGGAACACGGTCTACTACACACTCTGCACTGCACAGGAGGGACACAGTCCACTACACACTCTGCACTGCACAGGAGGAACACTGTCTACTACACACTCTGCACTCCACAGGAGGAACACGGTCTACTACATACTCTGCACTGCACAGGAGGAACACGGTCCACTACACACTCTGCACTGTACAGGAGGAACACGGTCCACTACACACTCTGCACTCCACAGGAGGAACACGGTCCACTGCACACTCTGCACTGCACAGGAGGAACACGGTCTACTACACACTCTGCACTGCACAGGAGGAACATGATCTACTACACACTCTGCACTGCACAGGAGGAACACGGTCTACTACACACTCTGCACTGCACAGGAGGAACACGGTCCACTACACACTCTGCACTCCACAGGAGGAACACAGTCTACTACACACTCTGCACTGCACAGGAGGAACATGTCTGCTACACACTCTGCACTGCACAGGAGGAACACGGTCTACTGCACACTCTGCACTGCACAGGAGGAACACTGTCTACTACACACTCTGCACTCCACAGGAGGAACACAGTCTACTACACACTCTGTACTGCACAGGAGGAACATGGTCTGCTACACACTCTGCACTGCACAGGAGGAACACGGTCTACTGCACACTCTGCACTGCACAGGAGGAACACTGTCTACTACACACTCTGCACTCCACAGGAGGAACACAGTCTACTACACACTCTGTACTGCACAGGAGGAACACGGTCTACTACACACTCTGCACTGCACAGGAGGAACACGGTCTACTACACACTCTGCACTGCACAGGAGGAACACGGTCTGCTACACACTCTGCACTGCACAGGAGGAACACGGTCCACTACACATCTGCACTGCACAGGAGGAACACGGTCTACTACACACTCTGCACTCCTCAGGAGGAACACGGTCTACTACACACTCTGCACTCCACAGGAGGGAACATGTCTACTACACATCTGCACTGCACAGGAGGAACACGGTCTACTACACACTCTGCACTGCCACAGGAGGGACACGGTCTACTACACATCTGCACTCCACGGGGGGAACACGGTCCACTACACACTCTGCACTGCACAGGAGGAACACGGTCTACTACACACTCTGCACTGCACAGGAGGAACATGGTCTACTACACACTCTGCACTCCACAGGGGGAACACGGCCTACTACACACTCTGCACTGCACAGCGGGAACACGGTCCACTACACACTCTGCACTGCACAGGAGGAACACGGTCCACTACACATCTGCACTGCACAGGGGGAACACGGTCTGCTACACACTCTGCACTGCACAGGAGGAACACGGTCTGCTACACACTCTGCACTGCACAGGGGGAACACGGTCTACTACACACTCTGCACTGCACAGGAGGAACACGGTCCACTACACACTCTGCACTGCACAGGAGGGACACGGTCTACTGCACACTCTGCACTGCACAGGAGGACACGGGAATACGTCTACTACACACTCTGCACTGCACAGGAGGAACACGGTCTACTACACACTCTGCACTGCACAGGAGGAACACTGGTCTGCTACACACTCTGCACTGCACAGGAGGAACACGGTCTACTACACACTCTGCACTGCCACCGGAGGAACACGGTCTACTACACACTCTGCACTGCACAGGAGGAACACGGTCTACTACACACTCTGCACTGCACAGGAGGAACACGGTCTACTACACACTCTGCACTGCACAGAGGAACACGGTCTACTACACACTCTGATCTCCACAGGAGGAACACGGTCTACTACACACTCTGCACTGCACAGGAGGAACACAGTCCTACTACACACTCTGCACTGCACAGGAGGAACACTGTCTACTACACACTCTGCACTCCACAGGAGGAACACGGTCTACTACATACTCTGCACTGCACAGGAGGAACACGGTCCACTACACACTCTGCACTGTACAGGAGGAACACGGTCCACTACACACTCTGCACTCCACAGGAGGAACACGGTCCACTGCACACTCTGCACTGCACAGGAGGAACACGGTCTACTACACACTCTGCACTGCACAGGAGGAACATGATCTACTACACACTCTGCACTGCACAGGAGGAACACGGTCTACTACACACTCTGCACTGCACAGGAGGAACACGGTCCACTACACACTCTGCACTCCACAGGAGGAACACAGTCTACTACACACTCTGCACTGCACAGGAGGAACATGGTCTGCTACACACTCTGCACTGCACAGGAGGAACACGGTCTACTGCACACTCTGCACTGCACAGGAGGAACACTGTCTACTACACACTCTGCACTCCACAGGAGGAACACAGTCTACTACACACTCTGTACTGCACAGGAGGAACACGGTCTACTACACACTCTGCACTGCACAGGAGGAACACGGTCTACTACACACTCTGCACTGCACAGGAGGAACACGGTCTGCTACACACTCTGCACTGCACAGGAGGAACACGGTCCACTACACATCTGCACTGCACAGGAGGAACACGGTCTACTACACACTCTGCACTCCACAGGAGGAACACGGTCTACTACACACTCTGCACTCCACAGGAGGAACATGGTCTACTACACATCTGCACTGCACAGGAGGAACACAGTCTACTACACATCTGCACTCCACAGGGGGAACACGGTCCACTACACATCTGCACTGCACAGGAGGAACACGGTCTACTACACACTCTGCACTGCACAGGAGGAACATGGTCTACTACACACTCTGCACTCCACAGGGGGAACACGGTCTACTACACACTCTGCACTGCACAGCGGGAACACGGTCCACTACACACTCTGCACTGCACAGGAGGAACACGGTCCACTACACATCTGCACTGCACAGGGGGAACACGGTCTGCTACACACTCTGCACTGCACAGGAGGAACACGGTCTGCTACACACTCTGCACTGCACAGGGGGAACACGGTCTGCTACACACTCTGCACTGCACAGGGGGAACACGGTCTACTACACACTCTGCACTGCACAGGAGGAACACAGTCCACTACACACTCTGCACTGCACAGGAGGGACACGGTCTACTGCACACTCTGCACTGCACAGGAGGAATACGGTCTACTACACACTCTGCACTGCACAGGAGGAACACGGTCTACTACACACTCTGCACTGCACAGGAGGAACACGGTCTGCTATACACTCTGCACTGCACAGGAGGAACACGGTCTACTACACACTCTGTACTCCACCGGAGGAACATGGTCTACTACACACTCTGCACTGCACAGGAGGAACACGGTCCACTACACACTCTGCACTGCACAGGGGGAACACGGTCTACTACACACTCTGCACTGCACAGGAGGAACACGGTCTACTACACACTCTGATGTCCACAGGAGGAACACGGTCTACTACACACTCTGCACTGCACAGGAGGAACACAGTCTACTACACACTCTGCACTCCACAGGAGGAACACTGTCTACTACACACTCTGCACTGCACAGGAGGAACACGGTCTACTACACACTCTGAAGTCCACAGGAGGAACACGGTCTACTACACACTCTGCACTGCACAGGAGGAAGACGGTCTACTACACACTCTGCACTCCACAGGAGGAACACTGTCTACTACACACTCTGCACTCCACAGGAGGAACACGGTCCACTACACACTCTGCACTGCACAGGGGGAACACGGTCTACTACACACTCTGCACTGCACAGGGGGAACATGGTCTACTACACACTCTGCACTCCACAGGAGGAACACGGTCCACTACACACTCTGTACTGCACAGGGGGAACACGGTCTACTACACACTCTGCACTGCACAGGGGGAACATGGTCTACTACACACTCTGCACTCCACAGGAGGAACACGGTCTACTACACACTCTGCACTGCACAGGAGGAACATGGTCCACTACACACTCTGCACTGCACAGGAGGAACACAGTCTACTACACACTCTGCACTGCACAGGAGGAACATGGTCTACTACACACTCTGCACTCCCAATAGGGGATAACATGCAATGGATCTTTATGAGTGATATGTTCCTGACACTTTAAGAAGAAAGGTCCTGAAGGGAGAAAAGTCAAAACTCTCACAAGGACATGTTCTTGATTTTACTCTTTTGGGGAGAGTGATGCATGCCACAAGAATATATAAATGTAAAAGTACACAGTTTTCAAAGACTAGGTCATCTGTCAATAATTCTTGATGTAATGGTTGTTCTAAACCTTCTAGTAGTATTCAATCTGCAGCCACATCTAGTATTTCCTGTTTATTTTTCCATTTTGCAGAAGTGGAAGAAGAGGCATGATGAGATACGGTTAATGATTTGCTCTAGTTTACAGAGGTAATACATATATCATAGAATTTGAATATCAACCCTGGAATTCATGCCTGGGAGTTCATCCTTTTTTTTTATTTTCCTATCCATGATGGAGTACTGAAGGGTCCAATATTGTTCATGTCACAATGGTTGCTGTGGAGTCATGAATGCAATTGTATTGTCACCAGAAGTCCAGAAGGCATCATTCCCAAGCACTCCTCCCCATCCTCTCTCTCTTTTATATTCTTTCCATCTATGCTGTAATGTTCCCTGAGCCTTGAAGATTGCAGCGAGACAGAGTACAGATGTCTCATTTAGTGCTGAGCACTCAGCAGTCTCTTATTCTCAGCACTTTGATGAGTTTTTGAGTCATCCCAGTTGTCACTGCCATCTGCCAATAGAAAGAAAGAAATCTAATTATAATCTCTAAAAATAGGCTTTTATGACCAAAGATGAGAGCAGCACTAATGTATAGGCATTGACATAAATATTTAGGGGGCAAATTGGTGGGCACAGCATATACATTTAACCAAACAACAGTTATAGCTCCCCCCTTCCCAGGGAATATGACTTTCCCAACCATTGGCGTCAGAGGTTTTCAGTACCAGGCATGAATTCTTACCTGTGGAGTAGGCCTGACATTCAATCAGAGAGCAGGTGGTTACCCCCATAATAGTCATGTCACTATTGGAATTCATACTCCTAAGCAGTAAACAAATATAAAGCTGGTCAAGTTACTACTAATAAAATTAGAGCAAACAAATTAGTACACAATTTACAATTCAGAGGAACTGCTACTTAAGCATTCAGACTAATAAAGCTGGGTGCTTCAACTGTGGATGTTGGAGTCTAAAAGACTCAGGTTCAAATTCTAAGCAGATTCTAGAGCATGCTAGTCAATATCATGGGGGCAACACTTACGTCCCTAGAGATGGGCCTTTGCCATGATTATTACTAATGTTTGTTTGCCACACCCGTGACTTTGTATCTGGGTGAACATTTGGAGGTAGTGAGCCTTCCTCACTCCCTGCCACCCCACAGCTTTCAAAGCCCACTCCTGTGAGCTGGCTAGTGGAGATTACAAATATCACTGGAGCTGAGCCCTCCCAGCAAAGCTAGGGTGCTCACAGGGACCAAAACCCTCAACCTTGGCTTCATTATCAAGTTTCTCTAGCTGAACTAGCCCAGCCCACCCTGTCAAGCATTCCCTCACAAATACAAATCATTACCCAATAAGCCACAGATGTGGAGACCGTCCACAGCCGGTAAAGCTGGGTGGGTCAGGGCAGCCAATCTCGGAGGCTTGGAGGAAAGGGAGCGCAAGCAAAGCATTAATTATATAAACAGTTACTTGGAGAAAAAAAAAAAGCTTTAAGCAAGTGTTTTTAGATTCTCCTTTAATTAGGATAAATACTGCCTCACTTTCATCTTTAGGTGAGCTCCCAGACTCTCCCAAGCCTGTCTTCAAATACCAACCAGAAACCCACAGAGACTGTTGGAATGAACTAACTGTGTACACTTTAAAGCCACTTTATCTTTCTGGATTCTGGCTTTGCCATCTGTACAATGAGGATATTGGAAAGAGAAGTCTCCAAGGCTCCTGGAGTAGAGTTTCCACAGCTCTGAGCAGAGCAATGGGGCTGACATAATGGCCACCTCACTTTCCCGTCTCCTCTTTCTCACTAGGAGCAGTATAACCTCTGAAAATTACATTTGTTTAATGACTTGCAAAAACTGTTTGGAAAAATGCAAACATTAAGATACCCAACAATGCTCTAAGTGTGTCAGTCACTTCCTGAGGGGTAGAACGGCAAAATAACAGGTGGAAAAATAATCTGGAAATACCTCAAGGAATGACTGAAAGAAGCGAGAGTGTTCTTAGTGATGACAAAGTTGTCTCCCTAGATTTTTTTTTTAATTTTTTATTGACAACCTCCATACAGACATACAACGTACCCTGATCATAATCCCCTTCCTGTTTGGGGAGTGGTTTGTAGGTTTTTGATTTTTACTTTTTTAGACAGGAGTCTTCGCTCTAGCCTAGGCTGATCCTAGAACTCTCTCTGTAGCCCAGTCTGGCCTTGAACTCACAGAGATTCTCATACCTAAGCTACCCAAGTGTTATGATTGAAAATGTGTGCCACCATGCCCAGCTCTTATTTTTGTTGTTAAAGTGGCTCATTAGAAGAAACATTCTCTTTATTTATTTTTTTTTAATTTTTAATTGATTTATGCCTGTGTGATTTGGGTGGAGGGCAAGCCAGGGCCTCTTGCCACTGCAAACAGAACATCCGACACTTGTGCCACTTTGGGGGCCAAGCTCTATGTAGGTGGCTGGGGACCTGAAACCAGGGCAGCAGGCATGGAAAGCAAGAGCCTTTAACCACTGCGCCATCTCTCTATAGTTGCAGAACTAGAATCTATGGATTAGTATTAGAGGGAGAGAGATACTAGATAAACTTTCCAGCTAAAGTGATGACCCAACGTGGAAAGAGATACTTTCTATAGCGGCACTCGGCACTGAGTACTGACTGGGACAACAAAAGAGCAGGAGCCAAATACAGGAAGAATAAATGATGCTGAAAAGCCTACTTGTCAGGACTGGAGAGATTGCTCAGTGGTTAAAAGTGCTTGCTTGCAAAGCCTTCTGGCTGGGGTTTTATTCCCCAGTACCCATGTAAAGTCAGATGCACAAAGTGGCTCATGTGTCTTGAGTTTGTTTGCAGTGGCAGGAAGCCATAGCATGCTCACACTTTCTTCCTCTCTCTCTCTCAGTAAATAAAAATTGTATTAAAAATAAAAGAACAGGACTGGAAGGATGACTTAGCAGTTAAGGCACTTGCCTGCAAAACCTAAGGACCCATGTTCAACTTCCCAGATTCCACATAAGCCAGACGCACGAGGTGATGTATGTATGAGGTCACACATGTGCACAATGTGGTGCATGCTTCTGGAGTTCAATTGCAATCATTAGAGGCCCTAGGGTGCCGATTCTCTCTCTCTCTCTCTCTCTCTCTCTCTCTCTCTCTCATAAAAAAATAAATAAGTGAATAAATAAATAAAATAACTGCCCACCTTTCATCTTCATGTAATGGGGAAGTTTTTTTGGTCGATTGTAAACTAGGAAATAACCTGATCATGTTTGTCTTATATAATGGTAGCACAGCTAAGAGTGGATTGAAAAGGTGACCGGTCTCTAGCCGAGAGACATGCTGGGAAGCAGTTCTAGTGAACCATGCACGGAGGGGATGAAGGCACCACCACAGGAAGAAGGGGAGGAGGCTTCGCTGCAGCTGGAACAGGTTATGCTGAGGAGATCTCCTGGGATTCTCCCTGGGGCAGCTGAGAGGTCAGGATGACATTCACTGAGAGAGGAGCATGGGAGAAGCAGGAGCAGATACAAGCAAGGGGATCAGCTAGGGTCTCCTGGGACTGTGTGGAGAGGAACTAAGGAAGGCATCACCACCTGTCCCCAACCTGCGGAAGATCTCTCCACTTGTCCCAAGTCGACACAGTCCCTCTAAGGAAGGGAACAAAGATTTTGATGAATCCTAGTAGTCACAAGGACTGTTGCTGCTGATTGGTTATTTATGAATTTGAAAGCTACCCCTCCTCCCCACCTGTAATCATAGGAACTGAAAGCTGACCTTGGCTGAAAAACTACTGGCCATCACCAGCCCCTCTCTTCATCCAATGGGCTCGTTCTACTTTGTCTCATGGAAGTGGCAATCTGGTTTACCGTAGGTGTGTGGATGAATGTATGTTGTAGACAGTTCCACGATGCTGGGATGGTCATCCAAACCAGACATGGTTTAGGGGAGGAATGGGTTTATTTCAGGCTTACAGATCCTGGAGTAGTTCCATCAAATGATGGAAGAAGCTGGCTCCCTTCCATAAGTCCAAGCAGAGAGAAAGAAACTGCCAGCAGCCAGCAAACACCAAAAAGCAACAAACACGAACTTGCAGCAAGCAGGAGCAAGCAGAGCTCAGCCTTCTTTCTTCCTCCTCTGGGCTTGAATTCAGATCCACCCCCAGTGATGCCTTCAAGCTGGACTCCAGGATCCGCTGCCAGTGACACCAAGTTACGAGTCTAATTTTAACACCTGAGTCTATGGGGAGCACACAGGGAAACTGCCACAGTGTGCGTGCGCTTGCTCTGGTGTTTGTGTACATATGTGCATGTGAACATGCAGAGGCCAGAGGACAACCTTGCGTGTCCTTCCTGAGCTATCACGCTGTTGCTGCTGCTGCTGTTGGGCCTGGAACTGGCCGCGTGGGCTAGACCAGCTGGCCAGCAAGACCAAGCACTTCCATTGAGGGCTTGGATTAAAGGCATGAGCTACAATGCCTGGCTTTGGTTGTTTGCTTATTTGTTTGTTTGATTTGTTGTTGGGGTTTGGGGATCAAACTCGGCTCCAACTGAGCCACCTTCCTAAACCCAGGAGTTTGTTTTTATAAGTGATAAAGACTCCACTTTTCTTTTCCCTAAAGGTTCTTTCAGCCAAATCACTTTAATCTGCTATTTTAATTTCAAAGTAAAAGGAATGTTAAATTGGAACAAAAGAAAGAAAAGGAATGTTCTCTGAGCCCTAAAGTGCCTAAAGTCTTGAAGCAGGCTTCAAGGAGTATTCATTTTTCAATAAGCCTGTCATGTTCACCCTAAAACAACTGTAAACACCCTGAGGGCAAATAGATTATGTGTGTCTGTGGGTTCCCCAAAGCAGCTAGTGAGTGCCCTGTGTAGAAAAACCTCCCAATAACAATGTTCTAACAATCGGATTCGTTTCTACCTATGCTCCTTTAACTCCTGGGGTCTCTTCCATATTATGTGTCATAACTTATTGCATACTGTTCTTTGGTTATGTCATTGCTATCCTCGGAACTGTAAGTAGTCAGGGAGGTTTCTGAAGACAATCGTGCTAGCTCAGACTTGGTCTCGCCTTGCGTGGTCATCAGTAGCATGCAGGATAAAACTGTTGATTCATATGGGTGCTTTTGTCTAGACTAAATGGATCCTGCTCTATGCTCCCTTCTGGAAGTAAAACAAATGTCTCAGCTTAAACAAGACTAGAATAAGTACTTTGAAGCCCACCCTAAAAATACACACAGGCTCCTGTATGGCAGCCTTGCTCTGTCATTTCTCCTCAGAAGTACTTTTGACTAGTCAGACAATGAGGAAAGAGAATTCCACACTAAAGATCGGCGTGGGGAAAATTGACACGCTGTCTCTGCTTCAGCTGGGGCGAGGCGCTCTCTTGGAGACTATGAGGCAGGAGGTGACCACTTCAGCTGTCACTTAGACTCTGTTCTAATCCTGATCATGAGTCATTGCATGTTGTCCTTGAGCACTCTCCTGTAACCCACATGATACGGAAGAATGATGCTATCAGGTCTCTCAACTGAGGACCCACAATTAGTAAAGCAGTCATATTTTAAATTGTTTTTATTTATCTATTTGAGACAGAGAGAAAGAGACAGAGAGAGAGAGAGAAAGAGAATGGGCATGCCAGGGCCTCTAGCCACTGCAAATGAACTGAAGGCATGCGTTGCCTTGTGCATTTGGCTTACATGGGTACTCAGGAGTCGAACCTGGGTCCTTGGGCTTCACAGGCAAGCACCTTAACCACTATAAGCCTTCTCTCCAGCTCTAAACATCAGAATTTTTATTTAGAATTCACTTATTAAAGAAAATAGGATATAAGTACTTTGGGGAAGGGAAGTTTTTAAAAAATTATTTTTGACATCTTCATAGTGCCTACAATATATTTTGATTTTATTCTCCCCAGTTTCCCTTTCTTATCCCATCCCCTCCCATTAGCGCCCTTCTTCTTCCTCATTCCCATCTTACTTTCATGTCTTCATTCTTTTTTTTACTCATTGGGATAAATTAGGGTTGCTTGCTTGGCCGTGGGTAGAAGGTTACTTGCTGTGGAATGGACAACTTACCAGTGGCGACAGTACAAATGAATGAATGTAGTTCCCTTCACCCAGCAACCACTGGCTAGTGTACGAGGTATGGGGTCTCATGTACTGGGAAGGAGATTTTTTTTTTTGCAAGGTAAAGTCATTTTATGACTTATCTTTATGTTTGTTTAATGTAGAACGATGCTGTTGCCTCAGAGATACTTCAATTATCCTTTTCTATTGAAGTCAGCTTCACAGTATGTTAACAATATTGATTTTGTACCCTTGCTTAGGTCCATCTGTTCTACAGTGTGCTATTATAAATTGAAATAGTTTCTCATGTTGAGCTTTCTGCCTACAAGTAGAAGCAGCTAGGAAGATAGCAGGATTCATTACACTTAAAAAACTTATTTGTGGGGACTGGAGAGATGGCTTCGTGGTTAAGGCATTTACCTACAAAGCCAAATGATCCAGGTTCAATGTTCCAGGACCCACCTAAGCCAGATGCACAGGGAGTGCACACATCTGGAGTTCACTTGCAGTGGCTGGAGGCCCTAGCGCACCCATTCTCTCCCTCTCTGTCTTTCTCTCTCTCAAATAAATAAATAAAACATATTTTTAAAAAATTATTTGTGAGAGAGAATGGGCATGTTAGGACCTCCTGCCACTGCGAACAAATGCCAAACACATGCACCACTTTGTGCATCTGGTTTCACGTGGGTATTGGAGAATCGAACTCCAGCCGTCAGGCCTTGCAAGAAAGCACCTTTAACCACTGAGCCATCTCTCCAAACCTCACTGTACTTTTGACAAAGGAATGGCCGTGGCAAGGGACACAAAGGAGAGGAGTTTAGGATGTCGATGACAGAGGCATAACATTACCTGTCTCACAGTGGAGTGCTCAGTGCTAACGCGAGATGTCTCTATCACACCCTCTGCGACTCAGGGGCCATTGCAGAAGAAGTGGTGGGAAGAAGGCAAGAGCCAAGGAGATGATGAGGAGGAAGGCTTTGCAGTGCTATCTTCCCCAGAGGCCTTGGCATTCATGACCTCCCAGTGACCTGCACTAAGACCTGCATAACATGGGCCCATCAGCATGTTGGCATGGATGATGGACAGGGCAAAACCATGACATCAAAAGAGAAGAGGGACTCGTTGAAGAGACGATGGGATTCCATGAAGGAGGAGACTTTGAAAGGGGTGACAAAAGAAAGTAGTAGGAGGGAATCATGAGCAGAGTACATTATTCATATGTATGGAGTTATCCACAAAAGAGTTAGAAGAAGGGCTGGAGAGAGGGCTTAGCAGTTAAGCGCTTGCTGTGAAGCCTAAGGACCCCAGTTCGAGGCTTGATTCCCCAGGACCCACGTTAGCCAGATGCACAAGGGGGTGCACGCGTCTGGAGTTCGTTTGCAGTGGCTGGAGGCCCTGGCGCGCCCATTCTCTTTCTCTCTCTGTCTGCCTCTTTCTCTCTCTCTCTGTCACTCTCAAATAAATGAATAAAAATAAACAAAAAAATTTTAAAAAAAGAGTTAGAAGAAAATGATTACCTTAGACCTAGGACTTGAAGTTTCCATGGGCAGTATTGGTTTAGGAAAAACATCTTTGACACCTAGCTTCACAAACCTCTGTAGCTGAATTATAATCTCCCTTGAATTTACCTATATATTCAATGAATCTTCTGAGAAATAGAAATACCTACTCATATACACTTTGGAACATTTCAGGTATGAAAATGTTATTGGGTCATCTAAAACTAATGTAGAAGGAGAGACACATTCTTTTGACTAGGATGTGCCATTATGCTCTGAAGGTCATTCTGCCCACTTACACCAGCCTCTTTCCAATTCTGCTCTGGTTTATGCTTCAAGACCCAGCTCTAATTTCACCGCCCTGGGCCCTCCCTGAACAGGGAGGCCATATTCTCCCTGAAGGGACTTATTCCTTAGAGATATGGTCGATCTCGGCTTAGATCATAATTGACTTTACAATTATCTTGCCTACAGCCCAAATCTTTACAATTTTGTGAACTCACCCCAGCTCCTAGCAATGCCTTGCTCATAGCAAGACCTTTATAAATGTTTCACTGACTAATTATTTATCCATGACATGGGAAGTTTGAAAATATCTTAATAATTGCATGAAAGCTACTTATTTTCATTCGTTCTTGCCCTGAAGGCACATTCCGAGAACAGACAAGAACCTGAGGCAGGAAGACCATCATGTTACCCTGTTGGCAGAATGGATGGGACTCCTGGAACTTCACAGTAACTGTCACACTTTCCGGTCAAAACCATTCATTCCTCTCTGAGGCAGAAGCCTTGCCGGGAGGCCATCCTCTCATTACACCTGATCTTAAGTTGCCTGAGGAAAATCACATCCATTCAACATCCCAAAGCAGAGAAGTCCCAAGCGCACCCAGCAGCGAGTCCCCACCAAGAAATGTTCTAGTCTCAAAAGATGTTGGAATTAGTGGGTTTTATACCTGAAAGCAACAGTGGGTTTTCCAGCATGACCTTAAATTATTTAACAAGCCTTCTGTGACAAACACTGTGAAAACTATGCTCTTTGAACATTGTTTCCCTTTTACAACCTCTGGTAGAAGTGGCCCTCTTCCTCCCTCTCTCTGAGGACGCCACCACCTGCATAACAAGTTTGTCATGCACGAGTCTCTTTCCAAGCCCAGTGAGGGAATCAGGGTTAAGCACAGTGCAAAAGTAAGTCTAGTTTCCCAAGAGCATTCCCCAACTTCCTAACCTGAATAATTCATACTGCCCGGACAGGAGCAGGCCACCGCGGCTGCAGGGAGATGGCCTCAACACTGAACGCCTCGCCTGGACAAACTGTCACTTCCTGGCAGCAGAAAGCCTTGCTTTCTGTTATGTGTCAAAGCTCTGACTCAAGGTCACGGTGATGACCACTGCAACTTAAATTAGGATATCATGAGATGGGAATTAGTACTTCCCAATGTGTTTGTCATCTTTTCACTCACAAACCATGCAGCTGAATTATGTCTTCTTTTAAGTTTTTATAACTTTTTAATAAACACTTGCTACATAGCCATATCTGAAAATGTAACTCAACTTTTCAGAGTTAATGATTAGATTTATGAAACATTTAACTTCATAAGAAAATTTTGTTTTATTCATTGTGCAGCATTGAAGAATAAACCTGCCTTGAGATTTCAAATTTGACAAGCATGTAGCAAATTTCATAAAGCACCCAACCAAGATATAATTTTAAATATACAGATACTTATTCCGTAACCTGAAGCTATTTATCATAAAACTTTATCATTGTTATTCACTCATTTCTGCCTCTAAAATAAGCCCTGGCCACAAAATAGTGGTCCTCTACTAGGGGTGACTTTGACCCCTGGGGGACATTTGGTGATGTCACAATTTTGGTTGTCAAGGCAGAAATGGGTGCTAAGTGGCATCTAATGTGCAGAGGGCAGACTCTGTCAAGCATTCAACTCTGAGGATGGCCCCACAGTGGAGAATCCAAACCAAATGCTGACAGAGCCAAATGTTTTAACTTCTGGAGAGGACTCAATCCCATCTTATGAGTAGCATCTCTTCCACCGTACTTCTGAAAAGAGTTGGCTGCTCAATGGCAAATCAGGATTTAAAAGTCAACTAATTATCATTACCAACTTTATGTAGCGAAATGATGCTCAGGACAGTTAAAGCACAAAAACGACTTAGAATGACAGAAAGTAGGGTATACAATCGGCCCTCCACATCTAAGAGTTTAGTCAACATGTATTGAAAATACCTTAAAATTTTTGCATCTGGACTCTATGCACGTGCGCACTGGTCCTTGCCCCTATCTCCTAAACAGCACTGATAACAACAACTCACACTGTATTGGGTATTGTAAGTACTTTAGAGAGGATGGGAAGTGTCAGGGAGGATGGGTGAAGTTATATGCAAATACTGTCATAGTACAGAAGAGGCTGGAGAATCCGCAGACTTCTTTTTGTCATGAATGGACTCCTGAAATCAATCAGGTATGAAGGCTGATGGATGCTGACTGGATACCCCTTACTTCCCTTTGAATCTGCTCTGCCTGCTTTCCCTCTTTGGGGGAAGTAGGGACGCTAGGGGCATTGAACAACCCAAGGCCTCACGCCCTCTAGGCGATCACACTGCCACTGAGCTGCCTCTACAGCCCCGCTCGGCCAGCTTAATCGGAGAATGAGGACTGTTTGGAAGTAGCTATGTAAGCCGTTTCCTTTGCTCATTTTTCTAGGCTTTTGATAAAATTTAATAATATATAAAGCACATGGAAAATGGCAAAGTGTTCTGAAAATGTCAAAATGGAAATAGTTTTACTTATTTCTTCAAGTTTGTCATACCCATTAATTTTCCACTGCTTAAATTGTTGTTCTTTTTTAACAATAGCCTCTCATAAGTGCTTTACAAACAGCAGAGCACATATAAGTGTTAGCACAAAATTGTAAGTCAGTTGCTTTCTTTTCTCACCCACACGAACTCTGGTTGAAAAGTATCTGATTCATAAGAGGGAGCCCAATTTAAAACAAACAAACAAAAAATCCCATTCTTACTAGGTAAAGAAACTGTTTAGTAATTATTCACTCACATACTCACATCCTATGTATTTTCTCGTGGTCAGCAAACTGATTTATATGGTTCAAGTTATCCCACCATTTAAAGAGAAAAGTATCTACAATAATTTTAAACCGTGGAGTTAACTTAATTTCATCATTGGCTGCTTTTTGCCCAATTTCTTTCAGTTCTTCCTTTGATGCATAGCAATAGTTTTGGATCTCATTGGGATCTGGATTCAAGGTTACAGTCTTCCTAAGAAATAAAACATAGTCAGTTTCATGTTCACCCCAGATACCATCTGCTCGTGCCTTATAGTAAATTTGCGTTCAGTTCTTCATTTCATGTGGATGGGCCTCTTCCAAGGGCACGCGCAGTTCCGCTTGTGGACGCCTCTGTGCTGCTCTCGTCTTACACCAGTGCATTGTTGACGTCAGGCTCACCTGGGTTACTTAATAGATGGCTACAGCAACTGCTGGTAAAACAACCTGGAATGGTAATTTTAGCATTTGATCTCTGCTGTAGCAAAAGCTTATTTTCAGTGTTGAATAAAAAGACGCTGAAAGCTCGCTGCAATAATCCTTTGTCAATGTTTTCATGTAGGTGACAATTCTTCTTGGTGTCAGCCCCGATTTTATTGTCGTTTTCATCAATATGAATACACATCTCTGCCAGAAGTTGAACTTGTTGCTCATGGAGATGGTATTTATGTTAGGCATTGTGACAAATGTTGGATCTGTCCTAGAACACCTTCTGCTCAGTACCTGGTCCCCTCATTCCATCCCTGGCTCTCCCCAGAAGCAGCTTACTGGCACATCAGGCAAGAGATCGCAATTGAATTATCAAATGAGAGCAAAGTAAATCTCACCATGTTCTGTTACAGTTTTGTGTTGGGGACGTAGACTACACACCTCCAACAGTAGCTCATGTAGTTTGAGTGTTCGAACCACAGATTTTGTCACATCCAATCTACCTGCATGAATTTTCAGTATCTTAAGAGCTCACACAGACAAGGCTTTGGCTACCACTAAATGAAAGTGAGGGAATGAGAGAACCAAGACTCCAACATGTCTGAAGACCATCGAGGCAGGAGAAACAGGTGGCAGATGCCCCTAGAGTTGGACAGAGGTGCTATGACCCTGACCACCAGCATTATTCACACACAGACTCTTGGCTGGAGAGGCCCAGGAAGTTGAGTAGTACTGACAAGCACAGAATGCCTGTGGGCACACCAGGAGTGGGTAATTAAGGAGATTTTCGGGGTGGGTTTAAAGAGACAGAAAAATAATGACGAAAAGGAAGAACTCACATAAGCTTTATGTGGTTAAGAAAACATTGGTTTGATAGCTCACTGTTAAAAAAGAAAAGAAAGGGCTGGAGAGATGGCTTAGTGGTTAAGCACTTCCCTGTGAAGCCTAAGGACCCAGTTCAAGGCTCAATTCCCCAGGACCCACATTAGCCAGATGCACAAGGGGGCGCACGCATCTGGAGTTCGTTTGCAGCGGCTAGAAGACCTGGCACACTCATTCTCTCTTCTCTCTCTCTCTCTCTCTCTCTCTCTCTCTCTTTCTCTCTACCTCCTTCTCTCTGTCGCTCTCAAATAAGTAAATTAAAATAAACAAAAAAGAAAAAGAAAAGAAAAACTAGAAAATTGAGGACTCCTACCCACTCACTCCATGTCACAGACCTATGGAGAGCAGAAGTAGCTTATCTTCTGTGTTCATCAATGACAGCATCTGTAAACAAGCGCCACTGGCCTAGCTTCATGGGCATCACTGAACTCTGCTCATAATCTCAGAACCTGACATCATTCCTGATTAGTACTGCCACCACCTAATGCCAGTGAGCGCATCATGGCCTTGCCTTGAAAGCTCTCTCCACACTTCCGGAGTGTAAGTCGCCATCTCTGTACAACCATCCTATTTCCTACTTCAGAGTCTGCTTGGAGACAGCACAGTGCATGCCAGTTAGTTTTCCTGATACGACTTCAGATGGTTTACAGACTCGCTGACGAGGCTTGAGGAACCCAGCTCCATCTTAACTTTCTGGAAGTAATCCCACTGGGAAGGTGGAGCTTTGGCTGCTCCACGCTGAACCTGAACATCAAGGAAACAGGAAAGCCATGATTTTGTTGCCAGGAAACTGACTCCAGAGCCAGCTTGCTCCTGCCACCGCTGAGAGCAGCAAGGTGAGGGTCCTCCACTGCCAGTCAAAGCCCAGGGGCCTGGACGACACTAGGGCAGAAGACCCGACATTCCCAGCCACAGGGATCAATAGAAGACCAGCTCCACCTCGGGGTGCTGCAGTCTGCTCCCCCACACGAAACCTCATCCACAGGCTGGCTCTCTGAATGATACGGCTGAGGTGAGGACACATGGCAAAAAGAAGATGCAGCTCTTTCAGGTGAGGGTGGGCTCCAGAGAAAGAGGGCGGAGGACAGAGGGAGCTGGACTTCAGACAGTGAGGGTGGGAAGACAGCTCAGCGAGTAAAGGTGCCTGGCCCCGGTTTGATTCCCTAGCATCCATGTAAAGCCAGGGACCGAGTGGCACATGTATCTGGATTTCATTTACAGCAAGAGACTCTGGTGTGCACACACGTGTGCACACACATGCATGTGTGCACAAGTAAAATTTTTTAAAAGCTCAACGGTCATGCTATGATCACTTGATGAGCCTCAATTTTCATGTTTGCAGAAGCGGACAGGATAATGTTCAGCACACACTTAAGTTACTTCTTCTCTGACCAGCACTGACTTACGCATTAGGCGTAGAGCACACAAGTGCAGGACCCAGGATACCTTTAAGGACTCAATAAAATGATTGCATTGCTTTGATTTTGTTTGTTGTTTGTTTGTTGGTTGGTTGGTTGGTTGGTTGGTTGGTTGGTTTGCTTTTTGGTTTTTCAAGGTAGGGCCTCACTCTAGCTCAGGCTGACCTGGAACTCACTATGTGGTCTCGAGGTGGCCTTGAACTCATGCTGATCCTCCTCCTTCTGCCTCCCGAGTGCTGGGATTAAAGGTGTGTGTCGCCACGCCTGGCGATTGCATTTCTTTGAAAGAAGAGAAAAAAATAGGGCTGGAGAGAGATGGCTTAGCGGATAAGGCTCTTGCCTGCAAAGCCAAAGGACCTAGGTTTGATTCCCCAGGACCCATGTAAGCCAGATGCACAAGGTGGCGCATGCGTCTGGAGTTTGTTTGCAGTGGCTGGAGGCCCTGGAGTGCCCATTCTCCCTCTCTCTCTCTCTGTCTCTGTCTCAAATAAGTAAAAATAAAATACTTTTTTAAAACAAAAATATATAATCTAGACTCAATTACATTTCTCTATCAAAGCAGGCATTAAGTGCAATGTTAATACTGTTATAATGGGAAGGGGATAGAAGTGTTCTGGGTGTTGATCATGTGGGATGAGGTACCGACACCAACTCTTGGAGTTTGTCAAAACACAGACCTGTGCCACATAAGCCAGTGTCTCCGCGTGTGGATTATACCTCCACAGCCCCGATTCTGCAACTTCCCAAGGGGAAAAATAACTTTGGTTGTTTAACTTAATCCCAAAGGGTTTCTACTGTTTGTGATCAAGAGTTCTAAATAATATGCATCAACAGATATATAATAAGTACCAGTTACTTTCTCATTACTGGGAAAATTTTACATTCAAACCACAACAGGGAGGAAAAGACAATGTGAGATGTATGTGCATACTCACACACAAGGGAAGGAGGAACAACACAATTCCGACATTCCTGGCAACATGGAAGTCACTGTGCTCAGGTGAAATAGGCCAGACACAGAAAGGACAAGAAGCACACATCTCGTTCGTATGTGCTTTCAAAGCAGCTGTCCTCACAGAGGCAGAGAGCAGAGCAGTGATATGGAGGTCAGTAAGGATAGAGAGATAAGGAGAGATTGGGCAATGGGTCTAATAGAGTTACCGGACATTGTAGGAGGAAATTCTGAAGTTCTTTCGCACATAGGTGACTATGGTTAGCAATATTGCCCTGAGTACTTCAAAATATCTGGAAGAGAAGATTTTGAATGTGCTTACTGTAAAGAAACGGTAAACATATGAGGCAATGATATGGAAAGTTCTTGGATTATTACACAATGTACACATGTTTTGAAATTTCATATGGTATCCCCCCATAATTCTGTGTAATCATGACGTATCACTTTAAAACAAAACCCTTAAATAATATATATTCCTCACTTCGGTTGTGCTTTCTGGCTTCTGTCGTGGTGGTGGTTGTTGTCACCTGCTGTTTGCTTGTTTTCTGAGGCCAAATCTCACGCACCCAACCTGACCTCAGACGTGCTAGTTGACTAACCCTATCATTGAACTCCTAATCCTCCTGCCTTTGCCTCCCAAACGCTGGGATGAGAGACCTATGCCACCATGCCTAACTTTGTGAAGTTAACTTCTCATGTTCACTCATGAAGGTAACTCAGCTCTGGAAATCCATTAATTTCCTCATAAAACATAATATGATAGATACAGAGATAGATAGATAATTAAGAGCAATTTTTCCATTCAGATCAGCTGCCAGAGGAACCATTTACCCTCTATATTTATCATAGGTATGGAGTTTGATCTTTTAAAAGAAATCTTTTTTGTTTATTTTTGAGACAGAACAGAAAGAAAGAGGCAGACAGAGAGAGCTAGAGAGAGTATGGATGCATCAGGGCCTCTAGCTGAAGCAAAAAAAACAAAAAACAAAAAACTCTAGACACATGCACCATTTTGTGCACCTGGTTTTATGTGGGTATTTGGGGGAATTGAACCCAAGCCATCAGGCTTTTCAAGCAAATACCTGTAAGCACTGAGCAATCCCTCCAGCCCTGGCATTTGATCTTGATCCCTTTAGAAAAGTTGGCACATTCAGGAACTAAGCCACCCACAAGTGAGATCTCATGTAGCCCAAACTGGCCTCAAACTCTCACTTTGAACTTCTGATTCTCCTCTGTCCATCCTGCAAGTACTGACATTAGAGACGTGCACCACCCCTCCCAGGTCATGTAGTGCTGGCCATGGAGCCCAGAGCCTGGTGCATGCTAGGCCAACACTCTACCCTGAGCCACATCTCCAGTATGTGTTCAATTAAAGATAATGCCTGTAATAGAAACAAAATCATCAGTATGCTTTGGCCATTACCACATTAAAGCCTAGCATGTTCCAACTAATTTAGAAGATATTAACTAGTAACTAGGAAAAAGAAAACCTTAAGCCGGGCATAGTGGCGCATGCCTTTAATCCCAGCACTTGGGAGGCAGAGGTAGGAGGATCGCTGTGAGTTCGAGGCCACCCTAAGAGTACATAGTGAATTCTAGGTCAGCCTGAGCTACAGCGAGACCCTACCTCAAAAAGAAGACAGAGGAGGAGGAGGAGGAGAAGAAGAAAACAAAAAAAGAAAAGAAAATCTTACAACCAGGCATTTCTTTTCTGAGGTCCAGACCTCTAACAGGGAAACTTTGTATGGACGCATCATGTGTTGCTATCATTATTTCCCTCCTCCCTGCCCCCATTCCACTGTGGGCCCTCCTCAGTAGGATTGCTGGTTTTCACCATGGGGTTGTGGGTTATGAGATGTGAGAGCAGCAGTCAGTCATTGTAAATGGGGTAGGGGCATGGGCAGTGCCTCTAGACATTCCCTTCCACTCTGTGGCTCTTAGAATCTTTCCACCCCCTCTTCCACAAAACTCCCTGAGCCGTGGTGGGTGTGTTTTAAGTCTACTTTAGTGCTGAGCTCTCAGCAGCTTCTGGATTTCTGCTTTGGTGTGTTTTGAGTGTCCTCAGTGTCTGTCTGCTCACCCTGGCCCAGGTTGTGGTTCTCACTGCCGAGGTTTGTAACCAGTGATTCTCTGGTTGGCTAAGAGATCGGCTCAGTGGAAAGGAAGCCACAGGTGGAACTGGGAACTGAGTCAGAATCTAATGGAGACCAAAATCATGGACTCCAGTGGGAAGCTCCCAAAGTCTTTGGCCAAAAGAGAGGCTACACCTGTCCAAATCTCTCCTAATTCACAAGGCTTATTCCACTGAATCGATGCTGACCTCACTCTCCATTGGGTAATCTGTTTTGCTTTTTCAGATCTTTGCTTTTTTGTTCAGGTATGCATGAGAACAAGTCACTGTGCTGCAAATCAACATGTCAGGATACCTCCTGTTTCTACTTAGCATCCTTGTGTCTGAGCTTTTGTCTGCGTCAAAGGGACTGCATGTCATCCATAGACCTTTTCCCAAATGGATGAAACTTAGGACAGGTGTTATGTTGTGTATCTGTAACTGAGGAGTCTCTAAGGGTTGTTGTGAATGAAGTTCAGATTTTAAAGTCCCAATGAGAGCTTAGGTAGGGATGCGGCTCAGTTGGTGGCGTGCTTCCCTGGCATACACGTTGCCCTGGGTTCAATCCCCAGCACCTCACAAAACCTGGTATGATCATACAGGCCTCTACTTTCAGCACTGGGGAGGTGGAAACAGGAGATTTCCCGGGGCTTCGCTCACTCACGAGCTAGTCTAGCCTAATCATGGAGTTCCAGGTTCAGTGAGAGACCCTACCCACAAAATAAGGTGGAGAGCCATTGAGGGAAGACTACAAACATTGATCAATGTCCTCCAAACCTGTGCACTGCACACGCACACACATGCACACACACACTTGGGCACCCATGCACACTGGAACACACATGGATGCATGCACACACAGAAAGAGAGAGAGAGTGAGTGAGTTCTGGGAATGTTAAAGAAATTTCATGGTGGGAAATTTGGTTAAACAAGGACCAGCCTGGTACAACACTACCCTCAATTCATCTGCCCTTCTACACTGAGCTCATTTAGATGGTGGTGCTGAGGATGATGCCAACCATTGTGATGCAACCACTACTTCATTACCAGTTCAAAGGTTTTAATTTTTTTTTCATTTATTTTTATTTATTTATTTGAGAGCAACAGACAGAGAGAGAAAGAGGCAAATAGAGAGAGAATGGGTGCTCCAGGACTTTCAGCCATTGCAAACAAACTCCAGACTAGTGCACTCCCTTGTGCACCTGGCTAACGTGGGTCCTGGGGAATCGAACCTCATACCTGGGTTCTTAGGCTTCACAGGCAAGCGCTTAACCAGCTAAGCCATCTCTCCAGCCCCAGTTCAAGGGTTTTGAAGACACTCACATGCCTCTCATCTGATGCTCCTGGCGGTCAGGTATTATTATCCCTAATTATAGATGAAGAAAGGCAAGGATGGTCAGATTAATGATTTGTCCAAAGTTATGCAGCTAATGGACCTGTGCTGAAGTCTCGGACAGTCTCAGAGCTCCTACCCTTGACCTATACAAAACAGCTCAAGATGGTGGGGAGGGAAATCCAGGAACCACCCGTGTTCTGAAGAAGTGCAAATAGAAGGTCCTCAGAGCACTCACGGCCCCCGAAACTTTGAAAGGTTAAAGCCAAAGACTCCAACTCGGAAGGTTCTAAGTGCAGAGAGGAGACTGCTGACCCTTCAAAGCAGAACAGCAGTAAACAGAGCACCGCAATAAAGGATGATGAGAGCTGACTGTCCCAGCCGAGGTGACTTCGAGAAGCCATGCATTAACAGCCGCAATTAAATAGTTTACTTATTATCTACTCTGTGTCCAGGTAAGCCCTGAAAGAATCTTTGTATTTTTCTACCCCATATTTAACTAAAAAGATCTTAAATCAAATTTAAGACGATGGAAAGTAGAAAGGTGACATGGCTTCATCCGGGTATCTTAGTGGCTGGGAATGGAGGGAGCCTTCACTACCTGACAAAAACAACCACGCCTCCAGTTTTCAGAGACTGGGGAGGTGGCTCAGTGGGTTAAGTACTTGCCATGCACACGTGAAGATCTGATTTTAATTCCCAGCATCCATGTAAAAGAACAGTCATGGGCTGAGGAAATAGCTTTGCGATTAAGGCACTTGCCTGTGAAGCCTAAGGACTCCGGTTCGATTCTCCAGGACCCACGTAAGCCAGATGCACAAGGGGGTACATGTGTCTGGAGTTCATTTGCAGTGGTTGGAGGCCCTGATGCACCCATTTAAAAACATAATAAATAATAAATAAATAAATAAAAAGAACAGTCATGGCCCATGGCTTTAGTCCAGTATGGTGAAAGCAGACACAAGAGGGTCCCTTGGGTCTGCTGGCCAGCTTGTCTAGTTGAATCAGTGAGCTCTGGATTCAGTGAGAGACACCGCCTCCACAAACCAGGTGGAGAGTGATTAAGGAAGACAGCAGACATGAACCTGAAGCCACCACACGCATGTGCACTCACGCACCAACACCATCCACACACGAAGCCTTCAGCTGTCAAGCTTCAGATGGAAGCACGTGTTAGGCAGAGATAACTTTCCTGCAGATAAGATTCTTTAACAGACTTCTATTTAAATTCAATATGCCCCCACTCCCCTCACCACCAAAACCACGTCGGGAGGCAGACAATGCAGGCATCTTTCGCTTTGTGAGAAGAAAATATCCCAGTGTGAGCTGACCCAAGGCCCTCTGGAATCCGGGCGATGGCTGGGAACATTGATTCGCTGATTGGATGGGGCCGCCTTTCAGTGTGTACAGTCAGCGTTGGGTGGATGCCCAGGGCCCTTAGGTGGATGTTCGAGAATCCCTTCTTCCTTTGAAGCCTCTTCTCCTATCCTTTCTGATCTTACTCCTCCCCCAAGTGTCCCAGGGAAATTTTAGTCCTAACCTCTTGGTCTCAACCTTTCTTACCAGGAATTACCAAAAGTGGGAGGAATGAAGACATGTGGATGATAAAAATAGAAAACTCCAACTGAGTGCTTGGGTTCAGACAGGAGTCAGGCTTCCTTTGGATTGGATGCATCAACTCCGGTGTTTCCTTGGATCTCTGACAATACAAAACAAGTCACACACAAAAAAAAACCCTCTGCACGGGAGGGTTATTAGGAAATAACGTCTTAGGGCCTCATGGGTACTGAGACCTCAGTGGTGTCTCAGACCTCTCGGTAGAACAGAAGACATCAGGGTGGCTGGGGTGGGGCAGTTGCCTTCACCCAGACGAGCAGCAACACCATGCACCGAGCTGGAAGTGGCATGGATCGGGCTCCAGCCTCCATCCTTCCCCCACGTCATGCCACTCTCCAGCTTAAGCCTCTGGCAGTTACCTTGGAGGAAAAGGAAAAACCAAATCCACCTCCCCAGCCCTGTGATGACAGGTGCTTGCTACCACACCCAGTGTTCTACATGAGTGCTAGGGATCCACATCCGGGTCCTTACGCTTGTGCATGGAGGACTTTAATCGCTGAGCCATCTCCTCAAGCTCCCAGATCTCCAAGTTAGGAGGTACAATGGGAGCCTCCAGGATCAACAGTGGCTTAGTCATGTTCAAGAGAATCAAGCAACCATGTAATGACATGAAATCATATTCTGGACAATTAGGCCTTAGTGGTGAGCCTCAGGCATTACTTGGTGAAGGGGTACTGTGTGTGTGTGTGTGTGTGTGTGTGTGTGTGTGTGTGTAGAGAGAGAGAGAGAGAGAGAGGGAGAGAGAGAGACGCTGCCCTCTGGTTCTTCAAAGAAAGCCCAAATCAAGACAGGGAAAACTGGCTGTCATGGCAAAGAGGACTGAGAGCAGAACTTGAGGCTGGCCTCCCCATCACAATGCGTTTGTTAAGACTCGCAGCCAGTATAGCCCTGAGTTGCTACCTTAAAGGCATTGATTGGCTCAGAGAACCCTCCACCTCTATGGAGCAAGAGTACCATGGCAAGGTCATCAACTCAAGGAGTTTGTTACTCTGACAGATTAAAACAGCCTGGGGGGGATTGGGCTGGGGGATGGCCCAGTAGTTAAAGGTACTTGTTTGCAAAGCCTGACAACCAGGGTTCAATTCCCCAGTACCCATATCAAGCCAGACGCACATAGTAACACATGTGTCTGGAGTTCATTTGCAGTAGTAAGAGGCCCTGACATGTCCATTCATTCTCTCTCTCTCTTTATGTGTGTCTTTCTCTCCTTACAAATAAATAATTTTTTTAAAAAGCCTATAGGATAGCTGTAATTTATGTATAGGTCATACTCCATAGAGGCCCTGACAAGTCCATTCATTCTCTCTCTCTCTTTATGTGTGTCTTTCTCTCCTTACAAATAAATAATTTTTTTAAAAAGCCTATAGGATAGCTGTAATTTATGTAGTATTCTACAGGGTTCCAGACATCTCTCTTATTCTCCACCTAACTCTTGATTTATTGGTTGATTTATGAGAGAGAGAGAGAGAAAAAAAATGGGCACTCCAGGGAATCTAACCACTACAAACTCCAGACACATGCACTACCATGTGCATCTGGCTTACATGTGTACTGGGGAATCGAACATGGGTCCTTGAGCTTCACAGGCAAGCATCTTAATTGCTAAGCCATCTCTCCAGCCCCACCTAACTCTTAATGGGACTCAGATAGCATAGAGTCACTGGCCGTGTGTTCTTCACCATCAACTGGTATGGTTAGTCATCCATGCTAAGAAAACTTAGATAGTTAAAATTGTTCCAGGGAGCCTGGAGAGATGACTTAGCAGTTGAGGCACTTGCCTTCAAAGCCTAAGGACCCAGGCTCAATTCCCCAGAACCTATGTAAGCCCTATGCACAAGATGGTGCATGCATCTGGAGTTCGTTTGCAGTGGCTAAAGACCCTGGAGTGCCCATTCTCCCCACGCCCCCATCTCTTTCTTTCTATCTCTCTTGTAATTAAATTTAAAAAAATAAAATATTTAAAAAATTGTTCAGGGAAACTTTGAGAGGATAAAGACACTGAGAAAGAACCACATACACAGGAGAATTGAAGAGTAATGAACGAATTCATTGTCTATAGTACTGGCCCAAATGTCAGCTGTTTCTAATCAATAGAATACTCTGAATGCATGATTTCTGTGAGAAACGGGAAACATTTCAGTAACA
This sequence comes from Dipus sagitta, assembly GCA_036346955.1. Lineage (NCBI taxonomy): Eukaryota > Metazoa > Chordata > Mammalia > Rodentia > Dipodidae > Dipus > Dipus sagitta. The sequence continues at coordinate 43,717,618 of CM070788.1, forward strand.
GATACCTACAAATGGGGGAGACTAGACATTGTGCCCCCTTATGAAAGAATGCATTCAAACGTACTAAGTGCATGTTCAGAACAATCAAGAACAAAGAAGCAGAAATTTTAAATTAAAACTGAAACCCAAAGACTTAGGAGGGTGAATTTATTTTCTTATTAAACCCCACGATCCGTGATATAAATCATCTATTCCCTAAAGATTAACAAAATCAACATTAATCAAAGTCAAAACATTGATTCCAAATATGCTTAAGTATTTCATGTTGATGAGATGCAGGAAAAGCATTATTTTGTTTATGGATTAGCATCTTCCCAGCTCTGTAAATATTGACAGTAAGAGCTTCAGGAAGGGGTGTCAAAAATTCACTAATAACTTTTCAAAGTTTTGGACAAGTAATATTTTTTAATTTTATTTTTTATTATTTTATCAAAGAGAGAGAGAGAATTGGCACACCAGGGCCTCTAGCCATTGCAATTGAACTCCAGACAGGTATGCCATCTTGTGCTCATGTGGGACCTTGCACACTTGCGTCACTGTGCATCTAGCTTTCATGGGACCTGGAGAGTCGAACATGAGTCCTTAGGCTTTGTAGTCAAGCGACTTAACCGCTAAGCCATCTCTCGAGACTGACAAGTAGATTTTTGACTGGTCCCCATGATGAGAAGACATTGGGAGCTAGTTTCAAAATCTTTAAAGAATTAAAACCACTAATTCTTCCCTTAAATGAAATTTATTTGTTAAAAAAAAAATATGGTGTTTTTGAATTCTTTTTCTTCCCGGGCTAAGGACTGTCCCTGTTCCTTCCCTAGGCTCTACCTTTGCCTCTTCTATTCCACTGGCCATTGAAAGAATCATGAGAATCTACATCCACCCACCAAGGCATCCTCCATAAACAGAAGCTCACATTCTAGGTCAGCTGGACTTGTCCCCGCGCCTTGTTCTTACAGGTAGGAATTTTCCCTTTCTGCCATTCTTTTTTCTACCGTGTACCCACAGGATCCTGTCTTTATCAATGAGATCCAACCACCCTGCAGGATGATCTTGGATTGATTATTGATCACAGACTTTCTCTGGAACACAGTGAGTTCTTACAATTTTCTTACTCAGGGCTTTATTTCAGAAAAGTTTTCACTGTTGTCTGCTGATCATGTATGGCTCCATTGGCCCTGTGCTAGTCTAAACAAACAGCCACTGCATATATGTTAAATGTTCCCATCTGTCATCCTATCTATCACCTTTTCTTTATTCATTTTTCAATGTTTTATTGTGGCAAAGTATTCATAAACATAAGATTTTCTATCCAAACTTCTCTAAGTGCATATGCATCTAAATACATCTAAATACTAAATATACATCTACATACTAAATACATCACAACATTCTGTACCATCACCACCATCCAATTTTTTTTTTATCTTGTCAAACCAAAATTCTGTATCTACTAAATAATAATTCCCCATCCCCAACTACCTGGAACCACCATTTTACTTTTTATCTCTATGATTTTGACAATCCTACGTACATTATGTAAGTAGAATCATTAAAAAAAAAAAAACTATCCTCAGGGCTGGAGAGAGGTGGCTTAGCAGTTAAAGTGCTTGTTTGAAAAGCCCAAGGATCCAGGTTTGATTGATTCCCCAGTATCCATGTAAGCCAGATGCACAAGGTGGTACACTTGTCTGGATTTTGTTTGCATCAACTAGAGGCCCCTGAATTCTTATTCATTCTCTCTCTCTCTCTCTCTCTCTCTCTCTCTCTCTCTCCCTCTCACATACACACACACACACACACACACACACACACACACACACACACTAAATAGAAAATTGATCCTCTTCTGTCTGACTTATTTAATCATATTATATCCTCATAATTCACCCATGTGACATGTGTCAGAATTTCCCCCATTTTAAGACTGAATGGTGTTCCACTGTGTGTGCATACCAAGTTTATTTATCCCCTGATAGACAATGTTTGTTTCTTGGCTGTTTCAAATGATGCTACCATGAGTGTGTATAGGAATACCTCCAAGCCCTACTTGCCGTTCTTTTGGGTATTTGCCCAGAACTGGAATTGCAGGGCCATAAGCTGGGTCTCCTTTTAGTTTCTTTAAGAGTTTCCATGTTTATTTTCATCAGCTGGGGTCATTTTGTATCCCCACCAACAGTTACCAAAGGTTCTGATTTTAGATGGCCTCCCATGGAGACCCAACAGACACCTTCCTGGACCCCCTTGAGGAAGCAAAAAAAAAAAAATTCATGCTAACACCCACATAAACCTTAAGGGATTACAATCATGCTTCCCTCTGATCCCCCAAAATCAACTCCAATATATACTAAAAACATGCCAGTCCTGTGCCTCACTAATAACACCTGTCCTTCAGATGATGGGCACTAATCCCCCCACCCCCGAGGCCTCAAAGCCAATGCCCTTTGGCAGATTGACGTCACTCATAGTCCCCAATTCAGTTGTCAGAAATATGTCTTTGTGACAGTGGATGTATATGGGCCACAGCACAGACAGAGGAGAACTCAAAGAAACTTATACATCATATGCTCTCTACCTTTGCCATCATGGGTGTCCCCCACCAAATAAAAACTGATAATGGCCCAACTTTGGTCAGTTCCTCATTAAAAGCCTTTTGCCTGCAATGGAAGATTACTCACCATACAGGAATCCCACACAACCCACAAGGCCAAGGGATAGTAGAAAGGACACACCAAACCTTAAAAGGCCAACTTAAAAAACAACAGCCTAATACTTATCTGTCCAACCTTCAGTTAGGCATGGCTCTGACTGCTTTAAACATTTTCAGTATATACAAAAACTCCCAATACCCTCCTATCACCCTCCACTGGCATATGCCAGAGACCTGCCCTCCCATTCTGGTGTGATGGCAAGATCCCTTAGATGGAACATAGAAGGGACAAGACCCCCTTCTCACCGCGGGAAGGGGATTTGCTTGTGTCTTCCCACAGGATCAGCCCAGGCCCATTTGGGTACCAGCTCAAAATGTCCGAGTCCACCCCACAGACCAAAGAGATGGCCCGCCTGACATTGACAAATCAGAGGAGGAAGAAACAGAGAAAGCACCGCCCCTGCCAGTTAAAAAAGGGAGCTCCCTGGGGGGACGTTCATGACGTCGTGGACGCAGCCAAAGCCATATGCCCACCACAGGCCTCCTTCTCATCCATTTTGTTGGTGCCTTTAACAATCTTATATTCCAATGCAAATGTCTCTTGTGCCTCTGTCATTGCCCCCCCCCCCAGTGGAGGATGGCGCTTTGAAGCCCAAGAGACCTATCAAGGGGTCAATAAAATCATTAGTACAGGATATTGTCCTACTAAGGGCTGCCAAGACACTGTCACTTTCCCTATCTATCCTTGCCTATCGTCAAACCAGCAAAGAGTGCCTTAAAGAGCAGGAACACTATGGAGGATGCCGATACAATGACTGTGTCATCGACAGTTTTAGGCATCCAGACACAGTCTTCAAAGCCTCCTGGAAAACTAGAGAATGTACACTCTCCATAGAGACCCCTGGAATGAACGCTGGAGGACAGGGGTAATGGGAAATCTCCATGTTAATATCTTCTACTCGTCATCTCCTCTGGCACTCTTCGTGTTTCTAGACAGTATGTCCCTGCCTCCCGCCCGGTGCAAACTAACCATCCTATTCTCTCACAGGAAAAACAAGTCACAGAAAAAACACAAGCCACTATAACATGGACACAATATATCAATGTGTAGCTGACCTTCTCCCCTTTACTAACTGTCCTAATGCTTCTAACGGCTTCTTTTGTGCATCTCCTACCTGTCCCCTGCTAACTACAGCTCCTGTTAATGCCACCCTGGAATACCCTACATCTAAAACTATTGCCAACCCCGCCTTACTGATGTTCCCCTCTTTGATTCTGGTCAGGGTGTGCCTCTCTGCCTGTCCAGCCCTAAGCAAACCAGAGCTGAATACCTCCTCAATATTTCCATAACCAAGAACACTTGTGTCAAGACACCCACTCTCCTATGGTGTGAAGGGCTAACCACCCCATGCATAAATATTTCCTCTCCCATTTATTGTTCCCCAGTCTTGATTGTTCCACAGGTGTATCTCTATGAGGAAGAGGAAGCGGCCTATCGGCTCTGCCTCTGCCAACCAAGAGAGAGATTTTCCTCCCTCCGCTGGTGGGCCTCGGCCTCATGCTGTCCCTTGTGGCTCCGGTGCTGCAGGAGCCGCTCTTGCCTAGACCCACCACCCACAGGAGACTTTCGAGACAAGCTTGACCAGGCCATGACATCCACCACCAACAGCCTGGAATCTCTTCAGAGACAATTGAACTTTCTCGCAGGTGTGGTACTTCAAAACCACAGAGCCTTAGATCTCATTACTGTTGAGTATGGGGGAACATGTATGGTCTTACGGGAAGCATGTTGCTTTTTCATTAATGCATCACGTATTGTTGAACAAGATGTTAAAACTCTCAAAAAACTCCACAAGGAGCTGCTTGACCGCTACAAGCCTGAGGACCCCATCACCTGGTTTTCTAACCCTTTAGCCACTTGGCTTCTCCCCCTCCTTAGCCCCCTCCTTGCTATAGGAACCCTATTACTTGTAGCCCCCTGCCTCATCAAATTTCTCAGACAACAAATAACTAATATTGCTAAGGTTGCTACTAATCAGGTTCTCGTGCACCATCTAGCCCTATATGAGCCTGTGATAGACCATAAGGATTTCACTCAATATGATGACACCTCCCCATTATAAAGGCAAAGGGAGAGCTGCTGGACATAGGCAGGGCACTGGGTTAAAGCAAACCTAAACTGTGTAACATGAAGGCCCCAGGCTAGGGAGGGGTAGCAGCAGCCTGAACCACTGGTCATATCTCAGGACTGGACTGGCAGAGTAGCTCCTTCCCCCCATCCTTGGGGGTCGCAGTGAGCCTGGACCCCCAGACAAAATCCTGGACCCTGAGATCTGCAGGAAGGAAGGCCACTCCCTCTCCAAGCACGAGATACCTGGACTTTCAGATAAGACATAGGCATTGCTCATAACTCTGTGGCCATTGGCCAGTTGCCTAGGAAACTGCTTATCTTCAGACCCTAGATCATCTGTCCCACCATTGCCTACCCTACATGCTGGAACAAATGTCCCCATAGACTAGCAATCTTTAAATCCACCAATCCCTTAGGCCGGGCGTGGTGGCATACGCCTTTAATCCCAGCACTCGGGAGGCAGAGGTAGGAGGATCGCCATGAGTTCGAGGCCACCCTGAGACTACAGAGTGAATTCCAGGTCAGCCTGAGCTTGAGTGAAACCCTACCTCAAAAAAATAATAATAAATAAATAAAATAAATCCACCAATCCCCTTAGAGTCCTTTTCCTGCCCTCAGATGCTTATAAACCCATTTCACTGACAATAAACCGAGAACTGTTCACTAGAACTATCTCCTGGGAGTGTTTCTCTTGTCACGCGTGTATAACCTTGGTCTAGACGGTTGCCAAGGACACCTTCAGGGAAGCTGCAGTCGGCCCGAAGCAAGAACCTGGGAACCCGCACAGGGTCATATGGTGAGTCTCCTTTTAGTTTCTTTAAAGAGCTGCCATGTTGATTTTCAACAGCTGGGACCATTTTACGTCCCCACCAATAGTGACCAAAGGTTCTGATTTTTCTACATCCTTACCAACTCTTGGTGGTTTTCTCCATAGTTACCATCCAAATGGGTGTGAAGAAGTGACTCCTTGTAGTTTGTTTTTTAACTTGTTGACTTTCTTATAAAGGGGCTGCACACATAGACCTCCCTCTCCCCCACCCCAATTCCCCTGATGGTCTTTGGTGGGGTTATTGGTATTCATTGTGGGGACCAAGAGGCCTCAGTCAATCTCCGCAGGGATGGAGGAAACATGGTGTGTCAGGCTATCCCCACCCACCCTGAAGCTCTTACACTCTTTTCCACCCCTTCTTTCTCAATACTCCCTGAGCCTTGCTGGGCAAGATAGAGATCTGATTTAGTGTTGCTTTGCGTGTGGACTCAGGATTTCTGTGTTTATGTGGTTTGAGTAACAACAGTGTCTGTCACCATTTCCCTGGAACTGGTTTTCAGGCTAACTGTGGGAGTAATATCCATGTGTCACCACTTCCTCTGTAATGACTTCTTTCTTTCTTTAATATTTTATCTATTTGAGAGAGAGAGAGAGATTGGGTATACCAGGCCCTTCAGCCAATGCAAACAAACTCCTGATGTGTGTTCCACTTTGTGCATCTGGCTTTACATGGGTACTAGGGAATCAAGCCTGAGTCCTTGTATTTTGCAGGCAAGCACCTTAACTGTTGAGCCATCTCTCCAACTCTCTCTCTCTCTCTCTGTCACTCTCTTTCCCATAAATAAATAACAAATAAAATATTTTTGAAAGAAGAATAAATGAATTGTGCATAGTAGAAAGATACAAGGTGAACAAAATTTGTTTGCATTTCTACTCACTAGCAATGAACAATCTGACAAGGAAATTATAAAACAACTTCATTTATTAGCCAGAAGAATGAACTACTTAGGCATTAACCAAGGAAATAAGAGACTTTTAGAAAGAAAAGTATAAAACCCTCTTGAAAGAATAGACACAAATGAATGGAAGCAATCCCGCTTTTACAGAGCAAAGACTTCCTATTGTTAGGATGCCAGTGCCACCCAAAGTCATCTGCAGATTGAACACAATGCCCATCAAAACTGCTGTTTTGTTTTGCAGACATAGAAAAGCCCATCATCCTAAAAATCATGTGAAATCTCGAAGGACCCCAAACAGCCAAAGAATCTTAAAAAGAACAAAGCTGGAGGGCTTACATTTTCTGATTCCAGCACATTCTACAAAGCAACAGCAATCAGAACATTGTTGTATTGATAGAGATGGATTGATGTTTCTGCCATGAAAACAGACTCATAGACGAATGAGCTAGAATAGACAGCCCAGAAGAAAACCCTCACCTACCTGGTCACATGAGTTCTAAAAAGGGAGCCAAGGCTATTTAAATGAGGATAGGACAGTCATTTTTTAGCAAATAGTTAAATATAGAGAAGGCTGGCTGCCCAAATGTAAAAGAGATAAAGGAGGAGCTAGGAAAATGGCTCAGTGATTAAAAGTGCTTGCTTGCAAAGCCTGTTAGCCTAGGTCCAATTCCCCAGTATCCACATAAAGCCAGATGAACAAAGTGACTCATGGATTTTGAATTCATTTGCAGTGACAAGAGGCCTTGCCACCTGTTCATTCACTCTCTCTCTCTCTTTCTCTATGTTCCTCTCCTCTGAAAAGAGTTTTAAAAAAAGGTTTAGAAAAAAGAGTGGCAGGCATACTGGTGCACGCCTTTAATCCCAGCACTCGGGAGGCAGAGGTAGAAGGATTACCATGAGTTTGAGACCACCTTGAGACTACATAGTGAATGCCAGGCGAGAGCAAGACCCTAAAGAAAAAGACCCAAAAAAAAGAAAACAAGTGAAGAAGGATCCTAGACTAATTCCATATTTAAATTTTTGAAGTCCATTTGTGTGTTGTATGTGTGTGATGCGTGTGTATGGGCGTGTGTGTGCCAGGGTATGTGTGTGGAAGTCACAGCACATCCTCGGGGTGCTTTTCCTGTCCTCTGACTTTCTGGGACCAGATCTCTCTTGTTTTGCCACTGCTGCTTGCAAGCTTCCAGATTCCCCTGGGTCCGCCTCCCATTGCCATAAGCAACTGCGGATTACAGATGGGTGCTCCACTTTGCATTTGGCATTACATGAGCCCTGAGGGGCTTGAACACATGTCTGCAGACTCACAAGCAAGTGGCTTTAACTGCTGAGACGTCTCCCAAGCCCTAACTCCATACTTTTTTTTTAAACGGAGTCAGGCATAGTGGCACATGCCTTTATTTTTTTATTTTTTTAAATATATTTTATTTTATTTATTTGGGAGAGAGAAAGAGGCAGAGGGAGAAAGAGAGAAAGATAGGGAATGGGCACGTCAGGGTCTCCAGCCACTGCAAATGAACTCCAGATGTATGCCCCCCTTGTGCATCTGGCTTACCTGGGTCCTAGAGAGTTGAACCGGGGTCCCTTGGCTTTGCAGGCAAATGCCTTAACCACTAAGCCATCTCTCCAGCCCTAATTCCATATTTTTTTAAATCACTTCAAAATGGAGCAAAGGGCTGGGGAGGTGGCTCATTGGTTAAAGGCACTGGCTTGCAATGCCTGCTGACCAGAGTTCCATTCCCCAGTACCCACGTGAAGTCTGATGCACTAAGGCTGGAGCTTGTTTGCAGTGTCAAGAGACCCTGCTGCACCAATCCTCACTTTCCCTCTCTCTCTCTCTCTGCTTATAACTAAATAAATAAAAATATGTTTTCAAGTTGATCAAAGACCTACATATAAGCAATAGAACTATTCATTTGGAGTGTTTCGCCCCTTTTGCACATATATTTGTGTACACAGATATATGCATGTTTGTATGTGTGTGGGTACACGTATGTGTGCACGCAGGTGCACATGTGGGTGTGCATGTGACTACCAGAGGACAACCTTGGATATCAACCTCAAGAATGCTGCCCACTTCTTTTTGAGACAAGATCACTCACTGGCCAGGAGCATACCACTTAAGTCAGATTGAGTGGCCGGCAAAGCCCAGGAACCCTCCAGCTCTGGAACCACAGGTGTGAACCGGCACACCCAGCTCGTGAGAGTACTCCGCTTGTCAAACTCACACCCTTAGGTCACAAGCAAGCATTCGGCCCACTGAGCTGTCCACCCAGCCCCCTCGTCCTTTTTGGAAATGTAATTGGTAGTGATTTCCTAAACCATAATATTCCCTCCCTATGTTTTCTTCTCCCCACCCCCAGCCCCCCACAACTCACTTTGATAAAACTTTCATCTCAGGGTTGGTTTTATGTCTGCTCACCATTTTTCAGGGTTTTTGTTTGTTTGTTTGTTTGTTTTGAGGTAGGGTCACACTCTAGCACAGGCTGGCCTGGAATTCACTCTGTAGTCCCAGGCTGGCCTCCCAGTGCTGGGATTAGAAACATGGACAACCACGCTGACTTTCAGTTTTTCCATTTCTTCCATTTAGTCTTTGTTTCTTGATTTTTTTTGTTGTTGTTTGTTTTTTTGTTTTTCGAGGTAGGGTCTCACTCTAGTCCAGGCTGACCTGGAATTCACTATGTAGTCTCAGGGTGGCCTCGAACTCACGGCGATGCTCCTACCTCTGCCTCCTGAGTGCTGGGATTAAAGGCGCACGCCACCACGCCCAGCTGCTTCTTGAATTTTTTTGTTCGTTTGTTTATAAGCTCTTTTTGCCAGAGATGGGGGGGGGAGGTCATGCTGCCCATAAATTCCTCAGGATTCCTCATCTGAAGTTCGCCTCGTCCATGGCACCGTTCTCCTTCAGAATTCCACCTATCATCTGCCTTTTGCTTATCCTTCCCTCTTGTATCTGCCTGTTTCTTATATCCCTGTTTCTCAGGGTGTTTCTGACTAAGACAAATACGTTCTTGAAAGCTACTGTAAGGAAGGGCAGCCTCTGGCTTCAAACTGGGGTGATTATCTCAACAAAGTCCCTAGATTTGCTGTCTGTCCTGAGAGCACATGCTCCTTTCTCCCTGACCAGGCACGGTGTGCGTTTTGTATTGTGATCAGCGTGTGGAGAACTGAGAAAATCACCTTCTGCCCCCCTCCCACCTCGCCTCAGCCATACCTAGGAGGCCGGGGAACCCTGCAGACAAGAGAGGGGGCACCTCCACATGGCTCCCGAAGGGCAGTACGCCTCTCGTGATTGAAGACTGGGTCAGCATAAGGACATGCTCCCTTCTCTAGCCTATTTCTCTCTAAAGGAATAAATGATCCCTTGGACTTGAAGAATTACAATACAAACATTTAAAACAGTCAGAGGATGTGGAAATTAGAAGAGGTTCCTGGGATCTCAGTGTCCACCTGTTTTAATCGCAAATTCTCAGGACCATCCAGATATAATTTGTAATGCACTTTCTGCATTTTATCAAAGATAGGGTTTTTTTCTTTATTGTTGGTTATGCTTATTATTTCAAGGAGGTTTCAAGGAAGATTGGTGGCTGAAAATGCTTTTGCTTTGCTTTCTAACTCAAAGATCTTCCTTTATTCCTCGCCTGCAAATTCCCTCCCAGTCCTCCATCATGTCTCTCAAACTGCTCTCAGAAGATGACGACTTTATCTCCTAAGTGCTAAATCAAAGCCTTTTCTTTTTCGCTCTCTCTTCTTCCATCTCATAAATTCTGGTTCCTGCTCAGTCTTTGCTCAATTATAGATGTTCTCCCAGGAGTTTTCCTTTCCTTTCTTCAAATTCTCTCCCTGGTCAAGTTCATACATTGTCAAGGATTATACTGCCCACTGTGTGCTTTCTTCTCAAACGTGTCTCCTCTAACCTGGTCCTCTTGCCGGAGCTCTGGACCCAGGTTTCAAAGCCTGTCTGATACCTCCTCCAACACAGACACTGCCTTGTATATTCTAAGTAAGTATTTCTAACTCAGTGATGTTTTATGTGTTCATTGTTTTTGTTTCTTTGTCTTATTGCCTTAATGATTCCGATGCACATTAGTTCCCTAGTGTTGTCATAATAAACTGGGTGGCTTCCAACAAAACAACCTTACTCTTTCACAGTTCTAGATGCCACAAGTCCAAAATCAAAGTGTCGGCAATGCAGTGTGTCCTCCAAGGGCTTGAATGGATAGTCCCTTGTCCCCTCCTAACTTCTCGTGGTCGCCTCTAAATTTGTGTTACTGATTTATAGCTACATGACTTCAATGTCTGCCTATGTCATGATATGGCCTTCTTCTTTTTGTATCTTTCTCTAAAGCTCTCTCTTCTTTGCCATATAAACATAACCACCGTAACTTAGCATGACCCCATCTTAACTTGAGTACATCTGCAAACACCCTATTTCTAAATTAAGTCACATTCACAGGTAATAGGACTTAGGACATGCATATATAACATGCACATACCTCTTTGGAGAACATGACTACTGCACCACACTTGGCAAAATATAATTTGGAGGGCTGGGGATATAGCTCAGTGGTAAAGTGTTTGCTGAGCAAGCACAGGATCTTTGGTATAATCTCAAATATATATATATATATATATATATATATATATATATATATATATATATATATGGAGAGAGGGGGGAAATGTTTCTTAAAGCAAAGTCAGATATTACAGAACTTCTCTGAGCCTTCAATATTCTAATTTGAATTATATTTGTGAATCTCCAATAGATATTTTCATATAGAATTTTTCTCAAAGTTATATGACCACACAGGCCCTAGTGGGGAGCTGCTACTGTTGTCTGGTTAGAGGAATATGTTATACCCATCAACAGCTCTCTAATTATTTGTCTATGCCCATAGATTAGAGCTGCTTTCACTGATTTATATTTTTATTTATTTAGTTGCAAGCAGAGATATATATAGAGAGAGAGAGCATGGGTGTGCCAGGGCCTCTAGCTGCTGCAAATGAACTTCAGATGCATGTGTCACTTTGTGTGTGTGGCTTTACGTGGGTTCTGAGGAATCGAACCAGGGTCATTAGGCTTTGCAGGCAAGTGCCTTAACTGCTGAGCCATCTCTCCACCCTTTACTTTTTACCAGAGAAGTTTTTTGCAGCTGGTGTAGCACTAGAAGAGAGACTCAAAAGTCATCAAAGTGCTGAGAATAAGTGACTATAGAGTGCTCAGTGCTAAATGAGACATCTTTATCACATCCACCAAAGCTCAGGGGACACTACAGAAAAGGCAGCAAAAAGAATGTAAGAGCCAGCAGGTGGAGAGGAGTTCATTAAAAGTTTTTGTTTATTTTTTTAATTTTTTGTTTATTTTTATTTATTTATTTGAGAGTGACAGAGAGAGAGAGAAAGAGACAGAGAGAAGAAAAAAAAAGGGCACACCAGAGCTCCAGCCACTACAAACAAACTCCAGGTGCATGTGCCACCTTGTACATCTGGATTATGTGGGTACTGGGGAATGGAGCCTTGAACCAGGGTCCTTAGGCTTCACAAGCAAGCGTTTAACCGCTAAGTCATCTCTCCAGCCCTAAAAGTTTTTTTTTTTTACTTTATTTATTTATTTATTTATTTATTTATTTATTTATTTATTTATTAGAGACAGAGAGAGAGAGTGAGAGTGGGTGCACCAGGGCCTCTAGCCACTGCAAATGAACTCCAGACTCATGCACCACCATGTGCATCTGGCTTACGTGGGACCTGTGGAGTCAGACCTTGGTCCTTAGGCTTCACAGGCATGAGCCTTAACTACTAAGCCATCTCTCCAGCCCCAGAGGAGTACTTTAGAATGCTGTCTTCTGGATCTGAAGTGGCCATTGCATTCATGATCTTATAGCAAGTGTCATCACCCACACAAGACCTGGACGGTACTGGCCAATCAACATTCCGTTATGAATATGGAGGAAGGCAAAAACTAAAACATCAAAAAGAGATGGACTAGTTGGAAAGCAAAAGGGGTTCACTGGAAGAGGTATGGGGTAAAGAGGGCAAAACAAAGTAATGAGAGGGAACTATGAGCAAAATATGTATGTGTATGAAAATTGTCAATAAGCTTTTTAAATTATATGACAACAAAACAGTCTTTGCCTGGAGCCCTTTAAAGGACTTCCAACAGCGAAGTGTGCATACTGAACAACACTTCATTTATTTTCATGTGTGTAGGAAATCACCCCAGGGGTGGTGTAAAGTAATGCCAATTCCTTAAGTCTGGAAGGGAGTTCTGAGATTCTGCATTTTACATCCCATTTTAATTAGCTTTTTAAACTGACACATAAAATCATAAAAATGGTGCACACTTATGGGACACCTCTGCATGACTTACAAGCCTGGAGCTGCTAATACTAGTCATCTCCAAACACACTTTGAGTTAATGTCGTTTGAATTAGGTGTCCCCCATACACCCATGTGGTTTGAGTGCTTGGTTCCCAGCTGATGGCAACCTTGGTATTTAATGCCTTTCCCTACCCTTTCCCTTCCTCACCTCCAGGTTGAGTTGTGGCCAAGTTGTGTTTATCCCTTGAACTTGTCCATCTCCATTTTCATGATTGCAGTTTAGGGCTTTAGTGGTTTTCTGTGGACTGTGAGTGATCTTCTAACACGTCTTCTTGCCTTGAAATCTTGTTCCTCTAAGTAGGCTGTAATGGTTCATGTTGGCTGTCAACTTGACAGGACCTACAATCAGTCACCTAGGAAACAAGCTCAGTGAGGGAATTCAAGATTAGGCTCATGTCTAGGCATGCCCGTGAGGGATTTCCTAGATTAGGTTAACTGGGGACCCACCCACCCTAACTGCGCACAGGCAGCACCATGCCATGGGCTAGCATCCTGAACTGTGTGAAAAGGAGAAAGCCAGCTGAGCCCCAGCGTTCACCACTCTCTGCGTCCTCACTGTGGATGCAACGTGACCAGCTGCCTCAAGCGCCTGCCACCACGTCTTCCCCACCATGATGGGCTGTAACCTCGAACTGTGAGCCAAAATAAACCCTTCCGAAAGCTGCTTCTTGTCAGGTATTTGGTCACAGTAACAAGACAGTAACTAATACACAGACTTAATCAGGTCTGACATTAAAGTTTACATTGACATATCACTGCCCTCCAAATACAGTCCCAACTGCTCAACATTGACAAATGCCCACCTCAGCATCTTTTCCAACCTTGTTCCCATGGACACACCTGATGTAGCACCTGCTGTGGTCACAGTAGGCTGCTCATTGTGCCCTGAAGACACCAACACGTTCTCATCTCCATACTGGATCCAAGTGCCCCCCTGCCAGTTAACACCTTTTTCCCTACATTCTGAATCTATTAGAAAGTTCTCGTTCTTGGTGGCTCAGTGGATAAATTGCTTGCCATGCAACTCCCAGTTCCTCAGTTTAGAGCTTCAGGCCCCATGTAAAAGGCTATGGTGGGGCTGGAGAGTTGGCTTAGCGGTTAAGCGCTTACCTGTGAAGCCTAAGAACCCTAGTTCGAGGCTCGATTCCCCAGGACCCACGTTAGCCAGATGCACAAGGGGCGCATGTGTCTGGAGTTCGTTTACAGTGGCTGGAGGCCCTGGTACGCCCGTTCTTTCTCTCTATCTGCCTCTTTCTCTCTATGTCTGTCGCTCTCAAATAAATAAAAATAAACAAAAAACATTATTTAAAAAAAGGCTGTGGTAGGCTTCTGTCATACCAGGGTGCCTGTGGTGAGAAAAAGAGGGCAGAGCAGAAGCTCAGAGGGCAGAACAACAGAAGACCCTGTCTCAAAAATAAGGTAGAAGGTGAGGCCCATCCGGGAAGTTGACATGCACACATGTCTGCATTCATTCACACATACATACACATATGTATACATGCATGCATGTGCACAGACACTAAATAAAGAAATAGTCAACTTTTTAAAGAATTGTTTCATTCTCCATAGACTGGTATAACTCTCCCCTTTGCTCCATGTTCCCTGGACTGAGGGTTGATTTCTACTTCTTCTGTTCCCACAGTATTTGGGTCATGACTGTACTTAGAGTGCCTTTAATGGAGTCCCACAATGTTGTTTATGCACCTGTACTTCCAGGTGGCCCCTTAAGAGCAGCAGTTATTCATGACAGATGATATGGGTTTATTTATTTAAAAACAGTCAGCCAGGGCTGGAGAGATGGCTTAATGGTTAAGGTGCTTGCCGGCAAAGCCAAAGGATCCAGGTTCCATTCTCTAGTACCCATGTAAAGCCAGATGCACAAGTTGGTGAATGCATCTGCTGCTCATTTGCAGTGGCTCGAGACCCTGGTGAGTCCATTCTCTTTCTCTCGATCTGCTCTTTCTCTCTCCATCTCAAGTAAATAAATTATTTTTAAAATGGTCATCCATATTTTGGATGGGTAATTAGGAAAATTAGTGTTTGTGATGGAAAAGAATCAGTTGGCTATGGATCCAGAGACCAGACCATATGAATACAAATACAAGATAGTGAGTAGTTGGCTCAGTCATGTTCGTCTTGCTTAGACCATGCATTTTGATCTTGTAAAACTTTCATCTTCTGGCATATATGACAATTTCAAACTAAACTTGATGTGATGCAGGGATTCCAGCCAGCTCCTACTAAGGAAGTCCAAAGGCTCCTCTATAACTATGGATGACGAGGGAGAAGGTTTGCAGTCTCTTGTAGGAAAGAACTAAACCTTTTATCAGCATGGAAGAAATTATACAAAATGGATCCTCATCCTTCTGCTCGCCAAAAAAGATTTCTGGGACCACACCTCTCAGGCAAGAATTGATGTGGGAGGATGGGGACTAGGTTGGAGTGGAGACTATGGAGGCATCAAGATCAGTGGATGAGGGCTGGAGAGATGGCTTAGCAGTTAATGTGCTTGCCTGTAGAACCTAAGGACCCAGGTTTGATTCCCCAGGACCCACATCAGCCACATGCGCATGCAGTCTGGAATTTGTTTGCAGTAGCTAAGGCCCTGGTGTACCCATTCTCTCTCTCTCCCTCCCTCCCTCTCTCCTTCTTCTTTCTCCCTCTCTCTCTCTCTCTCTCTCTCTCTCTCACACACACACACACACACACACACACACACTCAAATAAATAAAATATTTTTAAAGATTAGCATATGAAAAAAGCCAGGTGGCATAAAGACTGGAAACCCTTCCTGCCAGGGCTGCATAGAACAAGATAGCATATATGTGAAAACAATCCTAGAAGGATCTGTGTAAATAACCTGTGAAGGCTCAGCACGCGGGTGCGCGGATGGGCTCATTAGAGTCTCTGCTGCTTCTCAGCTCTCTTGCCTGCTTCCATCCTTGGGCTCCTTCTCTTTATGGCGAAACTGCCTCTATGTTTATCATATCAGGTTACTAGAAGCCAACTTCAGACCCAATTTTTGAAGGAGCAACACCAGAATAATTTTTAGCAAGAAATATCATGATTCTTTTTGTTTGTTTGTTTGTTTGTTTTTGGTTTTTGCTTTTTTGAAGGTAGGGTCTCACTGTCAACCCAGACTGACCTCGAATTCACTACGTAGTCTTAGGGTGGCCTTGAACTCACAGCCATCATCCTACCTCTGCCTCCCAAGTGCTAAGACTAAAGGCATGAACCACCTGACCATGATTCTTTGGTAAATATTTTTTATTGATTTGTGGGAGTGGCAAGAGAGAGTGAATGGGAAAGAGGGAGAGAGAGAGAGAATGGACTGCAAAGAAACTCCAGACAAGTGTACCACTTTGTGCATCTGGCTTTACATGGGTACTGGGGAATTCCACCCCAACCAGCAGGCTTTACAAGCAAGTGCCTTTAACTGCTGAGCTTTCTCCCCAGCCTGTCAGGATTCCTAGCAGATCAAAGCATGAGAAACACTATGTACAACTTACAAGTGGACAGTCACTGGTACCTACCTGAGCTGCTAATTATGTCTAAGCATTTGCAATGTGAATTCTCCTGGTCCAAGTTGAAAAATGAAGCAATGAAAAAAGTTAATAGAGCTTATTTATGTGCTATAAGGAACAGAACTGATACAAGATTTAGTGAGCCTTTTGAGGAAAAAAAAAAAAAAACTTGATCTTCAACCTGTAATGATCTTTTTCAACTTTTTTTGGCCGGTGACCCTTCACATCTGACAGCACACACATGACAGTTGTCTGGCTAGCTAGGCTAGGCTCTACCAGTTGCTATATTTATCTGAGGTAGAAGAGAAAGAAGTTTCTTTTCACGTCTTATCTTTTGAGTCTATGCAGTGCTTAAAACAAACCGATTCCTAAATACACTAGAAACCACCCACTCTGCTGTTGGAATCCACTCAAAACCAAGGCCATCTTGATGAATACGAGAGCTAAATGAAAGTTAAGTTTGTCACATTCTTTACTGTGCCGCACACTTTCAGAGTTTCATAAAATTAAAAAAAAAATCCACATAATTAGTTTAGCTTTACCAGAAAAAAAAAGTTGAATGACAAGGTCAGCCTCCTGACCTTTCAGTAAATTAGAGAAGATTGCCATAAATTGCACAATATAATGAAACACCAATTTGCATATTTGCTGCTATATTAAAAGGGATCAGTTTTAGCTCGCAAAGCAGAACAAACAAAAACATGCATTTTAATAACTCAAATTACTCCCAGGAAGTGACCCTCGGCAGAAAGCTTGATTATCACTACTTAATTAGAAGCCTTGGAAACCCAAATCCTCCTTTAAATCCTATTCTGGGTACAGTGAAAGATGAAGCCATGAGTTTTGTCTAAGATTCAATATTTACTCTTTACTAATATGTTTGCTGGAGAGACTTCCCAAGCATTATAAAGACAAGCGAGAGAAAAAAAAAATTTAATATTCAAAGAAAGTGTGCACAAAAACCTGTGTTGGCTTGCAGGTGCAAAGCAATTAACAAGCTGCCATTTACAGTGCTTTTAATTAATTAATTAAAAATGCAAAGCTGACTTTCATTTCTTTAAATGTTTGAACATTTTATCCATCAATAATAAAGCAGTACATGCTACTGGGTGACAACATCCGGTAAATGAAGAAATGCAAGGAAAAAAAAAAAAAAAGCCCAGTGTCAAAGAAAGTGGGAGCAATTTGGAATGTGCCACCCCTCCCCCACCGGTATATTACTAAACTTAGTGTCAAATGAGAGGGGAAAGTGACACTATTTGATGTGACATGTTCACCTTGAGTATGAATGAAAGCAACAAGGCTTATTACAATTATACTCGCAGTTAAGGACTTGCCATTCTGTTTCCTTAGGGGAGCGGAGCCATTTGGAGTTGAGGCTGTGTACCTCCATCTTGCTTATAAAGGTTAAAAACATAATTAGCAGAGGGAATTCCAATAATTTGCAAAAGAAGTGGGTAATAGCTCCTAACATCGTACTGCTGTGGCTAATTTTACAGCTGGACGCTGTTCCAACCACGACTTCCCTATTCCCCACGAACACATTTTTGGTCAGTACATATTTTAAAACAACACCATTAATGGACTTAATTAAAACATAAATACTACAGTGTTACCTCGGTAGGCATTCACTCAGCTGGAACTAACTGTATTTGCTTAATCTACAATTTTAGATGTATTAGCAAAAATAAATGTTGGTGAATGTAAGAGCCTGATTACATATCTTGGGTAAATTGGTGATAATGAGTCAAGAGACTTTGTGTTCATTCACATATATTAGAATAGGAATCATTATGAAATTAAAGCTAAGATTAATCCTGCTAATGACACCACAGAGCATCTGGGAATAAGATAACCCAGATGTCAGTTTCACTGTGCTACTCGGCTGCTATTTGATAGAGTAACCCTTGAAGTGTTTTTCTAAGGCACATAGCTGCTGCTGCTACCCCCTAGTCCCAGCACTTGAAATGCAAATGAGTGACAAGATATTCTAATAATGAGAGCAGATTCTAGCAGTAAAGAAAATGAATAAATTAAAAAAAAAAAAACCCATGCTGTACCACTGATAAGAACAAGCAGCGGGTACCCTGATGTCCTCAATTAGGGCGGGTGACATCGGCTGCGTATTTCTCTCTAATAAAGCCCTCACTCAGTATTCCAAAGCGCGTGATTCTAACACTGTTAACATTTTAATGTCCTGGGCGTGCGTGGTAACGTTAATTACAAGATGATGGGAATGACTTCTGAATCTCTTTCATGTCTTCGGCAGAAGAGGAAGCAGCATCAGAGCTTTGATATCATAAATAAAATGGGGACTCCTGCCAAGCATGAAAGGGATCCTGAAGTCATTCGCATCTGCCAGGTCATCCCGGACCTCTGCAGCCAGGCAGAGTCCTCTGGGCATTTACAGAGGGGCGGCAGCGCCACATTTTAGCAAAGAGCTCTCTGTGACTCTCAAAGAGCCTCTTTCCCTTATGCTAAAGGTGACTCTTTTTTGTTGTTGTTGTTGCTGTTTTTAAATGAGCTTAAAGCCCAATTAATAGTTTCCTAAGCAGCGTTTGCCTTCTTAATGGTTATCTTCGTGGGCTTTGGCAAATGTTGCCAGGGCTTTCTTGTTTGTTGGCTGGGAGACAGGGGCAGCTTCTCTTCCCCCCTTAGTCAACAGACTGATACAAAGAGGGACCGGCACGCTGAGGGGCCCTGTGTGGACAGTGAGGCTGGGAGCACAAGACAGAAGAGACTGATTGGGTCTCTGTGACATAACTGGCCCCGTGACACCATCACACCTGAGCACGTCACGCGAAACCAGAGCACGCGGGGAGTGTGTAGGGAGATTTGAACTTTTTTGT
Organism: Dipus sagitta; assembly: GCA_036346955.1. NCBI lineage: Eukaryota > Metazoa > Chordata > Mammalia > Rodentia > Dipodidae > Dipus > Dipus sagitta. The sequence goes on from CM070788.1 coordinate 43,736,872, forward strand.
CTCGTTCGGTTCAGTCTAGGCTCCTGTGCTAGGCATGGTGGTTTCTGTGTTGCAATCACAGCACTTAGGAGGCTGAGGTAGGAGGATGTCAGATGTCAAGTTTGAAACCAGTGAGCTCCTGTTTCAAATCCATGCTTCCAGTCTTCTGCATACTTGTGCCAATAGTGGAAGCTATTCAAAGATGATCTGGGTCTCTTTGACATTTTTTGTTTTGTTTTGTTTTGTTTTGTTTGTTTTGTTTTGTTTTGTTTTGTTTTGTTTTGAGGCAAGCCCAGCACATTGGCTTTTTTATGAGAAAGAGAGACAGAGGGAGGGAGAGAGAGAGAATTGGTGCGTCAGGACCTCCAACACTGTGCATATGCACAACCTTGTGCATGTGTCACCTTGTGCATCTGGCTTACATGGGATCTGCGGAGTCGCACGTGGGTCCTTTGGCTTCACAGGCAAGCTCCTTAACCGCTAAGCCATCTCTCCAGCCCAGGTCTCATCTTTATTTTCTGATTTATTTTTTTTTTTAATTTATGTGTTAGAGACAGAGAGAGAGAGAATGGGTGCACCAGTGCCTCTAGCCACTGCAAACGAACTCCAGATGCATGCGCCACCTTGTGCATCTGCCTTAAGTGGGACCTGGAGAATCAAGGTTGATTATTTCCAGATCCCTCCCTTCAAGTGAGCAGCACTACTTTGACCAATGATGCAGACTGATGCTTTAAAATAAACTGTTCTTCGCCTGGCCCCCTCTGTGGATAATGGACATCACCCTCACCCTGGATCTGAAGATTACCTGGAGCGTGAGGAAGAAGGACATCTTTGTTAAGTTACGTCTCTGAGATGCAGAGGTTGGTCCTCTGCTACAGCCTGGGCGATCCTGACAAAGGCAATACGATATAAGGCCCACGGCCAGATACACCCCTCCACCAGCCTCAGAAATGGATGAAGAAAGATGGGGGGGGGGGGTGAAAGCCAGGGAGGCTGTGACTGAAAAGGTGGCCCAAGGTCTCAGACTGAGACTTTCATGAAACCCACTGGATACCACTTACATCATCATATGGGTCAATGGCTCCCCCTAGAGTTTTGTAGCACCCAACCTGCAAGTTCATATGCCCTGTCCTTGAAATTTCTAGCCTGGCCAATCTGCAACTCTGGCTGCCTTAAACCGGGTTTGCAGCGTGGGCCGTGCAGAGAGTTCATTACCACAGCCGCTCAGCACACGGCTCGGCCTACAGTGGGCTCGCTCACCCAAAACATCAGGAACAAACAACTCGCAAGCAAATTGATTAGGACACTTGGCCATGAATCAAAATCTATTCCAGATATGACAGATTATTGTTGCTAGGTCCATGTGAGGCGATGCCACCCAGTCATAAAACAAGATGGCTTAAACAAATGTGAAAGGAAAAAGACACAAGACCCTTTGGCCTTTTCATAATTGACTCACTGTGGTACTGATTTGCTTCCAAAAGATGCTTGAAAGAAAGGAGAAAATGAAACCCAGCGCTGAGGAAATAGCCCATTGGAGCGCAGCCCTCCCCCTCCCTCTGCATTGCTTTCCTGGCTCTGTTTGGATTCAGTGAAAAATTCTAATTCTCTACTGTCAGCTCTACATGTTCGAAGGCACTACAGTTTTCTGGAGTCACAGCTGAATGGTAGAATAAAAGTCCCCAGGGCCAATCAAAAGTTCCCCAGGATATTCCTTCTCCAAGTTTGCAAAGCTTTTGAATTGGGTAGAACCAAATTAATAGAACTTCCTTGAATAGGGTCAGGATGGGTCTCGTGCACAGAACTATACAGAGTTGCAGTATCTGTCCTCACTACCCCTGATGGTTACTGATTGTAAACTCACCTGGATTTAGAATCACCCTGAAAACGCATCTCTGCGTGTGTCCACAAAGGTTTAATTGAGATGGAAAAATCCACCTTGGGATGGCTGGGGCTCAAACTGAATAAAAAAGAAAAATAGGTTAGGAACAGCCACTCAGGAATCCCAGCACTCGAGAAGCTAAGGTAGAATAGCCATGCGGTCAAGGCTAGCCTGGGCTACAGAGTGAGTTCCAGGTTAGCCTGAGCTACAGTGAGACCCTGCCAGAAAGAAAGAAAGAAAGAAAGAAAGAAAGAAAGAAAGAAAGAAAGAAAGGAAGGAAGGAAGGAAGGAAGGAAGGAAGGAAGAAAGGAAGGAGGGAAGGAAGGAAGGAAAGAGAGAAGAGAAAGGGAGGGAGGGAAGAAAGGAGGGAAGGGGATGAGGAAAGGAAAGGCAAAGAGGAAGAGAAGGGAAGGGGGGGGAAGCTGAGCACCAGCATTCATCTCTCTCTTCTTCCTCGCTGTGAGTACAAGGTGAGAGTAGCTGCCTTCCGCTCCTGCCCTCGTGCCCTCCCGCCATGGTCCCCTGTACCCTCAAACTGTGAGCCAAAATAAACCATTCCTTTTTGATTTGCTTTTGTCAGGTATTGTGTCACAGCAAAGAGAAATGTAACTAATGTGCTCCTCTTGTGGCAACTCCCTGGGGCTAGGTGTGTCCACGGAGCGTTGGAAAGAATATTCAGGGGCTGGAGAGATGGATTAGTGGTTAAGGTGTTTGCATGCAAAGCCAAAGGACCCCTGTTCCATTCCCCAGGACCCACATATGCCAGATGCACAAGGGGGCACATGCACCTGGAGTTCGTTTACAGTGGCTACAGGCTCTGGTGTGCCCATTCTCCCTCTCTCTCTCTCTCTCTCTCTCTCTCTCTCTCTCTCTCTCTCTCTCTCTCCCTCCTCTCTCTCTGCCTCTCTCTCGTAAATAAATAAATAAATATTTCTAAAAAAAGAAAAAGAAAGAATATCCAGGAAATTAATTAGCCCTGCCTCTATGTGGCAGTCTACTTCTGCTTATAAAAATACTGATTACTGAGAGTGAGGGCATCTAAGAAAGCTGTAATCGTGACTAAGAGTAGCTAATCCCTCCAAAAGGAGATGGCAAGCAGCTCATCTGCTTCCAAATACATAGGACTAGGCTACAATTAGATCCATGACTATCCTCCAGCCTCATAAGTTCCCCATGAAAGGAAAGGGTCACAAAGTTTATGCAGCAGACAATCTAGTGTCTGCTCCACATTCCATTCTATCAGGCCTTCACAGAGGCAGCCTTCTTTGGAGAACGCTTTCCGCAGGGGCTTGGTGAGACACGCTCATCCTCCAGGCCACAACTCAAGTGTTTGCACATAAAACCTCCCCAAACCCACTGGACCAGAGGTGGGCAGCTCTCTATTGCCCCACACCTCTCAAATCACTGAGCTCGCTCTACTGCGTAATAACTCCACACACCCACCTCCTCTCCTGAGACGCCGGGCTCTGGGAATAGGATGGTTATGGTTTCCCCAGCCCCTGGCATGGTGGCCTGTGCACAGGGGGCCCCGGGAGTATCCTGGCTGAAAGAGTTGCTGGAATATTGATGGCAAGGGGTTGCATCCAGATACTGGGCCATCGTGGAAGATAAATCATGGCCCGTATCTTCTTATCAGGGGCTTGAGGAGCGGATGACCCTTCTCTTCTGACAGATAACACTTTATCTCTCCCTTTCTGGAGGCGTCAGCACGCCTTTATGCTTCTCAGATCCTGTTTCGGTGTCTTAATAAGGTGTCCTTAGGTAAGTCTCATCCAATTAGCATTATTTTGTGCCCGGCTGTGACAAGATAACTGGAAAATCAATGAAAACAAAGGCGGAATGGCCCGAGTGCTCATGACGGAGTGGGCTCCTAGGTGTCTTTTACGCAGAATAATTTATGGAAACATCCTTTAAATGCAGACGTTTCCATCTGTTTCCCTTTCACTCTTGAGGGAAAATGAAACCGAAAGATATTCAGTCTGTTTCCAACCCAGTATTTTTAACCTCTGCTTCTCGGAAGTTGGAACTCTTGGTCTGACATCAGAAAATATCTGGAGAGGAAAAACAACAATAATGGATTATTTGTCAACTTGGCTCCGGGAACTCGGGTACTGTTCCAGGGATTTCAAAGGCTCTGTATTTAGTCTGGTGGGGAAGACGACTTAAAAGTAGCTTAAGAAATAAGTACCAACAAGAGATGCAGTTATCACTGGGGTGAGACATGGCAGTCAGGTGAAACGATATTTGCACTTAGTACCCAGGGAAAGTGGGGGAAGAAAGACCAGGAAACAATGAAGGAAAATCAAGGCAAGGCAGCAAAGGGGTATTTTGAGAGATCTGATATGCGGGCCGTAGAGGCAAGATGATGCTGAGGCAGAGAAGTATGAACAGTAGGTGGCGCTATGCCTGGGCATGTCAATTGCCATGTTGAAATATGAACAGTAGGTGGCGCTATGTCTAGGCATGTCAATTGCCATGCTGAAGGGGTTCAGAGCCCTGGATGCTTGGAACGGGGCGGGGGAGGGGGTGTGTATGACATAATTCCATCCATGTTTGAAAGAGCGTTTTTCAAGGATATTGAGGACAGAGGCAAAATGTTCCACACACATACACACACACACACACACACACACATACACACACACACAAAGGTGAAATGGGCTAGAGAGATAGCTCAGTAGTTAAAGGCACTTGCATGCAAAGCCTGATGACCCACGACTCCCCAGTACCCACATAAAGACAGATGCGCAAAGTGATGCATGTACCACTTTGTTTTAAACCAGAGTCTCTTTTCTGGTTCTGGAGCTTGCCAGGGCTCCAACGATTCTTGAGTCTCTGCTCCCCTGCAGAACTGGTGTTACAGGCTCATATGGCCATGCCCAGCTGTAGGCATGAGAACTGGAGATTCAAGCTCTGGTGGTCTCAGGTCCCCTGAGGTCCTCCTGCTCACTCTTAGCCATTGAGCCATCTCTCCCGCCCTTACCTCTATTCTTACCTCTTGAAATTGAGAATTGAGTGTCTTAAGTTCTCATTTAGCAGAAATTTATATTCTTTCCAGTTCAAGGCACGTGCCTACTAATTCTGCTTCTCCAGAGTTTATTGGTGAGTTCATGTCGCATCTGCTGAAACTTCTTATCCTCCAGAGTTGCAGAATCTTAACCTCTTTGTCTCTGTTCATTTTCTCACCCAACTTCAGGGTCATTTGGACTAATATAGGCTCACTCCATCTGTTGTGGCCAGCTGCGAACTTATGTGAAGGAAATATGAACATCTCTCCACATGTTGTCGCCACAACTCTGCTATTTCAGCCCAGTCATTAGACAGCAATGCGTGTGATCAAGTCTAGTGACATAATAGGTCATTTTGACTCATATGTTAACTGTGTTTTTCTGTGATGACATAACACATCCAACTCTCCTTTCCAAGAGTTTTGGAGAAAATTGTCACCAAAGGGCAGTACTAAATATGACATCACAAACCTGATTTTTTTTTTTCTGAGGTAGGGTCTCACTCTAGCCCAGGCTGACCTGGAATCCACTATGTAGTCTCAGGGTGGCCTCAAAATCACAGCGATCCTCCTACCTCTGCTTCCCGAGTGCTGGGATTAAAGGCGTGTGCCACTGCGCCTGGCTACAAACCTGAATTTTTAATTATTGGACCTGCTCACTTAGCCCAGTGTTATTGCTTGGATTTTCCTACCTCTTCTTGACAAACAGCCTGCACAGACACTCTTACTTAACCACAATTGGTTCTTCACTGTCTCTCTCTTCTGTCTTTCTTCTGGTAAGAGAGCTCCTTTAATAAAAGTGAATGTCTCGGAGGAAACTTCAATCCCACAGCCTCCCTCTACTGCGGCACTTAATGCTGTGTGTTTAACACCACCTTGGGGATTACACTTAAATCCTGGGGAATCTCTGAGCAGCAACACACTGGCAACAGGAAACACTCGCTCCCCTGAGATCTGGGGCACTGGAGAAGAGCTAGATTGCCGAGCTGCTTGGGAAGGTAGACCTCTACAGACGGGATGATAACTCAGGCTGCAGGCTTCACACTTTCGCATGGGGGTTCAGCAATGTCCGGCCCCCAAAGGCCTGAGTTTTCTTCATGAAACAAATGGACAGGACCTCAGAGAGCTGTGGTGGTCTTCAGAACCATCTCTCTCCATCCCTACTTGCAATCAAGAGCTGAATGATGCCATTCCAAAGAGAGAAGGATGGTCCTGGAGATTCGCCCGCACCACCACCACCGGTCACTCAGCCCGGGATGCACTGAATTTCCCCTGGGGCCTTCCTCCTATGCTGCTAGCCAGGTTTTGTTTTACTAGAGCTAAAACACAGCCCTTTTGCCCCTACACTCTTTAGGGAAGGGTTTTGCATATACTGCTTTCTTTATATTTATGTTTAAACCTACAGGGCATGGTGGAGCACGCCTATAATTCTAGCACTTGGAAGACTGAGGCAGGAAGATCGCTGCAAGTTCAAAACCAGTCTGGGTGACATAGTGAGATTCAATACAACCTCGGTTGCAGCATGAGATCCTGTCTCAAGAAAACAAGTGTGTGTGTGTGTGTGTGTGTGTGTGTGTGTGTGTGTGTGTGTGTTTAAAAAGCGCTAATTCCAGACTGGAGAGATGGCTTAGCAGTTAGGACACTTGCCTTAGAAGCCTAAGGACTCATGTTCAACTCTCCAGTTCCCACATAAGCCTGACGTAAAGTGAAGCAAGCACACAAAGTTGCACATGCGCACAAGGGGACACATGCATCTAGAGTTCGATTGCAGTGGCTGGAGACCTTGGCATGCCAATTCTCTCTCTCTCCCTCCCACTCTCTCTCTCTCTTTCTCACTTTCTCACTCTCACATTAAAAAAAGGCCATCTGTTGGGCTTGCCTCCAAAAAAGAGCACTAATTCCCAGAAGCACTTCCAGAAATATGATTACAATCACCACTTAGTCTTAAGATCAAAGAACACAGTCTTCTCTCTGCAAAGCTTTGGTTGGCATTAACTCTGCTTGCAAGCAGGGCTGGGCCTGACATTATTATCATTGCATGATAGATGACCAGGCTCTTGATAAGACTTGCAAACCCTCTCCGTGCCATGTTACAAATGTTAACTATTGGCAAGGATCCACTGGACTACAAAGCAAATGTTTAAGAAGAAATAAAAGATCTCTCATTAATGAGTTCCACCTTTAAGCTGGAAATGATGGCTCGGACATGGAATCCCAGAACTCTGGAGGCTGGGGCAGGAGGATCACTATGAGATACTAGCCAACCTAGATGAGGCAGAAAGAGAATGTCTCCCCCTGCCCCAAATGGACTGGCAGAGATGGCTCAGCAGTTACAGACACTTGCTTGCAATGTCTGTCAGCCCAGGTTCAATTCTTTAGTACCCACATAAAGCCAGATGCACAAAGAGACACGTGCAACTGGAGTCATTTTGCAGTGGCAGGAGGCCCTGGTGCACCCATTCTCTCTCTCTCTCTCTCTCTCTCTCTCTCTCTCTCTCTCCCCTCTGTCTCTTCTCTCTCTCTCTCTCTCTCTTCTCTCTGCTCCCTCAGATAAATAATGATTTTTAATACACTTTCAATTGAGGGCCATGGACACTGGCTACAATGATCAATCGTGCCAACAGAGAATTTTTATGATGTAATAAAATTTAAAACAACATGTTTTCTACATGCTTCCAATGCAGAAAACCACCTGGCCATCCGTGTGTGTTCATACCTTGTTCTTGTAAGGAAGTTCAAGGACATGAATAAGGAATAAGCCACATAAGTATTTTGCCTTCAAAAATCCATTTTTCCCATTTTTATCACCTGAAACACCTAGGCTGAAGGAAAGGCACTCCTGATCTGCAGGACGAAGCAGTCTGAACAGGGCAGGGGGAGAGATGTATGCACAAGGATTCAGTGTGCTTAGCTGAGCTGCGCTGGCAAGGCGGGCTGCCCCACGCCAGGTGGCTCTCTCACCCATGTGCCAAACAAAGGCAGAGCCTCTTACCTCGCTCATGACCCAGATGTTTTAGAATTCCCCACATTTCTTGTCCTTTGTCACTCTCAGCTTTTCTTCTGACTTCTCTTTAAAAAAAAAAAAAAACACTTTATCATGTATGTGTGCGTGGTCGTGTGTGTGCTGTGTGCGTGTCAGTGTGACGTGAATACAGGCACGCGCGTGCCCCAGCGCACATGCGGAGGTCGGAGAGCAGCTCCCAGGTCAGTCCTGGCCTTTCCACTTCCTGCATTTCAGGCAGCCTTTCCCCCTTCTGGATTCGCACTCTGCTCGCTCTTTGCTTTGCACACAATGCCAGTCCAGAAAATGCTCTTACGTCTGCTTCCCAGTCAGCATCCACACACTGGGATTGCAGAAGCCTGCGTGGCTTGTGATGCGAGTCTGGCGATGGAACTCAGGCACGCCGGCTGGAGCAGGGTGTCAGTCAGGGTTCTCTAGAGGAACAGAGCCAATAGAATGAATTGGAATTAAAAAGGGGAATCTATTAGGTCAGCTTAGGGCAGTCCAACAAGAGCAGCGTACAGGCTTAAGAGTCAAGGAGCCCAGCAGCTGCTCAGTTTCCGTGGCCGGATGCCACAGCAGTTCTAATCCAGCCCTGAAGGCCTGGAGGCTTCCTGGAGAGCCGCTGGTCTTTGGGTCATGCTGGAAGGCTGGGAAGACTTGATTCCAATGCTGAGGAAGAATAGCAGAACAGGAAAGATGCATGAGACAGCCCCAAGATGAATGTCAGGACTCCTAATCAGATTGAGTAGACAGCAGAACTTAACCATCACAAGCAATGAGCCCTGCATCCCTTCAGTCATCTTCCAGGACCCTGACTTCCTTCTTGAAGTTAGCTTTTATTGAGGACTTTCAGTCTTTCAGGAGTTAAGGCATTTGCCTGCAAAGCCCAAGGACCTGGATTCAATTCTCCATCACCCACATAAGCCAGATGCACAAGGTGGTGCATGTGATCTCTCTCACTTTCTCTCTCTCTCTCTTTCTCTCCCCCACCATCTCTCCCTCTCTACCTCTTTCTCTCTCAAATAAAAATAAATATTTTAAAAATATCTTTATACTGAAATATATGGCTTACTTAAAGGTATAATAAATAGAGAGAATCACCCAGGGCCTGAGCTGGGGAAATGGCTCAGAAGGTTTTGCCATGCAAGCATGAAGATCCAAGCTGGGATCTCCAGCACTCACATAAAATGCCAGGCAGAGTGGTGTGCACCTGTCATCCCACAGCTGGGGAGGCAGAGACAGGAGGATCCCTGGGCATTGTGAGCTAGCTAGCTAGTCTAGCCAAATCAGCAAGATACCTCGTCCCAAAACTAAGGTGAAGAGTAGTTGAAAAAGACACCTCATATTGACCTCTAGCCACCACATACATATGCACACCTACCTGTGCACGTATACCCACATGTGAACTCATGTACATAGAAACATGCAGACACACCACACACATATACACATGCAAAAGAAACAAAGCCATCCAGTTAAAAAAAACTCGTGAAAGTTTTATTTCTACACTAAGGAAGCTGATAGGGTAAACTTTAACATTACCCCCCAAAATTGACAATTCAGTCCCCCCCCACACTCTTTTTTAAGCCATAGGAATGCAGATGAGCTTCACTGCTTAAGGACTTGTGGGTGACCCAAGATGTCACGTCATCGGCAGACTGTGGCACAGCGTCAACCTAAAGCTTGCTTTACATACCTCTGTTCGCTTCTGAGTTTTAAATCAGAATGTGAGTTTTGAGACAAGCTTGCAGACTTCTCATAGAGCTTCCGTCTGCCCATGGGTGCTCCCCCACTGCGGGTACTAATGGCAAAGCTGTGTCTCTGTTTCATCTTCTAAGAGCATGCTGGGATTTCCATCTTCTGTTCTCCCAAAGCACAAGAAAGACAGGTGAGCATGTCTTCTGAGGCCAATCACAGTCTAATACCAAATGCCAACCTCCCAGGGTATAAGCGTACAGCAATAACTTTGATGCTCAACACTGAGTCCATTTCCGCAGAAGGAACACCATCTTCCCATCTTCTTTCTAAAATATTTTTTATTTAGGGCCGAAGAGACAGCTCAGCAGTTAAGGTCCTTGCCTGCAAAGCCTAAGGACCCAGGTTTGATTCCCCAGTCCCCACATAAAACCAGATGCATGGTGGCACATACATCTGGAGTTCATTTACAGCAGCAAGAGGCCCTGGCGTGACCATTGTCTATGTGTGTGTGTGTGTGTGTCTGCCTCTCTTCTCTATCTTTCTTCTTGCAAATAAATAAAAATATTTTTTTACTCTGGCTTTACGTGGGTATTGGAGTATCAAACCTAGGCCATCAAGCTTTACAAGGAAGCACCCTTAACCACTAAGCCACCTCCCCAGGCCCCCTTTCCATCTTCTTGACACTGTGTTTCAGGTGATGTGGACAATGGGGTGCTTCCTGCTGTGCACCCTCGTAATTACTGTTAAATCCTGGAAACCCTAAAAGATGTAGAAGATGCAACCGGGGACTGGGTAGGACTTTTCCTGCCCTCGGGCTTCGTAGCTGATGACGGTGAGAACAGCTAGTAGATTTTGTTTCCCTCAAATATGGCTGCTTACCACCTTTCCCATTCCAGGATTTCCAATCCAGCTAATGTGATCTTTAAGACCAAAGCCTATTCAAAACCAAATGTAGATCTCTTTGAAGCCTCATCGGAGGCTATCTATTAGTTCTAACAGTTGGCTGTTTTCACAACTCTGTTTTCCTAACAGCATATCACCATCGTATTTCCCAACTCCCTGGCAGCCATCGGAAGTAGGTGTTCTTTTCTACTTCCTTGATCCACATGGGAAAAATAAAACATAAGGAGTCTGCCCTGCCTCCACTGCCTACTGGTGTACAGAAAAGACAGAAGCATTTTTACATTTTTTTAAACAATTAGATGTCGCTTTAGATGACTGGTAATAGTTGAAAAAGAGAGTGACTGCAAAACGTATCTGCTAAGCCTACAGCTCAAACTTTCACGGGGCACCCGCCCAACCCTTAAGTGGCTTGTACATAAGAGTCTCAAGCAACAGGTGGCCTTACGTGATTACCTTAGCTCACATTTCATCGCAGTTTATTTTGGAGGCCACAGCATTGTCACTGGAAACTTTCCCCCGGGGAGATGCAAACACAGCTTCACCCCAAATAGGGTTCAGATGGCAGACCACAGTGCAAGTACACCAATACCAGTTCAGCTTATTGCTTTATTGTTTATTGGGGAGTCACTTACAGAACATAAAGGGGGGTTACTTATAGGAACATGGGGTCCCCAGAGCAGTCACTCTGACGGAGATTCCTGTGTCAACATGACTCCTCGGGCGCTCCTCCCTCAGCCGCAGGATGCGGGCTTCCTTACAGAGCACCGGGACCCCGGAGCAGACACACCACAGAGAGTCTCATTGCACCCTCAATGATGATGACTTCCCTGTGGATGCTTCTAGAAGCTCCTTGTCCCTATCCAGGACTGTAAGACCACAGAGCAGCCCTTCAGTGGGACTTACTCCACTCCTCCCTCAGCCTGGGGGTGAGGGCTTACATACAGAACATGGGACCCCAAAGCAACGAGATAGTGGAGCTCACTGTATTGGGATTCCCCGTGCGGATGCCTTGAGGTGAGGCCTTGGGGTGAGGACTGACTTACAGAGCATGGAGACCCCAGAAACACCACCTCAGTGGAGCTCACGGGAGCTCCTTGTTCTAGATCTTTTCCTCTCTATATAATCTCTCTCTCTCCCCACTCAGGTCACGAGATCTTGTTCATTACTGTATACAGCTAGCGCAGGGGTGGGGGGCGCACCTAAATCTCAGGTGGGGGTCTGATGACCCTCCCCACACCTTCTCTGGAGTTGCCTCAGCTGGTTTGGACAAAACCAGCCATAGTTGTTTTCACCTTTCAATGCAGAGGAACGTTGCCACACAAGGAGCATACCAAGACTTGATGCACAACATGGCTGCAGCAGTTTGAGGTCCTTCGTTTTGTTTTGTCTTAAGGTCGTCAGCTATCTATGTAAGTCTCCCTTACCACTTTCCCAGGTGAACCTTATTACATGGAGCAAAGCCTCGGGCCCTTGCTCACGCATTTGTTTTGACATGAGACCAGACTTTCCAGAGTTGAAATCTTGACCTCTCTGCAGACGCTCTCTTAACACTCTTCATCCTTTCTCACTGGGCTTCCATGCGGACTCCCACCCACAGCCCCTGCTTGCTTGTCTGTTAAGGTAGACTTGACTGTTTACCTTTTGTGCAACAGCAGTGTGCTGATTCATTCCAAGAAATACATCTTGGGCTGGAGAGATGGCTTAGTGGTTAAGCACTTGCCTGTGAAGCCTAAGGACCCCGGTTCGAGGCTCAGTTCCCCAGGACCCACGTTAGCCAGATGCACAAGGTGGTGCATGCGTCTGGAGTTCGTTTGCAGTGGCTGGAAGCCCTGGCCCGCTCATTCTCTCTCTCTCTCTCTCTCTCTCTCTCCCTCTTTCTCTGTTGCGCTCAAATAATTAAATAACAATAAAAATAAATTTTAAAAAAGAAATACATCTTATCACATCCTCAGCTGAAAGGAATGACATTTGGGAAGATTTTCTGGAGGAAAGTGTCAACACATTTCCCTAGGAAGTCCACATTCTTCTACCAGGTTAAGCCAGGTCAGAGAGAACTAGGAACTTCTGGCCATGACAGAATATTTTTCATGTAATTACAGATTGGCAAAAAGCAATTACTTTATTTCCAGGGACTAAAAGGTAGGAAGCGTGGTGGTATAGATGTGTTTTCAAAGTAAGAACTGAAAAACATTTATGTAATAAAACCTTTTGACATTTCATGAGATGTGGGCTCTGAAGAGAGTAAAGACCAGATTTCTGACATAGATGACAGACAGTACATTGAATACTAATGAACTGAGGATCCAGATGAGGAGAGATACAGGGTTTGAAGTGCATGACAAACACCCAAGTGTCTCCGTGTGGCCCACATTTGAATACATGGGTTGAAGGTCAGTGTTAGAGAAGAGGTCACTAAGAAAATGTGAGCAATCAATGGTTTAAGGAACCAGCATAAGAGGAGGACCCTACACAACTATTTGCACATTAAAAAAAATGGAATGGATGGCTAAGAAGATGGCTTGGTGGGCAGAAGGACCTGCATCTGTATCCCCAACACCCACATGAAAGCCAAACATGGATCTATAATCCCAACCCTGAGGAGGCAGAGATGGGAGCATCTCTAGGGCTTGATGCCTATCTAATCTAGCTGAATCAGTGAGTTCTAGCTTCAGTGAGAGACTCCATCTCAAAAACTAAGATGGAGAATGACTGAGGAAGACACCCAAAATCAACCTTAATCCTCCACACACATGTACACCTTCCCACATGTAAATATACATATACACATGCACACACAGCTCACAAACATATGTGAAAATGAAAAAAAATGACAAGTCTAGCAGGCTTGTTATCATTAAGTATGATTTATTTTTTTTTATTTTTTATTTATTAGTTTTTCGAGGTAGGGTCTCACTCTAGCCCAGGTTGAGCTGGAATTCACTATGTAGTCTCAGGCTGATCTCAAACTCACAATGATCCTCCTACCTCTGCCTTCTGAGTGCTGGGATTAAAAGTGTGTGCCACCAAACCCAGCAAGGATGAGTATTTTCATTGACTTATGTCTTGATGAGAATATTTCAATGAAGAGGGAAGGTATTAACTTGTTTGTTAAAATAAAAATGTAGTTTCAAAGTAGGCACCTCCCAATAAAGGAAAAATATCTACACAAATATGTAACAAATGATTGCCAGTAACCCTTAGGCACAAGAGTTAGAAAAGACATCCACTGTACATTTCTATAGTACCTGAGTATTTTTCTAACAAACATTGCTTTTGCAAGTGTAGACGGTGTACATAAATGTGTGCATGCATGTTCACATATGTGTGGGCACACGTGTATGCATGTGCTTTTGGAGGGCAGAGATCGAGCTCAGGTGGCTTCCCGGTCACTTTCCACCGAGGCATGCTGTCTCACTTGAACCCAGATCTCGGCAGTTTGGCTTGTGTAGCCAGCTTGCCCCGAGGGTGCCCTGTCTCCACCTCCTGACTCCGTGGATCAAATGTTTCCCACACAAGAAGAGCCTGAGTTCATATCCCCAACACCCGCATAGCAGCCAGGTAGAATTACAGGTGGGCACCTCGCCAGGCCGGCATTTATACATATGCCAGAGATTCAAACTCAGGTCCTCACACCTGGGTGGCAAGTGCCGTACCCACGGAGCCGTCTTCTCAGGCCCCCCTCTTTTGAATCAGGGTCTGGCGGAGTCCAGGCGGGCCTCACGCCGGCTGGGCTGTGGAGGATAACCTTGAACCTTTTCATCGTCCTGCCTCCAGCTCTCAAGATGAGGTATGCGTTACTATGCCAACTTGTGCAATGCTGGAGATCACACCCAGGGCCCTGTGAGTGCTAGGCAAGCACTCTACCAAACGATCAAGCATTTCTAAAACTGTTTTTATTTCCAACCTCCAAACATATTAACAATATAAGGTGATCATAATCACCGCTCCTCCTTCTCCCCCTCTCCTACACCTCCCTCACCGCATCCCTTCTTTCCAACTAGTCTCTTCTATTTTACTTCACATTCTCCCTCCTATGATACAGGTCTTGTGTAAGTGGTGTCAGCCACCGTAAGGTCATAGATACTATGGTCATTGTGTATCTAGAAGACAGAATTGCAAAGCCCTCCTCCGCTTTTACTTTCTTTCCGCCACCTCTTCCACAGTGGTCCCTGAGCCTGGGAGGGTGGGATAGAGATGTCTCAGTGCTGAGCACCCTGCTGTCACTTCTCAGCACTGTGGTGAGTTTTCAGTCTCCCCAGTGGTCACCGCCATCTGGAAAGAGAAGCTTCTCTAACCGAAAGTGAGAGTAGCATGAATACTGGGCATAAGCCTAAGTATTTAGAGGGCAGTTTGGCGGACATAATATATGTATTTAGCCAGAAACAATAGTTGCTTCCCTTACAGTCTATGACCTCCTTAGTCATAGGTTTTGGACTAGGTTTTCAGCACCAGGCAGGAATTCCCTCCTGTGGAGCAGGCCTCAAATCCAATCAGAGAGCAGCTGGTTCCCCAATAACAAACATGCCACCAGGGCACGAGTTATCACCTTTGGCCTGGGTGACTAGCCACATAGCTTGCAAGGTCCACTATAGTTAAGGCAACTTATGACTTTCCTCCCACAACAGGCTACATAGCCCTTTCCAGCATCAGAAAGTCAAACGCAGTTAAGCATTTTTTTTAAATTTATTTGCAGGCAGAGAGAGACAGAGAGAATGGGTGCACCAGGGCTTCCTACTACTCCAAACAAATTCCAGACGCATGTGCCACTTTGTGCATCTGGTTTTACGTAGGCACTGGGGAATTGAACCTGGATTATTAGGCTTTGCAGGCAAGCACCTTAACCGCTGAGCAATCTCTCCAGCCCTCCATCTTCTTTTAGACAGGGTCTCCCGCCACTGCAAAAGAAATGCCAGACTGCAAACTGTCAGGCTAGCGGGCTTCAAATTCTCCCGGCTTTGCCTCCCATCATCAAATGGGTGCTTTGAGATCACAGATGCATGTGCTGCTTTGAATCCAGCTGTAAGTGGAATTGAACCTGGGCTGGCAGGCTTTGCAAGCAAGCATCCTTGACTGCTGATCCACTTATCCAGCCTCTTATTTTGCCCTTCTGTGTCTGCTGAGATCTCAGATTTGGGGGACCGCTGTGATCCCATGTGGGAAACTAGTGTACAGCACAGCCTGTCCTTGGGCAGGCTCGCTGCTTCTCTTCGGGGGATTTCTCACCAGGAATGGAAAGCCAGCTCCTGCTGGATCCACTTGTAGCTCACAGCAGCCGCGCCCACAGAAGCCTCTAGCCCAGCTTACTCAGTTTCTCCTGAGGCCATTCCTGCCTGCCCGGCTCTGAGCTGGCAGCTCTATAGAGATGGTGTCTGGACCTGAGAGGTCAGGCCCCTGGACCCAGAAGGCTTCTGCCCTTTGCCCTGTAAGCTGCTTATTTCACTTTCGCAGATAGAAATTCACCCCCTGTTGCTCACACTGATGAACCTAATGGTTTCCCGGCATGCCAAGGTTCCCAGCCATCTGCTTAGCTGGCTGCCTGCCCACATCAAAGGAGGTGTGCCATGATCGGATGGGGAGCAGAGAGCAACCATAGGCAGGTTTCCAGTGTAGTCCCCAAGAACACGATGATGCCTAGTGCACAAGACCTCTGGAAGCTAACAGCCTGATGAGGACCACGCGTGGCGTCACAAGACAGCCGAGCAGCTGACAATTGTTGGTGTGGTATCTTTCGGTGCAGTTTGTGTCGTATAGCCTGTTTGCAGGTTGGTCATCAGATGGGGACTTACAAAGTTAGAGGAGGCAGGATGTTTTCTGGGTCACCAAGCACAGGACAGAAGAAAGTGCTATCTATCCATGGGGAAGTCTTTTGTGGAGTCTGCAAATCATATGAAACTTACTAAGCTGCCACCAGGGTTGCCCAGCCCCTCCCTGCCCCCAATATGCCTTTCCATGGCCCTCCAACCTGAGTTTACAAACGTGAAATTGCACAGGACATCCTTACACTAAAAAAAAAATTATTTTTGCTGGTTATCAACACACCTAATTTTGCTAGTGGCCTCTGTGTTTTTATTTGTTTAATGTGGAAACCCTTCTCCTCTTTTTCAAGCTGAAAAATAGGACCAAAGAAGCAAATTTAAGAAGATTTGGAACACATGTAGGACATCAACTAAAATAGAATTGGGGTCACTGAGGAGAAAAAGTAACCTTTTATCTGAGAACTCCCCTTTACCTGTGCTTGAATTGCCTTGGGTGGTTGGAGGACATTAATACTTGAGTCTTGAGTTAAGTGTCAGTATCATTTCTCAAGCGTTTCATCCTCATCACACATACACACACACACACACACACACACACACAGTCCCGTCAGCCCAGTACCACAGCTAGCTGGAATGCTCTTGTTTTTCATTGGTACTTCTATCGATTACTTTCTCCTTGCTGTGAACAAATGTTATACCAGATGCAACTTATGGAAGGGAAAAGTGTGTGATGCAGCCCACAGCTCCAGAGGGTGGAGTCCACTGTGGCAGGAAAATCATGGCAGGATTAGGAAGCTGGTGTCACACTGTCACATGAGCAGGGGGGAAGCAGAGAGAAGGAGACCAGGACATGGGGCCCAGCTATAAACTCGGGGCCAATCCTCCATGACACACCTGATCCTGCCAAGCTTCACCTTCTAAAGGTGCCGAACCTTCCTGTACAGCCCCACTCTGCTGGAGACCAAGTGTTAGAACGCATGCGTCTACAGGGCACATTCCATTCCAGATGCACAGTACCTGTTCATGCGAGACGAGGACAGCGATGGGAAGAACACTCACTTCACTTCAGAGGTGGCTCATCGCAAGTTCAAATCCAAGATTTTGCCACCTACTAAGTACAAGGCCTTAAGCCCCTTCCTCCATCATTGTGAAATGGCAATTTTGAATTCTTGTTTCCTCCTCCTCATAGCATAAGTGATGATCCCACTCCACAGGGTTACTGTGAGAATCAAACATGGGAATGTACTAGGCACATAGCACTTATATAAACACAGTAGTTACTCCTATTATTGTTGTTATCACAAGCTCACAAGCACAGGTACCCAGGAATTGATCGCCTGAATCTGAAGCCTGACTCTGTCTTATAAATTACTTTGCATATCTGTATCTCGGGTTGGCCACATTACTGATAGAATCACGTATCCGGCCTGGCAAATAGAAAGTACTATTGATATTGATGTATTGTCCACTGTGATGGTGTGAATATAAAATGCCTGCTCCCCACCCCCAGACTCATGTGTTTGAACACTTAGTCCTCTTTTGGTGGTGCTCTATGGGAAGGTTGTGGAACCTTTAGGAGGTGTTACCTTGACCTGGGAACTATGTCACTGAAGGTGGGCCTTACAGTGCTATATCCCAGGCCTGTATGCGCTAACATCCTCCCTGTCGATGTGATGTGAAGGGAGCCTGCTCCCTGCTCCTGCCAAGCTTTCCCTGCCACAGTGACATCCCACCCTCTGGAACCACAAGCCAAGTTAAATCCTTTTCCTTCCACAAGTTGCTTCTGGTGGGGTATTTTGACCCAGCAACAAGAGAGTCACTGGCACAGCCTGATCCCTGGCCAGACCAGTCCCCCTCTGAAAACCGTTGGCACGTTGCCAGCTCTACACACTCTGATTCTCACAGTGCATCTTGTGTTCCTCTCAGTGCCCACAGCCTACAAGGAGCTCGCACAGTGCTCCATGGGGCAATGAAGTCGCCTCAAGCCTGTGAGCCACAGAGCAGGAAAAGAGCCAAGGTGAGTGGGCCTGGCTGTGTGCATGTGTGGTCAGCCAGCCAGCAGATGGCCTCTGTTTACTACGTCTGCTGCGTACCAGGTTCTGCAATGGGACGCTGCACAAAAGCTTCCCTTTAGTGACTTAGCAACCCTGGAGATTGGTTTTTACAGCTTAGGGTTAGGTATTTCATGATGAACCATCAGACTACCTGAAGCTACAGACAACACCCAGTGACGTTTGGCTGTGGACAGTCTCCAAAACAGGCTGAGCCTTGGTCTACATGGGCATTAAAGAGGGATGGGAAGAGGGCCTCTTAGAACTGCAGTGAGGAGTGAAGTGACCCACCCAGCAGCTGGCAGAGAGCTACCACGTTCTTGGCCACTGTAAGGTGTGAATATCAGAGTTGAATGTCATAGTGATTCCCACTCCACAGTCATACTCCATACAAGCCGACCACGAATGATCTGGAAAGCAACGTGTCTATTTCTCTCAAGAATTAGGAATGCTTGGTGTTATCCTCCGAGTTTCCTAAAGGGGGCACTATCCTTCAACCACAGCATCCATAGCTTGCTTTTCTCCAGTGAGTTTGTGCGTCTACCCTGGAAGGTGGTGTCTTCTCTCACAGGAGAGCCCGGTGCTCCTGAGGTGAGAACCCACTGTAAACTCCCCGTCTTCCATCCTCACACTTCCTTCCCGCGGGTGGGGCCCCAGCTCTGCAAGCCATCTGGTCATACCCTGAGCTGCCTTCTGTGGCCCCTCGCACCTGCAAGGACCGACACCTCTCTGCGTCTGACGCAGCACGTACCTGCTCCTTTCCCCAAAAGGATTCTCCAGAGCCGGGACTTTGGCTCCATTTGTCTTCTTAAGTCTCTGAGCCACTTACCAGCTCTGTGGTAATTTCAGCTGTTTATGAACACGCGAGCACAGGTTAGTGACAGCTACTCACAGAGCAAGGGTGAAAGTCAAAATGCCATTATGAAAATACCAGGTCCATAGGAAGCAGTCCATATTTTATTTATAAAACTGTTTAAAATGTTGCCATACGTCGGTCTAATAACTTTACAAGCGTAACCACATTTGATTCTCATAATGGCCCAATAAAGACATGATTGTTTTATTTTTTTTGAGGTACGGTCTCTCCCTAGCCCAGGCTGACCTGGAATTCACTATGTAGTCTCAGATTGGTCTCAAACCCATGGCGATCTTCCTACCTCTGCCTCCCAAGTGCTGGGAATAAAGGTGTGCAACACCACATCTGGCTCTCTGTGTTCCTTTTTATTTATTTATTTAGGAGAGAGAGGTGGGGGCCAGAGAGAGAGAATGTGCATCCCAGGGCCTTCATCCACTTCAAATGAATTCCAGATGCGTGCGCCCCCTTGTGCACATGTGTGACATTTCATGCTTATGTCACTGTGTCTGGCTTATGTGGGACCTGGAGATTCAAACATGACTTCTTAGGCTTTTCAGGCAAGCACCTTAACCGCTAAGTTATCTCTCCAGCCCCTGTGAGTTCTTTTATAACCCCACTACTGTTGACCTTAATCTTAGGTCCCTTAGGATACATTTCTGGTCCCACACCATATTTCCCAAAGTGATATGTTGAAAACCTAAATCCACTGCTCTTTGTGGTGATAACAAGGGAAGGTGTTGAGAAGGAAAGTGATATTAAAGTCTTTAACAAAACCCTGCATTATGCAGCCCCTGCCTAACTCAGCCTCCACAATTCTACAACACCCCTGTGCTCCGAGCAAATATGGACACTGCAGCTGCTAATTCCCAAGCCTGTTCTCTATCTCCTGCCCCCTCCTCTGCCCCATCACATCTCAGATCCTGACCTCTGGGTCTGAAACTGGCTCCTACCTCTAGTTGGCTAGGATCTTTTCGAAGGTAGGAACTGTGTCCTATGATCTCTGCATCTCCAGTGTCTGGTACTGAGCTGGCATAGAAGAGGCATTAGGTATAGTCTTGTTCCATGAAGGAGCATGGTTAGTGTGACCTGGAATTTCCTTTCTGCCCTCCACCTTCAGCCGCTTTGTCCACAGGTATATAGTCTCTGGACAGAGAGGCAGACATGCAGGTGGAAAGCCTTTAATCAAACCAGCACTCAGGAGGCCGAGGTAAGAGGATCACTGTGAGTTCAAGGCCAGCCTGAGACTCCATAGTAACTTCCAGGTCAGCCTGGACTAGAGTGGCACCTTACCTTAAACACCAAAAAAAAAAGAAAAAGAAAAAAAAAAAAAACAGACTTCAGACACTAGAAAAGGAAATGGTACGGAAATCAATCACGTTGGCTTACCGGATCCTCGAGTTCTCGGAGACCACCAAATACACTCATGAAGGCCTTGTCACTCTGGAGGGGAAGTCAGCATTTAGTTACATCTAAAAGTTTTTTCCATCAAATCAAATTGACTCGATTATTTCCATTTGATCTTTTTTCAAAGAAAGACAATGTTCTTTACTGCTTAGAGGATTTAATTCTAATTCTGAAGACAAAAAAAAAAAAAACTTAAATATTAACCTTAAATGTGTTCTGAATACCAAGTCAGATGGGGCTGGCCCTGAAGCAGCAGGGCACAGGGCTTAAGCTACACATTTCTTTTTTCAAAAGTGTGCTAGTTAATACACATATAAAGTGGAATAGAAGTGGGCTAGAGAAATGGCTCAGAGGTTAAAGTGGGATAGAAGTGGCCAAAACCTCCTAAATTGAACCCCTACAATGAAGCAATCGGGTGGGCTCTGGAAGCTGTTATTTGAATTCAAAACCAAAGGTATGAAGGACACAAAATGGAAAATGTCCCCTATCATATATTATTCTGTTCTCAGATTTTCCCTGGCCTTTCTGAGAAAGGTGTTTCTTCCTGAATTACCTTGTCCAACAATCAACGTGATCAATCAATTTAGTTCTGTTTACACAGTCATTTGTAAACTACTTCTGATAATTCATCTCAATATAAATTGCCATAAAAATGTCTCCTTAAATGCTATGAGAATCCATGGATGATTTCCATTTGCACTTAATGTTGTCACACAAATGAATTTAATTGTTAAAGCTTCCTTTATCTTATTTATACTTAGTTATTGAAGAGACAGCGAGAAAGAGACAGCTAGAAAGAGAGATAATGAGTGTGCCAGAGCCTCCGGCCACTGCAGGCTCCACCTTGTGCATCTGGCTTACGTGGGTACTGGAGAATAAAACCTGGGTCGTTAGGCTTCACAGGCAAGCACTTTAATTGCTAAGCCATCTCTCTTCACTAAGCTCCCAAAAGAATTTATATCAACACTCAAATACATAAGTCAGTGGCATGCACATGCATCACATATACATGATTGTGTACCTGTGTGTGTACGTGTGTAGCTGTAAATTGTCACTGAGACTATCTGAGCAGTTCCTTTGATCAGTAAGTCATAGGACAAGGAAAAAAAAAACAATGACTATTTGAATGAGACTTAGGATGATATTTCCTCCAACCACCAACACTGGCTTCCATGGTAGTGCTCTTATTAACAAATGATGGGGGATAGTTAGTAATTAGCTGTCATACCCCATTTCTATATGCAGCTGAATATCCCAGATGCTATAGTTGGAGGGTTAGATGTCCCCACAAAAGGCTTGGTTTCAGCTTGGTACTGTTGGGAGATGTTGAAAACTTTAAGAACTGCCTGGCAGGAGGTCTTTCCGTCATTGGGTATGCATCCTTGCAAACCCTTGCCTCTTCTATCCTTTTGTGCTTCCTGTCCATGAGCTGAATGTTTTTTTAAAATATTTTATTATTTATTTATTTATTTGACAGAGAAAGAGGGAGGGAGAGAGAGAGAATGGGCATTCCAGGGCCTCCAGCCACTGCAAAGGAACTGCAGATGCGTGCATACACCCCCTTGTGCATCTGGCTAAAGTGGGTCCTAAGGTATTGAACTGAGGTCCTTTAGCTTTGCAAGCAAATGCCTTAACTGCTAAGCCATCCCTCGAGAGCCCATGAATGTTTTTCTTTCTACCACATGCCCCGGCCATGATGTGCTGCCCACACCCAGCCAAAGGCCCCACAACAATATGTGTCTACCTGGCCATGGACCAGAACCTGCAGACTGTGAGCTGGAATAAATGATCTCTCTCTTTAAGTTGACTATACTCAGCATCAATGCAGCAGCAGAAAGCTACTAATACACCAAATGTCTCCATGGTGCATTCACGTCTATCAAAAAAATAAGAGTTTTGCTCCAACACTGGCCAAATGATGAAAGCCAAGCAATGACTTAGTATTTTGCCCTCCAAGGATGTGGCTCTCTTATGAGACCCTAACCCCACTAAGTCAGTCTCTGCCCATGCTCTCTGGGAGGTGGAAAGGATTGTTGTCTCAAGGACAAGGTCACAGGACAAGCATCTTTCACAAAGGCCGTTCTCCAGTAGCTGCTCATGCAGTAGGTGACGCTGGAAAACAAAATTCTAAGTGAACTCGTACAAGACACGGCTAACTGGGAACTAGATACCATTGGAGAGGTTAATAAAAAGAAGAGGCTCTCCCGAAGCAGTGCCTCCACTCTTGTTTTATTCAGCGACAGCAATAAATAATTTAATGCAATAATTTATGTGCATTTAAAAGGCTAGGTAATACAAGTGCTAGGGTAAGCATGACTTTCAGAAACCTGATATAATACCTATCTAAAAACAATTCATATTTATTAGTGGAATAAATCCCTAAAATTCCTTTCTAAAGGCTTATCAAACCAAATTGGGTCCCAGCCCAACAAATCGAATTAGAAATCCGTGTAAGGCTGCTAACTGAGTTATTAAAGTGATCTGCATGGATAGTCCCAGTTCACAGGGTACCCTTCTATTTAGACATTTGGTCCAATGCTGCCCTCTTGCGGCTGCAGAGAGCTCTAGCAGGCCCTTGGATCACAAAGCATTCCAGGGCTTCTGAGAAACAGCGCCTGGAGAAAAGACCCAAGCGGCAAAACCTCCAACTAGAACCCACCACTGTTCCTGGATGAAAATTTTCATTTCCTGTTTACCTGGCTGGAAATACCTATATATGTTCTTCCTAGAATTATATTAGAACAAGTGAAAATGTATAGAGAGAAGGGTAGCTTCATATGTGTAACATATTTCTGGCTCTTACATTTGATAACCCAATGATGTGAATTGATATGAAGGCTTAATGTAGTTAGTTCTTTTGACAAGTGGCATAGCTGGAGAGCCTT
Source organism: Dipus sagitta (assembly GCA_036346955.1). Lineage (NCBI taxonomy): Eukaryota > Metazoa > Chordata > Mammalia > Rodentia > Dipodidae > Dipus > Dipus sagitta. The sequence goes on from CM070788.1 coordinate 43,760,297, forward strand.
AATTCGTTGAAAGGGGTAAAGGTGGCTGCCAACTCTGTCAATTAAAAGTGGCGGAACCTGTGTAAACGTCTTATTTCTATGTACTTCCTTTGCTATCAAAGTCAAGGTTGATAATGTTCTTAATGCAACAGTATTGTTTTCCCTTCAAAGAGAAACACTCACCTAGACACTTCTGACTTAGCAGAGGGAATACCTCTCTGAAACATCGCAGAATGGTAGTAAAGTCTGCCCATTTAGCAGCAACAAGAATTTAGCATACATATACAGGTTATGGCCTCTTATCCATTTGCCCCAACTCCTGTTACCCTCGGGGCCTCCTTAGTTGGGCTGTGGCACTCACTGTGGGGTCATGAAGTCCTCGGTTAGGTCAAGTGTATAAATCCTGGCAGGACTAATTTCCTCCTCAGGCATGATCTTCCTTCCTTCCTTTCTTTCTTCCTTCCTTCCTTCCTCTCTTTCTTTCTTTACTTCTTTCTTTCTTTCTTTTCTTTTTGCCAGTTAAGGTACTTTGAGTTGTAAGTAAGAGAACATGTAAACATACGAACTCAGATAATGAGAATATACCGGTTCGTGTATTTTAAAGTCCACCAGCTGGAAAAGAGATAAACGAGACAGAGAGAGGGGAAGAGGAAGAGAGTGAGGCAGGGAAGGAGAGAAGAAGGGAAGGATGGAAGAGAAAGATGGAGCGAGGGAGAGGGAGAGAGGAAGAAAGGAAAGAAGGAGGGAGGGAGGGAAGGAAGGAGAAAAGAGAGAGAGAGAAAGACAGAAAGAAAGAAAGACAGAAAGAAAGAAAGAAAGAAAGAAAGAAAGGAAGAAAGAAAGAAAGAAAGAAAGAAAGAAAGAAAGAAAGAAAGAAAGAAAGGCAACAGAGCTTCAAGTTTGGTCCAGGTATTCAACAGCGCCACAAGGACTGAAGCATCGCTGAGAAGCAGAGTGACCATGGATTCCAGTTTCACTGCAACCGTCCTGATTTGGTTTGGAGGCACAGCCTTTCTAATTACCGCAGCCACTCATTCACCCATCCACTCATTCACTTACCCATCTTTCTACAACCCCACAGGGCCGCTTACCCTAACCCCACACTGCTAGCCATAGACATGTAATGGTGGTAGAAATGAACCCAGTTCCAAAACACCTGTATCCTACGGCACAAACTTCCAGGTGAGGAACAGAGGTATGCCGTCTGATGATTGTGCAGTGTTGTTACAGATGTGTAAGATGGGAGTAGATTTGGGGCTCTGTGAGGACACGTGGGAGGGGTTCCTGATCCAATCCTGGGGAGCCAAGTCTTCCCCAAAGCAGTAAGGGCTGAGTTTCCACAGGGCTCGGTGGCCAGTAAAAGTCCTTTGAATATAATGTTAACCAGTTAGACCACTTTCTTTTTTAAAGTTGTGTTTTTTGTTTTTTGTTTTTTTTTGAGAGAGAGAAACAGAGTGAGAATTGGTGGTCCAGGGCCTCAGCAACTGCAATGGAACTCCAGACGCTTGCGCCACCTACTGGGCTTGTGTGACCTTGCACTTGCGTCACGTTTGCGCGCAGTCAGACCCCTTTCTTTCTGCAGAAGCCAAGCCACCAAAACGATGGCACTGTGCCAGTGTTATGTATTTGGCAATATAATGTCTCCATCTTTCGTGTGTGTGGTTTTTCAAGGTAGGGTCTCGCTGTAGCCCAGTCTGACCTGGAATTCACTATGTAGTCTCAGGGTGGCCTCGAACACGTGGTGATCCCCCTACCTCTGCCTCCCGAGTGCTGGGATTAAAGACGTGCACCACCATGCTCGGCTTCTATATTTTTTTTTATAACACAATCGCAGGTCCACACTCAGCACGCACCGCACAGATTTTCATTAAACTCCTCCGGGGCTGGGGTGATGGCTCAGTGCATAAAGTGCCCACCATGTAAGTATGAGGCTCTGAGGTCAGATTCCCAGCACCCACATAAAAGCTAGGGTTTGCAGCGTGGCTGTAATCCCAGCACTGGGAAGGTGGAGACAGGAGGATTCCAAGCTCTTGCTGACTAGGCTATTTAGTTCAATTAGTGTGAGATCCTGTCTCAAAAATTAAAATGAAAAACAGCTGAGAAATACACCTGTGATGTCAACCTCTGTCCTCCAAATGCATATGTATATGCAACCTACACACACACATATGCACTGCACACATGTGAGCATGCCCATACATGTGTATACTACCCATATACACACAATTTAAAACTCCACATATGTAACATGGGAGATTCCTATTTTAGTACATCAAATTCACAGAAATTTTTAAACATTTATTTTAAAATATTTTATTTATGTTATTAGCAAACAGAGAAAGACAGAGAGGAGAGACACAAACAGAAAGAGAGAAAGAATGGCCACGCTAGGGACGCTAACCACTGCAAACAAACTCCAGACGCATATACCACCTTGTGCATCTGGCTTATATGGATACTGGGAAACCAAACCTGGGTCCTTAGGCTTCTTAGGCAAGTGCCTTAAGTGCTAAGCCATCTCTCCAGTCCTTCACAGGAAGTTTTGTTCTCCTTTATTAATTTAATACATCTACATGTCATTCTGCACCTCTCTCTCTCTCTCTCTCTCTCTCTCTCTGTCTCTCTCTCTCTCTTTCTCTCTCTCAACATAAGAAAGCTAAGATTATATTACTTTGTAATCATATGGTCCCTGTGTGCTCTAGTATATTAGCCAGTATCCTCGGTCACCCTGGCTAAGTCCTACATTTCTAGTTTAAGGTCTTTTTTAGCCCAAATATTCCACAAGTCTATGAACAGTATCATTTATAAAGTGGCCCTTCACTTTGTTTGATTGTTTGTTTTTATTTCGAGGTAGGGTCTCTCCCTAACCCAGGCTGGCCTGGAATTAACTATGTAGTCTTAGGCTGGCCTTGAACTCACAGTGATCCTCCTACCTTTGCCTCCCAAGAGCTGAGATCAAAAGTGTGCACCACCACGTCCGGGAGCATTTTTAAGTATTGTGTCCACAGTGGACTGTTGTTGACCACAGGCTTCTCACCCTCCAATCACCATCATGGTACTCAGGACAAAAAGTCTTGCTTTTCTAAAATATAATTGTTATTTTTTGTTTATTTTCATTTATTTACTTGAGAGTGACAGAGAGAGAAAAAGGCAGAGAGAGAGAATGGGCACACCAGGGCTTCTAGCCACTGCAAATGAACTCCAGACGAGACGCATGCGCCCCCTTGTGCATCTGGCTAACGTGAGTTCTGGGGAATTGAGCCTCAAACTAGGGTCCTTAGGCTTCACAGGCAAGCGCTTAACCGCTAAGCCATCACTCTAGTCCTAAAATACAATTTTTAGCCATTAAAAGATTAAATAGTGGGCTAGGGAGGTGGCTCTGTGCTTAAAGCCACTTGTTTATAAAGCCTGCCAGCCTGGGGTTCAGTTCTCCGGTATCCGTGTAAGACCAGATGCACAAGGTGGCACATGCCTCTGGAGTTCACTTGTAGCAGTAAAAGGCCCTGGCACGTCAACACTCCTCTCTCCCTTTCTTTCCTTCTCTCACTCCCTCTTTCTTTGTCTCTCCTCCCCCTCCCCTCCTTACAAATACATAAATAAAAATATTTTTAAATGAAATAGAAATGAACGTTTTCAGGGGAAAGTACACTTACATCTTGGTTCTAGAGAAAATTATCATTAATGAATTTTTAAAAAAAACTTACTGTGTGAGAAACTTCTGTATCTTCTTTAACATTTTCTCTGAATAAGCCTGCATTAGAAAATTGGAGGAGGGAATTTTGGAGTCAATTAAAATATCTGGGGGCAAAGGGGTAGAACACTTGCTTAGCATGTCCAAAGCCCTGGGTTTGATCCCCAGCACCAGAATGTATGTATGTGTTTGTGTATCTGTATTTGTGTGTGTGTGTTTGTGTGTGTGTGTTATGGAAAGGTATATCTCAGCAAATGTCTGGAAATTAATCTGAATACAAAAGGGACTTAAAATAGTGCTGCAAAAAATGCATATCAAGGAATGAAATACAGTGTAACTCAGACTCTGTGTGAGCAGACTCCGTTACAACTTGTAAATGTTACCCTGAAGTCTGAGCAACAGCAAGCTGCATGAAATAAGGGTAAGAGCCTTACGTGAAGAATTAGGAAACATGGGTCCCATTGGAGAGTGTGACAAAACTTAACCAGGACTCGGCCTCGTGTCTGAACTTTCCTCATGCTTCCTGCCTCACGTGCGACCCTGCGTTTATGCACAGATCCCATGAGCTTAACTTCGTGAATGTGCACTAAGCCTACAACACATCAGCAGCAGCCTAAACTCCCACCCATCGGGGAAATGCTCAGTGAACCATCACACAAAAATGCTGCAAGAATAACCTGGAGAAATTACTATATATACATTTATATTCATATAGCAATGTGTATAAATCTAAGACAACTATCTTGTCGAGTACAAAATGCAAGGCACAGGATGATACAACATTGAGCTGCTTACATTTTTCATACAACAGGGGCCTAGGAAAATGACTCAACAGATAAGAGCACTTGCCACACATGAAAGGGCCTGTGATTTCTATTCCCATCCCTCACGTAAAAATCTGAGCATGGCTACGCCCGTCTCTAACCCTAGTCCACCCGTCTGTAACCCTAGTCCAGCAGGGGTAAGGGAGGCAGAGATCAGAGAATCACTGGAGCTTGCTGACCCCCCCCCCAAAATCAGCAGTTCTGGGTTAAATGGTAACACACAAATGAGAAATAGAGGAAGACTGGAAAACACCTGATGTTCTCTGGCCTCTGCACATGTGCACAAAGGGGCACACATCTGTGTACACACATGCATATGGCACATACATATAATACCACATATCACACTCTGTATACACACATGCAAAAATAGTAAACAAAACATACTATAAATTGTTTAAGGACTACATATATACGGATAATTATATATACATACGTATGTATGTATGTATACACTTCATACATGTGAAACTTTTGTTAAACTAGGGAAAGAAACAAAACTCAAGGTTAAAAGAGAGGTCAGATAATACTGTAGTTACTCTAAGAGACTCAAAACAGACATTAGCCATTAGATCTGGGTGCCATGAATAAGGGTGTACTCCCTTTGTTCTTTTGGGATTATCCTTTCGAGGTTTCTTTTAAAATCATATTCAGGGGCTGGAGAGATGGCTTAGTGGTTAAGGTGCTTGCTTGCAAAGTCTAAGGGCCCAGGTTGGATCCCCAGTACCCATGTAAGCCTGATGCACAAGCTGGCTCATGTGCCTGGAGTTCGTTTACAGAGGCTAGAGGCCTTGGCATGCCCATTCTCTCTCTCTCTCTATCTGCCTCTCTCTCTTGCTCTGTTGAACAGATAAAAATAAATGAAATCATTTTCGGCTAACAAGGTGAAAGTTGCTGTCAGAGGTACAGAAGAGGTTGGGACAGGGCTGGAGCGTGGCCCGCACATGCTTCCCTCCTTTGCTCGTCCGTGCAGGAGTGTGGCTGTTTGATGGAGGATAGAGGAAAACATGGACAAGCACAGACCCTGCAGTGCATGTGCATCCTACTACTTTATATTATAAATATACATGATAAATAAAAATTAAAAATAAAATAAAATAGAAATAAAAAATAAGCCGGGCATGGTGGCACACACCTTTAATCCCAGCACTGGGGAGGCAGAGGTAGGAGGATTGCTGTGAGTTCAAGCCCACCCTGAGACTCCATAGTGAATTCCAGGTCAGCCTGGGCTAGAGTGAGATCCTACCTCAAAAAAAAAAAAAAAACAAAAAAAAATTTTTAAAAATTTAAAAATAAAAAAATAGTCTGAAGTCAAAATTTCAATTCCAGACAAACATGAAATTTGTATTTGTCACCAAAGTGTCTTTTCTTGGTCTCCGTCTTTAAAAATTCTAATAAAATCAAGAAGTGACCAAAATCCCATCATATTCTTTATGTTGATAACAGATCAAGGTATTTTCACATTATTTCTGTCCAAATAAATAGACTAGAATCACAGTTACAAGTGGCAGATTCATGAGCCTATAAAATCAACCAGGAAAACATGGGATTTGATTTGCTCAGTAAAAGTAGTTTAAAATATAAACAAACTACTCAGAGAAAATAAAAAACCAAATCACTGTTAAATATATTTTCAAATACTTCAATATATGAGTAGAAATGCAATTTAAAATTACCCTGAAGTATCTTCTTCTTTTTTATGTGAAAGAGAATTGGCTCACCAGGGCCTCTAACCACTGCAATCGAACTCCAGATGTGTGCGCCACCTTGTGTGCACGGGTCACCTTGTGTGTCTGGCTTACGTGGGTTCTGGGGAGTCAAACGTGGGTCCCTAGGCTTCACAAGCAAGTGTCTTAACTGCTTAGCCATCTCTCCAGCCCTCTTCTTTTTTTGACTTATCAGACTGACAAAGATTCAGCTCAGAAAAGGCCACTGACTCATCAGTGAGTGAGACAAAACACTTCCATCCAGTGCTGGCAGGAGGGTAAATGCTAATATGATCTCTGTGGAAGGGGACTTTGTGATATCGACCAAAATTACAAATGTTCAATTTCTTTGACCAACAATTACACTTCTAGGAATTTATCTTGACATTTTTTACATGTGTGACATGTCATTATTTGTTATCTGTTTGCTTATTTGCTCCTTTGTAGGCTGTAGCTCATTGAGTTGTCCAGGCTGGTCTTGAACCCTGTCACCCACTCAGGCTTTGAACTTGACTGAGAGCCTCGTGCTTCAGGCTCCCAAGTAGCTGGTATTTCAGGCCTGTGCCACTAGGCCCAGCTCTCTGTTCCTCTTCCTGCTGCAAGGACTTTATAGCAAAATACTAGGAAGACCTTAAATTCCCATTAATTAAAGTCTAAATTAATTATAGCATAGTCATAAAACAGAGTGTAATGCTGCTTTTACAAAAAAAAAATGAGGAAACTTTCATGATTTGATATTGAAATCTTCAAGATTAATTATGAACATATAGTATAGAACAGTAGGGGGGACACTACCATTCACATAAAGAGAAAGAACATTAATGGGCCTGAAATGTTTCTTTTTATATGTTTTATTTATTGTTTATCATTTACTAGAGAGATAGAATGAATGGACATACCAGAGCCTCTTGCCACTGTGAATAAACTCCAGACACAGGTGCCCTTTTGTGCATCTGATTTTATGTGGGTACTGGGGAATTTAACCCAGGCCATCAGGCTTTATAAGCAAGCACCTTTAACCACTGAGCCATCTTGGTCATCAGATACCTCTGAAACAGACTAGAAAATTCAGTGATTCTGGGGAAAACAGAACAAAGCATCTAGAAAACAGGAGCAATTTTCTTCTATATGCTATATTTTAAATTTGGATTTTAAACCTTGTGAATTTTTTAAATTAATTAAATTAAATTAAAAGTTTCAGTCATTAAGTAATTTTAGCTAAATAGTGAGAAACTTGTGGTAAAAGTCTTAAGGGTTTTTTTCCTGGTTTTTTGTTTTGTTTTGTTTTTTGTTTTCTTTGTTTTTTGTTTTTTCGAGGTAGGGTCTCACTCTAGCTCAGGCTGACCTGGAACTCACTACGTAGTCTCAGGGTGGCCTCAAACTCATAGTAAGTAATACTCCTACCTCTGCCTCCCAAGTGCTGGGATTAAAGGCAGGCGCCACCACGCCCAGCTATAGAAGTCCTAAATTTGAACAAGGGACTCATAACTATAATAAGGAACCACCAGCAACTCCCCCCCCCCCCAAAAAAGAAAAACAGGAATAGAGGAGTCATAGAGCAAGGAAGAGACAGGAGGGGAAGCGTCCTTATTTGGTCCATTCTAACAAATTTGCCCCTTGTAAAGGCTCCATACCAAAACCATACCAGATTTTTTAAAAACCAAAGCCAATTAAGATGCTTATCCAACCTCTGTTAAATGAAGCTCCAATTCAAATTCATAACAAAACTTAAAAATCCAATGGGTTTTCTTTCCCCCTCTTTACCTGATTTTCAACTTGATTGTGCAATTCACCAGACCTAACATGAAATCTAGAACGAATTTTCTTCTTTTGACAAAGCCAAAAGTTGTCGTCTTGGCTCTACCCCTTCCAACCTTCATAAGTACATTTCTAGGGAAAATGAAATCCATCATGTGCAAGACGGGGACCCTCAGGACCTGGTGTCATGCAGCGACAGGGCTTGGAATGCTGTCCGAGGCAGTCTGGGGAGGGTCGCTCCCCTTTCCTGGCTATGCTGCTAACTTACACCTGATCCCCGGTTTATGCTGCGTGTTAACCCACCCGCTAGACCACTGTGATGTCGAGGCTTTCACAAAAAGACAAAATTGAAGTGGAAACCTCCACGTGGGTATTTCCGGCTGTATCTTGAGAGAGTGGAATTCACAGCTTTGAGATGCCTGTGTTCATCTGCCTGTTGTGGTCGTTGCCACTGTTGTCTTCCGTGTCTTCGGGCGCACCGACACCCATCAGCATGTCTGGAGGAGATCCAAAAGCCATGAGCCTGGCCGCCGGGTTCCATTGCCGCAGAGGCTCTCCAGCTGCTTCTATCCGGGGAAGACCACGGACAGTCTCTCACCGGATCAGGGCGGGAGGGCTTGTTGTCTACTGTGAGAAATAGTCCATATCCATTGCTTTCTTTCTTTCTTTTTTATTTTTATTTATTTGACAGCAACAGACAGAGAAAGATGCAGATAGAGAGAAATAGAGAGAATGGGCGCGCCAGGGCGTCCAGCCACTGCAAACGAACTCCAGACGCGTGCGCCCCCTTGTGCATCTGGCTAACGTGGGTCCTGGGGAATCGAGCCTCGAACCGGGGTCCTTAGGCTTCACAGGCAAGCGCTCAACCGCTAAGCCGTCTCTCCAGCCCCATATCCATTAATTTTACGAAGTAATTTCCTCGCTGGAATTCCAGGCAAGAAATCCCTTCCCAGCATCTCCCTGGAAGCTTAGTAGGGAATGGGGATGTTCTACTTGTGGATTAATCAGCATTTGTCTAACGGAATGAACGTTCAAAGGGAAAACTACATCATTGCAGAGTGAAAGAGATATGCAAGGGATAGAGAAAAGGGAAGTCTCTCAGTTCCTAGTTAAGGAACATTTTTCTATAAAAAAGGAAATATAATGTTATGGAAATAGAAGGACAACTTTCCTCTTGGACTTTCCTTTTAAAGCTATGAAAAGGCTGTTAAAACATCTGACAAAGGTTATCACCCCACACACCTTGAGAGGCACCCACGATGCCACCTGGGCAGTGAGCTCTCAGGCTTTTAGTTAGAACAAAAATATTCCCTGACCTCAGCGGCTGCCTCCGCCATGTTGGACTTTCAAAACGCGTTTCACAACTAGTCTTTGCCATGAGCTCTTATGCCTGGCAATGTCTCTGACTGATTCCTCTGGCAACTTGGAGCTGCCTATGGTAATAATCGTGACACTTGCTTCTCTTCCTCTCAAGTTGAGGGTTCATTAAAATGAAGGCATCACGGACTGGAGAGATGGCTTAGTGGTTAAGCGCTTGCCTGTGAAGCCTAAGGACCCCGGTTCGAGGCTCAATTACCCACGACCCACGTTAGCCAGATGCACAAGGGGGCGCACGCATCTAGAGTTCGTTTGCAGTGGCTGGAGGCCCTGGAGCGCCCATTCTCTGTCTGTCTGTCTCTCTCTCTCCCTCTTTCCCTCTCTCAAATAAATAAATAAAAATAAATTTAAAAAAGAAAAATAGAGTTGATTCCACATTGAATGCTTCCATCCTTGGTTGTAAATGACAACACACACACACACACACACACACTGCAGTGTCTACAATGGTCAGCAACAAACCAATAGCCATGCACCGAGTGCTATGCAAAGTGCATGTTTTAAAAGGTGCATCCTAGGCTTAAAAAAAGAAACCCCTTCATCATGTTTATTAGCTGCATTAGTGGCTTTTATTCCTCTCCCTTTTATCGAGAAACTTCCACCCCCATGCCATGCATCCTCTCTAGTTTTCTTTTCTGGATGGTTCTCTGAAACAAGTTGGAGCTCTGTGTACAAAATGGTATTCCAAACCTGTGCTCAACCTTTGCTACATGCCTGGGTTAAAAATGGCCAAACTCACTTTTAATTTAGTTAAATAAAAAAAAATAATAAATAAATAAAATGTCTCCAGGTTAAGACCCTGTATTCCAAGTTTCAGCCCAGAGTGAATTTGTATGGCCAAGTTATAAACCCCTGAAAATAGGAAAGTAATGCCATGAGGATTTAAAATAATAGAAAATGTTTCACATAATATAAATCCATAAGCAGTGTATTATATTTAAGTCTTAATATCTACATACTTGGATTATCTTATATCTTGACAATCACACAAAGTAATCTCACTCGCTCGCCTCCTTTTTGTGACTCTGGCTTTCATTCCTATGTATTAACAATGCTCTGGGCCATAAAATACTGTATTAATATTAGTTTGTCACAGCACACTAAATTTAGAACAACTCATTAATACTAGAGAGTTAAAGGCAGTCAGCCAAGAGTAGCAGAGACTATAAGCTCTTAAGGCTATAAGTTATGCAGATACGCCACTTGAACTGGAGAGCCAGCCATTCTTCTTGCTCCTAATAAGAGATTCTATTAGGTGTAAGCTGATTCTAATTCTAATTAAGAAATGTGGGGGAAAGGCAACTGTGACACTGTAGGTATAGTTGATGCGCAACTGGAGTAAATCTATCATCTCACTCAGCCGCCTGGTCATGTGAGATTAGTGGTACCTGCACGGAATGAATATTCCTCCAGCCATCTACATGAAAAATAACTTCACTGCCTGTTTGCCTCCGTGTAATAATAATCAATGTTCCTGGAAGAAGTCTGGTCATCGGTGCTGTTTCAAAAGTGCATGTTTTGCGGCTCAGAAATTCACCCCAGTTGTACAAAAAGTTTTGACATTTTACAAATAAAAATCTTTTTCTAATGGATACTTCTGGACCCGTTCTGCCTTTCTTTGGGCTTGTCAAATATTAATTTTTTTTAAATTTAGTCCCTTGCTAAGCTACAAATATTCATGTTTAACACCAAGTAGCAGTTCAGGGGCTGATGACTTGGTGTGTACCTTCTGAATGATGCATGGAAAGCAGCAGTTAGCACAAAGAAAAAGCCACCAGATTGGTCTCAGGGAAACCCACTGTCTGAATTTTTCATGACTCCTCTAGCACTTAAAGAAGAAAAAAAAAAGAAAAGAAAAGAAAAGAAAAGAAAGAAAGAACTGGCTACTAGGGTAGGAAGAGCAGCATCAGGCAGGTCAGGGCCCGGGACAGAATGCACACGGTCTTGCCCGGGGAAAGCAGAGGGGATTTAAGCTACTTAAGAGAATTAGAACGGGATGGGGAGGGGGAGAACATTTTGCTTTGTTTCAGTATTTTATAAACACCACGGTAACAAAGCAAAAATTAATTAATTAATTAATTAATTAAAATAAAGTAAGAAAACCCTACAGAACACGCCCACGGAGCTAACTCCCCAGGGCTCCTTACTTTTGTGTCTCTAAGGACACCCAAAACTTGCCTTCTCTTGGGGGCTATGAGGCTTCTTGTTAAACTTCCTTGAACTGTGCCTTTTCTGGTATACTTGCCCACACCTATAAATTCCTCCCCCCCTCCCAAGGAAACCAAGAAATAGGGGCAAATAAAACCAATTCAATTATTTGTTTCCCTGGGTGTGTTTGTAAACACCTCCATGGAGGTGAGACCCAAGGAGGAGAAGGTGGCTTCTTAATTACACAGATGCCCAGTGACTGAAAGATGTTCCCCACGTGATGAACTCTGCCCTATTTATAATGCTTTGTAGAAAAATCTAGAGTGCACCCAGCAAAACAAATGAGTAATGCGTATGGAAGGAGGGGAAAAAAAAAATACAGTGTTTAAGGAACTGATGACTTCACCTATCACTGTTTCATTAAGCACTTAATGAGTTCTTTGCTATTCTTGGTCACATCTGATTTTTTTTTAATATAAGTCCCTTTGAACAGTTGGGAGTAAGAATTGCCTTTGATCACCGAATTCTTCTGAATTTTCAGTCAAAACGAGGCCATTTTCATTCTGACTTCGGGTATTTTTATGAGTTTATTTCCCTCAAGAACATTCCTGGGCATAGCTTTCCGGGCTAGGAAGAGCCTGAACAATTAATGTATACATTTTTACATAAATGTTTATAAATTTAACAAAGGGAGTGAGCTTTACCCCCAAGAAGTTCCCCCCCCCCAGCACACACACACACACACACACACACACACACACACACTGCTCTTTTTGAAGGCGGATTTCTAATGATGACCCTTGGCGTGTTGGACCACATGGGATTCCTCGGAGAAGAGTCGGATGAAAATGAGTCTATTCTCATTTCAAACAGAATTTTGCTGAAGTCCTGATCAGAGCGTCAGCATGCCGTCCGGGGAGACAACAGCGCGCTACTCGATCCGCAGCGTAGCCTCGCTCTCCTGGTAATTGTTGCCGGAGCGCGGTGACTTGGCTCTGGGATGCGCGCGGTCTGGATGTGCTCCGGCTGTTACTCTCTGTTTAAAGATTTAAACCATCAGGGTATGAGAAGGCTTTTTGATGTTCATTGAACACGGAGCCTGGGTACAGAAGAAGGGGGAAAGGGCTTCACCAGAAGGCAATCATCTTTCAGAGCCACAGTCAAGACAGGGAGAGGTGGGGAGCTCTCCGCCTCGCCTCGCAGTCGAGTCCCCAACAAAGGAGATGAAAGGGGCCGGGGGAGCCCGGGCCACGCGGGCGGGGAGGCGGGGCGCTCCCCGGGACAGCGCGCCGCCTTCCCGGGCTCTGCACGCGCGGAGCGGCTCCCCGTTCATTAAAACACACTCAGGTGTGGCGGGGCGGCAGGTGGGGGGGGGGGGGTAGTGCCAGGTGTGCATTTGGGTAACTTCGATTGACCCTGGACTTAAAAATAGAGCCTCCCAAGGCTTAGTTTTTTTTATTTTTATTTTAATTTTTTAATTCGTTAATGACTATTTGGACTCAGATGAATACCATTTCCAGGGTTTGCAGCTACAAGCCTGGAAAAAGGCCATCCTTATGGTGCATTTTTTAACATCCTCGCGATGTTTTCACACACACACACACACACACACACACACACACACACACACCAGGGTAGAATCTGCATATGGGCTTTAAGAACGTAGTAATGGTCAGGTATAAAACGAAAAGGAAGCGCCAACCCCCCCAACCCCAGAACCCAGCCCAATGGCTCATAGGCTCTTCTGTGGCAAAACGCCAGCTTTCTTTTACGCGTTGCAGCCCTACCAGGCCATGTTACCAAGCTTGCACTTTGTATTAATTAGTCAAGAACCAACATTACCTTGTCGTTTCCCCAGGCGCCTGCACCGCACTGGCGGCATAAGCCAAATTCTTAACAAATGTGTATACTGAGTGAGCGAGTGAATGACCCCGGGAAATGACAGCGTGGAGTTCAGTTTATTCTCTGCTACTCCATCCAAAGTTTTGGAGGCATGCTGCTTTTAAAAAATGCAAAAACCTTTAGAGTTCTGCCCCCCTCTCCCCACCCCAGCCCCACCTCCTACTGAAGCAGTAAGAACCCTGGCCAGGCAGGCATAGCAGCAGACAGCTGATCCTTGGGAATCCAACACTCCTGAACGGGAAGGCTGTTTAGCCCCTTACCACAGGACTCAGGGCAACTAACTTCACTTCCCTAAGCTTCAGTTTCCCCATCCACAGACTAGCAATATGAAAAAGGAAACTCCTTTGAGAAGAGAAATTCATGTAAAGTAACTAGAACATTGTTTAGTAATGTTTCACAAAAATTCAATTGCTGTTAATATTACTGCTATATCAATATTGTTCTCCAAAATATTTTCACCATGAAGGCATCAGGAGGGGACTTTAGACGGCTCAGCAGTTAAAGGCGTTTGCCTGCAAAGCATGACAGCCCCAGGTTCGATTCCCCAGTGTCTTACGTGAAGCCAGATGCACAAAGTGCCGCACGCATCTGGAGTCCTTCCAGTGGCAAGAGACCCTGGTGTGTCCATTCTCTCTCTCTTTCTCACTCTCGCTCTTGTTCTCTTTCTCTTTTCTTGAGAATAAATAGAAGAGAAAAGAATTAGAAAAAAAAAGTGAGTCTTGGGATGAAGAGATGGCTCAGCAGCTGAGGGTGAGTGCTACCCATGTCAGCATGAGGGTCTGAGAGACCTGAGAGGGCCTGCGTTCAATTCCCCAGCACCTGTGTAAGTAGCTGGGCATGCCCATGCACATCTGCAACCCTAGTTACATACTAGAAAACCGCTGGGAGTCACGAAAACAGCAAGCATCTCACAGGAACAGGCTGATGAAGGATGGAGGCGGAGGGGCTGGGGATCTTCTGAAATAGTCCTCTGATAAGGGGTGAGGGGTGACATCTGACATTCTCTTCTGGCCGTTGCATGCCTGCACAGAGGTGCATGCATCTGCACACGCATGTGCATTCACTACACACATTTGTACAACATGCATGTTACACACATGCAGATGCAACAACAAAAAAATAAGTCTTGGTCTGGGAATGGAGTGCAGTTAATAGAGTGTCTACCTAGCATGCACTAAGCCTGGGTTCCATTCCCAGGATCACATGAAACCAGCACACCAGACGGTAGAGGCAGGAGGACCACTAAGTTCAAGGCCATCCTCCACCACATAGTGAGTTTGAGGCCAGCCTGGGATACATGAGACCCTGTCTTTAACAGCAATAACAACAGAAAAGAGAGAGACTTCATAGTGGCACGAATAATATGCGATCTAACCTTCTGCTCTCCTCTGGCCTAACCTGAGCCATTTCCAGCTCCTGGAGTTGCTCTTTCATCAATGAGACCTTCTTCCCTCAGACAGCAGCAGCGGGACCTGACGCGGCCTCAGCCACCCAAGCAGGCAGCCAGAGTGGGCCCTGCCTGTTTGAACACAGTGATATGCCAGCAGCTGCGCCCATTGCCTCAGCTCCGCATAGCACAGAGACCACTGCTGGAGAGGAGCTTGCAATGCAACGCTGAGCACCACAGGGCCACGGCCCACCTGTGCCAAGGGCTCCATCCAGTCAGCCAGTCTCAGGAGAGGTGACCAAATGCCAGCTCTTGGAATTTAATCACAGCTGCTCCACGCCAGATCACTCCCATGTAGTCCTCACAACCACCATGTAAGGCAGGTAGGGTTTACAAATGAAAACAGGATGTGTAAAGTGAAGACCATTACGTCCACTGGCATGTTCACAGAGTTCTCGTGTAACATTTTGCTGAGCAGTCACCAGCCTGGACAAGGGCGCTCACTGTCTCTGAGACTCGATTCCTCAGCTTTTCCTGGTCCCATGGCTCCATTAGCTTCATCAACAGAGGGAGTGAAGTGTGGACCAGTCTAGAAAGTGGGCTAGGATTCCTTCCAGGAAGTCCACCAGCTGCTGCCCCTTCTCTGACCCTGTGAAAACCACAAACCTTCCATCATACTCTTCTCTCTTCAATTTCTCCCACCCTCCCCATCTCCAGTCCTGGAAACGGGAGCATGTCAACAGACACCATTTCCAAAAGAGTCCATTTAGCCTCGCTCAGATCCAGGGAACCATGATAGCCAAATAACTTGCCCCATGATTGAGACATAAGAGAACCGCTGTTTCTTTTCCTCTAGCCAGCTAACGGAAAAAAACTGCATTTCTAAAAACAAATTGATTGATGATATAATTTAACATCTTCATAAGACTTCTAGTGGCAGAATCAATCTGCCCCTAGCACCACCATCCGAAGCAGAGAAGGAGAAAAAAAAAAATCGCACCAGTTGCTTTCCTTTTATTACACTTCCGGGTGCTCTAAGAAAAAAACTCTCCAGAAAATCAATAAGGCAGATCGTGCCCAGCAGTACCCCATTACAGAATTAAATCCATATTCCAACACAAAAACAATGAAGAGCACCAACTAGCAAGGGATCCATTTGCTTTGTTTGACTTTAGCTGCCAGAGAATGAGACACAAAACTGGATGTAATTTAATGCAAACCTTGGCCTGTCCTGGTCATGAATATGACTGACCCTCAGGGCACGACCATCAATTTTCTATTAAAGATCAGAGATTTGACATATCAAAGTCAACATCTAGCCGAATAACTGCAGAAACTTGATAATAATTCTTGGGTGGATTTCACAGTGGCTTTTCAGTAAAGTATTAGAAAGGTAGCCGATTTCAATCCTGACCCGGCAAGATCTGAATATGAAATAAAGGATTTCAGCTTGATCTCCCCATGATGTGAGGATGAATGTTATGGTAAATGTTAACTTAGTGCTCTGAATAGCTCAGTAATAGATGGGTTTAGGCAGTAATAGGTTTAAAATGTCAACTTATTGAATAATAATTTGGTGTTGTACAAATACTATGTGTGAGAAGGGATTTGTTTTGCAAATTTTCAAATAAATGAATGGATTTACGATGCCCTTGACTGTTTCATTGTTCTGGTCAGAATTTTGCAAAAGAATCAGAATTAGTTTGTGCTTTCTCTGGTCTTGCTGTCTGTCTGCATTTGACTATGTCATTTTCATAATTACTGAGCCTTTTTACATTCTGGTCCTTAATTGAACTCTCCCCTGCTTTGGTCCCCAAAGCCAGGATGATGGCATGATTTTCTAGTAAAAATAAAAACTCAATTATCTTTCCCTATAAAATGTTTCATGACACCAATAGCAAAACCTTTCACCAATCCAGCTGTAAAATGTTCAACTGTTCAAAACACAGGAACTGAAAAGAAAAATTCGCTTTCCATCACCGAACTCAGCCCTTCAGTCCAATTATAAAATGACAGCTCTATAAATCCTGGAGGAACATAAGTGTGGGCAAAACAGAATTGTGACTGGGACACTGAGAGCCTGGGACAAACACCTCCACCATGGGCTGTGGAAAAGGTCCCTACCAGACCCCCACACCCCTGACACAACATACTTCCAACCATCCTGGATGGAGTAAATAGGAACAGATGCCAAAAAACCATCCCATGAACTCTCTGAATACTTCAGACCTGACAGCTTCTTAGAAATCTCTGAAGGACATTCCATAGAAGCCCACTCGTGCCCACAAACCTGGCAGGCTGAGGAGCTCATAGTGTGATAGATAAGGGATGTCTTGATTTCCCACAAACCAAGACACCTTTCACTGGTGTACAGACGCTCTCATCTCTCAGTAGTATCTGCTCGAAATGGTCCTGGCCAGATCTGTTCAACCTGGTGAGGTCCATGGCTAAGCACATCTCTGCACTGTGGCCTGGACTGGCTTCTCACGGAGACCGCCATGCCACAGACACATGGTGCGGGCACTTTAAATGGAAGAGGAAAGCCTTAGAAAAGAGAATAGGACAAGAAAAGGAAAAGCAGCCAGTAAAGGCTGCATCGCCAAACAAGCGATGACCTTGGGATACAGGATGTTAAGCTCCACCAGGAATACCTTGATTCAGTGTAGAACACAGACCTTAAAATCACTCCCTCAAGAGGAATGGGAGTTCTTTTCCTCATTGTTATGACCAAAACATGAGAAGGAACTTAAGGAAGAAACGCTTACCTGGTTCATGAAATGTAGCCCATCATGGCTGGGAAGACACAGCAGCAGTTCCCAGCTGTGGCAGCAAGAACTCTTTCACATCTCGGTGGATCAGGAAGCAAAGTAAAGGAAATGCAGGTGCCCGGATGCCTTTCTCCTTTCTCCCTTCTTATCAGTCCAGGACTTCAGCCCATGCGATGGTGCTCACAGTCAGGGTAGGGCTTCCCTCTCAGCTGAACCTCTCTGGAAACACCCTCACGCCTGGTGGTGTGTCTCCTAGGTAATTCTAAATCTAGTCAAGTTGACAATGAAGGGTAATAATCATTGAAGTGAAGGGAACCCAAGTGCTTATACAATTCTGCTAATCATTCATTGGTTGAGGATGGTCCTGAGGGATAGTAATTCCTTGGAATTTCCAAACTATTGTATGGATAGGCAGAAGGCTTTGGGAGCCTTAGAAAGTTCTCAGAAAGAATGCATTGCTGGAAGTTGGAAGTCAGGTACCATGCACTAAAGTGGACAGACAAATAGGCAGCAGCCTTGGCTGTGGGCTCTGGCCTTCTCTTTTTTCTTTTTTTTAGTAAAATATTTTTGATATTATATTAATTTGAGAAAAATAGGCAGCTAGAGAGAGAGCAAATTGGCACATCAGGGCCTCTAGCACTGCAAATGAACTCTAGACACATGGACTACCTTGTGCATCTGGCTTCATGTGGGTACTGGGGAATGGAACATGGGTCCTTATACTTTGCAGACAAGCACCTTAAGCACTGTGCAATCTCTCTAACCCATCCCTGGCCTTTTCTTTTCTTTCTTTTTCTTTTTCTCTTTCTTTTCTTCCTTCCTTCCTTTCTTTCTTTCTTTTTTTTTTTGAGAGAGAGAGAAAGAGAGAATTGGCACACCAGGGCTTCAGCCACTGCAAATCCAGCTCCAGATGCTTGCGCCACCTAGTGCTGTATGTGTGAATTTGCACTTGCCTTACCTTTGTGCATCCAGCTTATGTGGGATCTGGAGAGTCATACATTGGTTCTTAGGATTCACAGGCAAGCACCTTAACTGCTAAGCCTTTTCTTAATCTTTGACATATATTTAACTAGCTTTTAAGTCATGAAAACATCATGAATCATGCAAAGCAACCAAAAATTTAAGCCGCATAAATGAGCACATATACTTTGTAAAAGCCTTCTTTCTCCCAGCCACTCAGTCTAATTCTCAGAAGTGACACTTGGTACAGTTTATGTGACTATGTTTGAAACCTATGAGCACTGACAAACCTATGCACACACACATTGGCTGGTCATCTCTTTACTGCACATGAGGTTCTATATGGCACAATTTCCTGAAGCTTACTTTTTTACACAACATGTCATGAACATACTTACACATCAATAGACCTTGATATTTGTCTCAAACTTTTTAGTAGTTCCACTTTGATCATATTATAATTCATTGAACATTACCACTGGTAACCATTTAAGGGTTTTTTTAATTTTCTAATTTTTAGTTTTATTTATTTAAGAGAGAGAAAGAGAGAGAGAATGAACATGCCAGGGCCTTCAGCCACTGCACATCAACTCCAGACGCATACACCACCTTGTGCATCTGGCTTATGCAGGTCCTAGGGAACTGAACCTGTGTCCTTTGGCTTTGCAGACAACTGCCTTAACCACTGAGCCATCTCTCCAGTCTCATTCAAGGGTTTTGTTCTAACAGCCAACACAGACATGGCAACATATATACAGAATGTGCAAGCAATGCCAAACAGCTTATATACATGTACACATACGTGCATGATTAATGTTTACTGAGGGGAATTACTCAAAGAATAGGTACTTTTTGAAAGTGACAAGTTTTGCCAAAGAAATTTCTAAACATTTCATGAGTCTATATTTCTACCAACAACATATCAGTGCATCTATAGCTAAATCAACAGTGAAAGTGGTCAAGCTTTTAATAGATTAAAATGGCATATTATTTATCTTCATGTACATTGCTTTTATTACATTTTTCACATATAAAATTATGTCAAGAGGCTGGAGAGATGGAGCAGCTAGTAAAGGCTCTTGCTTGCAAAGCCTACCAGCCTGGATTTGATTATCCAGTACCCACGTAAGGCCAAATACAAAGTGGTGCATGCATATGAAGTTCATTTGCAGTGGCAGAGCCCTGACATGCCCATATACTGTTTCTCTCTCTCTCCTCACAAAGAAATAAGAATATTTTTAAAATTTATATCAGATAGAAATAATACTTCTAAAAACCTTTCTGATATTTATGTGCTCTTTTTCTTTTCTAATTGCATGAATTAGTACTTTGAAACAGTATTAAGTAATAATGATAATTACTGACAATTTGTTTCTAACTTATAAGAATAATTCTGATATTTTTGAATCTAGTATTTTATAATAGCAATGTTTACCAAAAATGATTGTGGATGTTAAATTCAAATATATTTCCTAGCTGGGCATGGTGGTGCATGCCTTTAATCCAGCACTAGGGAGGCAGAGGTAGGAGGATATATATATTTCCTCATGTTAAATGCAAAACCATCTTTTTGTAATCATAAAAGGAGTTTGATTCAGACATATAGGTTTGATTTTTTAATTTTCTTTTCTATCTACTAAGAACTTTTCTTCTTTTGACCAATTTACATGGAAAATTATGTTAACATTACTTTTCTAATTTAAAAGGAAATGAATCCATTTAGTCATATTTGACTGATCATGGTTTGGATTCCATTTGTAACATTTTACTTTAATCCATTAGTGAAGTTAGTATATATTTTTTATTGTGTACTATCTTTAATAGACATTAGGATCACCACTCTTGTTTTAAGAGTTGGTCTCAGAAGAAAGACTTTCAAGAGGCCATATTATTTGTCTTGACTCCCAAGCACAAATATGGGCATGATTTATTTCAAAAATATGTGTGCAGCACCTACATACATGGTGAAATTATTTAAGCAGGAACTTGGCTCTTAACATTGGTGTGCAGTGGGCTAGGGAAGTGGTTCAGTAATAGCACTTGCTGCTCAAGCATGACCACCCAAGTTTGTGCCTCAAAACCCATAAAGCCAGATGCAGTGACAAGCATTTGCAATCCCAGCCCCCAAAGTAGACACAAGAGAATTCCCAGCTCATGGCCCAGCTAGCCTGGCCTTCCCACAGTAAGCAACAAGAGACCCAGCCTCAAATAAGGTTGTCCTCTGATCTCCACATACATGCCATGGCACACATGCTCACACTCATTCACACACACACACACACACACACACACACACACATCATATACAAAGATAATTTAAAAGTAGTATAAAAGGGGCTGGAAAGATGGCTTAGAGGTTAAGGCACTTACCTGCAAAGCCAAAGGACACTGGTTCAAATCCCCAGGACCCATGTAAGCCAGATGCACAGGCTGGTGCATACACCAGGAGTTCAATTACAGCAGATGGAGGCCCTGGCACGCCAATTCTCTTTCTCTCTACCTGTCTCTTTCTTTCACTCTCTATCAAACAAGTAAATAAAAATCTTTTTTAAAAAACTTAAATAGTGTAAAAGACAAAAAGTTCAATATATTACTGTATCAAAATTATTGAAAGGAAAGCTGGGCATGGTGGCACACACCTTTAATCCCAGTACTCAGGAGGCAGAGGTAGGAGGATTGCTGTGAGTTCCAGGCCACCCTGAGTCTACAGAGTGAATTCCAGGTCAGCCTGGGCTAGAGTGAGACCCTATGCTGGAAAAACAAAAGAATATACATATGTTTTGAAAGGGACTTCTAATTGCTGTAACCTTTCAGCTGAAACCCAAGAAGAACATAATTATTAGCACATCTCATGGTCTTAAACAAAATCAATGCACATTCTAGAAAGACTTTACCACAGATGGGAAAAATGGTGCCATCTACTCCAGGCTTATTAAGAAAATTCAGATTTGAGCTGACTATATTCAGAGAGTCATTAAAGAAAAACGAATAAAAGGGGGAAACACTGTAACTATAAGTCAGCAGTACTTACTTCCTCAATTCTCCTCACATGGGACTCCTCCTAAACCAAGAGGGAAAGGGGCATTGAGAAGCCCCATACAGAGAACGGAGATCGTCTTCCAAAACGGGCAGCTGACACAGTGGCCTGCAACAGACACTCTCCCATACCCTGGAGCAGAGCTGAGCCTGGACGACACTCAGGGAACACTGACAGCATCCCCAGGGTCCTGCAGCTGTGCATGAAGACAGAACCTTGTGTGGGCCAAAGTAACAAGAGAAGAAAGGGCAGGAGTAGGAATGGATGACCTTGCTGGGGCTTGGTGGCCATTGTGAACAAGCTATGTCGGAAACAGTGTCCTTCCACAATGTCAGGTTTTACCAAAGAGCAATAAATTCCCAAGCTACGTCAAGTGCTTCTGCTATCACTTGGTGTCCAAGGCCATTGATAATCACGGGTTCTTTATTTTAATCTTACTTATGAATATTATTAACTCTCGGATCAAACAGTACATTGCACATGGTAATACACACAGATAGGTTACAGGAGGGCTGAGAGAGGTTTAAAGAGGCTGTCCAATTCCAAGGGCTGCACCAAATGACAGCTGATGGAGAATCAAGGGGGAGCCGTGAGAGGTTTTATAGACTAGGATGAAGGAGAGGGCTTGGTGGCTAAAGTGCTCAACATCCACCAAGAGACCCTGAGTTCAGATAAAGTCCAGGTGGGATGGTACATGCCTGTAATCCCACAGAGAGCAGGATTGCCAAGACTCGTGGGCCAGTTAGTCTAGTCAAACTGGTGAGTCCCAGGTTGAGTGAGAGACCCTTTCTCAACAACAGCAAAAAAGAAAAGAAAAGAAAAGAAAAAGTGGGCAGCAATTGAGGAAGATATTTGATACCGAGCTCTGGCTCCCACATGTACATGTGTACATGCCCCTGCATGTGCACACACACACACACACACACACACACACACACACATACCACATTAAAAGAAGAAGGCCTATAAGGCACAGATATCCAGGTGTTCAGGGTGCAGAGTAGGGTCAAATGTCACCTTGACATGGGTTGTATGTTGAGGCTGAAGAGGCTGAAATCAAGGCGGCACTCAGGGACAGGGGCAGAAGTCCTTCACTATGGTAATCTTCCTTGACAAGACTTGTGACACGAGCCTGGGGGATGTTTCAGTTGGGATGCTTCTGTCATAGTTCCAGGAGACACAATCCTACCTAGAGTGATCCCTTGGTGTCTGGCATTTCTGACATGATTTGATATGTTTGTAGATGTGATTATGTTTTAGCACACATAAATTATTTATCTGTATGTGCCTAGCAAATAGTGCTTGTTTACTGTATGTTGCCGTCAGGTTCACATTGCTGGTAGAAATCACCTGACCAAGAGCACCTTGTGGGGGAATAAAGGGTTTATTTTGGCTTATAGACTCTAGGGGAAGCTCCATGATGGCAGGGGGAAAATGATGGCATGAGCATATGGTGGACATCACCTCCTGGCCAACATCAGATGGACAACAGCAACAGGAGAGATGTGCCTAACACTTGCAAGGGAACACTGGCTGTAACACCCATAAGCCCACCCCCAACAATACACTCCCTCTAGGAGGCGTTAATTCCCAAATCGCCATCAGCTAGGAACCTAACATTCAGAACATCTAAGTTTATGAGGAACACCTGAATCAAACCACCACGCTGTTATAAACAAGATGTAGAGTCATTCTGTCTTTGCACATATGCTTTAAAATGGAGTAGCTCAAGTTGAAACTGTTCTTTGATAAAATGGAGTAACTCTGGCTGGAGATGTGGCTTGGATATAGAATGCCTTCCTGGCATGTGCAAGACCATAGGTTCCATTTTAGTACTATAAATAAATGAAAAATGAATGATAGGGGCTAGGGACACGGGGTCCATGAAGGGGCTTACTGTCCAAGCATGAGAACCTGAGCTCAGATCCCCAGCACCCACAGAAATGGTGGGTGTGGTGGTACACACCTGTAATCTCAGTGTAGCTATTGCCTGCATTCTCTTTAACAGGACCTACATAGACATTTCTTAACTTTGATAGCAACAATAATAATGCCCTTTACATAGAAATATTTTACAATAGTTTCTTAGCTCTGTCAGTAGTCTCAGGCTAGCCTCGAACTCACCATGCCCGGCCTCCAATAACTTTGTTTGTGTGTTTTGGCTTTATTTTTTTTTTGAGGTAGGGTCTCTCTCTCTCTCTCTAGCCCAGACTGACCTGCCATTCACTATGTAGTCTGAGGCTGGCCTCGAACTCACAGCACAGCGATCCTCCTACCTCAGCCTCCCGAGTGCTGGAATTAAAGGCTTGTGCCACCATGCCCAGCTCTTTCTTTCTTTCTGAGACAAGGTCTCACTATGTAGACCAGACTGACCTCAAACTTAAGGTCCTTCTCCCTTACCTTCCCACTGGTATTACAGGCAAGCACCACCTACTGAGCTATGTATAGGTTTTTGAAAGGAATTTGAAAGATATCAAGAACCATAAGCCTGGACTAGAAAGATGGCTTAGTGACACTTGCTTGTAAAGTGTGCCAGCCCTGGCTCCATTCCCCAGCACCCCCATAAAGCTGTTTGTGGGCCAGAATCATGTGCAGCAGCAACAGACTGCCTCTCCAAGAAAGCGGAGTGCAGACAGCTCCTTTGACATGCATATGCATGCACATGTGCATGCATACATATGCCAGACATACGCACACACATGTCTACATATAAATAAATATGTTTTTCAAAGAACTACAAGCCTATTCATGAATACTAATGGAAGCATAATGTTGAGGTAAAAGACAACCACACCTGCGGGAATTTCGGGGGTTTATTTTTAATTTTATTTATTTATATGAAAGATAGAAACAGACAGAGGAAGAGAGAGAGAAGGAAAGAGAGAATGGGCACATCAGGGCTACAGCCACTGCAAAACTCCAGATGCATGCAACCCCTTGTGCATCTGGCTTACATGGGTCCTGGAGAACCGAACCAGGATCCTCAGGCTTTGCAGGCACATGCCATAACTGCTAAGCCATCTCCCCCAGACTTTCAGGTTTTTATTTATACCGGGGCTGAGCTCCATGAAGCAGGGTGGCAATTCCTTTGTTCCTCCCCCGACCCACCGGCCCACTTTGATCAGGACTGTGTCAGCCCGTAAGTAGCATTTTGGCGCAAGCTCAGTGAGCGACCCCCAGCATAATGCAGAGGGCGGTGCAGAAGAAGCATTGCCCCAGCTGCTCACGGAGAGAATGAGCACTAGAAGGCATCTTCTGACCCCGTCTATTGGGGTCCATGTCTTCCCTCAGCTCCAACTCCTCTGCACAGAATATAGGGCTCTGCGTGATTGAACTCAATTGCACTGTCTTGCTGTCAGACAACCCGCATGATTCTACAATGTCCTTTTTTAGCTTCCTTATCTTCTCTCATTCTCTTCCTGCCGCTTTTTCCTCCTCATTGCATCGAATTGCCTGTTAGACCCCTAATTAAGCTTCACCACTCAAGGCGAACGCTGGTTCTCTAATGAACCCTTTTTTAACAGACTCTAGAATGGCCTTCTCTTTCTGTGATCCTTTCTCACATCTCTCAAAGGTCCCACCACAGTTGGCTTTGTGTCATAATCGAGGTGCCAGTGAGTTATAAATTCCTTGAAACCTTGTCTTCGCCCCAGGGCTCGGGAGAAAGCCCTCCGCGGACCATCTCGACTCAAGCACGCATGGTAACAGTCAGCACAAATCAGGCCAAGCCAGAATCACAAAATAAAAACTTCAACATTTCAGTGGCTTTACTCCGGAAAGGTCTGTCCGTGTCTCACACTGAATGTCCGGTGCAAACTGCAGCGGGGGCGGCGAGCTGTCAATATGATCTCTCAGGGGCTAAGACGGATAAAAGTTCTATCTCAATAAGGGCTCCCGTGATGCAGCAGCCAGGGTCAGAGACACAGACAATCCGAACAGTGGCTCTTACCTCTTCCACCCAAAGAAAACCATGCCGTTTCTCCTCATTTCATTGGTCAAAGCAATGGGCACGATGGAGATGTGTGGCTGCGCAGTGCAGTGCGAAGGAGGAAACGGGATATTGATGAGCATCTTAATGACGTCGCCAGCACCCTCCTTAGAATTATTTAGAGATTTTCTACCATAACCTACAGTCACCAAATGCGGATAAGTATGCTCAAGGGGCTTCGAGGCCCAAGAGCTCATGGTCACACTAGGTTACGGTCTAGCTTTTGACTTGATTCTTTCTCACCAGATCAAGGATGTATCAACAAACAGGAATCAGGAGGTGAATCCACCCTGACCCAAAAGAAGTGTTATCAGAGCGTCGTACGTCCTTTCATTTCCGTACCATCAGTGACCACTTTTATGCTGTGGCAGAGAAGTTGCCAGAAAGACTCCCTGAATTCCAGCGAGAATGATATGTACCATCTGGTGCTGTAAGAGAAACCTTTCCATGGGGAGAGGGCTGTGGGTAACGTGTTTTCCATGCAAGCATGAGGGCCTGGATTTGGATCCCCAGCAGCCACATACATGCAAGGTGCATGTGACAACCTGCCCGCAATCCTAGCACCAGGGAGGCAGAGACAAGGTGTGGCAGTTACATTACTGATGCTGGGGCCACAGCGCCTGACCACAAGCAGCTTATGGAAGGAGAGGTTGATTGCAGCTAAAGGTCTTTAGGGGACGTTTCACCACAGAGGGGAAAGTGTGGTCCCATCCGGGAGCTGACCTCACATCGTCACACATCAGCAGCAAGAGCGAGCTCTCCAAGGCTGGCAAGAGGGGCTTGGGCTATGACATCACGAGGCCCATCCCAAGAGAGATACATCTCCCCAAGCAAGGATTCACCTCCGTAAGGCTCCACAACCTTCCCAAATTGCCACCAGCTGGGGACCAAGATGTCCTGTGGGGGACCATCACACTCAAACCACCACACAAAGAACACTGGGGCTTACTAACTGGCTAGTCTAGCTGAAGCAGTGAGCACTAGCTTCGGGAAGAGACATCAAGCAAGAAGGTGACGAGCAAGCAGGGGGCAGTCCCATCAACACCTGCTCTCCACACACATGTGCACACGCACCTCCCCATACATGCACATTCACACACATAAGAACATACATGCCCACGTGTCCACACAGAGCACATATTCCAAACACACACAAAAATAATTTCTTCAACTCCTGAACTATATCCAAGCCCCTGCGCACAAGACCTGAAGGAGTAATTGGCTCCTACTAGGCACACAATAAATATATGTTAAAGGCGTGGAGAGAAAAGCACAGGTTTGCTACATTAAAGTGTTCCTTAAGGAAAATAAGCAGAAACACAGGGAGCAGAGGGCCACGGAACTTTAAATATTGGCAAGACAAATTCCTTCAGAGTCTCTGTTACAGCTCTATATCCTGTCGTTTAAAAATAAAAATGAGTAAAAACTGGAAACCAACATTGATCTTCTAAGGCAACTGGAATTTTCCAGTCTAGTTAGAACAAATTAAGCAACTGTGACGCTTACGAAATGTTTAAAAATTACAAAATTACTAAATCCACATCCATTTGCTCAGTAGAATATTTCATTCTCTTTGATTTACAAATCTGACTGAAATGAGGTGTGGACCCTTTCACGCAGTATTGTACAGCCTTCAAAAGTACTACAACCAATATGGACTGTCTCCAAAAAGCCAGGAGTGGTGGTACATTCCTTTAATGCCAGCACTTGGGAGGCAGAGGTAGGAGGATCGCCATGAGTTCAAGGCTAGCCTGAGACAAACAACACTGTGAGTTCCAGGTCAGCCTGGACTAGAGGGAGATCCTTCCTCAAAAAAAAAAAAAAAAAAAATACTACAACTAGTATGGATTGCCTCCAAGCTGAGGGTCTAGAAAGTTCTTTCAGTACTCTAGCTCAGAGCTTCCACGGTAAACAGGTATCTGGGCCCTGGTGATTTTACAGCATAGGGAAAAAAAAATGATAAAGTCTCAAAATCCAGGCAAACCTGAGAAGTGCAGCATCCCAGCTTGTTTATAACCGCAACTTCGGCTAACACAGATCCACAATTTATTTGCAAACAGATTAATTAATGTCTCGGCAGCTGTTTGCAGCCAGTCTGCAATCTCACTGGCACAAATGACACTTTTTCTCTTCTTCTTCTATTCCACAGGGACGATTTCAGAATGCTCACACTAGGCTGGTGCTGTACCAGCCCCCACGACGAAGCCAAGTGGAGTCCAGAAGCAGCCGAGATAGCTTTCCAAGCTCCCCAGGCCAACCAGGTTTTTGGTGGTCCCCATGAGGCCCCCTTTTCCTGGGTTCCCTTTTAATTATGACCCCAAAATTCCAGTTTACAAACAGATCTGTGAGAGGAAGAGCTAACATTTAAAGGAAAAAAAAAAAAAAGACTGGTGTTTTCCTTGTACTTCTAAGTCCCTCAGGGTTGACATTCAGCAATGTGTACCACTGGGTGTAATAAAAGCAAATGCTTGAATATTTTCCAGTAACCTGACAGAGAATAAACAAATGGGAGAACAAATACGGAAGCGCCTACAAGCAACTCGCGAGGAAGATGGCCTTGATGAAGCAACGTGGCTCTCCTGCTTGCATTTCTCTTCTGGAAGGAAAAAGAAACAGAAGACAAAAATCCCCAAAGCCTCACTAGGCTAAATTTCCTTTCTCTCCTTTGAACAGACTACACAGATTTTGTTGACTAATTGAGATCAATCCCAGTTGTAAATCGCCTCGCTATCCTGCAGCTTTAATTAAGCTACCAGAGGGAGCTGTTTATCAATTAACACTTGTTACAAATTATTAGTAATTATATGGACTTTGTATATATACTACAGCCTGCAAGACCAAAACTGCATTTCCCAGTTGTTAGAGGAGCAAATTGAATAGTTAATGGGCTATTTGGATGAAGGCTCCAGTCATCACCATAATTGCAGAATCCTTTCTTTGGCAAAACGATGGCAAGTGAGTTTCAGCACCAGTGACAGAAAACACCAGAAACATTAAGCACGTCGTATGCCGGGCCTCAGCCAGACCACGTTTGCTGGTGGACTTTCTAATGTGAACTTATGCTCTCTGTTTACTTTTTGAGTAATAAATGTAATGGGAATGGCAATTCTAGGTCCACGGTAATAATGTATTCAAGCGTTGAAGCTACCTCTTGCAGTATGCACTCGGTTCTGTGATAATTTTAATTGGCTTAATTGAGATGCACAAACCTGATTAATGTTTAATTCCTTTATATTAAAAAAAAGAGTCAAGTAGTTCGACATTTCTTCAATTATGTTAGATCTTTCTAGACTTCAAAGGAATGTTACATTAGACAGCTAGATACGGGCAAACTGATTAAAGAATAAAGACTGCTCATTATAATCTAAGAGTACAAAATTGGTTTGTGTAGCCTTTGAAAGTCAAAATTATGAGCTGAAACTTGAGCTACAGTAATTAACCCAATTTATAGTCATTTTTGCTTATGTGTTTGCTTATGATTAGTAATTTAAAATGGTCCATGGGATTGATTTACACATCTGAAGCCCATTCTGGGACCCAAAATGTTTTGTCCACAATTCTTCAAACATTGGAGGAATGTGTTTAGTGGCATTCATAAATATCTGTCAATCGTTGGGGGGAAAGGGGAAAGATTAAAAACAAGATTTGACATGGAATTTCATTATTTTAGATATATAAAATACTAAAATATTTTTATAAGGTAATCTATAGGTTACACATTTAAATTTAACTCACATTTTCTGTGGCTCTCTGGGAAAGCTGAAGCAGACATAAGTGTGGAATACTTAAGGTAATACTCTAGTTAATCCTAACAAATGAGATTTGTAAAAGAAATTCAGATGAAAATATAATAGGTAGGGGCACTTAGCACTATGTGCCACACTTACACAGGATTCCCCTCCTCACACACCTTGGTTCCCCAGAGAGTTCAGAATTCACTTCAGGGGCGAAGGATGGTGACAGTGTTTGACGGAGAAGCACTTAGGGAATTGAGGGATACTGGAGACGGACCTGTCAGAAGTACTCAGAGTGTTTAGTACGTTTGCTAAGTTTTCAGCACCTCTAAGATCTCACTGATGCAGGGATGTGCAAATCACGCGCTGGCTGAGGAGCCGTACAGAGCAGAAAGCCACAGGAAAGGGACAGCGACCACCGCTTACCAGAGCACCACCCAGAAGAACCAAGTTCTCAGAGCACATCACGTTTATGAAACCTCATTTATGATAACATTTATGAAAACCTGCTACTTACCACAGAAGCCAATGTATGCAGGGCAGCTATTCTCGCAGTTGGTTTCGTGAGACAAGCTGGAGCTATATGCCCCCTAGAATAGCCAGTTTCTTAGGGAAGTAACTTGACAGCTGTACTGTACCCTCTTTTGAAGAGTCGCAATGTGCATCAACATAAAAATGTTCTGCAAATTTTACTCAAGAGTTATTTTCTCATTGAGTACCAACCTATATTATGGAACATCCTTAGACTGCAATAGGGTAATATGAATCCAGATGAGATGATGTGGACACTCTTTACTACAAATTCACAAATTATTGCAAATGAGATGTGGCTTCCCAGAGCATTGCTGATGACATGTGCCCACATGACATGTCTCACCATCCTCACTGGGGGCACAAACTTGCGTTCCCAGCATGGGCATTGTCCTACCTTCATACCCTTCTGCAAGCCATGTGGAAGAGCAGGAAGGTCCTCTTCTGCCTGGTGATGATGGCGTCTCCAGCCCACTTGCATAGCTCTACACTTGCTCTGTCAATGTGGCACATGTGCTAGAGCTTCAAACTTTAAAAGATGGAAGAATCGGGGGCTGGAGAGATGGCTCAACAGTTAAGACACTTGCCGGAAAACCCAACAGACCCAGGTTCAATTCCCCAGTACCCACATAAAGCCAGATGCACAAGGTGGTGCATGCATCTGGAGTTCATTTGCAGTGGCTTGAGGCCCTAGCACACCCATTCTCCCTCCCTCTCTCTCTCTCTCTCTCTCTCTCTCTCTCTCTCTCTCCCTCTCCCTCTTTCTCTCATTCACTCTTAAATAAATAAATAAAAATTTTTAAGAATGGAAGCATTGTCACAGAATTGAGGAGGGAAATAGCCATTTAAAAATGATGAAAATATGAGTCCTAGACTGTTTCTACGCACCAACCAATTATTACATAAAAATTCTTTTTCCATTGCCCTGTGAGGTGAATAAGCAAAAGGCAGGTTCCCGCAGGTAGGGAAATGATCCATCTTCTCTATCCTCCACCCACAGCCCACCAACCCAGTTCCTTGACCTGTCCCCTAAACATGCCTGTGTACCCTCGTCAAAGAACACTTAGCAGTAGCTACACATGAACACCACGTGAGGCTAGTGACACATGCCCAGTTGCTGCTGCTGGGAGGTCAGTGAGAGTGGAACAGAACTGCAAGTAGTCACAGAGGGAAGATCTAAAGTGGTGGCTAAGGGGAGGAAGGGATGGAGACTTTTGAGTCATTAAGTCTTTCAGTCTCTCTCTCTCACCAAAACCCATTATGCAGCTAGAGAGATGGCTCAGTGGCTAAAGGTACTTGCTTTTCTGGTTTCCCAGTACCCATGTAAAGTCAGATACACAAAGTGGCACATGCATCTGGAGTTTGTTTCCAGTGGCAGGAGGCCTGGTGTGCTCATTCTCTCTCCTTCTCTCTCTCTCCTCTTTCATATATATATATGACATGTGGTATATATTAGTATGGTTTACATTATTCCCTAAAATAGCAATTACAGGCTAGGGAAAAAAATCTGCCACAAATACAGCAATTTGGAAGCTGTGTAAAATAGCTATGAAAATGTAGGAGGGAAGGAGGAAAGAAAGGAAGAAAGAAAAGAGAAAATGATCTGACATTGGGATCCCCAAATGTTCAGTGATAAAAACCTAACAACATGAGTGAATTAATGATGAAGACAAGTCCTGAGGGGGGGAAAAACTCACTTTGGCAAACACCAAAACTTTCTAGGATTGAAGAGATGGGATACCTCCCAGTGAGTTGTGGATCAGGGGTCCCTTGAGGCTCCCAGAACCATCCATGCTCTTGCCTAAGCTCTTGGTTGCCTGCCAAAACTAGATGGCAAGCCCTTTCGCTGAATGCACCATATGCTTCATTTGCAGGACATGGAGAAATCAAGGTAGAACTAAACTGGAAGTCCTCACTGCTGGCCATCATGGTGCAGGAAAGTTCTATGTAGTCTGCTGGCAGAAAGAAAGTCATCAGAAGTCATAATCAGCAGTAGACTTTGCAAGCTACACAAAGTGGCCAGCCAGGCAAGATATGCCCACTAGTACAATAGTGGCATTCTGTTATGAAGGTAACCAACTGCTCTTTGACTAGATTTAAGACCCACTACATGGGAGGAATTCATTCCTGGTACTGATGACCTATCAAAATCCTATGACTGGGATGGTTCTAAGCCCTAGGGGAGAAGCTAGTACTGTTGTGGGGTTAAGTGTATGTAATGTCCACCAAATTACCCTCTAAATATTTATGATTATGCATATAGACTAGTACTTCTCTTGTCAAATGGTGGTGACTACTGGGGAGATTCCAAACTCATCAATGTGATTAGAAGTGACAGTGGATTCTTTAGCACTAAATGAGACATCTCTATCACACCCTTCAAGGCTCAGGGGCCAATCTGGCGGAGGTGGCAGAAAGAATGCAATATTCTGAGCAGGAAGAGGAGTACACAGCACAGTGGTTGCATTCGTGACTGCAAAGTGGCTGTTATTACATGCATAAGACTTGCAGAATATTGTGCCCCTTAACATATTGATGATGGAGGAATGCAAAAAATATAGCATCAAAATAGAAGAGGGACTATTTGAAAAGAAGGGGTTCAGAGGAAAGGGGATGGGGTAGGGGTCACAAAAGAAAGTAGTGGAAGGAGATTATGATCAGAATACATTATATACACATACGAAATTTTTCAAGTTTTTAAAGGATTTATTTTTTATTTATTTATTAGAGACAGAGAGAGAGAGGAGAGGGAGAAAATGGGCACCCAGGGCCTCTAGCCAGTACAATCAAACTCCAGATGCATACGCCACCTTGTGCATCTGGCTTACATGGGACCTTCAGAATCGAACCTGGATCCTTAGGCTTCACAGACAAGCACCTTAACTGCTAAGCCATCCCTCCAGCCATCAATAAAAGTTTTTTTAAAAGATACCTAAGGTTTAGCAATCTTTAGCCTCCTCACCTTTGTACTTGACTTCAGAGGTCATGAAAAAACAAAACAAACAATAACAACAACAAAAAAAAGTGCTGAAAGTAATCCTTCAAGGGAGAGGTGGAGACAGGAGAATCCCAGCAGCTTGCTAGCTAACTAGTCTAGCCTAATCAGTAAGCTTCGGGCTAATGAGAGACCCCTGTTCCTGAGGATGGCATTGGAGATAGTCCTCTGGCTTCCACATACATGAACACTGACACACACACACACCTACACCCAAAACATAAGCACTGAAAATATTTTGAGGCATTAATCTTTGTTATACACTCCCCTTATGTTTTTCTACATATGAAATCTTTCTCTAGCTGAGGATGGCACTAGACAAAAGGAAGGTGGTTGCTTATGAATACATGGGATGTCTCCAAAATCTTAAGCAGGAAGTAATAGTACGGGCATCAGCCCTAGGACTAGACATGCAGGGCTTTTTATATCTTTCTTCTACAGCAGATACAAGCAAGCCAGTTTACAGAAGCATATGTGGCCCGAGCGGGCAGCTACATGCCTTAAATTTCTTGTAATTCTTGTTCCAGTTAGCCCAAAACTATCCGTAACTGGCAGGGCAGGTGGGGAATTTATCTCCGTTCCCTCGTTTCTCCCTGTGGGTAACTTGTGGACAAGAAACTTATCTCTCTGTTCCCTGTGGGGGCTTGTGGGCATCTGAGAGTTTCCCTCTCTGTTCCCTACTCTCTCTCTGTAGGTGGCTTCAGGGTGACCAGGGATTTACCTCTGTCCTTTGTGGGTACCTCCTGGTCTGTTGGGGGAGTGGGAGTTCTGTGACCTGGTACAAGTTTGTTTTAATATTTCTATTTTCTGCTAGATGATGTTTAGAGACTTGAAGGTGAATCAGAATCAAATTGGATTTATTCAGGGAAGGTTGGAACATAACGTGGTTCCCTGTGATCTTATACCAGGGCATTGTGTAAAAACTTGGACAAGTCTCACACATTCTGAGCTTCAATTTTTCTAGATGCTAAGCATAGAGCTGAATATGTGGACAAGGAGAGGCTTGGGGAAATGGTTCAGTGGATAAAGAATTTGCCGTGCAACTGTTTCCTGAGTTCAAATCCCCAAACTCCCACCTAACAGCCAGAAG
Organism: Dipus sagitta; assembly: GCA_036346955.1. Taxonomy (NCBI): domain Eukaryota; kingdom Metazoa; phylum Chordata; class Mammalia; order Rodentia; family Dipodidae; genus Dipus; species Dipus sagitta. Next base: position 43,794,172 of record CM070788.1, read on the forward strand.
CTGGAGTGGGTCTCTGTAATCCCAATGAACCTGTGGTGAAAAGGAAGGCAGAGATAGGAGAATTTCCTCAAAAACTCTTGAATAAAACGAGTGCAAAGACAAGAGAATTTGCCTCAAACAAATGGGGTGAAAGGCGAGGACTGACCCCAAAGTTGTCCTCTGACCTCCACAAACTTGGTGTGGCATGCACATGCCCACACTAACAGGCACACAATACACATATATATCAAATTTAAAAACTTTTTTGCTTGTGTGTGTGTGTGTGTGTGTGTGTGTGTGTGTGTGTGTGATGTCCACATGTCCATGTGCCCGTGCAGTGACCGTGAACTCACCTGCAGCAGGGGACGCTTGTCTGTGCGAGTTGGAGCCTAGCAGGGCGTCCCACTCCGTAGCTCTTCTGCCTACTCTTTGAGGCAGAATCTCTAACAGATGCAGGACCTGGCTGTTTTTCACAAGCCAGGGTTGGTTTCCCTGTCTGGGCTCCCCTTTGCAAGACTGGGGTTACAGGTGCACATAGTCACCCCCAGCTGTTTATGTGGGATCTGGAGCTTCAAACTCAGGTGGTTTCAGGACCCCTCAGGCCCTCATGCTTAAGCAGGAAGTGTACCTAACCACTGAACTATCTCCAGTCTCCCGCCCTCATCCCCCCCCAAAAAAAATTATGTTGAAGAACAAGAAGAGAGAAAGTAGACGAGTCAGGAATCTAACACTGTACCTGTGACCAGTGCTTAGATCATTATAGTGACCACATAGGTGTCAGGTGAGGGAGTAGAACGCAGGAGTCAATTGAGAGGCTATGAATTTATCCATAGAACCTTCTTATCAACTAAAGTGGAGTGAGGGAAATCCAGGAGGTACACTTGGCACTCTAGGTTGTCACTGCCAATCGGACTCATTCAAACCACATCAGGTAATAGTATTTACGGAATGCGCTAGGCACAAAGACCTGCGCAGTGGTAACTAAGATACATGTATCTCTGCACCCAGGAACTCACAGCCTGGCTGGACACAGAGACAAGCACACCGTCAATTGCAATGCAGTGGAATGGGCGCTAAGAGGACAAGCCGGAAGCTGAGGCGTCAGTCAGACGTGAGGTCAGGTTACCTAACTGCAGGAGCCGGAACCTTGTGGTAGGAAGTGACTCTCGGCTGAGAACTACAGAATGAATGTGAACTGCTCAGTTACAAATAAAAACAGTTGGCAGGGGCTGGTGAGATGGCTCAGTTGGCAAAGTACTTGACTGATAAGCATGAGGAACTGGGTTCGATCCTTAGCATACACATGAAAACACCAAGTGGAGTGGTGAGCTCCTGGGATCCTACCTCTGGACAGGCTGACAGGTGAGTGTCTGGGGCTTGGTGACCAGCCAGGCTAACCTAGTTGATGAGCTCCAGGCCAGTGGAGACCCTGTCTCAAAGGAAGAGGGCAGCGTCCCTGAAGATGACACCCTAGCTTGTCCTCTGACACATCCATGAGTGCACATGCACACGCACACGCACACTCACACACACATGCACACACACCTGCACACAGTTAAACACACATGCGCACACACACAGACACACATATACACATGCACACACACACACACACTAAAAATAAAAAGAGTTTGGGGACTGGAGAGATGGCTCATCCATTAAAGGCACTTCCTTGCAAAGCCTGACGGCCTGGGTTCAATTGTCCAGTACTGACATAAAATTAGATGCACAAAGTGACACATGCCTGTGGCATTCGTTTGCAATGGCAGGAGGCTCTGACATGCCTACATTCACTCACTCTCTCTGTCTGTCTCTCTTTCTCTGGCTCTCTCTCTCTCAAATAAATAAATAAATTTAAAAAAAAAACAGTTGGGGGCTGGAGAGATGGCTTAGCGGTTGAGCGCTTGCCTGTGAAACCTAAGGACCCCAGGTTTGAGGCTCGATTCCCCAGGATCGACATTAGCCAGATGCACAAAGGGGCGCACAGCGTCTGGAGTTTGTTTGCAGTGGCTAAAGGCCCTGGGGCGCCCATTCTCTCTCTCTCTCTGCCTCTTTCTCCCTCTTCTGTCACTCTCAAATAAATAAATAAAAATAAATTAAAAAGAAAACAGTTGGCAAGATGTGAGAAATGATGATTGTGTGCAGAAAAACGAACAACAGAAATGGTGTGTGGAGCAGAGTATTAATGGGCAGAGAGCAGGCAGGGCCTTAGGACCCCTATAAAGTCCCACATTCGTCCTGAGAGCAGTGGGGACAAAGTAAAGTTTTAGGAGGACAGGAACCATTATCCATTGATTGAAACTAATTGGTACCGAGCGACTACAATGTGCCCAAGACTAATCCAAATGCTGGGGAAATAGGCATCTACTACTGAACAGGAAACTGTGTGGGAAGTCGAGAAGCCAGAGAGGCAAGACCAGTCATGTGGACTGCCAAGGACTCGCAGGAGATGGGGCCAGGGAGGTGACCTGAGAGGAGGCTTTTGTTTCTGTTGGGTGGGGAGAAGCACTGAGCATGCTCCACACTTCATCTTCGAGAAGAGGCAGCTCTTGGAAGCCTCCGAATGAAGCATTAAATTACAGCTTTGACATCGAGCATTTCATCAAGTGCTTGAATAGGCTTGTCCAGATTCACCTACACAAGCCGTTATTAAAAGCACAGGGAATCACAGAGAGAATCACTCTGCCAGCACACGCAGCCTCCACCAGGTACAAAGGCAAATACGACCTAGGAAAAACGTCTGCTGAACATAACCTTTTTCTGAGTCACCAGAAATATTGTTGGCAGCTGCTGGTGACAACTTATTTCATTCCATTCTAATGATGTAAACTGCTCCCTCCGGATGATTTAGCTTGCTGCAGACAAAATGCTTATTGCTTCTTTTCTGCGGAGAACACAAAACGATTGCTGAGGAACTCAAACCCAATGTTCGGGATGCCAAGATAACCTACCGAGCAGCAGCTCGCTATGGAGAATAAAGATGATTTAACTGGAATACATTTTCCAGCTCCACATTTATTGCCACGCTACATTCCGCATCTGTGAAGTCCATTAATCCAGGTTTCCTTATGAAGCCTGGAATTTGAGAAGCCCGGTGGGGGGGGGGGGCGGAATTCTTGGCATAGTTCCAACCATTGCCCAGCCAGAACTGAGTGGTCAATAATGATTGTGCCTAGCGTCATCATGACGACTTGAGAGAAGGAAAGCCTGCGTAAAACCCACGCACTGTCCCCAGCCGTGAACCAGGGTGTTAAGGTAGTATGTTCCACATATCTCCCAGGGACGAGGTGTTCCAGAATTTTCTAGGATGATCATTAAAAACACAGGCTTCCTATCCCTGCCTGAGAACTACTGACTTAGCACCTCTGGGAAGGCAGCGTGGGGCTCTGCACTGAACAAGCTCCCAGGGGAAATGCCATGTGAGGGGTCACCTGAATGGGAGTGGGCGCCAAGCTTAGTGTGCTACCTGCAGAAATAACAGTGTCTTGCCTGAGACGTACACAAATACTGTGCTCACACACTCCTGCAGTGCCAGCCCTGGACTCCCGCCATGCTGTCGTGTGATTCTGTCTGTGAGACTCTGGGTAAGTTACATAACACTTCTGAGGTTCAGTTTCCTCAGCTAAAAAAATAAGGACAACTCCACCACTGATTCAATTGCTATACACTGCCTAAGTTAATAAACAAATAAAAATAATAAATAAAAGCCGCGCATGGTGGCACACGCCTTTAATCCCCGCACTTGGGAGGCAGAGGTAGGAGGATCACCGTGAGTTCGAGGCCACCCTGAGATGACATAGTGAATTCCAGGTCAGCCTGAAATAGAGTGAGACCCTACCTCAAAAAAAAAATAAAATAAAGTAAAATAAAATAATAATAAATAAAAACCTAACACATACCAACCAATCAATAACTATTAATGATTGTATCAGTCCGGGTTCTGTAGAGGAACATAACTGATAAAGTGAATTGTTGTTGCTATGGAGATTTCTTAGATCAGTTTCTACACTATGACTGGACAGCCCAACAATGGCCAATCTGTGCCCTGGACAGGCAGAGAGCCCAGCAGCTGCTCAGTCCATGAGCCGGGAAGCCTCAGTCGTTGCAATATGGCACTGAAGGCCCCGGGGGAGTCTTGGAGATACTGGTCTTCAGTCCGTGATGGAAGGCTGAAGAAGCCGGGCTCTGAGGTCAGCAGAGGATGGTGGTAGCGGCAGGGGTGGAGGCATTGGCAGCAAGGAACAAGGGCAGGCAGGCAAAAGCAACATTGCTTTTCCCTTAAGCCTTTTTAGACGCATCTGGTACAAGACATACTGAAAATAATGCGTGGTTGGAAGAAACAAAAACAGCTTATATTTTGAATATGATGAGCCTGAGGCTCCTGGGAACACCCAGAGATTGCTGAGCAATAGGCTGCTGTACACGTGGTCCTGGAGCTTACGAGAATGACTTGGCATAAAGCCACACATTCAGAAGTCATTATCAAGTAGATAAACTTGAAAGCATGACAGTGTGGAATTTAAAAGGAAAGAAAAAGAAGAAAGATGAGTACAGGTAGAACAAAGAGTTGGCTACTAAAGACTCTGGAGTCGACCCTTTCTTGGTTTTACATGGACCTCATTCCACCAAATCCGCGACCCACTCTTACTTTCTTCTTTAGCCTCTGAGCGCCTGCTTGTTCCTTTCCAAGGGCATCTCAATATACTAAGTATCAAAACACAGATAGCTTTTTTCTACCCATACATTTCTCTGGCTCACAAAACTGTGTGCCTGCCCCTCAGAGCTGTGTGTGTTCACACAGAAGGGCTCTCTTGGAGTCTCCATATCTTCATTCTCCATTCGTTTCTCAGCCCTCCTCCTCCCTCGCCTGTCTCCAGTGATGTACTCATGGAGTTCAATCACAACCCTAGCTGTGGCTAAATCCAGAAGACAGACCTTGGCTTCTACCTTACCTGGCTCCTCAGTATTTCAGACATTAGAAATGTCTATTTTCCCTCTTGTTAGAAATGTGCTTTTACTTTGTCTGCCTTCTCCTCACATTTTCTTCACGTCCCGGCTCTCTACTTCTCTCCTTATCTGGATCTCTCTAGTATTTCCAGTCCTTGAGATTCTTTTGCATAGGGTGTTGGGTGTGGGAGGGGATATGTATGTGTATGTACAAATTCACATGTCCCATGATCATGCACGTGATGGCCAGAGTAGAATGTTAGATAGCCTCCTCCATCCCTCTTCTCTTTTGTTTCCTTGAAATGCAATCTCTCACTGAACTTGGAGCTCTCTGTTTTCAGTTAAACTGGCTGAATGTCAAGCACCAGCAATTCTCCTGTTTCTACCTACCACGGGACCAGAGTTAAAGGCGTGTGTGGCCATGCTCAGCATTTAAAAAAAAATTTTTTTTAACAGAGAGAGAAAATTGGTGTACCAGGGCCTCAGCCACTGAAATCAAATTCTAGATGCCTGCACCACCTAGTGGGCATGTGTGACCTTGCACTTGCATCACCTTTGTGCATCTTGCTTATGTGGGATCTGGAGAGTAGAACATGGGTCCTTAGGCTTCGCAGGCAAGCACCTTCACCACTAAGCAATCTCTCCAGCCCTAGAAAAACACTTTTTATCGACAACTTCCATACATACAGACAATATATAATGATCATAATCCCTTCCCCGTTCCTCCTTTTGCCCTCTCTGCTATCTCCCACAGTAAGTCTCCTCTTCTTCTTCCAACTAGTCTCTCTCCTGTTTTGATGTCCTCATTTTCCCCCTCCTATTGGACAGGTCTTGTGTAAATACCATTAGCCACTGTGAGGTTGTGGTGGTTTGATTCAGGTGTCCCCCATAAATTTAGGTGTTCTGAATGCTAGGTTCCCAGCTGATGGAGATTTGGGAATTAATGCCTCCTGGAGGGAGTGTATTGTTGAGGGCGGGCTTATGGGTGTTATAGCCAGTTTCCTCTTGCCAGTGTTTGGCACACCCTCCTGTTCCTATTGTCCACCTTATGTGGGCTAGGGGGTGATGTCCACCCTCTGCTCATGCCATCATTTTCCCCTTGCCATAATGGAGCTTCCCCCTCAAGCCCATAAGCCAAAATAGACCTCTTTTTTTTCCCATGAGCTGATCTTGGTTGGGTGATTTCTACCAACCATGAGAACCTGACTACAACAGTAATGTTGGTGCCAAGCAGTGGGATTGTTGCTAGACACCTGACTGTGTGGCTTTGGCATTTTGGGGCTGATTTTCAAGAGAATGTGGAAGGATTTGAAACCTTGGCCTAAGAGAAGCCTTGCAGTGCTGTAAGTACAGCTTGATGGACTATTCTGGTCAGAGTTGAAAGACCTGAATGCAGTAAGAACTATGGACTGTGAGGTTTGGCTGATAAGGATGAGAAAGAGCTTTGCTTGGACTGGGCTAGAAGCAGTTTGAGAAGCTTGATGTTATGTCCATGTCCTGAGAAGTTGTGCAGGGTTGCACTGCATAGAAAGGGACTGTGTGAGCAGAGGGATATGGTACAGAAAAAAATGAAATATTTGGGCCTAAATGGCTGCCCATTCACCTGCAAATTGTTTGAGAGATTACAACCATTGAGATTGGGCCAGCTGATCTGCACTGGGGCAACAGGAAGAATGTAGACTCTCTTGAAGGGGATTGAGTGCTCAAGGAGTGTCCTGTTCTTCAAAGTCTGCTTTATTCCCCCCCCCCCAGATTAACAAATTGTAACAGAACAGGAAGTTAATACCTATCCAATGGCTTATATTTCCTCTAAAAGTAATGGGCAAAGTCATTTGCTAACCATGGGGTGGAAAGTGGTAGGGTTCAAAAATATTGGGCAAGAGGAGAAGTTTTGAAATAGTCATCATGGATGATTAGAAAGAACATTGAGTGGAGAAATACAAAATTGTTATTTAAAAACATTGAAGTCCTCGTTAAAGCTGAGAATGATCATTTTTAAATGTTCCCAATCATCTTGTTTCTGTTACAGGAGTCTAATTATAAATGTGGAGAAACACAGATGGTCTGATCCAAGGCAGGATTTTCTCAATGAGCTTGCGCAGGACAACAAAGCTCACAGAGAATTGACGATGACAGCAAGAGAGAGGCCGACGTGCGGTTCAGGAAGCTCCATGTTGGGGCAAGAAGAAGTTTAAACAGGAAGTGTCCAAGAGGGAAAGTCTCAGTAAGCCTGAAGGAAGACCTGCACTGCTTTAATTCAGTAACTAAACAGAGGGTGTTGGGGGACTTGATAACAGAGTGTGGCCATGAGCTTTATTGTACCAGAGTTGGTACAGTCTATAAAAATGACAAAGGTGCTGGGCGTGGTGGCACATGCCTTTAATCCCAGCACTCGGGAGGCAGAGGTAGGAGGTTTGCCGTGAGTTCGAGGCCACGCTGAGACTACATAGTGAATTCCAGGTCAGCCTGGTCTAGAGTGAGACTCTACCTCGAAAAAAAAAAAAAATGACAAAGGCCACAATGTGGCCATGGTAGGACACTGAATACAGGTGATGGTCACTAGAAACAAGAGTTTCTATAGTGGAAGGGGCCTTGTTCAAACCTTACTTCTGGGCTGGAGAGATGGCTCAGCAGTTAAGTGTGCTCCTTGCACAAACATGAGGACCTGAGGGGGGATCTGAGGTCATCCAAGTTTGAATCTCCAAAACCCACATGAGCAGTTGGATTTAGCCACACATGTCTGTAACTCAGACCTGTGGGAAACAGAGACTGGAGAATTAATGGGACTTGTGAACAGAAAGCTCCGGAATCAGTAAGAGACTCCACTGCAAGGGAAAACAGGCAGGTGAATGATAGAGCTGGCATACAGACATGCTTCTCCCACCACCACAGAAGAGCAGCACATCAGCACATATACGTACACTCATCTCACACACCACACCACACCATGATACCGTGCGAATGCAAAACTAAACTTCACTTCTGTGAATCCATCATCACCCCAACTCAGAAGAACTATAGCCTTCCTCTGTAGACGTGCCTTCCAAGAGCTCTTCTACTCTTGCCCTATGTCACTGGAAGCCAATTATCTCGGTCTCTTTTTATCTCTACTTGACCGTGAGCTGGTCAGGGAGCAGTGTCAGATCTTATTCTTCCTGCCCGTTGCAACACACACAGGTCAGTGAGTCCACAACAGTAAGTGAATGAAGGCCTCATAATAATCGTTTTCATGTAACTTGTTACCGCAAGCCTTCTTGGACTGCTTGAATATTATACTATTATGATTCACACATAAATAAAGTGTGAATTTTATCTCTTGTTATACATAATTTCCTCTCAATAAGAAAACTTTTCTGTTTTCAATTTTTTTCATTGTCTTTTTTTTTTCTCCTAAGGAAATTATTTTCTAAAGTTTTCGACATAGGACCGAGATCATTGCTTTTCCCCTCAGATAATATTCCTTTTCGCTTTTCCACACATTTGAACCATACTGTGGGTTTGCCTGACTGTACAAGCTAAATCTTCAGATAGATCCTTCCTTGATAATCATTATTTCCTCCCATGCATGATTTATTAGTTGTAGCCCCTCTGCCAGACAGCACTGTAACAAGCCTCTGGGGACAGAATGATAAACAAGACAGTCGTTTCCATCGGCAGTCTTATAGACACTTGAGGAAGCAAGACAACAGCCCGGCAATGACTGCCCCGAAAGTCAAGATGTGTCGCAACACATCGCAGCATTTGGAAGGCTGATGCACGAGGACTACAGTGAGTTCAAAGCCAGCCTTGGCTACATAGTGAATTCTAGACCAGCCAGGGCCACAGCATGAGACTCCATTTCAAACAAACAAAAAACACAACAGAATATGCTACAGTAACCAACGAGCTGCAAAATCTCAGTGGTTAAGAGGCGCGAAGGTCTGTGTCTCCCATGGGCAATCTGTGGCAATCTTCTTGCTAAGGCTCACACTGCTGCTGTCCACACTGCGGTCCACCCTGCCCAACCCTGACTCCACACACACTGCTGAATGGCCAGGCAGAGGAAGAGGCTGGGCTTGAGCACAGAGATTACATGGTTCACATCCACTCTCAAGTCACCAGCCTCATCAAACACACGGCCACACACACGCACACACACACCAGGAAAGAAAAGGGTGCAGCCCTGAGTGGGTCTAGGAGGAAAGAAGCAGGGACCAGTGCACAGTGACAAGGCCTACCACAGTAGCAGTGAGGAAAATGGACACTGTGACATGTGATAGGGCCACACAGGGGGCTTCCCTGGTCTAGGGGAGTCAATGAAAGATTCTTAGAGGAGATAATAATCTGAAACCCAAAGCATGAAGAGAATTCAATAAAACTAGATACTTAAAGGTGAGAGTCTTGTGGAAAGAAATGGTTGATATAAAGACAGCATGGAGGGTCTGCGGAGATGGCTCAGTGGCTAAACACCCAAGTTCAGTTCCCTAGGACCCACAGAAAGCCAGATGCACAAAGTGGAGCGTGTGTCTGGAGTTGGTTTGCAGAAGCAAGAGGCCCTGGCACACGAAGCTCATGCTCTCTTCCCCTCTCTTATAAATAAATAAAATAGTTTTTCTTTTAAAGGACAAATGGGGCTGGAGAGATTGCTTAGTGGTTAAGGTGCTCGCCTGCAAAGCCAAAGGACCCAGGTTGGATTCCCCAGGATCCACGTAAGCCAGATGCATAAGGTAGTGCATGATGCATGAGTCTGGAGTTTGCTTTCAGTAGTAGCTGAAGGCCTGGGCATACCCGTTCTCTCTCTCTCTCTCTCTCTCTCCATATATATATATATAGACTGGATAATATATATATGTATATATATCTCAAATAAATAAAATAAATTTTAATTTTTTTAAAAAAAGGACAGAAGGAGAGTTTTCCCCTGCCTATTCCTGCTAGTACTACAGAGATTGTAGCTAATATAAAGGATGAGATAAATATCCCCCAAAATATTTACAGTTATAATGACGCAAACAAAATTAGTCTGAACTAAAGAAAAAAATACATGGCAAAGAATCAGTAATTAGCCTATGCACACCCACAAACATATAAGCATATGTATATGTGTATGTGTATATAAATACATATAAGGGGGTGGAGCTGTCATTCAGTGGTAGAGCTCTTGCCAAGCAAGCCCAAGGCCTTAGGTTCAATTCCCAACAAGGTATGATAGGTGATAGACAGATGGATAGATAGATTAGATAGATAGATAGATAGATAGATAGATAGATAGATAGATAGATAATATGCATGCATACATACATATAATCAATAGATAATAGATGATTGATAGATAGTAGATATATGGTACATAGATAAATTATAGATAGATAGATAGATAATGATAAATAGATGATAAGTAGTAGAAAAAGAAGTAGAGGTAGGGTTGGAGAGATGGCTCAGTGGTTAAAGGTGCTTGCTTACAAAGCCTGAAGGCCCAAGTTTGATTCCCCACTACCCACATAAAGCAAGATGCACAAAGTGGCATATGTGTCTGGAGTTCATTTGCAGTGGCAGGGAGTCCTAGCACATCCATATTCACACTCTGTCTCTCTGTCTGTCCTGTGTCTCCCTCTTAAACAAATAAATTTTTTTACAGAAATAGAGATAGATGTCACTGGAGGTTTTCAGAGTTGCCTGTGCCCAACTAGTCAAAGGAGCACTATGCCCTGATGTGAGGAATCCCAAAGCTTCAGGCCCAAACTCCTGGAGTCCATTTACAAGGTCAAAGTTACTTCATCAGGAACTGAGTCCAAGATTGATAAGCAACAACTTCCCCCAGCACCCTCTCTACTGCGCTATTAGCTTACACTTCTACAGCTACTGTGAGGACCAACAGCATGGAGTGCTTAGCACACTGTTCAGCATGTAGTTGAGTCTCAAGGTCAGCGATTCCTCTTTGGCCCGCATTTCACTGAGCACTCTGCTTAAGTTTCATAATGAAAAAGTTCTCCAGTTAGAAAGAACTGTCACCCCCATTTTACAGATGAGAAAACTGTGAGCTATAGTATAATATTCCACAGGAGACACAGCTAGTACCCATTGAGAGGCACCATTTAAACCCTGTGGAAGCTATGTTTGTCTAAATTGCTAACAACAGAAATTGAACTGCCAGGTTCCTGTAGATGAGGGTGACACTATGCTGGAGTGGAATTTTCTTCATAAGACTATACATATTAAGCAAGTGCAAACCAGTCATAAAGCCTAATCAAGAACGGTGACCCTCTGGCGCAGACATCAAACAGGCACGGCTAAAATCTTTCAGTTTAAGTTGAAAGTTTCTTTTTCAGACTTTTATGACCCCTCCAAATTTTCTCAGTTGGCTGGAAGCAACACAGCCCTCAGAATCACACATCTCGCTCACATCTTGAACACACTTGTTAGTGCAAATTAGAACTCGTTAAAGATTAATTCTTAAAGCATCCTCAAGGTTTCTTTCCCAACAAAGGAAACATCAATTATAGGCTCACACATAAACTTTGCCCCTTTCTTGAATACTCACTGCCCTTTATAAATCTTAGATTTCTTCCCCTTGAGTATTCGTTCAAAGGAGAGATTTTATTGCCTCCAGGGGTTGTTAAACTGATTGCAATACTGCCTATTTAGAGGAGTTCAGTGGGAATTAAGCTGGTTCAATGCTGTCAGCCTTAGAATATAGCTGTCAAATAGCATTACAAGTAAAACACCCTTGATAAGAAATAATGACCAAATGTCAATCTATTTTTCACTACCCTTACCATACAGAATTTCACCACAAATACACACAATGTTTTAGACTTCATAGTAATAAAACATTTCTGATAATGCTGCCAAAACTCTAATAGTGTGTTTTCAATGTTTAAAAATAATAGTTCTCAATGCAATCTAGGCTCTGAAATTGATGGAAGCAGTTTTTTTTTTCCTTTTAATTGAGTATTTGCAAATCTGTTTCAAAACTAACAAATTTTATTAATGCAAGGAAGTTTAGGCTTGTCTTTAAGCCATTTTTAAATTATAAAAACATTCATTCAGCTAACATTTGTTGAGTGCTCTGTGAGTTTGGTATTGTGCTAGACAAACATATGGTTTCTTGTGATCCACATTAAGTAGTCTAGATTTAATCCTTCAGGCAATTGGGAGTGAGAGAAAAGATTTTTAAGCATGACTAGTTTTGATCTTCACAACGACTAATTTGGAGCTAAGGGTAGTATAATCCTAGCCCTCAGCTGAGGCAGGAGGATGGCAAGCTTGAAGTCAGCCTTGTGTGGTGAGATAGAGTGAGATCTTGTCTCAGAAAAAGAAAAATGATGAATAAGATGCATTATAATCTTCGTTGTGTTTATTCTTTCTCGGGTCTCCTTATCTTTTCCTTCACAGTAGTGAATTCAACTCCCAGTCATATCTAGGTTTATACCATTTTTACAACTCAATGACAAATGCGTGAAGTCAGAGATTGTGCCTAGTGTGTTGTTTATTATAGAATGAAGCATAGGGCTTATTATAGGAGCCATTTTGGAATCATGTGAGTGGCTAAAGGACTGAAAAAAATAAATATTGGAGAGGTCCAGAATGGATTTTCAGAGCTCTGTCAGGCAAGAATTACAGTTAATGGAGAGTTCATGGTGACCTGAAATTAGGTGCTTATATTGTCACAAAGTTCAACCTGATTAGTAAGAGTGCACACCTATAATCCTATCACAAAAAAAAAGGGGCAGGAGAATTTCTGGGAGATTGAGGCCAGCCTGGGCTACATAACAAGATTAGACTCAAGAAAAGAAAGAGGGCTGACGAGATGGCTTAGCAGTTAAGGCACTGGCCTGCAAAGCCAAAGGACTCAAGCTCAATTCCCCAATACCCACATAAGCCAGATGCACAAGGTGCCACAGGTGTCTGGAGTTTGCAGTGGCTAGAAGCCCTGGGTGCCCATTCTTACTATATCTGTCTCTTTGTCTCTCAAATAAATAAAGAAATGAGGGATGGAGGGATTGCTTAGTGATTAAGGTGCTTGCCTGGAAAGCCAAAGGTCCCAGGTTCAATTCCGCAGGACCCACATAAGCCAGATGCACAAGGTGGTACATGTGTCTGGAGTTCATTTGCAGTAGCAGGAAGTCCTGGCATGCCTACTCTCTCTGTCTCTCTCTCTGTCTCTCTGTCTCTCTCTCTCTATCTATCTCTCTCTTTCTCTCTCAAATAAGTAAATAAAAATAAAAACAAATATATACAATTAATAAAAGAAAAGAAAGAGGGGAGACTTCTGGATAAGATGGCAGTGTGGTAGCCATGCCAAAGCAACAGAGGGGAATGGGGAATAAGCAGAAAAAGAGCAAAATACACTCTTATGCCAAAACATGAAGGTATATAAGGAATTATCAACTTCAGCAGAGAAGCAGAAAAGACCCAGAGCTTCTAGTGACCACAGAACTAGCCAGAATCAGCTTCCACTATGGTTCTGAGCCGTGCAGCTGTGAGGCTCTGCCTGAGCCACAGGAGAAGCCAGTGAAGGGATTTTTCACTCACACCAGCCTCCTCGCAAACTCAAGAAACCTGAAGGAGAAGACAGCAGGGACCAGCTGAGCTGCTCATGAGGAAGAGGCTCATGGGGACCAGCTATGCAGCTCTGGTACAACTTCAGGTACTCTCCACAGTCTCACCACCCCCAACCATGAGCACAGACAACCACTGGAGACCTGGGGAAGGGAACTCAGCTACACAGCACCCAGCACAGGCAATCAGAGCACTGAACCCACCAACCCAGGGAGCCTAGCGGAGCCCACAGCACAGTAAAGAGGAACCCATGTGGGCAAGTAGCACCCCTGAAACCAGAGCCATCCAGAAATCTCAGTCTCACAGTTAACAGGATTAAGGGTGTGGGGCAACAAACACTTAGGAACTTTGACTTAGTTAGATCATCTGTTTGTTTTAATATCCATTCTTTCATGAATTCTTCCTGCTGGGTTTGACTTAATGTGTATATTGCTCAAATGAATTTTACAATTTGCCTGTATTTTGCTCCACCCAGCCTACTAGAACACTTACATAGCAGGCAAACCCAACACTGTGGGTCACTTCTGCTGTGACTCTTAGACTCATTTAAGAGCCACACCTGACACCTTAAGCTCCTACCCTAAAGATATATTATGTCAGGTTAACATGTCTAAGAACACTGCAGATAACTAGAAAACCCAATCATCAAATTAACCAGAGATGCAAAATCACTGCATTATAATATAAGAAAAACAAAAAATCAAGGCAAAATAACAACCAAAAATTATAAATCAGAAATGACTTCCAGTGAGACTGTTTTAGATGAAATGCCTGACAAAGATTTCAAAAGAATGATTATAACTATGTTCAAATAAATCAAAGAAGAAAACAAACTCCTGAAGGAGAACACAGGAAGCCAACTTAATAAAATAAGGTCAATATAAGACATGAGTAAGGAAATAGAAATACTGAAGAAAAAGCCAATCAGAAATACTAGAAATAAAAAACTCAATAAGTCAAATTAAAGCTCTGTAGAGAGCCTCACTAATAGAATGGATGAAGGAGAGAACAGAATATCTAAACCAGAAGACCAAGGTATAGATCTAATACAGTCCAACAAACAGATAGACAAACTAATAGGAAGGTATGGATGGGAATTTCAAGACAGTTGGGACACAATGAAGAGATCAAACATAAGAATTCAGGGTATGGGAGAAGGAGAAGAATTATAAATCAACAACAAGAAAAACTATAGAGCATACACAAAATTATGGAAATTAAACAGTACTGAATGCTGAATGAGTCATTGAAAAAATAAAAAAGGAACTCAAAAAATTCATAGAATCAATGATAATGAGATCACAACATACAAAAACCTTAGGGACACATGAAGACAGTCCTAAGATGAAAATTTATAGCTTTAAGTGCCTCTATTAATAAATTAGAAAGGTTATAAATAAACAACTTAATGCTTTACCTTAAGGCCTTGGAAAAAGAAGAACAAGGCAAAACCCAAAATCAGTAGATGGAAAGAAATAATAAAGATTAGGGCAAAAATTAACAAAATAGAAACCAAAAAAAAAGTAAATACAAAAAATCAATGAAACAAAGAGTTGGTTCTTTGAAAGGATAAATAAGAATGATAAACCTTAGCAAATCTGACCAAAAGAAAAAGAGAACAGACACAAATTAATAAAATTAGAAATGAAAAAGGCACCATTAGAACAGATACCAAAGAAGTTCAGAAAATCATAAGGACATACTTTAAGAACATATACTCCAATAAGTCTGAAAATCTGAAAGAAATGATTTCCTAGACTTACATGACCTACCACAATTAAATCAAAATGAGATACACCATTTAAATAGACCTATAACAAGTACAGAGATCCAAGAAGTTTTATAGATAGATAGATAGATAGATAGATAGATAGATAGATAGATAGAGATATAGATGTAGATATAGATATAGATATAGATATAGATATAGATATAGATATAGATATAGATATAGATATAGATATAGATAGATAGCCATACAGTTATACAGCTACAAAAAGTCCAGGGCCAGATAGATTCACTGGTGAATTTTACCAGACCTTCATGGAAGAACTAACACCAATGCTTCTCAAACTTTTTCATAAAATAGAAAAGAAAGGAATTCTACCAAACTCCTTCTGCAAAACCAGCAACACCCTGATACCAAAACCAGATAAAGACAGAAGAAAGAAAGAAAATTATAGATCAGTCTCACTCATAAACATAGATGCAACAATTCTCAACAAAATATTGGCAAACAGAATACAGGAATATGTCAAAAAGATCATTAATCCCAACCAAGTAGGTTTTATCCCAGAAGTGTAGGGATGGTTCAACATATACAAATCTATAAATGTAATACACTGTATAAATGGACTGAGGACAAAAATCGCATGATCATCTCAATAGATGCAGAAAAGGCATTGATAAAATCCAACATCCCTGCATGATAAAAGTCCTACAGAGACTTGGAATAGAAGGAACATATCTCAAGATAATAAATGCTATTTATGACAAACCTACACCCAACATAATATGAAATGAGGGAAAACTTGAAGCATTTACACTAAAATCAGGAACAAGACAAGGGTTTACATTGTCCCCACTTTTTCTTGGTTTTTCAAGGTAGGGTCTCACTCTAGCCCAGGCTGACCTGGAATTTACTCTGTATTCACAGGATGGCCTCAAACTCACAGAGATCCTCCTACCTCAGCCTCCTGAGCGCTGGGATTAAAGACATGCGTCACCATGCCCAGCTGTCCCCACTTTTATTTATTATAGTACTAAAAGTCTTAGCTATAGCAGTAAGGCAAGAGACAGACATAAAAGGGATACAACTGAAAAGAAAGAGGTCAAATTATCATTATTTGCAGATGATATGATTCTATACATAAAGGGCCTAAAGTCTCTACAAGCAAACAGTTAGAGCTGATAAACACTTTTAGCAAAATAGCAGGATACAAAATAAGCACACAGAAATCAGTAGCCTTCCTATAGGCTAAAAACAAACATGCTGAGGATGAAATCAGAGAATCATTCCCATTCACAATGCCTCAAAAAACTAAAGTACCTTGGAATAAACCTAACCAAGGAAGTAAAGGATCTCTACAATGAAACTTTAAAACACTCAAGAGAGAAATTTCAGAAGATACTAGGAAATAGAAAGACATCTCATGTCCTTGGATTGGAAGAATCAACATTGTGAAAGTGTCAATCTTACCAAAAGCAATCTACACATTTAATGCAATCTCCACCAAAATTTCAATGGCATTCTCATGGAAATAGAAAAAAAAAAAACAACCCTAAAATTCTTTTGGAAGCACAAAAATCTTTGAATAGCCAAAAGAATTTTGAAAAACAAAAATAAGGTTGGCAATATCTCCATACCTGATTTTAAGCTATACTACAGAGCCATGGTAACAAAAATAGCATGGTACTGGCTCAAAGACAGATATGTAGACCAGTGGAACAAAATAGAGGACCCAGATATAAATCCAGAAAGCTACAACTATCTGATTTTCAACAAAAGTTCCAAAAATATTCATTGGAGAAAAGACAATGTCTTTAACAAGTGGTGCTGGGAAAAGTAGATCTCTAAATGTAGAAGAATGAACACTGATGCTTATCTCTCTCCATGCACAAGAATGAAGTCCAAAGAGATCAAATCTTTAATATCAGACCTGAAACTCTGAAACCGCTATAGAAAAAAGGTAGGGGAAGCACTTCAACATATTGGCATAGGCCATAACTTTCTGAATAGAACACCACTTGCTCAGAAAATGAAGCCACTGATCAACCACTGGGACCTCATGAAATTAAAAAGCTTTTGTATAGCAAAGGACACTGTAAATAAAGCAATGAGGCAACCTACAGAATGGGAGAAAATCTTTGCCAGCTATCTGACAGAAGATTAATATGTAAGGTATACAAAGAACTCAAAAAACTAAATAATAAGAAATCAAACAACCCAATTAAAAAACAGGTTATGGAATTAAACAGAGAGTTCTCAAAAGAAATACAGATGACCTATAAACTTCTTAAAAAGTTCTACATCCTTAAGCATTAGGGGAATGCAAATTAAAACTACTTTGAGATTTCATCTCACTCCTGTCAGAATGACTACCGTCAAGAAAACAAATGACAATAAATGCTGGCGAGGATGTGGAAAAAGGGGAACCCTTCTACACTGTTGGTGGGAATGTAACCTAATATAGCCAGTGTGGAAATCTGTGTGAAGGTTTCTGAGACAGCTAAAAAAGGATTTACCACATAACCCAGCTATAGAACTCTTAGGCATATATCCTAAGGACTCGTCTCACTACCTTAGAGATACTTGCTCACTATGTTTATTGTCGCTCTATTCACAAAAGCTAGGAAATGGAACCAGACTAGATGTCCCTCACTGATGAGTGGATAATGAAGATGTGACACACTTACACAATGGAGTTCTACTCAGCAGTAAAGAAAAATGAAATTATGAAATTTGCAGGGAAACGTATGGATCTGGAAAGGATTATACTAAGTGAGGTAATCCAGCCCCAGAAAGCCAAACATTGCATGTTCTCTCCCATATATGGAAACTAGCTACAAATGTTTAGACTTGTATGTGAGTTGTAGTAAAAATTGGTATTAGAGGCCAATAAGCCAGAAAGGGCTTATAAGGGAGGAGGTGAGGGAAGGGCTTAAGGAGATGATATTCCATATATTTAAGTAGATAAACAGATTACTGGGGTTGCATTGGCCTAAATGAGGTCATGGGAAGAAATTGATTAAAGAAGGGTAGGGGAAGGATTAATCAAAATTCAAGATGTTGTGAATAAGCCATATGGAAACCTACTTTTGGATAATGGTGCACCCAGATGCCGTAGACTGTTACTAGAAAAATTTCATTGCTAAGGATAGAATACCTTCCAGCAAGTTGTTGGCTAGGGAGGCCCCTGATGCTACCAAAACATTACAGGCCATTGCCAAGGCTCTTAGTTTCTCACCAGAAATAGATGGTAAGACCCCATTGCTGAAGACTCCACATGCTTGGTCTGCAAGGTCACTGAGAAACCAAGCTGGAGCTGAGCTGAAAACCTCCTTCCTGTAGACCAGCTGACAGAAAGCTGGAAAAAGCTACATTGCATGCAGCCCTATGGGAGAGAGAAGTCATCAGTGGTAAAAATAAATAAATAAATAAATAAAAAATAAAAAAAAAAACAGTGGACACTGAAAGCCTTAAGTTTGGCCAATCAGGCCAAATGACTAAACAGAGGCAAGTCTGTTATGGGGAAAACCAACTGCTCTCAAATTGGACTGGAGGCCCACTCTATGGTAGGTAATACATGCCTGGTACTAAAAATAATCAAAAGCTATGCATGGAGATGTCATGAGTCCTAGGAATGTAACACCTGTTCTTACCTGGCTAAATACATATATTATGCTCAGCAAACTGCCCTGTAAGCACTTTTCTTGACATTGATACCGATATATTACTGCTACTCTCACTTTCAGTTAGAGAAGCTTCTCTTTTCAGATGGCAGTGACTACGGGGATGACCCAAAAGGAAACTTAGTGCTGAGAAGAAGTGACAGAGGAGTGTTCAGCACTGAAACATCTCTATCATATCCTCCAAAGCTCAGGGTCTATTGCAGAAGAGGTGACGGAAAGATTGTAAGAGCCAAAGAAAGGGCAGGACTGCTTACAATGCAATTGTTCAGACAGAAATTGACCTCGATATCCATGACCTCACAGTGTCTAGCACTACCTACACAAGACACTCATAATAAGAGGAAATGATGATGACATCAAAATAAAAGAGAGACTAATTGAGAGAGGGAGGAGATAGGATGGAGTGTGGACTTGTGAAGGGAGAAGTGGGGAGGGGGAGGGAATTATCATGGTTTATTGTCTATAATTATGGAAGTTGTCAGTAAAAATTTAAAAGAAGAAAAGAAAGAAAAATCTTGATTGTACAATTAATGAGGCTGGCATGAAAGAAAAATGTGCTAGGCCTGGAGAGATTGCTTAGTGGTTAAAGCATTTGCCTGCAAAGCCAGAGGATCCTGGTTCAACTCTCCAGCACCCCTTAAGCCAGATGTACAAGGGGGCACATACATGTGGAGTTCATTGACAGTGGCTAGGAGGCCCTGGTGTGCCAATTCCCTCCCTCTCTCTTTTTGTCTCTCTCTCTCTCTCTCCTTCTTTCTCCCTCTAAAATAAATAAATAAATAAAAACATAATTTAAAAAGAAAAACACAGTGCTTAAAATAATAGAAGTGTCTAATTTGGTCAGGTGAGGTGGCACATGCCTTTAATCTCAGCACTTGGGAGGCTAAGGTAGGATTACTATGAGTTTGAGGCCAGCCTGAGACTACATAGTGAATTCCAGGTCAGCCTGGGCTAGAGCAAGACCCTACGTCAAAAAAGAAAGTGTCTAATTTGACCAAAGGATCCCTCAAATAGAGAAAGATTTAATTACAGGTGAAGTAAGTTTTAGCCATAGAAAAAATGCACATGATACAAACATGATATAACAAATAAACCCTTTAAAAGGTTTCTTACATCATTCCAAAGAATTTTCAAAGTATAAATTACTTATTTAGTCAACATAATAATTAAGAACCAACATCACACTGATTATAAATAACTTCCCCTCTCCTCTTTCCCATTTCTGTCTTCTCTAGCTCAGAAATTTATTTTTAGCTTAAAAGAATAGAATATTGATTTACTAGTAGACCACATCAAATCATTTGTATCCTGAAAATGTTTTATGTCAGTACCTTCAAAGAAAATCAGAACATTAAGACATCTGCTTGGTTTCCCTAGCATTATTCATTTCCTCCACTTCTATTTATCCTGTACCTGGCATTCTACCATGAAAATCCTGTAATGGAATAGATACACACGCACACACACATACACACACACACACACACACACACACACACACATATATACATATATATATATTCAACCTCAGAGTCAGGATTTTTTTTTTTTTTTGGTAAGGAGAGTGTTTGTTTTGTTGTGTGTTTTACAACAAGAACCTATTTTATTTTTTCCAAATACAGACACAGAAGTTTTGCATGTTTTGCAAATATTGCTTCAAAGCAATATTTATCTATGATGCCTTCTGTTCTAATAGCACGTAAACATAGACATGTATCCATGGTGCATGTTGGCTCATCAAGGATCCACCTGCACACATTCATCACTTAAGCAAAATGACTAGTCAAACCAGACCAGAACTGTTTGTCAAGGCAATTTTTTATAGGTGGATAGTTTTGAACAGACAAAATTTGGGTAGTGCCCATATTTCTAAATGGTTTCAGCATTGTTTGCAAATAACAGATATCAGTGCTGCAACCTGGGGTTTACTCACTCTGACCCAGAAACTGAGACTGGAGCCCCTCAACATGGCTTTAAATTAAGGAAGCACAGAGGCTATTGTAACATGGGGAGTCTTCTTGCTTCCCTAAGAACAAAACACAATGAAACCAGATTATTTCCTTCACAAAACCTAAATGATAAACACCATAATGACCACTTGGCAAAATTAGGATCATTCAGTTTCTGCTTACATCTCTGAGCAAGATAGGAAATTAAGTACCTTCAAAGTTACAGCTTCCTCAGATATGATACTCAAAGGTACTTTCATAAAAGAAAAGTCAGCCAGGCGTGGTGGCGCATGCCTTTAATCCCAGCACTAGGGAAGCAGAGATAGGAGGATCGCTGTGAGTTCGAGGCACCCTGAGACTCCATAGTGAATTCCAGGTCACCTGAGCTAGAGTGAGACCCTACCTCGAAAAAAAAAAAAAAAACCAAAAGAAAAAAAAGTCAGTAACAAATACAACAATCACACCTCACAGCTGTGGCTATAGGAAATTCCGTTCCTTCCCTCTCAAGCAAACACCGTCCTGAAGATGTAGCTGTCTGATAATTATCCAGAACAGAGACCACTTCTTCCCATGCTTTTGTTTTGTTTTTGATATATGAATTATGTTATAGTATGGTTAAGTTACTTGTCTTTAACCAGGAATAGTGTGCTTGCTATTTCACCACACTTTCCTATGAAGAACTTTTGCTATTGCAAAAACTCAAGTGCATCTTCCCATTGAAGAAAAAATGGCCTGTTACTGAAAACATTAAAAAGGACAACAGGATGCAAGACAACAGAACAAAACACTGGGAGGATGACATCTTACCAGACACCTGCCTTCCCAAGCTGACCACTTCGAAGAAACAGTGACTAGGGAAGCTTCTTTCAGAATGATCAGACACTGGCTGCAGCTCTTTAGAGTGTACAGTTGGATTCACAAAGGCTTCAGTCTTTTGTTTTTTCTTTGCTACGTACACAGCGTGTATTCAGTCATGTTGACACCATCGTTAGCATCCTCCCTGTCCTCCCTCCTCTGCAGGGACCCTCCTCGTTGGGGACTGTGGGTCATGTGTCGTGGAGGTAGCCATCAGTTATGGGGAAGAGACAATGTCTCTGTGCATAATGTCCCAACTTGTGGCTCTAACAATCTTTCTGCCCCTCTTCTGCGAATTTCCCTGAGCCATGTTGGGTTGGTTTTAGGTCTACTTCAGTGATGAGGTCTTAGGAACCTCTGTGTCTCTGGATATCTGGTTTGGCTTCATTTTTTAAACAAATGCTAGTGTTCAATAGGTAGTTGTTTCTGGTTAACATGCTCTTTACCCCTTTTGGTCAATTTCTACAATATTAGCATACTGTGCTTTTCAAATAATGAAAGCACAAATAACAGTATCAACATATTAAGCAAAAGATTTGAATATGTTCTGTTTCCTCTAAGAATAAATCAGAATGAAAATTATTTATTCCATTTTGGGGGGGGTAGAGGTAGAGACATAGTCTCGTGTAACCTAGTCTAAGCTTCTAACTGTCCATATGCAGCCAAAGATAACCTTGAACTCCTGCTCCTCCTGCCTCCACCTCTAAGGCCTGTGTCAGCTTTCTTAAAGAACTTGTTTATCAGTATACTAATAAGCAATTTGATTCAGCTCATTAGTGTCATTGTTGAATTTATTTTTCAAAGCTAAGCTCTAAAACAATTAAGTATTCATGAATTTATGATTTATTATTATTTTAATTCAAAGACAAATCAGAGCATTTTCAAAATAGAAACGATACTTTCAACCATTAAGTCCTGAGCTTGGCGAATGTTGCCATGTGTTAATTGTCCTATTCCCTTGTAGAAAAATAACGTGTGTCAGGCTCCTATCACCTTTCTTGAGCGTTCTGTATGGATAGACTAAAAGGACAAATACAGAACTGAAACAAGGAGGGCTTCAGACATAAAAGTACTGAAGAGTTTTTAAAGGAAAAGCTTTAAACACGTTATAAAAGAACAACGTCACCATTGGTTAAGGCATATTATTACTGTCCTCACAGGAAATGAAACGAGTGGCTGAAGCGCAAAGTTCCGGGTCCATCTATAGCTGCCCGAGAAGATTCTCCCCACAGCTGCTCTGAGCTGTGTCCCTCCGCTGTCGTTTCAGGTGTGTCGACTCTGCTGCAGACAATGGCTTCTGACCACTGGGCATCCTGGGTGGGCTCTGCAGGCCTTTCCTAACTTCCAGTCTACAGCCTCACTGCCTCCTCTCCCTCAGACCTGCCCTCCTTCCCACCACTTCTCTTTTTCCTCTTTATGGTTGTTTTATTGTTCTCTCTCTCTCTCTCTTTCTCTCTCTCCTCTCTTTCTCCCTTTATAAGATGAGTCTCAATGTGTTGCACAAGCTGGCCTCCAGAGATGGCTCATAGGCTCAAGAAATCCTCCCCACTCAGCCTTTGGAGGAGCTGGGATTGCAGGCACTGACTGCCCTATTTTCACGTCCTCAATTGGATTCACTAGAACCCAGTGCCTGCTTCCACCTGTACCCTGAAAATAAGACTGTCTAAAATCAGTCCTGTAATGGTGACCAAATCCAATGCCCATGGTCAGCACCCCTCTCCACTGGACCTTCCTGTAGCATCTAGCACATAGGAACTTCCTTCTCAGAACTCCTGAGCCTTATTGCTGCACCACGGACCGCCCCACAGTCTGATGAAGCCTACGGAGTATTCAAAATAGTGTCCTTAAATATAGAAAATACAAGCCCACACAGTGGCTCACACCTTTAATCCCAACACTAATAAGCCTAAGGAAAAAGGATGGCCGTGAGTTGGAAGCCATCCTGGGCTATAACGTGAGTTCCAGGTCATCCTTATCTAGAGTGAAACTCTGCCTCAAAAGTCACAAAAGAATGGTGTCACAGATATCTTCTCATTGCTGTTAAAAAAACACCTGACCAAGAGCAGCTTGTGGGAGGAAAGGGTTTATTTTGGCTTACAGACTTAATGAGAAGTTCCACAATGCCAGGGGGAAGAGATGGCATGAGCAGAAGGTGGACATCACCTCCTGGCCAACATCAGGTGGACAACAGCAGCAGCAGAGTGTGCCGAACACTGGCAAGAGGAAGCTGGCTATGACACCCATAAGCCTGACCCCAACAATACACTGCCTCCAGAAGGCTCCGATTCCAAAATTGCCACCAGTTGGGGACCTAGCATTCAGAACACATAAGTTTATAAGGGACAACTGAATCAAACCACTACAGATAGAGATAATCTCTTCCCTAAAAAGCTAATGAAAGTCACCTGTAAAACTGCCTGGGTGGAGGGCTTTTTTTTTTCTGAGGTGCTTATATTTATAACTTCAGATTAGACATTCGCTATTAATGTGTTCAAATTTTCTATTTCTTCATGAGACAAATTAGGTATCTTATACTGTCCTAGATATTCAGTTATTTTTCCACGTTTTCAACATTTTGGTTCACAGTATTCTTTACAGGTTTCATAATATCTTTTGTTTCTGCACTATTTTTCTTTCTGCCCTCTGTAGTTTTTGTACCTGTGTACTTGGCCACTTTTGCTCCATCCCCTCATCTCCAGTGTGGAGGTGATACTGCTACTCCACAGGGCTGCTGTGAAGACAAATACTTCAGGTAGGAGTAAGGAAGTTAGGACCACATACAAGCATTATGTGCTGTAAGATGGAGGCAGTGCTGTAGAGGCAATCGTTGTTACAGTCTTACTGACGTTTTTAGAGAACCAAACTTTAAATTGGCTAATCGGGAAGGATTGCATCATTTATTATTTTTGCCCTTCTGGTTTATCTTTAATTCCCTTCCTTATGGTTAAATTTTCATGTGATTTTAGTTAGCATGCAGAGTTTTCAGTATCGTTATGGCATTTTCAAACACGCTGTGTTGTCGTTGATAATCCTCTCTCCTAGCTCCACACCCCTAACCCCTCCCTTGTGTCCCCCAGGCTCCTTTTAGTCACATGTCACATGTGGTCATTTCTTCCTCATGTATTCAAATTATCCTTGTCCAAACGTCTGAGCTGAAATATTAGTTTGATTTTACCTTTTATATTCTATTGGGGTTACAAATTTCCTCTAAGTTGAATTTTGGCTGTCTGAAAATACTACCGCAGGGCTAGAGAGATAGCTCAGTGGTTAAAGGTGTTGCTTGCAAAGCCTGTCAGCTTGGGTTCAATTCACCCCAAACCCACATAAAAATGCACAAAGATGAACAGATGCACAAAGTGGCACATGCATCTGGAGTATGTTTGCAGCAGCAAGACACCCCTGGTATGTCCATTCTCATTCTCTCTGTCTTCTCTCCTTGCAAATAAATAAAAATATTTTTTACAAATACTATTTATAGCCTTTTTATTGTCTTTCATTTCTGTGTCTTTTACAATTTCTGTTACCTTTCAGTGATCTTTTCATTTAAAAGAGATTTTGTATTTTATTGCACTATAGTCATATAAAATGGGCTGCATGGCGTTATTTGAACTTTATTAAGGTTCTCTGGGACTGGGGAAAATGACTTAGCAGTTAAGTCATTTTCCTATGAAGCCTAAGGACTTCAGTTTGATTCCCCAGGGCCCACATAAGTCAGATGCACAAGGGGGCGCATGCATCTGAGTTTGTTTCCAGTGGCTGGAGGCCCTGGTGTACCCATTCTCTCTCTCTCTGCCTCTTCCTCTCTCCTCTCTCTCAAATAAATAAATAAAATATTTTTTACAAAAACATTCTCTGCATTTGGCATGTAGTACAATCCAGGGCCTTGAGCATCCTAGACAAGTGTTCACCACTAGGCAAATCAAAGCAATTGATCAACTAGCTAACTCCTTGGTCCCTCATTTTATCTTCTTGATATACTATATTGTTGCTTTTACCCTGTCTCTTTGACTCTGATATTTTCACCTTGAATTCAAATATTTACACAGTGCTTTCATAAAGACATCTTTAGTATTCCAGTTTACATTGTCCCATTTCCTGTGCAAATGCTAATACATTGATATAGAAATTTCCAGATCAGTCCTTCACATATCCTACCATCTGTTTGACATCTGTCTTTCTCTTTGTCTTTGTGATGCCTTCCAAAGCAGTTTCTTGTCCTCATCTTTTTTTATTAGAACATTTTATTTTTCTGCAAGGAAAGAGTGAATGGGTATTCCAGGGCCTGCAGCCACTGCAAATGAACTCTAGATGCATGCATCACCATGCATATCTGGCTTTACATGGGTACTGTGGAACTGAACCCTGGCCATTAGGCTTTGCGGGCAAGTGACTTAATCACTGAGCAATCTCTCCAGCCCTCTTGCCCTGTTCTCTGTCTCTCTCTCTCTCTCTCTTTTCTTGTTTTTTTTTTTTTTTTTTTTTGTTGTTGTTGTTTTTTTTTTTTTTTT
The DNA here is from genome assembly GCA_036346955.1 of Dipus sagitta. Classification (NCBI taxonomy): domain Eukaryota; kingdom Metazoa; phylum Chordata; class Mammalia; order Rodentia; family Dipodidae; genus Dipus; species Dipus sagitta. The sequence goes on from CM070788.1 coordinate 43,820,363, forward strand.
TTTAGGCAAGCCCAACAGACTGGCCTTTTTTGTTTATGCAAGAGAACGAGAGAGAGAATTGGTATGCCAGGGCCTCTGGCCATTGCAATTGAACTGCAGATGCGTGAACCCCTCTGTGCGCATGTGCGACCTTGTGCACTTGCATTACTTTGTGTGTCTGGCTTACATAGGACCTGGAGAGTCAAACATGAGTTCTTAGGCTTTGCAGGCAAGCACCTTAACTGCTAAGCCATCTCTCCAGCCCTCTTACCCTGTTCTTGATGTTCACTATGTCACTCTATTCACTCTGACTACATTAACAGGGATACCTGATTTGTTAAACCTGCATGTTGACAATTGCATTTCATACTGTGCATTTGCAGTGCGTTCCTCCTCATTTTCTGCTCCTGCTTCACAGCTCCAACCGCTCCCATCTCTGTGAGGCTCCCTCCTCGGCAACTTCAAGTTCATGCTCTGTTGATTTCACCATCCCACTATATCCGGTGGCATACGTGGTTCACTTTTTTTATTCTTCGATGGTGTGATCTTTCTGTTCTCTGCCATTTTCTTCCCATAGGGAGCCTATCCCTGGGGAACACTGATCAGTATTGACTAGGTCAGAGAGGAGCAAAGCCTTTGGCCCTAACTTCCTCCCCTTCTTAAGAGTCTCAGGACTACAGCAGGGAAAAGGGCCTTCTAGTGCAGTGTCAGGCATGCACTCTTCACACTGCCATATCCCACGTCAGACCATCGCGCCTCTCACCAGAACATCCACCCTGTCTCATTACTCGTTTTTGTGGTGTGCGTAGGTGTGGGGCAGTGTGAGGACTTCTAGCTTTTATCTGTTGCTGCCCCCACTCTGCCTGACTCGGGCACAAGCTCATGGCCCTCCCCGGCTGCCACCACTTTCTGGGCTGGTGCGACCATTGCTCTTTGATGGCAGACAATGCATGCCATGAGCTATCACAGGACAATGGAGTATGAGAAGAAAAAAAGACATTATTTCAAAAGTTTTTTACTATTCTTTGTATTTTCATTCATTCTTTATCCTTCCTTCCTTCCTTCCTTCCTTCCTTCCTCTCTCCTTTCTCCCTCCTTCCCTCTCTACAGCCCAGGCTGACCTGGAACTCAGTCTGTAGTACCAAGCTGGCCTCGAACTCCTGCCAACCCTCCTACCCTCAGCCTCATTAGTGCTGGCATTAAAGGAGAACACCACCACACCCTGCCTTTCCTTTTTTAAATATTTATTTATTTATTTATTTCAGAGAGAACGAGAGGGTAAGAGAAAGGCAGCGGGAGGCGGAGGAATGAGAATGAGCACACCAGTGCCTCCTGCTTCCGCCAGCACACTTCAGATACATGTGCCACTCTGTGCACACATGGGTACTGGGAAAATGAACCCTGGTCATCAGGCTTTGCAAGCAAGTACCTTTAACTAGTGAGCCATCTCTACTCTAGCCCTATTCCCTGTATTCTCTCTCTCTCTCTCTCTCTCTCTCTCTCTCTCTCTCACACACACACACACACACACACACACACACGCACATCTGGTCTGGGCCACCCCTTTCCTCTAAGGAGCACATCAGTGGCTTTTCCCCCAGGGAGTTTTCATGATCTTTATGGCATTCTCTCAAAACCCCTGGGCAGAAGCAATCCTCCTTCCCTGTGGGCTTGCCATAGTGCCCAGCCGTCTTCCGTGTGTTTGAGTGGCCTGGTGGTCCCAGAGAGCCTCACTCATTCTGAACAAGCACTCTACCATGCAGCTGCCCCCACAGCTCCCTCACAGATTTGTTATGAGAAAGAAATGACTTAATAACTGATCGGGAAGAATTACTAAGAACACTGGGATATCATAACCATGCTATAACTGTTGGGCATTACTACTATATAATTCAAACATAGTAACATTATATTAGAAACTTCAGAGAACAGAATGATCACAGTGTCATGAGAAGAAAATAAAGCGAGTAAGTTAAACCCAATAAAGCAGAATAGTGGAACCGAGAGACAAACTGTCCGCAGCCTCTAGTGCATAGAGTGGCATGGTGGGCTGCAAGTTCTCCAAGTCCCTTGTCTTCAACTCCAGGTGCGTCATAATCTTCATTCTGCACGAAAGGGGAAACTCAAACAGGAACACATTCAATGAGAGTCAACTCTTTATTTCATAAACATTAACCAAGGCAGTGTGTAAAGATAACTAAAGGACACAGTTCGGCATAGGGGAGTTCCTGACAATCGTAGATAGGCTGAATAGGTGCGAAGACTTGGATGGGAAGTGTCCCCCAGAATCTTGATTCCCAGCGGGTAGTGTTTCTTTTGAGAGGTCTTGAGAGCCACAGGAGCAGGAGGAAGTAAGTCACTGCAGGTCCTTGGGGGTATCTTGTCCCTGGCCCTTTCTGTTACCCCCCACACACACACACACACACTTCCTGTCCACCGTGATGTGAGCTATTCTACCACGTCCTTCCTGTCACGATGGAATGCAGCTTCTGGAACCATGAACACAGCAGGTCTTCCTCGCTGAACGTGTTCCTGGCAGGCAGTTACGGTCACAGTCACCAAAAAGCCAGCACAACATGTGCTGAATCTCTGCACGTGGAGGTTGGCCATGTGCAAATTGGGATCATAATTTGTGAGCAGGGTTGTGCCGTAGAGTTTGCTCACAAGTTTATAACACAGATATCAGCACTCCCAGTGAAATAAATGCCCATATGCCGGGTAGTACGCATTTCCTCTGGCCAGAGCAATAAATGGACATAAAGAACAAGGGTCAGGGAGATTCGTGACATGCTTCAATAAGATCAAACAGTCATACTATACAAGTTACAGAATCAGAGCCTTCTTCCTTTTTTATTTATTTATTGGAGAGAGAGAAAGAGAGGCAAATAGAGAGAATGGGAACACCAGGGCCTCCAGCTACTGCAAACAAACTCCGGATGCATGCGCCACCTTGTGCATCTGGCTAACATGGGTCCTGGGGAATCAATCCTGGATCCTTAGCCTTCGCAGGCAAGTGCCTTAACCACTAAGCCATCTCTCCAGCCTGCCTTCTTCCTTTTGACTATAACATTAAAATTCAGTTGACCCTCAGAGGGGCAGCAGTCATTTCTGCCTGAGTGTGACTGAGTCAGGTCAACTCTTTGTCCTAACAAGGGAAGGAGAAGTGAGGGTAGTATGCCATTAGCAAGAGGAAAGACAAGGCAAGGAGATGGCTGCACAAGTCCTCTAATCTCCCACGCACTTCAGTTAAATACGGTTCAATTAAGTTATGTCATTACAACTCCAAAGAAGTAGATTTAGGAACAAGGCCATTGCCTCTCCAAGCGCATACTTTTCAAGGGGAGCAGAGTGACGGGAGCGAAGGACAGCAGCCCACCAACAGGGCATCTGCAGCAGGGGCATCAGTGACACGACACGTGACTAGAGAGGGGATGAGGTGGGGGTCGGGGGTCATAGCTTCAGGTCCAACGTTATACCATTACCAAACTTACCCCTCTTAATTCGGAAACACAAAACAAAATCCAAACCGGTAAATCGTGGCTTAAAATCACATTTAAAGTTTTATTTTTATTTTTTACAGTTTTACAAATGTATGTCATGTATTTTGATCATATTCACCTTCCAACTCCCCCTTCTATGCCCTCCCCACTTCCACTGAGCCCCTTCTTCCGAACTAATCCCTGTCCTACCTTCATGTCTTTTTCCATGGCCCACGGAGCTAAATGAGGCTTGTTTGTATGAGTGTGGGTGGAGGGTTTGCACTGGGGCCTTCACGCTTCCCAGCCACATTCAGTGTGCGTTCGTTCCAAGCCTCCACCGTGTTCTATATTGGCCCTCGTCATAATGCCAGGATGTAGATATTATTATATTTGACAAGTGGGGAAACTGGGGCACAGACAGGTTGACTGATAATACCAAACACAGAACAGTGCAGAAGAGGTGGAGACAGAGCTCGAACCTGTGTCCCGCTGGCTCCAAAGCCTAAGCCTCTTGTTGCTGTGTTTGCGTGGGTCACTGCGCATTACTGCCAGCCACGTATGCGTGCTGCTCATTGGTTAGGACTTCTCTTGGGTACTAGGTGGAGGTCCGGAGCTGCGCACAGGAAGCATAAACAGGGCCTGTTCCTGGGACAACGTGAATGACTGGAGAATAAAGTACAGTCAAGTAGCCTTGGTTAAAATGATAACTCTAGGGCTGGCGAGATGGCTCAGCAGTTAAAGGTGCTTGCTTGCAGAGCCTGATGACCCTGGTTCAGTTTCCCTGTACCCACATAAATCCAGATGCACAAAGTGGCACCTGCATCTGGAATTTGCAGTGGCAAGAGAATCTGGTGCACTCACCCATTCTCTCAATCTCTCTCTCCCTCTTTTTTTCTCTCACCCCTTACAAATAAATAAAATATGTTTAAGTGATAACTCTACTTCTTAAATTTATTTATTTATTTATTTATTTATTTATTTATTTGAGAGTTACAGACAGGGAGAGAAAGAGGCAGATTGAGAGAGAGGGAGAATGGGCGCACCAGGGCCTCCAGCCACTGCAAACGAACTCCAGACGCGTGCGCCCCCTTGCGCATCTGGCTGACGTGGGTCCTGAGGAATAGAGCCTGGAACCGGGGTCCTTAGACTTCATAGGCAAGCAGCACTTAACCGGCTAAGCCATCTCTCCAGCCCATAACTCTACTTCTAACAGTACATAAAACTCAAGAAAATTATTCAGTATCTGTCAACTTCAGTTTCCTACATGTAAAAAGGCGTAATAAGAGTGCCTACCTCAGCCATTAAAGGGGCTTGCTTGTAAAGCCTGCTGGCCTAAGTAAAGCCAGACGCACAAAGCCAGGATCATGCATATGGAGTTCCTTTACAGTGGCACGGGGCCCTGATATCTTCCTTCTCCCCTCTCCCTATACTATTAATGCATTGCAATTGCATTTCAGCCCTATTTGGAAGGAAGTCTTACTTATTAATAGTACAGCTCCCAGAGGGGAAAAAAAAAGTTGGGGTCATTTTAAGTCACTCAAACATGTCTTAATTCAGAACTCAGAAAGTCTAGTCTACAGAAATAGTCAGACGCAGATGAACTTCTAACAAATTCAAGGTTAAATTGTGTCTGGGGAGGGTGTGGGGAAGGCTGGAAGCGCGGAGCGGGGAAGCGTGCCTCTCCAGTGCTCAGCCTGCCTTCCGGGTTACTGTGAGGCCGAAGACCCGCCAGAAAGGGGAGAGCAAAGGGCTTCCAAGAGCTCTGTTTACACTACTTTCCCCTGGGGGCAGCTTCTTGATGCCAGGGTCTAATGGGTATTTAAAGGTAACGCTAACAATCCCATGGGTGCTCCGGAGCACTCCCAACCTCAGTGAGAAATGCTTGAATAGAGTAACGCTCACTGGCTGGTATGGTCTCCTCTGCCTCCAGCAGCGGGGAGGCCAGAGCTCTCCCTAAGCAACTCGGGGAGCAGCCCTTTGCTGCTGCCCACAGGTGCCCTAGGAAGCCCATCGCCTTGCTTTCTATAATCACCAGGCAAGTTTCAGAAAGCAGCAGGGCGTCCCCAAAGGCCAGGGTCACCAGGCACTCTCAGGCGGCCCCTGGTGCCCAAGGCCCACACAGCCCTGTGTTCTCTCAGCCCATTTTCATGACCCCTTAACATCCACGAGAGTTGGGGTTTTTGTTTGTTTGTTTGTTTGTTTGTTTGTTTGTTTGTTGTTGTTTTGGGTTGGTTGGTTGGTTTTTCAAGGTAGGGTCTCTCTCTGACCCAAGCTGACCTGGAATTCACTATGTAGTCCCAGGGTAGCCTCGAACTCACGTGCTTCCTCCTACCTCTGCCTCCTGAGTGCTGGGATTAAAGGCGTGAGCCGCCACTACTCGCTTATTTTTTTTTTGGGGGGGGGTGCTTTTAAAAAATATTTATTTATTTATTTATTTATTTATTGGAGAAAGAGGCAGATAGAGAATGGGCATGCCAGGGCCTCCAGCCAATGCAAACAAACTTCAGGTGCATGTGATCCTTGTACATCTGGCTAATGTGGGTCCTGGGGAATCAAACCTGGATCCTCAGGCTGCACAAGCAAGCAAGCACCTTAACCACTAAGCCATGTCTCCAGCCAGAGAGTTGCTTTTTATTGCTGGTTTTGTTTTTAGGAGTCAAAGAAGCTCATGAGAATTAGCATTTGGGGGGGGGCAGCACCTTACTCCATCACTTTATAAGCCACCATAACTTAGTGCCAGAGTCAAAGCCTCCAATTTATCATTTAGATTTTAAAAGACAACCCTTACATAGTGGCCCAAGTCAAATAAGGCAAATGTAAAAATGTGGCATGTGAATATAGAAGAAAAGTTAGTTCTGTGCAGGACAGGCGTCATTGGCCATGGAAAATGTACTGAGGCAACATCATTTGAGCTGAACCCATGAAGACACAATATTCACCTAAATATTTGTTAAGCGCCTACTGGGTTCCAAGCAGTGTTCTAGGTGCTTGGGGAAGATCAGTGGACAGAGCAAAGATGGCTGCTTTCATGGAAGTCACATTCCAGGTCCAAAGTGAAAGAAAACACGAGGTAAGCCATCATACAGCTTGTTAGCAATCTCGGCTATAGGAAAAAAAAAAAAGAGAGAGAGAGAGAAGGAAAAGTAGAAAAGGAAAGAGAATTTCACAGAATGGAAAACAGGAAAGGCATTTCAAAGGGAAAAACTATGAAAGAGCATGCAGAGACCACGGGCACGATCTCCAGATTATTAATAATGATAGTAATAACAACAATAAAAAAGTCTTCAAAGTTAAGGGGAATAGCATAAACAAAGAACCAAAAAGAGTGTGGCATGACAAGACTTCAGAGCAGTATTAAAGAGGCGTATGGGGCTGAGGAGATGGCTCAGCAGTTAAGGGCGCTTGTTTGAAAGCGTGGTGTTCCAGTTTCAATTCCCTGGTACCTACATAAAGGCAGATGCACAAAGTGGCAATTGTCTGGGGCTCACTTGAAGTTGCCAGAGGCCCTGGCACTCCCATTCTCATTCATTTTCTCTCTATCTCTCTCACTCTTTCTCTTTATCTTTCTCTCTCTCTCTCTCTCTTTCTCCTTGCAAATAAATAAAAAAGATGTGCATATAGGCTGGAGTGAAGCTCACTAGTACAGGACTTGCCCAGCAAGCACAATCAAGACACAATTCAGTGGACATGCAGACAAGACATGACAACAGAGGTCATCTCAGAGCACTGGACACGCAGACATGGTGACGGAGGTCATCTCAGAGCATTGGACACGCAGACATGGTGACGGAGGTCATCTGAGAGCAGCGGACACGCAGACATGGTGACAGAGGTCATCTCAGAGCAGTGGACATGAAGACATGGTGACAGAGGTCATCTCAGAGCAGTGGACATGCAGACATGGTGACGGAGGTCATCTCAGAGCAGCGGACATGCAGACATGGTGATGGAGGTCATCTCAGAGCATTGGACACGCAGACATGGTGACGGAGGTCATCTCAGAGCAGCGGACATGCAGACATGGTGACGGAGGTCATCTCAGAGCAGCGGACACGCAGACATGGTGACGGAGGTCATCTCAGAGCATTGGACATGCAGACATGGTGATGGAGGTCATCTCAGAGCAGCGGACATGCAGACATGGTGACGGAGGTCATCTCAGAGCAGCGGACAGGCAGACATGGTGACGGAGGTCATCTCAGAGCATTGGACATGCAGACATGGTGAGGGAGGTCATCTCAGAGCAGCGGACACGCAGACATGGTGAGGGAGGTCATCTCAGAGCATTGGACATGCAGACATGGTGACGGAGGTCATCTCAGAGCATTGGACACGCAGACATGGTGAAGGAGGTCATCTCAGAGCAGTGGACATGCAGACATGGTGAGGGAGGTCATCTCAGAGCAGCGGACACGCAGACATGGTGAGGGAGGTCATCTCAGAGCAGCGGACACTCAGACATGGTGATGGAGGTCATCTCAGAGCAGCGGACCCGCAGACATGGGGACGGAGGTCATCTCAGAGCAGCGGACATGCAGACATGGTGACGGAGGCCATCTCAGAGCAGCGGACACTCAGACATGGTGACGGCGGTCATCTCATAGCAGCGGACATGCAGACATGGTGACGGAGGCCATCTCAGAGCAGTGGACACGCAGACATGGTGAGGGAGGTCATCTCAGAGCAGCGGACATGCAGACATGGGGACGGAGGTCATCTCAGAGCAGCGGACAGGCAGACATGGGGACGGAGGTCATCTCAGAGCAGCGGACACGCAGACATGGGGACGGAGGCCATCTCAGAGCAGCGGACACACAGACATGGTGACGGAGGCCATCTCAGAGCAGCGGACATGCAGACATGGGGACGGAGGTCATCTCAGAGCAGCGGACACGCAGACATGGTGACGGAGGTCATCTCAGAGCAGCGGACATGCAGACATGGTGACGGAGGCCATCTCAGAGCAGTGAACATGCAGACCTAACAAAGGTCATTTCGCACAGCAAGTCAGGGCAGGGAAAGGCACACTCGTGGTTCTTGCCTGGGCCTCCCTCAGCTTTGGCGTATGGAGAGGAAACAGCAGGACCCATGCTCAGGGATCAACTAGGTGAGACCTGGTGCGGGGACCATACTCAGGCATTCACGACAGCAGCAGGGAGCTCGTGCCACCTGCCTCAGTGGGTCTGGAGAGTAGGTGAAGCTGGAGAGCTAGAAGGACAGAAAGTGCGGAGAGCTGGAGTCTCATAACAGTGAGTTTGGTCAGAACCCCAAGAAATATGTGCTGAATGTGGCTCATTTCCTATCCTTCCCAGGCTGAGGAAACCTAGCCTCCAGCAGCCGCAGGACTGTGAACTGTACGCGCCATAGTGACTGTCTCTCTTACGATAGTGACTATCTTTAAAGTGACATAGTGATGAATTTTTGCTTTGCTTTGCTTTTCTGGACTGGGGACAGAAGTCAGGGCCTCGTGTATCCTAGGCCAAGGCTCTGTCATTGAGCTACATCACTGGACCCACAGAGTCTTCAGGATGGGGTTAGCCTTCAGGCTCACAATTTCCTGCTGCAGTTGTAACTCCAGTCTTCCATGGAAATCGCATCAGAGTAGGAAGAACGCTAACCCCATTCCTTAAGAGGTTGTCACGAGGGCTGGAGAGATGGCTTAGCGGTTAAGCGCTTGCCTGTGAAGCCTAAGGACCCCCGTTCGAGGCTCAATTCCCCAGCACCCACGTTAGCCAGATGCACAAGAGGGCACACGTGTCTGGAGTTCGTTTGCAATGGCTGGAGGCCCTGGCGCGCCCATTCTCTCTCTCTCTCTCTATCTGTCTTTCTCTCTCTGTCTTGCTCTCAAATAAATAAATATAAAAAACAAAAAGAAAAAAGAAAAAAAAAGAGGTTGCCCCGAGCAGCTCAGGGAACTTCTCCTCTAAGACCATAGGCTATGCCAACTTCAGCAACTTAGGAAAGAAATTGTGTTCTCCTGCTTTAAAAGAGGACATCATCATTTCAATGAGTATTTAAAAAAAAAAAAAAAGATAGAGGGAGAAAATCTCTTGAATTTATGGCCTGAATCCCCTTTGAAAAGTAGAAGTCTGCTGTCCCCTGCTGTCCACTATAAAAATTGCACAAGGCAAAACTGGAAATCACTATATCCATGGCCAATGTTCTCTCTCCCCACTTCTCTCTGTCTCTGTCTCTCTCTCACACACACACACAACTGCATATATATCAAAACAAAAACCGCTGCCCACACTCCAGCTGAGACTCCCAAGCATCTTGTGCCGTGTGAGGCTCATTGTCCCCTCGCAGGGCACACTGAAGGCAGGACCTGCCCGCTGTGCTCTTCCCAGCTTCACCACTCCCTCCCTGACATGGCATCACAATGCTCCTCGCCCGCACTGTACCCAGACCTGAACTTCCAGCAATCTCAAGATGACCCAAACCAAACTGCATCGCTCCTCACAAACCAGCCGACGCGAGCCCCGCCTTTAGGGAGCTTGACTTCTTCCGGGGGTGTGACTATCCTCCAGCCACTCAAGTTAAAAACTCTTGTATCACCTGATATTTTTCTCCTCACTGGCCTCCTGCATCCGTGAATTGAAGACACCATCTTATTCCATTCCCGTCTTTCCAATCTACCACCTCCCCTCCACTGTCACTCAGGAGAGGCCCTTGAAGCCCGGCTCATTCTGTCTGGAGTGTTCGAGCAGCCCTCTAACCGTAAGCTCCCCCTCATACCAACTTGTCTTTACTCCAGTATGTCTTCAAGCTGCCAGCACAGTTATCTCTCTCCAGTATACCTCGTCTATGTCTCCTTCCTGCCTCAAGGTACAGTCTAACCCTACTCTGCACCGAAGGCCTCCATAACCCACCACCGACCCGCTACAGTCCTCACGTGGCCTGCACGCGGTCACGCGGGCACGTGCTGCTCCCTCGTGGCCTGCACGCGGTCACGCAGGCACGTGCTGCTCCCTCGGCAGTCCTGGTAACTCCCACCAGGCCTTGTGCCGCTGACACTTCCTCTGGAATGCTTCTCCTCTACCAGACACACTACCTGCCATTTGGATTTGTCTTGGAAATGCTGAGGTTTGAATCTAGGGCCTGGACCTTCATCCTCCTCATTTTCTATTTTGAGCCAGGGTCTCACTGAGTTGCCTAGACCGTCCTTGAACTCACTCTATAGCCCAGACTAGCCTTGAACTTACAATTCTGCGGCCTCAACCTCCAAAGTAGCTGGGATTATGGGCCTGCGCCACTAGGTCTAGCTTCTCTCCTCGGTTCTTGATGTCCAAATCATATGTCTTTAAGCCCCTGCTCAAATATGTTTTCCTAGTCTTCCTCATTCAGTTGGATTAAATATTTTTTAGAATCATACTCCATTCCTTTCTTTGGTCCAAACAAGCAATTATATACTTAGTTCGTACTGTGTATAGGAATATGTTAGTTCTGGGCACAGTGGAGTAAGGAAATGATGTGTTCCCTACCCCTGCATATCCAGCAGTCTAATACCAATTTCCAATGCATGTGGCCCCTTCACATCCATGTGTTCTACATGCATGGAGTCAATCTACTGTAGATCAAAAGTATTTGGGAAAAGATTGCATTTGTATTGAATATGTAATTTTTTTCTTATTATTATTCCCTAAGCAATATAGCCTAACAACTACTTTTACTACATTATGGGGTATAAGTAATATACAGATGGTCTAAGGTATACAGGAGGATGTCCACAGGTTACATTCAAGAACTGGCCTGATATGCCAAGATGCCACAACTGATGTAATGATCACTTCTTCGTGTCCCTGTCCTTTGACTCACAGGCACGTCCATGCTGTTCTCTTGGAGCGAGTTGCTGGCCCGGTGGCAGCTGGTTGGTTGAGATTCTGTGACAGATCGTGTTGACAAACCAACAGTCACGGCCAACCGTCTCATCCTTTTCCAACTCCCACTTTAGGAACAGCACCATGTTCTGAACAAAGAAAGAGGTAAGCAGAGGGCTGCTGAAGGATCCTAGGAAAGTCCTTGTTCCCCCAATTATAGAGGCAGAAATGTGTGGGGTCCGCCTTTCCCACCAGCCTCCCTTCCTGCCTTAAGCACAGCTTACTTGGAGCGGCAGCGCCCACTCAGACAGCACTAAGCAACATCTCACCCCATGACTCTTCAATGCAGAAAAACCAAGTAGCTTAGCGAAACTGAGAGTCATAGCGGGCCCTACATGTCTAAAGGGGATTCAAACAACCCCAAGAACCATCCTGAAACAAACTAATCCTAAGAAGCTGAAAAGACCCTTTGAAAACCTTAGTCACAGCCAGGCACGGTGGCACACGCCTTTAATCCTAGTACTCAGGAGACTACGTAGTGAATTCCAAGTCGGCCTTAGTCAAAGTTTCTGCGTGCTGCCATCATTGTAGACAGGATTCCTGTTCGCATGGGGCTGGAGTTCTGGAGGAAACAGATGACAATCAACATTAAATAACTTTAGATCGTGATAAGTGGTGACAGTATCGGGACAAAGAATGATTGCATGAGGGTCCTGAGGAAGCTGCAGCTTAACCTTGCTCAATGATGAAAGAGAGCCAGTCATACAAGAGCTACTGTAATGGTCTGTGTTGACTGTCAACTTGACAGGGCCTGGTTCACCTAGAAAACCAGCCTCTCTGAGGATGTCTGTGAAGGATTTTCTAGATTAGGTTAACTGAGGTGTGAAGATCCACCTTAACTGTGGGTGGCCCACTCCACAGGCTGGGGACCTGGGCTGTGTGAAGGAACAGAGCAGGCTGAGCAGCAGCATCCATCACTCTCTGTTTCTTCACCGTGGACTGAATGCGAGCAGCTGCCTCCAGCTCCTGCCGCCATGCCTTCCCCACCTTGATGAGCTGGGACCTCCCTCAAGCTGCCTCTCCTCGGGTATTTGGTCACAGCAATGAGAAAATAATGAAGACAGTTAGGGAGAGACACATTCGTCACAGAGAGACAATCAATGCAATGGATGTGAGTCGGGGACAAACGTGCGGTGTCAGAGGAGCAGACAGGCAGCTAGCACACGTGTGGCACAATGAGTAAAAAGAAAACTTGGGGGCTGGAGAGATGGCTTAGCGGTTAAGCGCTTGCCTGTGAAGCCTAAGGACCCCAGTTCGAGGCTCCGTTCCTCAGGACCCACGTTAGCCAGATGCACAAGGGGGGTGCACGCGTCTGGAGTTCATTTGCAGTGGCTGGAGGCCCTGGCGCGCCCATTCTCTCTCTCTCTCTCTCTCTCTCTGCCTCTTTCTCTCTCTGTCTGTCGCTCTCAAATAAATAAATAAAAATGAACAAAATCTTTAAGAAAAAAAAAGAAAAGAAAAGAAGACTTGGCAGGAGACAAGGTCAGGAAGGCAGTGGTGGGACTGTGCACGGATGACCAAGCACCGTGCCAAAACCAGACTCACACAAAGTTCTTAAAGAGGCCACATGAGGGTGTCTACCAGTGGCCGTGAGCAGTGTGAGCAGGTGTGGGACGTTTCCACTGCGTGCAGAAAGCAGGCAGAGGGGGTAGGGACTTCTCAGAGAACTAGACAGTAAGTTAGCAAGCAGCCAGAGGTGAGAGTGGGTCTACTGAGACCACAGACAGAGCTGACAAGTGATCGGTCCCAGCGACACTTAGCGACACATTCCTAGCTGAAAGGACAGAAGATTATTCCACTGTTTCCTCCCCGAATCTTCTGTTTTCCTGGCTGTTTTCTCTGGCATGTGGAGAAGCCCCTTGTCGGAAACAGACCTGCTGAGAAACAAGCTTGTTCTCTCGTTGCCTCCTGTCAATGGCACTAGCAATACGGAACGCCACATTTCCTGCCATAGTGTCTCTGAGCATGGAAAAAGCTAGAATAGATCATTTGAGATCCCTGAAGCACAGGGTAAAGCCATGAAGTCAGGAGGGCATGTTTCCTATGTGCTGTGTATCTGCAGGCAGCTTCTGGTGTGGAAGACATTTGTCAGACAGACCTGGGATACTCCTGAATGGTAACTGTCACTTAACCGTCTGAGAGTCCAGAGAATAAGGGTTCCGTCTGCTCTGCTCAGAACTCTACTGTCTGGCACACCGTGAGCACCCAACGTAAATGTGGTAGATAAGTAATGCTCAAAAAAAAAAAAACAGTAAACACATCTAAGCAAAGTAACTATCATTTGTTCACTCCAAGTTCATTTTTGGAGTATCCACTGGGCTAGAAGCTGGAAATAGACAGAGTGAGACACAGACCTTCTAGGGAGCAGAGGCCTTCAGTACAGAGTGAAGAAGCAATGCCCGGGGAAGCATCTCTCTGCACGCTCTGGTAAGCAAGTACTGTGGGCCTCAGGAGTTATTAGTAAATAGAGAGAAGGCCAAGGGAACCCTAAGGTGCTTCTGAGTACAGCTGAACCTGAGAGGTTTGTATGTGTTTTGTTGTTGTAGATAAACCCTAACACGTTTATGCAGAACATTTGAGGTTCAAATTCCATACCTAAACTTTTATTTATCTAGATCAGTAGTCTTCAACTTGGAGTGATTTTTTCCTCCTGGACACATTTCTGATGGTCACAAGTGGCTATCTGCTTCTGCAGTTACGTAAGAGAGGCCAGGAGTATTGCTAGACATCCTACAATGAACAAGGCAGACTCCCACAATTACACAGTCTAAAATGTCTAAGAATTCATGATCTATAATAAAAGGAAAATCATACAATACCACACAAATAAAAGCAAACACATCACTTAATCAGGATTCTGCTAATGTAATTAATGTCATGTAATTAGCCACTACTAAGCACACATATAAAATTTTTATTAATTTTGATGACTATGAATAGTTTTATATGACAGTTCAAATAAATTAATTAGGCAGTCCTAACAATACGTATCAAATCCAGAGTCTCAAGAAAACACTGCTTGACTAGAATTCCATATTGAAAAATATCATACTGAAGTCTAAATTGTGAAGTTTTTTGGTTTTTGTTTTTGTTTTTGTTTTTATAATTTTCAGCTTCTAACATGAAAAGGCTTAGCCTGATCTTTTTGGGTTTAAAATTACATTACATGGTCATATGTTCGGCATCCTTTACTGGAAATGTTTGTTCCCTATAGGAAGTTTATAACTTGTAAAAGGAGTTTTATGCAGAATACAAATTGGGAGTATTACACAGCTACCTCTTGAGGACACTGAGTTGTGCAAACAACATCGCTTTATCTGACGTCGTGGCTTTTGATTGGTCAATCTGTACACCTTAGGGCTGTCTGGAATTAGAGTACAGGGACATCACTGTCGTGCCCCAGCTGCTGCAGAAAGCTACTGGAAGAGAGAAAGATTTATGAGTATTTGGGTTATACTGAACTGAGGATACGGGAGCAATACAACGGGGAGCCTGGTGGCTCGAAATTGTAGGCATTATGCAAAAAGAAAATGCAGAGTTGGGTGTCGAGGGAGTCCTCCAAAAGCAATAGGGCATCTTTGTAAAGTCTCCAAAGAATAAATTTAACAGTTATTAAAGAACACCACCCTGTTGTTGCAGACACTGAACTTTATGTCACCAGAAGGGATACAGGGATTTTCAAGAAAACATCTGTCATTTAATAGTGATAGTGACCTCGGCACTGACAAGCAATTCAAATCCCAGCTGAGTAGAATGATTTAACCCCTTAGCAGGTTATTGGGATTCCTGTCAGTTGAAGACCTTTGATGCCAATAGAGAAAAATCATTAATAACTATGACTAATTCTGTTAGATCAGGCATTCATTATTTCCTTTCAATTCTATCTGATACTGAGATCTTGATTTTGTTAATCTTAACCAAAAGCTACACAAACTTTGAAATGAGTAGAAACAAATGTCATCTTCAAAGTAAGTTATGAAAAATCAAATTAACTCAAAATAAAAAAAAATGTTAAGACCTAAATGTCTATATTAACTTTACATAAGGATTCACCAAACCAGTTTTTGTTTTACTCTTTTTTCTTTAAGAAAAAGAGAGAGATGGGCTGGAGAAATGGCTTAGCGGTTAAGCGCTTGCCTGTGAAGCCTAAGGACCTCGGTTCAAGGCTCAGTTCCCCAGGACCCACGTAAGCCAGATGCACAAGGGGGTGCAAGCATCTGGAGTTCATTTACAGAGCATGGAATGTCTGGTGTGCCCATTCTCTCTCTCTCTCTCTCTCTCTCTCTCTGCCTCCTTCTCTCTGTCGCTGTCAAATAAATAAATAAATAAATAAAATTAACAAACGAAAAAGAGAGAGAATTGGAATGCCAGGGCCTCAGTCACTGCTATCAAACACCAGATGCTTGCGCCACCTAGTGCACATGTGTGACCTTGCGCTTGCCTCACCTTTGTGTGTCTGGCTTATGTGGGATCTGGAGAGGGATCAAACATGGGTCCTTAGGCTTCACAGGCAAGCGCCCTAACCACTAAGCCATCTCCATAGCCCACTTGCTTTACTTTTATCTGTAGTTAAACATAAATAAATAAACTCTGATTTTAGGCAACAGTAGGAAAACCAAAATATTTAGAGCCAGCCAAACACCCAGCAGTACTAGGTATTTGTTCACACTCATTTCACCTCTGTAGCAATCCTGCAAGGAAGGCAACATCATCTTCATTTTATAGATGAAAAAAACTGAGGCTTTTGCTTAGATTTTTTTTCCCAGAATGGGACAGAATAAGCAAACAGTAGCTGGGAATAGCAGGAGGGAAATGTCTGTTGACTCCCAAGGCTAATAACCTGTTACACTGTGCTGCCATAAGAAACCACATATGTGCCAGGAACATGAATGCTAAACTCCATCACTTGAAGGTATAAGCACCAGGAGTAGACCATGAGGTCCTCTCAGCACCGTACGACACATCTAGTTGTTTACCTGACCACAACATTTCCATGACCCACAGGCAGTACCAGCTTACCGTTACTGATTTAGCATCTCCCTCATGTAAACTCTCAATTCTAGGCCTGACTTATCTCAGGGAGTAGAATCAACATCTATCATGTCTCAAAGAATAATAAGGAAATATACAAAGGGTCTTAAGGAAATATGTAAAAACTGTTAGTAGTGCTGTTACCTAAGTGACTGGATTCTGTATTTCTAAAAATACTTTATTTCTATTTATTTATTTATTTATTTATTTATTTGAGAGAGAGAATGGCAGATAGAGAGAAAGAGAATGGGCACATAAGGGCCTCTAGCATTGCAGACAAACTCTAGACACATGTGCCACCTTGTGCATCTACGTGAGTCCTGGGGAATGAAACCTGGGTCCTTTGGCTTTGCAGGCCAGCACCTTAACCACTAAGCCACCTCTCCAGTCCAGATTCTGTGGGGTTTTTTTAAATTCTTTATGTTTCTGTTTCAAGACTTTTAAAACATTTATCACTATAACATAATTATAAAAATCAAACCACATATAATGTACCACAACACAAATGCCTGAGGAGGAAAGTCCTCCTCACAGGTAAACACAATTTGTATATCCTTTCATTTTTTTCTATGTGAATATATCATTTCTTACACAGTGTGTAAAAATGATAGCATGGAATCAGTATATTTACATATAGATAGATTTTCCTACATAGAATTTTAATACATACATTATACTATACCTTGCCTTGTCTTCCTTTTAACAGTATATTGGAGATTTTTCCAAGTCAAAACATATGGTCTTCACATACTTTCTAGAGGCCACAATGCATGCAATTGTGATGGCTGTACCATAATTTAATTATTACCCTTGTGCTGAATAGTTAGGTTGTTTCCAAGTTCTCATTACTACAAGTCATGCTGCAAAGACCAGCCTCATATGTATACTCTTTCAGAAATTCTCACACCAAAATAATTTTCCCTATATTTTTATCATTTTTGATGTTTAGATGCATCTCACCACTGATGGTGGACTATGTACAAATCTTTTGCACATCTCCTTGTAAGAATATTTTTTTTAAATTCACTTCAATACAGCCTCCATACATATCAGATTTGAAGTAATATAGTTATCTTTCATTCATTAGTACTTTGGACATTTCAATTTGAAGAAATACCTGGATATTTACAGGTGTGGCTGCTGGATTGAAGGGCAGGTGCCTCCTAGAGTTTACTAGATGCATCCAAGTTGCCCACCACATCTTGCAAAAGCATTGTTTTCTTCACCAATAGTGATTACAAATCTCTGAAATCAATTCTTATATTGATAAACCTAAGAAACTATTGACTTAATGTGCTCTTTTCTCTCTTACATGTATTAACAAGTATTTTCCCCTTCTGTTAAATTTCTTTCAATTTTGTTCATGGTGTCTCTCACCCTACAATGCTATTTCCTTTCTTTCTTTCTTTCTTTCTTTCTTTCTTTCTTTCTTTCTTTCTTTCTTTCTTTCGGGTTTTTTGTTTGTTTGTTTGTTTGTTTGTTTGTTTTGTTTTTCGAGGTAGGGTCTTGCTCTCTAGCCCAGGCTGACCTGGAATTTACTATGTAGTCTCAGGGTGGCCTTGAACTCACATCAATCCACCTACCTCTGCCTCCCAAATGCTGGGATTAAGGGTGTGTGCCACCACACCCAGCTGCTACAATACTATTTTCTTTGAGGCAGGGTTTCATATAGGCTATGCTGACCCCAAACTCACTATGTAGCCTAGACTAACCTTGAACTCATGATCCTCCTGGCTCAACTTCTCAGGTGCTCAGGTGCTTCTCAGAAATAGATCACTAAGCCTAGGTTTTGCTTCCATTTCTTTTTAGTGGAATAAATTCATCACTTGTTCCTTAGGACTTTTGAGGTGTATATTTTGCTTAGAAAGTTCTCTATTCCAAAATTGTTTTTGTACATTTCATTTTACTTCTGCATAGCATTTTAGGACTTGTATTTTGTTTAACCCTCAAGCCACTTCAAGTTCACATTTGTGCATAGTGTAATACAGGCATCTGTCTTCTCTCAGTGTGGCTGTTTTATTGTCTCCAGCCATGATTTTAACATATATTATGAATCCATTTCTTTTAATTTTTAGTTTTACTTATTTATGAGACAGAAAGAGAAAGAGTGTGTGGGTGCACCAGAACTTCTTGCCACTCCAAATGAATACCAGACATATATGCCACTTTGTGCATCTGGATTTATTATGGGTCCTGGGGAATCAAACCCAGGCTGGTAGGCTTCGCAAGCAAGCCACAATTGACATCTCCCTAGTCCCTTCTTTTATTTTTAATAACAAGCTTTTTCAAAGTATTTCCGTGTATTTGTGTGTGTGTCCATGAGCAGACACACATGTGCCATACATGCACATGAATGTCAGAGGACACCTTTGAGGTGTGCATGCTCATCTTTGACACAAGGTCTCTTGCCACTGCAGACTGCAACTGTCAGACTTGCTGGCCCTTGAGCTTCAGATTCTCCTGGTTCCACCTCCCGCTGTGGTGGGCATCTTGGGATCACAGATACATGCGCTGCACCCTGCCGGACATAGGTGCTGGGTAATTGAACCCAGGAAGGCAGGCTTTGCAACCAAGAGCCTTTAATTGCTAAACCATCTCCCCAACTTGGAATCTATTTACTATGTCACTGACATATGTAACATCTATGTAACGTTCTCTTTGTATCACTTTAGCTCTCTTGCCCTCCTTGTTCTGTGAATTAACTTTGCACGTAGATTTCTGAAACAGCGACTTGGCACACACGACCTCAGTTTCCATTCTTCTTAAGGAGCCCCTCGTGTATCTACTTCCTTCACATTAAAGCATTCAGCCTGGAGGGAGGCTCTTAAGACTCAACAAACTCATAAAAATCTTACAAGAGCCGGGCGTGGTGGCGCACGCCTTTAATCCCAGCACTCCGGAAGCAGAGGTAGGAGGATTGTGGTGAGCTCAAGTCCAGCCGGAGAGTACATAGTGAATTCCAGGTCAGCCTGGGCTAACAAAACCAAAACCTTCTAAGATCCAGAAGGCCCTTCCCTGAAGGTTATATAAGTAGTCAACAAATGCTAGGGAGAGGATATTATCCACCTGCGTCAAGTTCACAGCAATGGTACAGAGAATTCCAGGGTCCCAGCTTCCTGGAGTCCCACCCATGCCTGGCTGGGTTTTCCAGTGATGAAGCTAGCTGCCTTTGAGCACCTACACTCCCAGTACACTCACTGGTTCACAATGCTAGAGACTTTGGTGGGATTGTTGATGTATCTCCATTGCCCTATCTGAGATGAACAAGCATTCGTCTGCATCTCCCCAAAGCTGTACAATAGAACCCTACAGAAGAACTCCTGGTTTTATACTTGATACAGGATCCCACAGAAAACACTTCTTGCCTTCCTAGCATCTATGTGCATTTGTGTAGCTGTTAAGCAACAGGATGAATGTAGAAAAACACGTACAGGGCTGGAGAGATGGCTTAGCGGTTAAAGTACTTACCTCCGAAGCCTAAGGACCCAGGTTCGATTCTCCAGGTCCCACGTAAACCAGATGCACATGGTGGCGCCTGCATCTGGAGTTCATTTGCAGTGGCTAGAGGCCCTGGTGCTCCCATTCTCACTTTCTCTCTCTCTCTCTCTCTCTCTCTCTGTCCTTCTCTCTGTCTCTAATAAATAAATAAATATATCAGAAAAATAAAATAAAAAAACACGTACAGCCTGTGGGAATTTTTCTTAAAGTGAAGCATTATCTTTTCTCCCTCTCCACCTGCTGTTCCATAGACAGCTGGAGATAATGTTTTTAAGATAGCAGAGCAAGATAAAGGGAGCCTGAGTGCTAACACTGTGAAGTGCCCATCAGCCCCCCACTGCCCATGGGGACCTCATGAGGCATCACAACCTTCCTTAAACCACTGATTACTTCTTAACTTTTTCTACAGTGAACATTAAAACAATTGGGGTGGAAAGTAATTGACTTACCCGAAGGTAACATATAGACAATTGTTTGTTAGACCAAGATATAGAATGCTGCTTTATTTATCCAGGTATTTATATCCTTTACTAGAATGCATTATTCTTCACATATGAACCATACATTGTTCAAATTTATTCCTACAGTATATAATTCTGACTTTTGTTTCAAATGGGATTTTTTTTAGATTGCATTTCCAACTGGCCAAAGCTAGTCTATAAAAAATGAGAGATTTTCATGAGGGACAGTATACTACACAAAACTACCTATTATTTCCAATGGATCTTCAGCAGATTCTTTGGATGTTCTGCCTCCATCATCACACTGCCTGACTCTACATTTTTATCTAACATTTCTCAGGGTTGCATGGTCCTTGGAGGCATTGTCTGGACCCTGACTTGAGCCTGAATGTTTGCAGAGCCTCTTTGGCAGCAGTCCTTGGTTATGGTGATAGTTTCCTTCTGGTCCTAGCCTGACAAAATTTATTTATTTATTATGAGAGAAAGAGGCAGAGACAGAGAGAGAACGAAAGGGGGCGGGGAATGGGCATGCCAGGGCCTCCAGCCACTGCAAACGAATTCCAGATGCATGCGCCCCCTTGTGCATCTGGCCTATGTGGGTCCTGGAGAATCGAACCAGGATCCTTTGGCTTTGGTAGGTGAACGCCTTAACTGCTAAGCCATCCCTTCAGCCCTTTGCCTGACAAAATTTAAACTTAAAATAAGTGTTAAATTTTAGGAAATGTTTTCCTGGCATCTATCATAATACACTGGGGCTGGAGAGATGGCTCAGCAGTTAAAGGTGCTTGCTTGTGAAGGTTGCCAGCTCAGTTTCTCCCCAGCCCCCACATAAAAGCTGATGCAAATGTCTCTACCTAAGGAAGTCGTCAATAAAAAGTGTTTAGATTATCATGCAGTTGTTCTCCATTTAATGTTTTTAAGTTATAGTGCTAGGTTTCCCAATGGACTATTGATGGATTATGGTGCATTCAGTGGATGAACCCTACTTTGTCATTAGGATTTAATTGGTAACTTTCCCATTGTTATATCTGTTCCTAAGAAAGATTGTGATCTATAGTTATCTTTGAGAGACAATTTTCTGTATCTGACAACTTCAGAGATCTGTGTTAAAATACGTAGCTATGATTACAAATGTGCCACTATCTCCTTATCTAACCAAGTTTCACAACATGATGTGATGCCTCATGAGGTTCCCATGTCCTGGGTAGTTTTATAATAGTTCACTGTAAATCCTGGCATGTTCTCAAACTGCTAAGATGTCCTTACAAGTTGACTTCAGACTGAGTTTTAATTTCAAAATAGGGCTGGAGAGATGTCCCAGTGGCTGGAGGCACTCGTCTGCATAGCCTGCTGGCCCGGGGTTCAATTCTCAGTACCTACGTAAAGCCAGATGCACAAGGGGCACGTGCATCTGGAGTGAGTTTACACTGGCAAGAGGTCCTGGCATACCCATACTTTCTCAGATTAAACTTTTTTAAAAAATTAAAAATTAACCTCCTTCAAAATTTTAAAACCAACAGCACTCTCTAGCAGCATAATGCATATATGACACTTGAAACAAAATAATGTATTTTTGAGCCGGGCGTAGCGGCGCACGCCTTTAATCCCAGCACTCGGGAGGCAGAGGTAGGAGGATCGCCGTGAGTTCAAGGCCACCCTGAGACTCCATAGTGAATTCCAGGTCAGCCTGGGCTAGAGTGAGACCCTACCTCGAAAAACCAAAAAAAAAAAAATAATAATAATAATAATGTATTTTTCTAATAGTTTTTTAATGTATTTTGACAATTTTCTCTTTATTCTAGTAAAGAAATCCTTTTTGGATTTATTCTGCATGATTCCTTTATGCTATTTTTGTTGAGCATTTGACCTTTTGCTGATTTTCTTTAGAAAAAATATCCCTTTTTACTTTTTTTGTTTTGACCTTCTGGAACTCCTATAGACACATATTCATTTTTTCAAATTAACTTATTGGATGAGAAGCACGTGGTGCTGGGAGTGTAGCTCTGCTGGCAGAGTGCTTACGTAGCACACATAGGTCCTGGGTTCTATCCCCAGCACTATGTAAATTGGGCATGGTGGCACACAGCTATGATACCAGCACTGGGGAAGTGGAGACAGGAGGATCAGAAGTTAACGGGTGCTCAACTACTCAAGGCCACACTAGGCTACAGGAGAGACCCTGTCTGAAATCAAATAAAACTAGGTAAATTAGGTAATGTAAATTTACAAGTGTGCATAAAGTCTGTCAATCTGCCTTCTAAATACCAACGTTTATGCCTGCTAATTACTGCTATTCTCCACTTTGATCAGAGACGCTTCTTTCTGCAGTGGGACGTGGTTTCTGGAGACACTCCATAACTGGACAAAGTTTTAAGAATACGGGACAGCTAAGTGCTTACCTGTAAACGAGACATCTATATCACTTCCCCAAGGCTCGGGGGACACTGCACAGAGAGGGCAGATAAACGTAAGAGCCTGAGAGAATACAGAGGAGTGCTGTGGAATACTGTCTGCAGGATACGACATGGTCATCACACACAGGAACTCACAGCCCAGGTCACCTGTATGCACAAGACCTGCGTAAGCCTGGGTCAGTCCGCATTACGTCATGAATGGAGGAGGGCTCAGGAGGCCCCACCCTCCCTGAGGAGCTTCTGGCAAGTTAATGGTTGCTGGGGGAGGGAAACAGTGCTTTTCAGTGGTGTGGCTACTGGTAAGTTGGCTGTGCTCGGGTAAATAACCACCACCCATGCTAATGCAAGCAACCCTTCAACTCTGAGTCAACAACAACAAAGATGTAAAAGAAGGGGGACCAGTTGGGAAGAAGGGATTCAGTTGGAGTGGAAGGATAAGAAGATAATGGGGGGAGGGGTGAATGTGATCAAAATACCTATGTATAAAATCAATACATTTAAATCTTAAAAATACCACTTATGTGCCTGGAACTGTAATATATCAGTATATATGGCTCCTAACCTCAGAAAGTTCAATTTTAAGTGGATGGTGATCTCTCCTGGATTTTTCAAGAAAAGATAGCCAACGCTGGCCTTGAACTAGCAATCCTCCCTGCCTTTGTCTCTTAAGTGCAGATATTAAGGGAGCAGATGTTCACCACTATGCCCAGTTTTCTGTATGTTATGTCTTTGAGAGAAACAGGTCTTCCACACCTTTTTTTCATCATCTTCATTGACTGGATCTTTTCCTGTAAATTCCTTTAGCTTCAAACTCATGCTCAGTGATGTCTCATCCATGTCTATTCTTCTAATCTACCTTAGACATTATTTTCCCACTAGTTCTGAGGAATTTTCCCATAAATTTCCATAGTGGACCATAACTCCGAAAATCTAGAAGATTAAGATGGCATACTATATTACAGTTGCATGTAAAACCCTAATCAATTCTAAACAGCAATAGTATATATATATATATATATATATATATATATATATATATATATATATATATATCCCATTTAAAACATTGACTGGGGGCTGGAGAGATGGCTTAGCAGTTAAGCATTTGCCTGTGAAGCCTAAGGACCCCGGTTCAAGGCTCGATTCCCCAGGACCTGCGTTAGCCAGATGCACAAGGGAGTGCACGCATCTGGAGTTTGTTTGCAGTGGCTGGAGGCCCTGGAACATCCATTCTCTCTGTCTCTCTCTGCCACTTTCTCCGTCTGTCACTCTCAAATAAATAAATAAACAAAAATTAAAAAAAAAAAACATGGAGTGGGAAGACTAGAGAATTTTCTAATGACTGTAATTTTCTGTATCTTTACTTCATTTACCTCAGCTTAAGCAGAAAAAAAAAAAAAACTGGCATATTCTGATTGCAGGAAAAGCAGTGTTTTATTTTTGTGGTGAGACAAGATCAGAAAGACAATGAAGCCCACGGCCAGTAGGCACTGTTCACGGAAGTTATGAAGACTTTAAGCCTTCTGTTGTAACTGTGTAACACTTGGGACACTGCCACACCATGATGACCCGTATATACATGAAATACACACACACACACACTCTCTCTCTCTCTCTCTCCACATATGCAGTGTTTCCATTCCACAATAGCAAACTGTGTTATGACTATGGTGTAGAGACATTCTGAGCTAGAAACTAAAACATGCAGTGCTTTATAAACCTGGGTTCCCAGGGCTGGGGAGAAGGCTCGCTGGATAAAACCACTTGCTAGTTATGTACTGACAACCTGACTTGGACCTGCTAAAGCTGAATGCAAAACGGCTGTAATTCCAGCATGCCTACAGTGAGACCACAGTGTGGAAGGCGAGGACTCACACCACACACAGGCCATGGCATGTGCGTACGCGCGCGCGCACACACACACACACTCACACACACACACACACAGGATGATTTTTTTTTTTTTTTGGTTTTTCAAGGTACAGTCTCACTCTGGCCAAGGCTGACCTGGATATAGCTTTAGTAAATGATGATTTGAATGCATTACTTCATTCTGATCTGGAACTCTCCAGGGTACTTCATACTGACCGAGTAATTAAGCTCTGTGGTGGTTTCCTTCACACTCCATGCTAGTGCATTTATATCGATGAATTTAATACAAACATTAAAAAGTATACCTAAATATACACAACTTCTATTTTTAAACTAAAAACAAAAACTAGAAAATTCAAAGCCAGTGTTAGAGAAGAATGGGACGGGTCTACTCTGGGCACTTCCAAGGAGACCTCCGAGGAGGCAGGGCCGACTGTGTTTAGCACTGCTGAGACTCTGCCCTTCAGGACTTGCACACTCCATGATTTTATCTGCATGCCAATAGGGATCCAGCTCAGGCAGGCATTATAATTACTAAGTAACATTGAATTGTTAATTTACAATATGAATTGTTGTCAGTCTGGACATTTCTATCAACACAATTACTTGATTTCTTTATCAATTAACATATGTCAAACTACTTGCTTGTAATTCATGCCACTCAACTCGACATTCAAAAATGGTTATACCAGCTAGACCGTGGCATATGTTATAACCCCAGCATTCGCAGGCTGAGGTAAAAGGATAATTGATGCAAGACCATCCTGGGCTGCATGTTGAGAGGCTGTCTCAAAGAAAAAAAACAAGCCAGGCATGGTGGCACATGCATTTAATCCCAGCATTCAGGAGGCAGGTAAGAGGACTCTATGAGTTCAAGGCCAGCCTGAGACTACGTAGTGAATTCCAGGAGAGCCTGGGCTACAGTGAGACCCTACCTCAAAAAGGGGCGGGGGGGGGGCTGGAGAGATGACTCAGTGGTTTAGGGCACTTGCCTGCAAAGCCTAAGGATCCACATTCGATTCCCCAGTACCCACACAAGTCAGATGCACAAGGTGGCGCATGTTGGAGTTCATTTGTTGTGGCTTGAGGCCCTGGCATGCCCATTCTCTCTCTCTCTCTCTCCCCCTCAAATAAATATTTCTTAAAAACTTAAAAATGGTAAATATTTTTTATCACAATACAAAAAGTTTGCCAATATTCAATGTGAGGACAGTTGAGAAGACAAATCAAATGTTAAGCAATACCAAAGATAACCTGCAATGTCTACTTCTACGTAAGAACAATCTTACAAATCAAAGCAGAATTATTTTTGTGTGCCTACATATATATGAGACAAGTTAGTATATGGGAAAATACTAGTCCTATTACTGACTTCACAATAAAGTATTTTAAAATTGTAAAAACAAATTTTATGACAATTCTGCTACAGAGCATTGCAATGCTTTCACAAAATTGTATGGAGAATCCCCCAAACCTCTGCCTACTTACAAATGGGTAGAAGCTCTTGCTTTGACCTGACATCAGAAGTTTGTTTGGAGGTCCTGTTTATGTTCTCACAGAGCACTCACTGACCGTCACTTTTACAGTCATCTGGATGCTTTTCCAAAGGCAGCCTGGGTGGTGCCCCCAAGTCCACCTTTACAGAAGTTTACGAACTGCTTCCTTTCTAACATTTAAGTTGACCTTATGGGGACGAGTCAGACGAGGATAGCTAACAGGCCTGTGTAAGGGGAAGAACTTCGTAAATAACAAGAGAAGGTCACTCCAGCGTGAGCAGAATGGCATGACATAAAGCTGTAAAGGTAAGCCACAAGCAATCACCACAAGAGTTTGGACTGAAGGTTAAATAAAAGACAAGCATTATCTGAATTACACTTTTAACAGATTGCTGTATTTCTGGGTGGGAAACCAGGTCTAGCAGAACAAATGAAAAACAAGACTCATTAAGGAGCCATGTCAATAGTCCAGCAAAGATGACGGTGACCTGAGCCACGCTGGTAGCAGCACAGACAGAAGAGTGGGCCAATACATCTAGAAAACAAAACAGACTTTCTAGTGGACCAGAGAGAGGAATGAGTACAGACAGTCCCTATGCATTTGGTTTAAACCGTGGATAATAAATAAATTTCTCTGGTTATGCTAACTACACTATCTCTCTTGTTAATTAAGAAAACAATACTTAGAAAACAGAAGGCAGAAGGTTATTAGAGTTGTTATATAAATCCTTATTACAAAAGTAAATAACATACAAACACTAAAGATTATAAAAATTAATCTCCATGCAAACTGAACTGCAAATCTACAATCATCCAATGGAAAACACATACATTTGAATTTCTAAAAATATAACTATTACTTGCAAATAAGCTGATCTGTGTAAAAGCTCATTCCTAACTCCCATTCTAATTACCCCTTAGAGGTTAGGGCACAGGTTTTTGTTATGTATGACTCTCCTTCAAATCAGAATTAGATCTCCAGACATTCCATTTAAAAACTTCCAACAGTGCCAAAAGAACCAAGTAGAAACCACCACCCAGAGAAGTCCACTATTATTTTACCTTAGCATGGCCACAAAAATTTTAAAATAAAGGAGTAACAAGAAGGTTAAGTCATGTTCTCCTGAAAATCTGAACTCCTAAGCAAAAACGTCTCCTAAATATAGACTGCTAAATAAGATCCAAGTTTTCTAATCTTCAATTAACCTTCTTGTATTTAGCTCCAAGTGACTGTAACTAGATCTAAAGTCTATCACATTTTTCCCATCTTAAAGGTAAGCTAACCTAGTTCACTATAAAAATCTGTAATATTCCAGAAAAATCTACTTTTAAAGTTCTTGTTTAATACAAAATGAGAAATTATCTCTGAAATTCTACAAATAAATGCCCATGTATTAATGCTTTATTGCATAACTTTACCCATTCAATACCGTATAGTTAAGAAGTTAATTTCATTAAAATATAGCACCCCCTCCCCAGGCAGCCAAACAGGCCATACTAAAATTCAGAGAGCACAGCTCTGAGTTGATAGTCACAAAGGCTCAGGATATGTAAGAGGCAACTGCTTGTCAGTTATACATGCATATGATCATTTGAAAATAAGTGACTTAAAAACAGATCATCTGTCAGTCTCAGGTTCTCTTGTTGGATATGTAGGTACACACGCCATAACATTAAAAGGGAGAGAAATATGTGAAAGAACAACTTTTTAAAAAAAAAAAAGGATTGAGTCTTGGTTTTTCAGGGAAAAACAGACATGACAAAAGAACTAACACACTTCTCAGTAAATTATTTGTATTAAACTGTATTTTCAGGAAGATTTCAAGATTTGACATAGTCACAGAGAAAAGGAACAGACTAAACTAGTATAAACAAGGTCAGTTACAGATTGACCTTTGAAATGTTAAAAAATATATTTTAGTCACACTTCTTAAAATATGATTGAGAAAAAGTGTTTGATTCAAGTCTTCTCAATCAGCTTGAAATACCTGTGAGCTAAATTCATACATTAAGGCAAATATTGATTTTAAATACTCAGTTTAATTGATGAACTATTTAACTTGCTAAGCAAAGGAGAAGATTTTTTGTGAAAAAAAAAAAAGAAAGAAAAGAAAAAGAAAGTATTTTATTGCTACAAAGGGAACTGTGTACACAAAATGCCTTTAGGCCAGCATAACACTAATTGTTATCTAATGTAAAAAAAAAAATACACAGAGCACAGAATATTTTCCCAACTGATCTCTTCTAGGATAAGTATTCAAAAAATCAATGCACACTAATGGTTCACTCCCAAGAGCAGCATTTAAGTTCAAATAACTAGAACAGACGCCAGAGCAATACATATCTATTATCCTTAACACCAATAAGGTAACAAAAACTAAGCTTAAAAATTATACAAACAATTTATCATACCTCAGTTTGGATCTATAAAAACTAAACTGAAAGCCTTACCTTCATTTTATTAAACAGGTGTCAAGCATTTAAAAATCATACAAAAATTGTAATATGTGGAATGCATGCAACATGGGTGTCAACTCATATTTTAAGCTATTAAAATTCTGACTCTTTTCCACAGTACAACACAAATTAAAAGCTCCTTTAAGATCTAGTGCCTACATTTAATTTTCATCAGGTTGCTCAACAGGAAAGTCAGCAGACTCTTCTTTTGTTTCTTCTACCTCCACTCCTTCCTCCCCTGCTCCCTCTGCTTCTCCCCCCACTCCATCCTCCCCAACTGCCGCGGTCTCCTCCCCCGCTTCTCCCTCTGCTTCGGCCTCTGCCTCTCCCTCGGCTTCTCCCTCTGCTTCTCCCGCTTCCTCTACTTCTTCTGTTTCTGCCACTTCCTCTACTTCTTCCTCTTCTTCATCCTCCTCTTCATCAAGGGGTTCATCAATCTTTTCTTCATCCTCCTCATCTCCTATTTGCTGATCCTGAGAATGATCTTGAGGTTCAAAAGGATTCTCTCCCTGAAAACAAGAGAAAAGGCTTCTAAAATAAACACATTCATGTTTACATCAGCAATACTTGTGTCATGAGGAAATTATGCTATGTGAAGCTTTTTCACTTATGACAAGCCTATTAAAGTATACACTTCATACCAATATGTGTATATAATTTATTGAAGTAATTACATTACATTCCATAAACTAGAGCACAAAAAACCATATTTTCTTTACCGAATTTTTTAAATCATACATAAAAGAACAAAAAGAAATACATGGCTATTAGTACAAACAAAACAAAAACAGATGATGCAGATGCTGTATTCTACTTAATACAACTATTCAACACACTAGTACGGTAGAATCCCTTTAAAACTGAAATAAAAATCAAGTGGCTGTTTTAGCCACTAGATACCATGTCATACTCCACATTAAAAGACATGTTAGCCAGACGCACAAAGGTGACCCAAGTACAACGTCACACATGACCACTAGGTGGCACAGGTGTCTGGAGTTCAATTTCAGTGGCTAAGGCCCTGCCAAATTCTCTCTCTCTCTCTTTCTCTTTCTAAAAAAAGAAAAAAAGAAATCAATAAAAGACTAGATAAATCTTTAATTCAGTAAACATCCTCACAAGTAGAATTTTATCTTAGTAATTATGTATCTGGGTTGAGTCTTATATAAACTGGAACACATCAGGAGACTATATTCATATTTAGGAAATAATGAGGTAGTGAAGCTTACTATGCAGGAATGTATTGAAACTGATGCTGCCCTTCAAGATGAACCAGACAGGAATGCGCAGGATGAACTGCAGTACTGTGGTGGTTTACATGTTAAATGTCCCCCATAACCTGCTGGGTTTGTGATTAAGCTAGAGAGATAGCTCACCAGTTAAAGGCACTTGCTTGTAATTAAGCCTCATACTCAGTCCCTAGCTGGTAGAGCCTTTGGGAGTCACAGCCTTCCTGCACGAGGTGTGTCCTTGAGATCTTATAGTCCAGCCCCACTTGCTAGAGCTAAGCCAGCTACTCTTCTTCCTCACTTCTGATGTGGAGATGTGACACCCTGCTGTCTCTTCTGCTATGCTTCCCCACCATGATGAAACTTCCCTCTAAAGTAAAAGCAAGAAATAAACCCTTTCCTTCCATAAGCTGTTCCTGGCCAGCAACAAGAAGGTAAGTGCTACAAGCAGTAAGAGAAGGAACAACTGTGACGTGCATCTCAGTGGTACAGCACAGGCTCAAAAGGCCTGTGTTCAATCTCAAGAAGGAAGAGAGGAAGGGGAAGAAGGGGAAGGGAGGAGAGAGGCTAGTAAAGGTTATCCGGTAAGCCTAAAGAGGAATGTGGAAGGGTGGTCACAGCATTAACAGAACAGGAAAACTAGACTGAGGAGAGGGGAAGTGAGAGCACACTATACACAGTTAGAAATGTCCAAGAGACATCAATAAGTTTGCAATTCCAAAAGAACTGTTCAAAGTTAGGTATTAGCGCTCATGAACTGCTACACAGAGCTCACAGTATAGTTGAAGTCGCTGGGCTAAAGGAGTAAATCAGAGACAAGAATGAAAACTCAGAAGCAGGCCTACACATGCAGTAGCATTAGTAGAGAAGGACTGCTCAGTGCAGAGGAACTCACAATACTAAAATATTCTGTCAAAATAGTGTCAAGAGTAAGTGACAGATCAGCAATGTCACATAAGGCAAACAGATAAAAGCGGAAAAGCGCTGAAACAAGTCTTTCAAGCCAATCATTATTAAAGATGAATGACTGTTCTTGAGGAACTGCTTTCACATGTTTAAAATAACAGTGTATTAATTTTTAAACCTGCTACATATGATAATTGGGTCACTGATAATATTAAAAAGAGCAATTTTTAAAAAATATTTTATTTATTTATTTAGAAAGAGAGGCAGATAGAGAGAGAGAGAATGGGAGCTCCAGAGCCTCTAGCTGCTGCAAACAAACCCCAGCCGGATACAGCACCTTGTACATCTGGCTTTATGTGGGTCCCAGGCAATTGAACCTGACTCCTTCGGCTTTGTAGGCAACCACCTTAACTGCTAAGCCATCTCTCCAGCCCCCAAAGGATCAATTTTTAAAGTATGGTGTAAGCAAGCACCTTTAACTGCCGAGCCATCTCTCTGGCCCTAAAATAGTATGACATAAGTGGGAGTTATTTCCAAGAGCACATCTTCACAATTTCCTATAAAGCTTACAAAAAAAAAATACATGCCTTGGTCCCACACTCTGAAATATGATTTTTTTTTTTTTTTTTGAGGCAAGCCCAACAGACTGGCCTCTTTTTTTTTAATGAGTAGAGGGAGAAAGGAGAATTGGTGTGCCAGGGCCTCCAGCCACTGTAATTGAACTCCAGATGCTAGTGCCACCTTGTGCGCATGTGCGACCTTCGTGCATGCATTACCTTGATTTACGTGGGATCTGTTGAGTAAAACATGGGTCCTTAGGCTTAGCAGGCAAGGGCCTTAACTGCTAAGCCATCTCTGTTGCCCTGAAATATGAACTTAGTCAAGCATTGAAGCTCGTATTAAAAATATTTATTCTGGGGTTTGAGAGATGGCTCAGTAATTAAAGGTACTTGCTTGCAAAGCCTACTGGTCTGGTTTCAATTCCCCAGTACCCACACAAAGCCAGATGCACAAAGTAGTGCACACATCTGGAGCTCACTTGCAATGCAAGGGGCACTGACTCTCCTCTTCCCCCCCCCCCCGCAAATGAATAAAAATATTTTTTTAAAAGAACATTAATTCCCACATCAATATCAGACCTCCTGAATCAAAATTTCCAGGTAAAGTCTAGCAACCTGCGTATTTAAGAAACATTTCAAAAGCTGGGAAGAGAGCTCAGTGGTTAAAGGTGCTTGATTACAAAGCCTGTTACGCCAGGTTTGATTCCCCAGTGCCCATGTAAAGCCAGATGCACAAAGTGGTGCATGCATCTGGAGTTCATTTGCAGTGGCAAAGAGCCCTGGTGTATCCATTCTCAATCATTCATATATTCATTCATTCTCATATTCTTTCTCTGTGTCTGTCTGTCTCTCTCTTTCTCTTGTGCTCTCCTTGCAAATAAATATTTAAAAAAAGAAAGAAAGAAACATTTCAGGAGACACTAATCTAAAATTGGGCAACATAAATCTAAGGTAGAGACTCATATATACTGATCTTAATTTCCCTAGTTGAAAGGAATATGGAATTATAAGAAGGGAGGAGGAAATCTGGGCTAGAATGGGAAAGGCTTGGACAAGTCACTACACAAGACACAAAACACTGACATTACAGATAATAAGTCAAATGACTGAGTAAAAGATCTGGCAAACAGAATAGTAGTATCTATTTAATCTTATTCTATGTACTTGACACAGATCTTGCTCTGGCCTTGAGCTCATGGTTCAAGCGATCCTCTCCAGCTTCCCAAAGAGCTGACCTACAGGTGCGTACCACAGTGCCTGACTCCTTGGTATATCTTCTTAACTCAAGATAAGACAAAAAGCAGCTATCTTCAGGTGGTATAGTGCTGAGAACTGGTAAGTGGTGGTAAAGCAAGAAAAAAGGAGATGTCAGAAGCCCAGCATTCCATGAAGAAAGGAATAAGCTGGAATGTCCAGGGAAGGGAGTAACAAGAACAAAATCGGACGATCATAATGGGAAACTAGGAGAAGTGGATGCACTTGACAGATACAGACTTCCAAGGGTATTTTGTCAGACACAGAGCTGGCTTTAAAACGAAGATTCTCATGCTGTAGGTTGGGCATGATCTGCCATTCTGCATTACCAAGGAGCGTCCAGGAGTTCCTCATATTACTGTAGGTTCACATTCAGAACAACGTTCTAGAGTTCTCAGCTCCATATGCTTTCTCCACCATATAGATGGCCAGGCACTCCCACCAGTGATGTCTCCCATTCCATGAGGTCACTCAATTTTTTATCAAGGAAACTACGTAGAAAATCTTATTTGTAGTCTTTCCCTTACGAGAAGTTACTTTTGGAGTTAGGGGAGATGACTCAGAAGGTTACGAGGGCTTTTTGCACAGGCATGAATTAAGACCCCAGCACCCAAATAAAAAGGGGAATCTCAGCACTGAGGGAAAGGAGACAGGAGGATAGAATCACTCACTCACTGATCAGCCATTCTAACCAAAACCGGGTTCAATGGGAAACTGACTTGGAAATAAGGCACAAGACTGAAGAGAAGGATAACTGATGTAATTTTCTGGCCTCTGCACACACACGCATACATCACAAATGCATGTATATACTTACACACACACACACAATAAAATTTGCTTTCTGGCACGGGGAGACGGCACAGCAGGAAGAAGCACTTGCTGCACTGGGGCGCCCTGAGTTCAGACCCCAGCACCCACACGAAGCAGCAGCAAGTGTTCATAGCCTCAGCCCTCCAACATCTTGGTGGAGTGGAGACAGGTGAGTGCCCTGGAAGCCCTCAGGCGAAGCACCCTGTCTGCATAGCACAGAAGGGAACAAGAGACCCCGCCTCAAATATAGGTAGAAAAGCAAGACCTGACACCTGAGGCAGCCCCTCACCTCCACAGGCATGCCACAGCACATGTGTACCTGCACTCACATGCATGAACACACATGAACACAAGATACTTTTTAAAATCTACTCTAAACTTTGTGACAAGTAAAAGAACTTGCTCTGATGTAGCAATTATCTTTTTAGCACCAGTTTCTTGATATCATATTCCCCTGAAATTGGACTTCACCTCAGGGATGCATTCATTTCTTTAAAATCACATCAAGAATGTGGTAAACAGTGACAAATATGATTAAGTTAGCAAACAGACCCCTAAGGAGTAAGACAAAAGAACTGAGATTATTCAGCTTGAAGGTCACTGGACTGAGGGTTAATTTAATGGTTATTAAATATTATATTAAGCCTCACATAGTAGCTGGTAGTCACCATAAAAGCAAAACTAAATTGACCTTTGGTCCTAGGTCTATGTTACCTAGATAGAGTGAACTTGTAGGTTCAGGTGGTCTCTTAGCCTCCTGAATACCTGAGACTTCATGTGCAAGTCACAAGTCTAGCTTCAAAATAAGCATGCTTAATATGAAAAGATTTACTAACTTAATACACATGTAGATTTTCAAATTAACAGCTGTATTCAATGGGGAAAGTTTTGGGTTTTGTTTTTGTTTTTTTTTTTTTTTTTGGTTTTCCGAGGTAGGGTCTCACTCAAGCTCAGGCTGACCTGGAATTCACTATGGAGTCTCAGGGTGGCCTCGAACTCACGGTGATCCTCCTACCTCTGCCTCCCAAGTGCTGGGATTAAAGGCGTGCGCCACCACAACCGGCGAAATTTTTTTTTTAATTAGATACTATTTTATGAACACTTAGAAACTAAACTCTAAAATTTATTTCTATTAACTTCTTGAAATCATAAGTTCTTGTTTGTACAACAAATGTTCCCAAGTTTTGTGTAAAGGAGTCAATATATATATGGTAAAGTAGGCCTCACACATGCTAGGCAAACACTCTACTGCTGAGTTACATCCTCATCCAAAGGATCCCTAACATTTTAATCTTCTATTTTTTTTAACTTTTTGTAATTTTTATTTATTTACTTGAGAGAGAAAGAAAGAGGCAGATAGATTGTGGGCATGCCAGGGCCTCAAGCTGCTGCAAACAAATTCCAAATGCATGCACCACCTTGTGCATCTGGTTTACAAGGGTCCTGGGGAATCAAACCTCGGTCTTTTGCCTTTGCAAGCAAGTGCCTTAACCACTAAGCCGTCTCTCCAGGCTTTCTGTCTAATTCTTGTTCATCTCTCACTGATTCAGAGATGGAAAGGGGACGAGGGAGGAGTCATTGCTCCTCTCTCTTACAGTGCCGATCACTAGGAATAGCAGTGTTACCTACATGCAAGATAGTAAGGACAATTCTGCCCAATAAGTTGCACTACATTTAAATATCACAAAGTTACCAACTAATTATGATACAATATTTCCTAAAATGTATTTCTCCCAAAATCTTACCTTAACAAAGCGTTCATACCGTGCCTTCACTATTGGATTGTTTAAAATGCTTGTAGCAGTCAACACACTTTCTCTTTTTATTTGTTCCTTATAAGCCTGTGGAAAGCAGAACACACAAGGTACTAGAAAGCCATGCCATGAAATGCTTATATAATTAAAATGACAATTTACTTTCAAATTCACATGTTTAAAGGACAATCTAAGTCACCTATAGATTAAAACAAATTCATAATCCAATCAGCTTCAATACAAAACAGCTCCCAAATACTGCAAGTCTAGTTCTGCTAGATATTGGATTCCTATTTCTAATCTGCACACACATATCTCCAGGCCCCAAATACTATTTTTCATGCTATCAAAAAAAAAAAAAATTTATACTCCCAAAGTAATGAACTTTCTCTATGCTTCTAAATTGTTACAAGATGTATTACACAGAGGAGGAAAGATAATATGTAGTGTTTACTGCCAAAAACATGTCAAGTCATTGAGTAAATGCTGAAAATGTGTAAAGAAGTCTGTATTAAATAAAACTCATTTAAATAAAAACACTATCCTTTATTGAAAATTAAGATGTAAAGCTCTAGTACTCAAGTTTTACAAATGAATTAAGTCTCCATAAAATACGCATCTGTGCTGTTTAAAAGTAAATCTGATTAAATAAAACCAGCTAACATAGAAGCAGAAATATGCACTAACCAAGAAGTAAATTTTTCAGGAATACTCTATTCAAAAAAAGTCAGAACAGGGCTAGGGATATAGCTCAGCAGTTAAAAGTACTTGCTCGCAAAGCCTGCTAGCCCAAGTTTGATTCCCCAGCATTCCCATAAAGCCAGACACAAAGCAGTGTATGTGTCTGTGGTCCCAATACTCCTATGATATTGGGATGCAGAGTGAGGAGAATCTGAAGCACACAGGTTCATAGTCTGGCGTTCGTTTGCAGCAACAAGAGAACCTGTCTTGAGGAAGGTAGCCATGCATGCCCATATGTACATACACAAAAATTCTTTAAAGTCACAATAGATAACTAATAATCCTAGTTTTTAAATTTATCTTTTCTAACCACCAGAAAACTACACCCATAATAAAATCTTTAACTTTCTTTTTTGTTCTAATCTGTACATACTTGCAAAAGTATTTTGTACTCTACCTCTAAAAACAAAAAAACACAAACAGTTCAGCAACTATAATTTCCTGAATGCTATTACTAGGCATATTTTATTATGGAATCTTTAAACAAGCACAGAAGAATGACTATGCATCCTCATCTTACAGACAAAGTAAGTTAGACAAAGAGCAATCTACTTATTTCACACCAAAATGCAAACCAGAGAAGTCTTGTTCCATGCAAGACCCATGATCTTACACACCAAATGCCTCTGCCTCTCTGAGGAAGATACACAGCTGCTCATATTTGATGTCGACAGGATTGTATGAAACAATGGCCAAAGAATAAGACAGCGCTGGTGGGTATTCAAGGGTTTCTGTTATGAGACCCAAGCTTACCTGCTTCCCTTTAACATGGTCAGGAGACTTGAGGTGCTGCTGAACTGAGCTGTGTAAGGCAGGGATGTACACACTGCAAGCGCTGCAGTGAACAGTCTCCACTTTCATCATATGGTCATCTGCAGTGACACCTACAAAAGATGATCCGCACAGCCTTATTCTGACAAGTCACAATTTTACTAGCTGTTATGCTCCTTATGCTCCTTCTTCCAAAAAAGGCAGGATCAGAGCATGTTAAGTCCAAATTCTTCTGCCACATCTCATACATGGGAACATAGAGATTTTACAAATATAATTGCTTTAAATTATTAAGTGCAATTACACTGCATTTCCTAATCATGTTATGTATTCATGCTTATATAAAACACTATAAGTCTAACTCCCAAAAATGTAATATTAAGCTAGGTGAATGTTGATTCTTAGTAAAATAATTTCCATGGTTATGACAGGTAAGTGGCAAGGAAGACAAAAAGGATGCTGTAAGGAGCCAAAATTCATGCTGCACTTCCAAAATGACCATTCTAAAAGAGAAACATGATTGTCAGGCTAGGAATAAAGTTCAGTGGTAGAGCAGTAGCACTTATTACAAGCCAAGGCATAAATATATGCAAGGGAAGTGTATTAGAACAAATGGCATTTTCTGAGAGACATAAATAACTCAGGCTGGAGTATGAAATACGAAGATGCTAACAGAGCAGAGGAGGCCTGGGTGTCAAGAAGTCTTGTGTGCTGTGCCCAGGAATCTTAACTTTATCCTGTAGAGGATGGAGAGCCACTGAGATTTCTTTAAGTAATGAGATCCATAATAGAAGCAAAAGTAAGAAAAACTGGACATAAATGAACTAGTCAGGAGAATATTATTACTTGTCAAGAAAACAGGTAAGGATTTGAATAAGTCAGTATATCAAGAGAGATAAAGGAACAGACTGGGTAAACATGTCAAAGAACCAATAGGGTACAGTGTTACAAGTCAAGAAAAAGTACCTTGGATAGCTCCACAGCTCCAGCTTTTTAATAGGCTCCATTTTAAGAAAAATGAACTATTTTGTGACTGTTGTTTGTGGAGGTAGGTATGCTAAAGGAAACAATAAATTCTGAGGATATGTTGATCTTTATGACTGTTGAAGAGATGTCAGCAAGCAACTGAATGAGACTAGAACTCGGATCTGTAGGCGAGGTTATCAGGAAGAAAGGAGATAATAGGGCTAATGATAAAATTGATAAAGTACAAAGACTAAAAAGAGATCAAAAAATGAGAACATAAGGCCAGCAAAATGCCAAGCTTGAACAAACAAGAAAGCAAGCAGATTCACAAACAATGCACTTGGTGAAAATGTTATGAGAGATGACTCAAAACAACCTAGGACAGCTTGTTCTGGGCCAGGTGTGACAGTTACTGTGTGTAACCCAAGTACCCAGGAGGCAGAAGCAGAAGTGCCACAAGTCTGAAGCAAGCCTAGTCGACATCGCAAGTTCCAGGCCAGCCAGTTATACAGTGCGTCCTGAGCTCAGAAAAAAGTTTATGTTGTAATTTCTGTCAGTAGACTAATGATAGTAGACAGTTGTTTCCCGCATGTAAAGTAATAAATGAAAGGAAGTAGAAACGGTGGGTGGGCTGGGGATATAGGCCAGTGGTACAGCACTTGACAAGAAAATGGTTAAAGAAAAAAATCTCAAATAAATAAAAAATTCTTAAGAAATCTATTAAATTGACGAGCACATATTGATAATACAAAACACACTAAACACACCAGTCTTCGTGGCTCTGAGTCCAGACTCTGCCATGTACTGACACAGCCATTTAGCTGCTCTGGCATGATCTTCAATCATGAATTAGACTATGATGCTTTTTGTTGTTCTTTCTATGCTTTTGGGTTTTGTTTTTTTTTTATATATATAAGAGCATGTTTATAGGCTTAAGAAATGAAATAAAGATTGAAAAACAAGTTTATGACAAACTAAAGATGATGAGAGATAAGAGAAGCAAAGGATAGAAAAAAACACTATCTTTCAGCTAAAGAAAAACATGATGAATTTTTCTCTAAACTTAGTCAACTGTGAACAAGAATAATATTTTTTGTAATTATTTTATGAGTGAGTGAGAAAGAGAACTGGCATACCAGGGCCTCCAGACACATGTGCCACCTTGTGCACACGTGACCTTGTGTGCTTACGTCACCTTGTGTGTCTAGCTTACATGGGATCTGGAGAGTTGAATATGGGTCCCTA
The DNA here is from genome assembly GCA_036346955.1 of Dipus sagitta. Classification (NCBI taxonomy): domain Eukaryota; kingdom Metazoa; phylum Chordata; class Mammalia; order Rodentia; family Dipodidae; genus Dipus; species Dipus sagitta. The sequence continues at coordinate 43,859,166 of CM070788.1, forward strand.
GGCTTCGCAGGCAAGCACCTTAACTGCTAAACCATCTTTCCAGCCCAAGGATAAACTTTAAAGCATAGAAACAAACAGGAAGCCAAGGAGCCTGTTTCTGATAAATCAACTAACATTATAGTATTTATGACTCTGAAACTCTGGAGGTGTCATGTATACTGAAACAGGTTATGGAACATAAAATACAAATGCAGACTTATAAAAGCAACTTGCCTCTATACTCACCTTCCATAATATCTTTTTCAATTATTTTGGAAGCTTCTGGGTGGTTAATTGTCTGTTGCTTACGAATAGATGTCTTTTTGAATTTATTCACCATACACTCCTAGAAGATAAGAATCCATACTGTTTTGAATGAGCCTGACTATATGCTTAGCAGTATATTCGCTCTGGAAGACATTCTGTGACAGGCTCTTCTGCTTTGTCCGAACTAAAACCTGCTCACAAAAAGCTTACAGTCAGTTGAAAAGTTGTCATGATATAAGAAAACCACGGGGAGTACTGACTTTTCAAAATACATTTTAAGCATTTAGAGAATGTTCCAGACACTGGTCTTCTCAAGTGAGCAATTGAATCACAAATGACAGACAGAAACCCTTAAGGAAAAAAATTATAGGAAGAAATTTCAAAAAAGGGACATAATTCTGGATGGACAAAAGCGTGAAAGATCACTGCAGGTTCTAACCTCCTAATTTTCTCTGGTGCCCAAATCAGTTTATGTACAATTAGCAATCCAGCTCAGGGCTTTTCGTTCAGCATTCCTGGTACCAACTAAGTTCTGCTTCTCCAAGTCCCTAGAGTATTTCTGCATTCTTGATATTTCTACCTAACTGTAGCATATGTATCTGTGTTCTATCCAATTATTGTTGACTCATTAAGAAATTTATTAAGGGCTGGGAGAAATGGCTTAGCAAGTAAGGCGCTTGCCTGCAAAGCCAAAGGACCCAGGTTCAATTCCCCAGGACGCACGTAAACCATATGCTCAAGGTGGCGCACGCATCTGGAATTTGTTTGCAGTGACTGGATGCCCTGGTACATCCATTCTTTTTCTCTCAATCTGCTCCCCCCACCATCTATCTTAAATAAATAAAAATTTAAAAAAGAAATCTATTAAATTCATGATCTACATATTGATAATACAAAAGACACTAAACAGACACCAGTCTTCCTGGCTCTGAGTTCAGACTCTTCCATGTACTGACACAGTCATTTAGCTGCTCTGGCAAGATCTTCAATCATGATGTTAATTAAATTAATTACTATGACTCTCGGCTGAAATAAAGAATTAAAGTAATGAGCCTACCTCTAGGTACATAGTGAACTTTTTTTTTTTTTTTTTTTGGTTTTTCGAGGTAGGGTCTCACTCTGGCTCAGGCTGACCTGGAATTCACTATGTAGTCTCACGGTGGCCTTGAACGTTCGGCAATCCTCCTACCTCTGCCTCCGAGTGCTGGGATTAAAGGCATGCACCACTAAAGGCGTGCACCACCACGCCCGGCCATAGTGAACTTTTAAGAGATGATAGCTAAGCCTGTATTCAAAAAGAATGGCTAAAGGAACTCAGCTGACACTTTTCTTACAAACAACTGTAAGGGGCTGGATCAGTGGCTCAGTTGATAAAGTGCTTGCCTTGCAAGAATGAGAACTGAACGTCAATCTTCAGAAACCACGAATGCAGGGCAGGAGGTATGCATTTATAATACCGGCACAGGGGAAGTAAAGGCAGGCGGGGCTTGCTGGCCAGCCAGCCTTGCCTAATTTGTAAGCTCCAGGCCAATGAGGGACCTTGTCTCAAAAAAGGGGGAAGGCCCCTAAGCAGAATGACACCTAAAGTTGTCCACAGGCCTGCACATGCACACACACACACACACACACACACACACACACACACACAGACATGTATCTGTACATACACATGACAAACATATGCACACATATTCATAAAAAATAACTATGAGAATTGTAAAATGTCTCCCATTTTCCAATAACATATTCAAGTTCTTTACAGAAGTAACATCTAATTTTAAAACAACTTTCCATTTTAAATGAATAGTTATTAAATTCTTAGAAACAGAATAGGTAAGAAATTGTAAAACATGAAATAAAATCAGATCAGATCAAATGTTTCTCACTTCAAAAACACCTACTTACATGTAAAAATTCCATAACTACTTTATCGAATTTGGTTTGCTTCTGAATATGATCTAATGTTTCCTGGTGTGAAGGACTTTCCAGATGCAGTTCAATATCTCTCTCTTCAAACGTCCGAAATTTACAAAACGAGCATGTAAATGCCATTCTATAAGAAAAAACATTCTTTATTACTTTATTCACTTCAAGTTTATAATAATGCGTCATTAAAACTAATTTTACCAATATAAATAATTTCCTTTCCTTCATTTCATTTGAAACTAAGATGGGAAAATTTTTGTTTAAATACAGCACAGTCATGATAGCATGCTCCATTTCTAGCCTATACCTCAAGCTTCTGGGTATATGAAAAATGTCACAGGGAGCCAATAAGGTATCTACTCCAAGCCTAAACCATTAAATAAACTTCAGTAAGTATTAAGTTGCAGCTAGGGATGTGTCTCAGTGGTAAAGCACTTGCCTGGTATGCTCAAGGCTCTGGGTTCAAGCCCCAGCATCATGAAAACAAACAGCAACAAAGAAAAGTATCAAGGTACAAAGTTCCACAACGTATTTTACATCCTATTCCACCTTCAAGTTTCTAAACCATTAAGTGCCATCAACAAAGCCAGGTAGTACACAAAACCACCGTAACTCACTCCTGTAAACTTCTAGGTGATCATATGGTCGGCTCACTAACCAGTACTTCAGGGTGACTAGCAGGCCTACACTGAAGAAAGGTGAACACTCAGAAAATGAACAGTCACCACAGAATAAAATCCCATTAGTTGCTTCTACTTATTATGTATGCTACTATTTTTTTTCTTGAATTATAATACTCTTCTAACTACCTTTTGATTCCTGTCTCCCATTTTCCAAGTAATTCTTAGACTTCTACTAGATTTATTATTCAGGTTAATAAGTTCTGGAGCTAAATGCTGAGTATCCTATCTCCCTTTGAGACCCCAAACAAGTTACTTAATTTCTCTGGCCTCAGTTTTCTTCTATCAGTGCGGTAAGAAACCCCACAGAGGTGCTATAAGGACTTCAAAGTCCACATAAAGGCCGTAAAGCAGATCCTATCACAGTATGATGTGCAGGAACTCCGTACCATTTCCAGAAAAAAGTATGAACTCATCCTGTTCACCTGCTTCACCAATTCCTAAAGACTCAAAAACAAAGTCAAGCACCACGTGGTGATGCTTGCTTTTAATACTAGCCCTCAGGAGGCTAAGGAGGTAGGAGGACTGCTATGAGATCAATGCCAGCAAATTCCAGGTCAGCCTAGCTAGAGTGAGACCCTGACTCAACAAAGCAGAAATAAATAAATAAATAAACAGAAAACATACAGTCAGCTCAGCTGCTTTCGAGGAAATTTCCTCTCCTCCCCCCCCCCGTACCCACTAATACCTTTAACAGTAGATGCCCCACCAGTAATTTTAAATGATTTTGATTATACCTTTCTTAGCAAATCAGTATTTTTCTCTTCACTAATGAAATAACATACTGTTTATTTTTTGGTTTATTCTAAATTTCAACATTTTCCCTAAGTGTTAAGTAGCTATTTCATCAAATTATATATTGGACATCTTAGTCTTCTTAACTTTCTAAAATATATGTGGATGTTTTTCTAAATCATACATTAGTCACTTCTTGTTGGTTATATTTTAAGTCTGTTTAGCCAAATTGGTTCATTTCTTCTGTAGCCATAGGTAACTTTTCTTTTTGAAGATAGGGTCACTAAAAGGACTGGACTCAAACTTGAACTTCTGATCCTCCTGCTTCTAACCCCCAGTGCCTGGATTATAGGCATGCACCACTATACCCAATTTTATATGGTACTGGGAATCAAACCCCACAGCTTCCTACATGCTAAACAAGTACCCTAACAACTGAACTCTATCCCCAGTCTCCTAACTTTTAGGCCTAGAAAAAAATCTTTTCCTCACAGAGATTAGGATATTACGGTTAGGGCTGCAGAGATGGCTTAGCAGTTAAGGCACTTGCTGGCCTGTGAAGCCTAAGGACCCAAGTTCCTAGTGTGTCCATCCCCTTTTTCCTCTCTCAAATAAATAATTTTTTGTTTTTGTTTTTGTTTTTGTTTTTCAAGGTAGGGTCTTGCTCTAGCCCAGGCTGACCTGGAATTCACTCTGTAGTCTCAGGGTGGCCCTGAACTCATAGCAATCCTCTTACCTGGGATTAAAGCCAGGAGCCACCACGCCAGGCAATTAATTTCTCATTAAACTCCCATTTTTATTCTGTATGAATTGATTTCAGATGAATACGAGGGTGAAATATGATTTTTTTTATTTAGTTTGATCAAATCCCTTTTTCTGTAGTACTTTCATTACTATTTGCTATATTCTTATATAAATGAAATGCAATTTCTTCACAAGGCAACTAATTTTGTCATTTGTCTTTACTTTTAATTTTATTTAATTTTCCACAGTGCTGGGACATTATCAATTCAAGGTAAGTACTTTACTAATATGACATATTACAACCTTTTATGTTTTAGCAACTTCGAAAACCAGTACGCAGGCTAGAGAGGCCTGTGAAGCCTAGGGACCCAGGTTCACGGCCAAGATGCCACATAAGCCAGATGCACAAGGTGACACTTGACGCACATGTCTCAAGTTTGTTTGCAGTGGCTAAGGCCCAGACGTGCCAAGTTTCTCGCTCTCTCATAAATAATAATTTTTTAAAAAGCCAGTACCTACTAATTTAGTCTTCTTTTTCAGAATTTTCTTTGACATTTGTATTGGAAAGAATGTATATGTTGATAATAGTCAAGTTTTCCTAAGAGTATCACTATCTCTCTAGATAGTCAATTCTCAAGACAATGGCTAAATTGTTTTTGTGTATTTTGTAGTTTTGGATTATGAACAGGATTTATTCTCTCATATTTTCTATAGGTAGTAATTACACATAAATATTGAAAATCAAAATCACTCATTCATATACACATACATACATATATACATATATCTAGTTCATGTAATGGTGAAGATCAAATCCAGAGCTCTGTGCTTCTCTGCCAGCCGAGCTACATTTCAACCCCATGCCTATCTCTTTGGTCAAACCTTCTCATTTGACTCAGTTTTTCATATCCTAATACATATATTTGCCTTTTCTAGGAAATGTTTTTTGATACAGAGTCTATGTAGTTTAGGCTGCCCTGAACTAGTTATCTTCCTGTCTTGGCCTCTCCAGGACTAAGCTTACAAGTATATTAGGAAAAGTGCTTGATTTGGGGAACGATTTTTGAATAAGCCAAACTTCTTGGCTCTACTGAACCCCAACCTGTATCCATCTCCATATTTCTCGCTGTTTTTCTCTCTCCTACGCCTTTGCTTCTCTCGTCGAGCTTCAATTCGTCGTTTTTCTTCTTCTTCGTTTTTAGGATCAGTTTTTGCTAGACCATCACAGAAAAAAAGCACAATTATAAATCAAGAATTAAATTAAATTAAAAAGAAAACAAATTTCTATCGCAATCATAGGGAAGTTAAATAGCAGGGTTTTTGGTTTTTATTTTATTTTTTGAGGTAGGGTATCACTCTATCCCAGGGTGACCTAGAACTCACTCTATAGCTCCAAGCTGCCCACAAACTCACATCTTCCAATCTAGTTTAACTTTCCATTCATTTCTATTTTCTTTTACTTCTTTCAACAATGCTTTGTACTTTTCTTCTTTAGCTGTGTGGGAAGGGGAATGTGTTCACATGGTGGATGCACATGTGTGTGCACAAGAAGGTGCTGTGTACGCACATGTAGAATCCAGGAGAACATCAGTTGTCTTCCTCTATTATTCTTCCATGGTAATTTTTAATTTTTTTCATTAATTTTTATTTATTTATTTGAGAGCAACAGAGAGAGAGAGAGAGAGAGAGAGAGAGAGACAGATAGAGAGAGACAGAATGGGCACGCCAGGGCCTCCAGCCACTGCAAACAAACTCCAGACACATGCGCCCCCTTGTGCATCTGGCTAACGTGGGTCCTGGGGAGTCCAGCCTCGAACTGGGGTCCTTAGGCTTCACAGGCAAACGCTTAACTTCTAAGCCATCTCTCCAGCCCCCATGGTAATTTTTTGAGATGGGATTTCTCACTGAACCTGGAGCTGCCACCGCGACCCAGAAAGACTGGCTGATCAAAGAGCCCCAGCAATTCTCTGGCCTCCACCTCCCTCAGCACTAGTATTACAAGCATGGGTAACCAACATGGCAGTGATGGGGCTCAAACTCGGGTCCTCATATGAGGGCTCTTAGCTACTGAACCATCTGCCCAGGCCCACATAGTTTTGAAAGTAAAAGTTTTACATTTCTTTTGTTAAATTTATCCCTAGGTATTTTACTCCTCACAATGAATTCCTCATGAATGAAATTAACTTAGCTCCATTTCAAATTGGCTCAAACATTCTAATAATCAGTTTGAAAACAGAAATATGATTCTAAGAGTTATCATCTTCAGAAGACTAAAAGTGAGTTAATTCTGTAGAAGAAATAGATGGACAGATAGATGTACTAGTACTAAGGACCAGGAACTAATTCTCTAGGAACAACAGATGATACTAGTACCAAGGACCAGCAACTTTCTACCCTTCATCCTCATAAAGTAGATTCGGTGTGTTCCGATGAACCGCTTCCTAACTCCTCTGACAATAGGATATCCAAGAAAGGGGTCTGAACCAGAAGCATATGCAAGGTCGTAAAAAAAAAATGTATGTGTTCAGTGCCTACCACACTGGATTCAGAGAAAAAAGGAACACACGTTAATTTTAAAAGTACACTGAGCAGCTGGGGGTTTAGCTCAGTGGTAAAGCACAAGGCTCTGGTTTCAGTCCCCAGCACATTTGAGTAGTGACAAGTGATTAACAACCACATGAGGGATTGACCTAATTTGTTTGTTTGGGTTTTTTTTTTTTTTTTTGGTTTTTCAAGGTAGGGTCTCACTCTGGTCCAGGCTGACCTGGAATTCACTATGTAGTCTCAGGGTGGCCTCGAACTCTTTGGCGATCCTCCTACCTCTGCCTCCCGAGTGCTGGGATTAAAGGCGTGTGCCACCACACCCGGCTCTAATTTGTTTTTTAACTTTTTATTGACAAGCACCATACATACATACATGACCTCCACCCTTCCTTTTCCCCCTTCTGAATTCCTCTTCCACTGAATCCCTTCTTTCCAACTAGTCTCTCTTCTCTTTTGATATCATAATTTGCCCTTCCCATTATGCAAGGCCTGGTATAGGAAGTGTCAGCCACTGGGAGGACATTCATGCAATGGCTATTTTGTGTCATAGACTTAATTTCTAGTTATAATTATTATGTGGTATCAATAGTTCTAAAAATTAAAAGCATCTTGAACCACACAAGTCTTTGTTGGACTTACTCGGTGACTTGCTGAGACCCATCTTCTCCACAGGTTTTGCTAGCTTAGGTTTCTTGATAAAGGCTCCCCCGGGCTTATTAAATGGTTGCATCATTTTTCTCTTTATTCCTCGTGCAGTGGCAACTGTCACATTGGTGGGTTTGTTTTGATAGTCAACAACAATCCCGGGTCTGTGAATGCTTCCAAAATCACCCATATGCTGTAAATTTGTGAGATCAAGAAATATTAGCATAACATCCAAATATAAAATATGAATTCATACAAAAGTCTCATGTCATCTAATTCTTAGTTTTCACCTGAAAATTCTGTGGAATGTAACTAAATTTTACATGCCCATTATAAGAAAGCACACTTAAAAAGTTTTATCAATTATTACATGAACTCAAAATCCAGTGAATTAGTATTTCCAATGGAACAAATGTGGATATGTCCTACCTATTTTTTTGATTTTTACAATTCAAAATTATTTGAAATCATATCCACCATATGTGCCTGTCAGAAGATTACCACTTGTACAACTCTCTGACAACTCCTCTTCAGAGATCCTAATTGGCGTTTTCCTATGAAAAGACCTTAAGAGAAATCTTTATTTTACTAAAACCTGGCTTAAAACTAAGATATACAAAGATGATCATATCTGTAGTTTGAAGTTTAAAAGATCCAGAAATCATTTAGGATTTCTCCCTGTTGGAAAAGGGAATGAGAAGGCGAGATGGAACATTAGTATGAAATAGGAGAGTTAAAGCATAACCATGCATCAACTTCCAAGACACACTTCAGATAAAGAATTGCATCTGACGTTCCATTCACATTCTTACCTAAAGAAACATGTTCTGACCAGAAGCCCAAGAAGCAAGTTTACAAATGAAGAGTCATACCATCAGCGACTCTTTGTGTCTCTTCCTCTTTTTGTGCTACTAACAAAATTCACTAAACCAAGAGGCCCATGTCCATAGAAACGTATTGTGCTGATCTTACTTTTTAGAAAGACAGAGGAGTAATCTGAAGAGAAGGACCCAAAGGGAATTGTACAAGGGAAGGTTAAAAATGAAGATCCTACTGGTTGGTTCATCTACTTCCTTAACAAAAGGAAAAAAAAGAAAAGTCCATTCAGACTAGAACACTTGGTTTTACTATCATGAAAACAAAATCAGTATCTGAGTCCTCACTAGGAAAACTCGTTTGCCTAAATTAATATACAGCACAGGAAATATTACATGTTTTCCAAATATTAAAACTGGAATGCACTTTCAATTTCAAAACCCAAAGCCTATTACTCCAAATATTTTTAATTATCCTACAATTATCAGGTATGGTAGAACAAAAACCTAGCTGCTCACACATTACTATGACTGTGCACACCTATCGAACCTAGCAAACGTGAACAAATGCCTACAGGTAAATTAATACAGTCATGCCAGAAAAATCTTCACTAATGATCCATTAAAGGTGCAATGCATTTTACATTAGAGTGACTGTTAAAAAGCAAAATTTTCTACACAAGCAACACAAACTACACTGACATACCAAAGGTTAATGAATAGTCAGAAATGTGTGCCCAACTACATTATATCAGAAGGAAATTCCTTCTACAAAGAGAATATTAAGTGTAACCGACTTTCAAAAGTCTTATATTACTGCAAAAATCCAATAGTGTTTATATAATCAAATTCCTGATCCCACAATCTATATACCTTCACTAGGTAAATGTCAAGTTTCCCAAGACCATAAAGCGTAACTGTTACAATGTATATCCTGAAGCCGAACATCTGTAGACTAGCATAGTTACTCAATTAAGGAATGGCTTACAAAATATTACTTCCTAGGAAGGAGCTCTAACATGTCTATACAGACAGGACGTTACTTCTCAATAGTAAAGCTAGTGACACACAGGGAAATAAAACCACCATCAACAGGATATACCATAAGAGAGTGATTAGCCAAATTAGTCTGACCACAAACCGCTACAATCTTACAGACATCGACGTTTGCTACTGAAAACAGCTGCGCTCTCCTCACCTAGCGCAGCTTCTGTTCTCTAGTGAGCAGCAGGACAAGCGCGCAGCTTTGAGGGACTTCCACTTGCTAGAGTTTAGTAGCAGGAAATAAACATTTTTATCATACATTGCACCTTTAAAACCTACCCAAAACTCAAAAAGGGTTCAGTTAGCTTTTAAAATATTCCAAGAACTGTCCCACTAGCAAAACTGCTAGTGTTTACAAGGAAGGGAATGCAACTCCTTTTAACCCCTTTTAGACCAGACCTAATGTCCTCACCTTTTTAATAAAGGGAGATTTAGCATAACTTCATGATCATCTCAAACTGCCACTCATATTCTGAGGTGCTGGGAAAACTTTTACTGTCAACCTAAAACTCATGCTTGTAACTCAGCTTTGGCTTAAAATACACTGGGATGAACAGTGTTCATTCTAGTTGGAAAACCATGGTCTTGAAAGGGTTTAAAAGAGTGACTATTGAAAAGAATCTGAAAAGATTCTGTTGTACTTACTCCTCGGCCTCGGCCTCTGCCTGTTGATGGTCCTCCAAAAGCATCATAGTCTCTGCTTCCAAACGTACTTTCAGGATAAGCAGGCGTTCCTCTCCCCCGAGAGCCTACAGGTGCAGGCTTCATATGGGGTGAAGAAAAACTGCTGTAGGAAGAGTAATTCTCTCTTCCTCTGTCCTCCATAAACCCAGGCCTCAATTTTGAACGGGAGTAAGGTGCTTCCCAGCTAGACCCGCCCTGGTTTCTACCTCCGAAAGAGTCAAGGCTATTCCGGTAGGAGCTCTCAAATCGACCACCATAACTACCTCCGAAGCGGCTTTGTTCGGGTTCATTAAAACCATAGCCAGATCTGTACAGATCTCGCCCACCCAGAGAAGACCTGGAGTCGTAAGACTCATAAGGTCCAAACCTGGAAAAGTTGCACAGTGAGGGAAAAAACAAAAGTAAGCTTACTAATGTTAGACAATTCAAAAAAGACAAATTATCAGATGACATTTATCAACTAAAATTAATCTATACCATACTGGTTTGCATAGCTCTACTTTTCTTCACACTTGATTAGGGCTGGGCAGTTCAAGGAGACCAGACAGAAAGCTATCTGAGTCAGTTCTAAATGTGAATTGAGTTAAGTAAACCTTAGCTTAAAAATCTGCTTTTTAGTAGCTTTTCTATTTTATCAAGATTTGTCTGACATTGTTTAAGCCCAGCCCTAGTCTTGGAAAGATCATTTGCTAAAGGTCACAAACTATTCAAACTTTCTTTGAATCCATCCCTAATTTTGAAAATTACAAACAATTTACAATACTTTGGTTTTCCATAGGGACACAAATTGAAGACTAAACAGATGTAGGCTATTTGTGACACAGAGCAATCCTGTTGCACCCCAAAGATCTGTATCACTAAACTGCCTCCTTGCATCTAATCAGGTTATAAAATATGATGATCTACCAAACGTCAGCCAAGGCCAATACTTAAACACTTTGTACTTATAGACTAGTACATCTAACAAATCTAGAAAATTAAACACATAAAATAGAAAATAAAAGTAAAAGATGACCAACATATACCCTCTGCATATGAATTTTCAAAAAAGATGAGAAAGAATACATTTTATAATGCCATCAATTATTTGAAAAATTACCTCCTGTCAGAAAATTATCACATCTACTCTAAGGGGAGCACACAGTCTCCTCTAAAGAAAAACCAGCTCATTTTACTTATCACAGATCCAAAATATGGATTACAAAACCTGCTTGTTCCTTTATGACAGTTTTATAAAAGCCCACAATTACCCAAGAGATGAATGATGGTAACAACTACAGAAATAATTTATACACATTACATTTACAATGTAAGATGGTAATGACTGATACATTAAACATTTATATGATGTGACTTTGGTTCAATTAGTTACAGATCACTCAACAGAGGATACTGTCTACTTCAGAATCCTAGTAGCCATATAAAAATCATTATTGCTCTTTCCAAGTGTGTATTTCAAAGTATCTATCACATAAGGAAAATGTTAACTGTTCATTTCCTTGATTTTACTATTCTATGACCACAGTGGCACACAGGAAGCAAGAAGCAAGCAAGCATCATTTAAGTCCATCATTAGAGAGTCCAGAAACTTGAATTTATGAAGGACGACGATGGTTCCAAATGTCTCCTGACTAGTTTCACTTATGTTAAGAAAGAAGCATTGTGTCTCAACAAGTACACCCCATAAGGTTACTGAAATACAGACAACCCTCAGGCCTGGAGGTGGTTAGCTAGATTAAAGCCTCACACAGTTCAGAAATACCATCTAGACTGTATTGAAGGTACAGTACTCATGACTGTAATGCAATGCAATGCACCTAAATTAAAGCACGAGTGTTTCAGGTATGAGTACTAACTGCCAGTAAATCACCTGGACATGACTTAAAGAACATTTCTATTACTACAGTATATTCTTGCAACTTAACTTAAAATTAAAAGAAAATCTATCTGAAATGTTTCTTAGAAGCTAAAGCTGCTAGACTAGTTCAGTTAAATCCATTCTAGTCAGATTATCTTGCTATATCTCATAATACCCACATTACAAAAAAATTAACCATTAAGAAAAAGCTTCACAAAAAATATTTCCAGTAACATTTTACATGATTTGCTCAGGACATTCTGATTGATAAGAAGTTAAAGGTAAACGAAGTAAAAAGAAAAAAATAAAAGTGTTCACTGTTAAAGACAAATACCTTATTCTACTATTCTGAAATGGTAACTTATTTGGTGTTTTCTTAAAATAATGTCTACCAGTGACCCTAAGAAAAATTTTAGATGCATTAATAAGCACCTTTAAATTCTTAAGGTGATTACTCAATACCAAACAGTGAAGTATCATATCAAGCCTAAGACACACTTAAAATGATATGCCAGAATCTTATAGTTGTCTATTTGGCCAAGTGATTAAGCAATTTACCTGCTACCCCCACCACCACCACTGTGATTCTCCATGCCATATGACTGGTTTAGGTAGGAATCCATGGGTCTCTGACCCCCATAGGATCCATGGCCATAGTCACGATCCATTCCTATAAGAGTTTAAAAAGAAAAAAAAAAATTAAATGATGCTCACCTTTACTGGAACTCAAAAGAAGAATTTTTAGATAAATATTCTTGAATGTCAGACCTCCATAAGATCCAGGGCCAAATTCACGATCCATTCCTAAAACAGTCAATATGAAATGGTCACTAAAGTACATCATTCTCTCTATAAATTTTTGCATTAAAATACAAATACTAACATCAAGCATATAAGGTAATGATTCACATTAATATTTAAGCCAAGTTTGTATTAGCTATTGAAGGAAAAAAATACTGTGATGATAATCTACTGAACAATCACTATTTGCTAACAAAACTTCATATTTCAAAGAAAAACATACTTACTATAAAGTTCTATATTAGAATTATTTTTCAACTTTACCAATATTTGACTACAGGACTATTACTATAAGGCCTTATAGTTGGTGCTATAGCACATATAGAGATAATATATAATTCCTAGCCTCAAAAATTAACATTTAATATCAGAAATTATTTTTTGTCCTAAGTACACTGTGACATCAATATACTACACTTGTTTTCTGCATCCAATTGTTCTCAAGATGTCATATTTTCAACACGCCATGTTCATAGTACTGACACAGGTATCATGAAAAGTAAAATCACAAACTAGGACCAATCTTTGGTACTGTTCTTGAAAATAACAAAGACTCAATGAACACTTAAACTACCAAATCCTTTGAAGAATAGAAATAAATACAAATTCTTATAATCTACTTTTTTTAAAGTTTATAGGATTAAACTAATTGCAACCTATATCCCAGCTTCTGAAGTGAAAATATATAAGGGTATAAAAATTTACAAAGATTATAAAGATGAAAAATTAACCATTTAGAATTTGTTTCCTATAAAGTCCCTTAAAATATTTCATTACCGTTCATGCTGTTTTGTCATAAATATGATAGCATATATACAACAAATATCTTATATTTTTTAAATATAAATTTTCATTTATAACCATTTCTATTCCTGATAATAAAAATAACAACTTTGCAAAAACACTACTTAGAATCTGGCAATTTTAAATGATTAAACTTAATCTTTTCATTGTAAAGATTTGGGAAGCAAAGTCCAAAGAGATGCGATGCATTTCCAGTCTCACAGCTTTACAGGTGTGCTCCTGTTTACCCTCATGTTATTGTTTCTACATGAAACATTGTGTTTACTACCCCAAACATCGGGAATCATCTAGTCTTTTAAATTCTAATTCAAATGCTATATATTCAATGAAAGTTTTACTAATAGGCTTATCACCTTTCTTCTATTTCTGAAAGTCCTATAACTGTTCTGTGGTATTATGATATTCTGCTGTTTGTGGCCTTGTCGTAAATGTATAATTTTTAATGTGTCTTAAAGAAGCAATTCTCATGGAATGGTCTGCTGACCACTCAGTTTCTGAGGCTTTTTCCAGGAGCCCACAAGGACAAAACTATTTTCACAAACAAGGATATTATCTGCCCTTTTCATGGTGGTGATATTTGTACTAAGGATACAAGAAAAGAAAAAAAAAAAGCAAGCACTGAGAGAGAAAACTTCAGCACAAATCCAGGTGGTAGCAACAAAGTGAACAGCAAGCACTATAGTAAAGTCACACACCCACAGTGAAGAATAAAAATAAATGCCATCTTCACCTAAGACATCCTGGATGAATTATCAATGTTATTAAATACTGACTTTTGCCTTAATCACATCTTTTTGATATTCAAGGTAATGAAATGTATGCATAGAACAATTCACTACATATAAAAGTGTTACATTTCTCTCCAAAAAACATTGTGCCCATGTTTGGTTTGTGCATTAAGTTAGCCAGTTTTTTATAACAACACTTTTTTTACTGGAAAGACTGGGAGAGAAAACCTATGGTTTCCACACAGACATTTAGCTGACATCGTCTCTCAGAAGAAGTGAAGTGGTTGCTACAAAAGAAAGTAAGTATGTGCTATGTTAATATACAATTCACACTTCCAGGTGATTTATGTCAGAGCGCTTGAGGACCCACCATAGGTTAGTGGTAAGACCCTACTGCTGAAGACACCATATATTGTTGGTGTGTAGCATGGAGCGACATGGCTGGAAGCTGGAAGGAAGTCAGTCCCCAGACAGTGCATCTAGTGCCAAAGGTGCTACATGAGCAAATGGGGGATAAAGACCAGTATCTGCCCAAGCAACGCATGGTCTAACCTACTTAACAGCAAACAACCTGACGTGATCCTCATACAAGTGCAATAGTGGCACATAGCCATGGTGGGAAACCAACTGCTCTTGATTTGGCTAACTGATCTGCTCAGTGGAACGGAACCCATAGCTGGAGCCAGGAAACAAGTCAGAACCATATCCAAAAATAAGCCTGCTCTCCACTAAACTATCTATAAAAAACAATGGTTATCACCTTTACTTGGTGTTAACTTTACTCTCCATTGGAGAATCTGCTTCTCTTTTCCAGAGAGATGCAGATCCTAAGGAGAGAACCACATCATCATACCACAAAAGGGCCCCAGCTGAAACTAAGAATAATTGGGGAAACATGCAAGAATGCTGTTTTCTTGGCAAACCGGGAACCAGCACAACGGTGAAGGAGATGGACACAGAGAACACTCAACTTCTACCAAACCAGATATCCAGAGACACAGAGGCTCCCAAGATCTCAACACTGAAGCAGACCTAAAATGAACCCAACATGGCTCAGGGATATTTGCGGCAGAGGAGATGGAAAGAATGTCAGAGCCACACATTGGGTCATGACATGCACAGACATTTCTTCCTACCCGAAACTAAAGGCTAACCCCACAATGCACGACCCATGTATCCCAACAAGGAAGGTCCCTGTGGAGGGGGGAGGACAGGGAGGAGCCTAACAATGGTACCAACTTGACTGTACTCACTGACTACAAAAATAAAATAAAATGAAAGAATATATTTCAATGGGTACTAAGCAAGAAGAATGATTACTAAGGGGAAAAGAAAACGAGTTCATTGCGTGAAGCAGACTGTACATACAGCTCAGTACAGGCGGGGGTTCCAGGTTCCCAACAGGTTGCTTGGCACATTGTTTACAAGTAGGGTGTGTTTACTGTTCAATCCAAGCAGTGTCCAAGATGGCACAACTATTCCCTATGTGTGCCTGCCTCAACAGGAATGCAACATCTTGCTATAGTAAGATAATAAAGGTAACTGCAAGAGTGTGTGCATGATAAAAAAAAATAATAATAAGAATAATCTTGACTTTAGCCAAGTACAAAGAGCAGTCTGATACTTTGCTATTTCTGCTAGCTTTTGAGTTATCAGAGGCTGTCTTCAAATAGTAAATACTTTTTGTGTATTTTTTTATATTCTGTGCTTTTTCATGACAGTTATAAAAAGACTAGTATTTGTTGAACACTTACCAAATATCAGGTACTGTATACTGCACAAGAAAAGCTTTTTATATAATAGTGATTCTTAACTATCGTTCACACAACTGTTATTAAAGAAGAAATGTTTTTATTATATACATGTCACTATAGAAGGAGTCTTTGTATTATATACCATCAGTGTCACTACAGACAAATAGATGCTTTAGAAAACTTTTTCTCCAGGTCACAAAAAAGATTTAAAATAATTTTAAAAGTACAACTAAGGCTGGAGAGATGGCTTAGCAGTTAAGGAGCTTGCCTGCAAAGCCTAAGGACCCATGTTTGACTCTCCAGATCCTATGTAAGCCAGAAGCACAAAGATGAGACAAGCACAAACATCTGGAGTTCGGTTGCAATGGCTGAGGCCCTGGCATGCCAATTCTCTATATGTGTGTGTGTCTTTCTCTCTGAAGCAAAAAAAATAAAAGTATATTAAAAAATACAACTATATGGGCTGTACAGATGGATCAGTGGTTAAGAAGCTTGCCTGCAAAGCCTAAGGACCCCAGTTCAATTCCCCAGTACCCACGTAAGATAGATGCACAAGGTGTTACATGAGTCCAGAGTTCATTTACAGTGGCTGGAGGCTCTGGTGTGCCCATTCTCTCTGTCTCTCTGCCTCTTTCTCTCCCAAATAAACCAGTAATTTTTTAATAAGTACAACTATAAGAAATATAAAATTCTCTTTACTATTAATATTAAATGAGGGAGGAATTTACTCAGAAAAGAAAACTGGCCTAATAATTTGAGTCAAATCTATACTACTACTTGGATCACTTATCAGAAAAACAATAAACTGCAAAGTTAAAGCTGGCAACTTAAACATAAGGAAGGTTGTGGAATAGTTGGCAAAAACTAACATATCAAACTATCATGTTACACTAGATCTTCACAACCTCTGTACTACCAGTAATTCTGAGTACCATTAAACCCAGATTACTCAGAAGTCTTCAAACTGGTTTTCCCACTTCCATTTGTACTTCCTGTGGATTCTAAAGACAAAAGCCAGAATAATCCTGTTAAATATAATTCATGCCAGTGCTCAGGAACTCTGACAGCTTCCCATTTCCTCCAACTCAAAGCCAAAACCTTATAGTAATTCAAGGTGCTACAGTAGTAGTTCTCAACCAGGGGTAACTATGTGTACCCCCCCCCACACACACACACCAAGCCACAGTGGCAGTCTGTAATATTTCTGGTTATGAAAACCAGGAGCAGAGATACTACTGTCATCAAGTGAGTATGGGCCAAGGTGAGTATGGCCCCACAACCAAAAAAATTATCCAATCCCAAATACCAACAATGCCCAAGATGGGAACCCTAACCTACCCTACTATCTCCTAATTCAGTTGTCTCCCTTAAACCTTGTTCATTCCACTCCACCTACATGAGTGAGGCTCCTTGACATTTCTAGAACACAACAGATGTTCATTCATGTTTCCATGTGCTCTCTGCTACAAATCGTTTTTCCTTGTATCTGCACTGCTCACTACCTCCCTCTTCTCTCAGATCTTCAATTTCTATTCTTATACATAAGCAAATTACCCTGGATTTTTTCAGTGCCTTATGGCAATACCTCACCTCTCTAGCCTTTTGTTCAAACTGCTCAGCAGAAATAATCTGGTCAAACCAGTCTTCTTTGAAGCTCAGTCCTATCTCTGTTCTGGCTGTTCCCTATCCCCGGAACTTCTCCTTTCCTATCTGCTATTTGTGAAGGAAAAGGTGGCATGGAGCAAAAAAGAAAACATGTGAGATGCTGTAAACACAAATTTCTTTGCAAAACATAGTGTGAAAGAAACCTGTATCTTGACAGGTTTTCTCTAATGCTTTCTCCATTTCGGTAGAAAGCTGGAAACTACAAAGACTGAATGAAAGATGAAATACACTGTCGACTTCATTTGGTACTTACACATCTTTTATTTCCTATGGCCTGTCACATTCTTGGTCTAGACTGCCTCAAAGTTTCTTTCATTTACATCTATGCTCAAATGCCCTATTTTACTTGGGCCCTTCCAAAGTGACTTTAAAGCCACAGCAAGCACTCGTGCAAGCACATGCACGCGCGCGCACACACACACACACACACACACAAAGAGAGAAAGAGAGAGAGACTCCTTCCCTGCATTATTTTTCTCCACAAAAATTTTTAATCTTTTAACATACAATATATGTACTTTCTTTCTGCATGTTTCATGCCATTAGACTGAAAATTCTAGAGGACAGAAACATTTCACTCTGGTCACAGCTGTAGTCTCAGCACAATTCCTAACACACAGCAGGCACTAAACATGTATTTGTCAAATGAAGTCAACTCAAATCTTTGAAATTAAGTTCCATATTTATAAAATGGAGCTAACACCTAAAAGTATTTTCAAGCAGTATTCCTTAACAAGAGGCAAAAGCCAAAATCATAGTCCTTGGTACCACACACAGAGCCAGGAAACATGGCCCTAAAATTAAGAATCAAGAGGTCTAGGCTTCAATCTAACAACATACATACTAAAAATGCTACCATGGAATTCTAACAACCACCACTACTGAAATTAAAACAGTGCTAAAATTAAATTAGAAGAAAAAAAATCCAAGTTATAGGATTAGATTTGAATGGTAATACATTAATAATGAAACAAACTTCTGGCCTGCATGATTTTGCAATTCAAATTTTTTAAGTTATTTTATTTATTTATTTATTTCCAAGCAGAGCAAAACAGAGAGAGAGAGAGAGACAGAGAAAGAGGCAGACAGTAGGTGCACCAGAGCCTCCAGCCACTGCAAATGAACTCCAGATGCACGTGCCCTTTTGTGCATCTGGCTTTACGTGGATACTGGGGAATCAAACCTGGGTTGTTAGGTTTGCAGGCAAGCACCTTAACCTCTCAACCATCTTTCCAGCCCTCAACTTTCATATTTAGAAATTAAATGAAATTTCTGGAATAAAGCCTTCTATCATTCCAAATCTGTTCTTTTTTTCCTTCACTTCCTCCCTCTCCCTATATCTATCTGTATCGCTATCACATAAAAAAAAAGATACTAGTCATGCTTACTTCAGCTTAAAATCTTGTGTTATTACCCTATCCTGAGGAGCAATAAAAGTTATCAAAACAAAATTCAATGTATTATGCATATCTCTTATAGTTTTATTTAGCTACAAATTCAACCTCATGCTTCTGCTAATAAAGCAATCAGTCTGCAGGTGCACCTCTGGACAGTTCTTCACACATTTGAACAGAGAGAAATATGGCCTCAAAAGCAAAGTCAAAATGCATCACAAAGGAAGCTATGTAGACCAAAGCTAATAATCCACTTAATCTAGGTTACCGAACTCCAAAGAGTAATTCAACCAAAATAATTCAGCCAGTGTCTTACAATTCATTTACTTGGAACATAGTCAGGACATATGGAAATTTTAAAGAATCCCAAGTAAAATAAAACAGAGAAAAACTCAAAGTAATCTAAGTCCTAACTTTTCCTGTTCCCAAATTCAAATGGTAAAAATAGGGCAGGGGATGTAACTCAGCGGTAGAGAACTTATGTAGCATTCATGAATCCCCTGGTGATGCCCAGCACACAAAAAATAAAAAACAGAAAAAAACAAAAGAACAGTTAGCAATATGACAATATTAACACTGGACAGGATGAATGTCAGAACCAAAGTGGGACTGGATTTTTGCACTGAAACTTTTATATTTATGTACGTGAAAAAAAAAAGCTAAAAGATATCACCTCAACAAATTTAAGAGAAAAAAAAAATGAAAGAAAATACTTACCATTAAAGCCCTGATAAGTATTCCTGCAAGCGGAGTGTGTGTAATCTATGAAGACACATTTAACAAAAAGGAATTAGTGCAATATTAGCAAAAACCCAAAATTACATGCTCATTTATTCAAAAACAAGCATAATTTGTAAATATCATTACCTCAATTATCTGCAAAATTGGGGTACAGATAATTATCAATATCCACTGAGAAAGCATGTATCTCTCTTTAACTACCTCCCAAATGGCAGGTTCATCATCCAATTAATATCAAAGCAAAAGAACTAGTCTATGGCACCTCATATTTTATATAATAGTGACCAAATGAGGGGATTCAGTATTGGTTTATATTGAGCCACAAAAAGCCATATACATTACGTATCAAATACAAAAAGCAGGCACATTTGAGAACTGATTCTATGTAATAAAAATATTTCAAGGTTAATATTTCCTTTAGCACCCCCAACACCTCCTCCAGCAAGGCTCCACCTCCCAAATTGCCATCAGCTGAGAACCAAGCTCTCAAAACACCTGAGTTTGGGGTTGGGGGAACCACCTAATTTAAACCACTACATTATAGTGCTGTGCTGTATCCATCCAGACACAATGTTCAATCATGTAACTTTACAAATAAATACTCGAAGAATAGAATTTAATGCATGGGCTCTGGATTGATTCAACAGAACCCTTCTAACACTACTTAGGGTTACGTTTGAACACATTACTAGTCAGATACATTGTGAATCAAATTCCATCTCCCAAATACAGCAGTGGTGGCTAAGGATGGGCAGACAGAGGATATTTCATCATAACACAGCTATAATTGTAAGCATGTAACGATAATAAAAAGCAAACAAACTAAGTTTTATTATTACTTTTCAATTCTCTACAGAAAATGGATCCCTTTACTGACTTACTTACTGTTCCCACTGTCACCACCAACCACACCAACACAATTATGACAGCCTCTCAAGTTACAAAGTATGAGGATGCTGTCATCAAAATTTGGTATGAAAACAAAATATTTTTTATTTTTACTGTCAGCTCTGGCCTCCTCAAGTAGTCATAATCTAAAACCATCTATATTAAAATGAGTCCCAACTAAAAAAATCACCCACAGTATCCTCCACTGAAGAGCTGAACTTTGCATTTCAGAGCAACTGAAAAGTATACACCGAAGGGTCATTCTGTCCCTTACATCTACTCAGATCTGTCAGCTTGAACTCCTGGTGGCAAGTCATTAAGATGCCTATGCTAAGACCACACTTCACTAAGATCACTTTTGGGTGAGACTAGAAGGTTCTAAGTACTTAGTGAACCCGTTTCATTTAGAAATACCTCGGGTTCCTCTGATTAAATCCGGTTTAATCCTACAAGCTCATCCCCATATCTCCCTGTCAAAAACATAAAGAGCCAATCATGACGGCCAACGCCTTTAATCCCAGTACTTGGGAGGGAGAGGAAGGAGAATCACCATGAGTCTACATGAGAACCACCTGAGACTACATAGTGAATTCCAGGTAAGCCTGGGCTAGAGTGAGACCCTACATACATACATACATGTGTGTGTATGAACACACACACACACACACATATATATATATATGTGTGTATATATATATATATATATATATATATATATATATAGATGATATAGATATAGGTAGAGAGAGATATCACTTTATCTTGACACTAATTCCTATAAAAGTTGGGCAAGATTTGAAGACACCCAATTAGTCCTACTTCGATGACCCTGTGCAGAAAGTTTGAGTGTCTAGTGTCAGATGAATGAAAGGTATTGCTACAATTTAGTTTAGTGAATCAATAAGTTGCACACAGGTAGCTCCGGACAAGTCTGAATGTGAAGGGCATCAGATGCTTGCTGTGCCAGGATTCTAACTTACGTCTCATCCACACACAAGCCTAAAAAAGAAAAGAAGGAAGGAAAAGGAAAGAAGAGAAGAGAAGGAGAAGAGAAGAGAAGAGAAGAGAAGAGAAGAGAAGAGAAGAGAAGAGAAGAGAAGAGAAGAGAAAAAAGAGCAAGCGAGCTTTGGATCACTGTTTCAGATTAGATACTTACTACGGGATAAATTCTGGTGTTTAGATCCCAGTTTGCTAAGCAAGAAACAGCTTGGTGATTACTCATAACTTGCTGTGGAGACGTCCTGGGTGCTCGTCTCGAGCCCCAGGCTCCAGGGAGCCTCTTTGCACATTGTCCCCAGCAAGCCATGAGCGAGCCGGGGAGGAACGAAGTGCACGGGTCGTGCGGTCACCCCGAGCCGCTGGCCCGTGGGCGCCGGCCGCCCGGCCGGGAAGTTGGAGGTGTCGGGCCATCCATCGGTACGCACACGGGGCGGGGGAGGCAGGCCGGGACGCGAACCCGGGGCCCTGCCTTCTGCGCTCAGGATCCCGGCAGCGAGGCCGGCATGGAGCTCGGCGAGGAGGAAGAGGCGAAGGCCGCCTCCGGCCTCCGGGCCTCGGGCTCCCAGAACAAAGCCCACACGGCCATCTTGAGACGGCAAACAGACCCTCCGGCGCAGGCCACCCGCCTCCCACCCGCCCCGGCGACCATCCATGGGGCGGCCGCTTACCGTCCTCGAAGTCCATGGTGGAGGGCTCGCAGCTGACGCTCTCAGCGACGCCCACGCCCGACGGAGCAGTGACCAGCGACGAGCGCCCCGCCACCCGTCTCCACACGAGCCGCGGAGCCCGCGCGCGACCCACACAGCGGCGGCGCCAGCGGCCGAGCGAGCCGCGGGCCACAGCGAGGCTGGGGGCGTGGCCGGCCGGCGCTGCCAGTCACCGCGGCCTGCCTCGTGATTGGCCGGGGCGGGGGGCAGAGGGCGGGTTCCCGCGTGGGGGGCAGGGGCGGGAAGCGGGTCCGCTGTCACGCCGCCCGGGCGCTGACCCCGTGGAGCTAGGCGAGGAGGACGGACGCCAGGGACGCTAGGAGCGCCGAGGACCCGAGGGGTCAGTGAGCGTGGACTTTTCTGGAAGGCCTTGCTGCGGCCCGCCATGTTTGAACCTGGCAAGAGAGAAAGGGTGTCTGGTGGGAGGAACACCACCTTTGGCTCTTTATTGGCCGTGAGGGGAAGGGAAGAAAAAAAAAAAAATCAATTTCTTAGGGAATTTCTTCCTTGGACACACAGAACCCTGGGACGTGCAGGAAACAACAGATTGCAAAACGGAAACGTACATGAGAATGATCCCACACGGGCTATCAGCCAATTCTAGCTTTTAATGGTGCAAGTTTTTACTGTAAAAGTTCACAGGTGGAGAAAGATTGATGACAGAAAACGTCATCCAAACACTGGAATCATTCCTCTTTGTCAATTTTTTTTGCGGGCGGCGGGGCACGGCCAAAGTTATTCCAAGTTACTACGTGGGTGCTGGGGACTGCAACCCTGGTTGAGAGGCTTTGCAGGCAAGTCCCTTGAACCACTGAGCCCTCGCTCCAAGCCCCTGTTTGTTTGTTTTAACTGTTTTGTTTTCACAGGGCAAATGGTAGTAACAATAGATTGGTCACCAGATAGGAAACCAGAAATCAAGCTACTTGCTTTGCTTCAGGGTTCACGCATTTCAGGGTTCATGCATTTGTGAGAACCAAGTGTGGAGGAAGCAGGAAATAAAACTGGAAGAAATAACAGGCGTGGTCTGTGTATGACTGTAGTCTCAAGTCGGAGTGAGGGATTGTTCCCTTCTTCGCCCTAATTGACTCATCTCGTTCTCCACCCTGTCTTCCTGATTCCTTCTCTTTTTCCCCTCCTACACATGTTTTCTGTTCACCTAAGCTGAACATGTTGAAAACTGAACTCATAATTTCCCTTCTCAAACCTGCTTATCCTCCTGTGTTCTTTCATCATTCCCAGGCACCGTGAGCAACCGCCCACTGATCCCAGCCAGAAGGTTGCATATATATCATCCAGTTAAGACTCAACCTTCCCCCAGCCTCCCACTCCCAATCTATGCTGAAGTCTTTCATCTGCTTCTTACTGCCTAAAATGTTCTCAGCCTGTCTCTCTCCTCTCCATTCCCACTACCGCTCATTATCTCTGCACACCTCTTGCCTTAGCTTCCCAACTTATTTCTCTGCCCCGCAGCCACAGCTCTTCTCCGCCTCCTCAGGCTGTGGCAATATAAAATGCCCGTCCCAACGTGTCATCCCTCTCTAGTCAAAGCTCCCAGCAGCATCTGAACACTGCCTGATCTCTGCCACCTCCCTTCCCCCCCCCACCCCCCGCTTTCTCTCCCTCCCTCTCTCTCTCTCTCTCCTTCCCTCTTACACAGGCAGATGGTCATAGCTCCGAGTCACCTGGAAATGCATGAGAGGCCATCAGCTAGTCCCTAATCCATTTCTCAATCAACCAATATTGATGGCACCAGCAACATCTTCGTAGTTTGTTGTTATCCCTCAATCCCAGAGTCTAATGCAGTTTCCCACTTAGTAAGCCTTATATTTGGACCATAAAGGCCCAATTCTTGTACAGTCATGGGCCATTTCTTCTTCCATGTATTTTATAGCAGGTGACAGGTTAATGAATTTCAGATCATTATAGTCTATCAAAAGTGTAAAAAGAGGGCTGGAGGGATGGCTTGGCGGTTAAGGCATTTGCCTGCAAAGCCAAAGGACCCAGGTTCGATTCCCCAGGACCCAAGTTAGCCAGATGCACAAGGGGGTGCACGCATCTGGAGTTTGTTTGCAGTGGCTGGAGGCCCTGCCGTGCCCATTCTCATTCTCTCTCTCTCTCTCTCTCTCTCTCTCTCTCTCTCTCTCCCTCTCCCTCTTTCTCTGTCAGATAAATAAATAAATAAAAATAAAAATATTTTTAAAAAGTGTAAAAAGAAAAATAATAATATGGGGGCTGTGTGTGCAGAAATACAAAGGGGTGGGGGTCTGAGTTCAAGAGCACACTTCAGGGACAATGAGGAAGTAAGAGGTTTACACCCACGACCTGTTCTTAAGGAAGTTACATCAGGGAAGTCTCATCCCTGAATCTGAGAAGTCAGTTGACTAGACTCCCTGAGGACTCAGAGTCCCTTGCTCCTCAGCTCTTAACCCTCCCTCTGATTCCAGACCAACAGCACCGGACCATCTGTTGTGCCTGAACAGACAGCATTCGCCCACCTCTTCTTCTTCTTCTTCTGACTCTCCTGCCTCCTCTTTCTTCCCTGCTGTTCAGATTCCCAATAAATGTTGCCTTGTTTTAAACCTCCCCCAGGATCTGCATCAGAATCTCCTTTCATATGATGAACCTCATTAGCATTTTCTTTCTTTGTTGTTTTCAGAAATCTTTTATATTTATTTATTTATTTCAGGCGGAGGCAGAATGAGCACACCAGCCGCTGCAAACGAACTCCAGACTAGTGCCACTTTGTGCACCTGGCTTCATGTGGATACTGGGGAATGGAACCCAGGCTGACAGGCTTTGCAAGCAAGCACCTTTAGCTGCTGAGCCATCTCCCTGACTCTCATTAGCGTTTTCACAACAAAATTCTTATGACAACTGGTGAGCAACTTTAGGTAACCTTGTCTGGTTCCTTGTTCATACTCTCTGGGCATGAAGACCCTCCTTCACACCCCTTAGATGGTCTGAGCAGAGTACACTGTCACTAGGATATTGGAGGAGAAGAGCCTAAGTGAGAACTCCACTGATAAAAGGCTTTGGCTGGAATTGACTGTCCAGAGAGTCACCTGCACAAACCCCAGTGCCATACACTTAGCTTAGAGAGTGACAGTAGGCTGAGTCCTGACTTCACAGTGCTTTCCTAATTTGCCTCCAAGTCATTCTTCCTTATCATGCTTTATATATATATATTTATATATATTTACATTTTTAATATTTTATTTTTATTTATTTACTTGAGAGAGAGAGAGAGAGAGAGGCAGATAGGGAGAATGGGTATGCCAGGGCCTCCAGCCACTGCAGACAAACTCCAGACACATGCACCATCTTGTACATCTGGCTTACATGGGTCCCGGGGAATCAAACCTGGGTCCTTTGGCTTTGCAAGCAAGTGCCTTAACCACCAAGCCATCTCTTCAGCTCCTTCCTTATGTTTGTTTTTTTGTTTGTTTGTTTATTTGTTTTTCGAGGTAGGGTCTCACTCTAGTCCAGGCTGACCTGGAATTCACTATGTAGTCTCAGGGTGGTCTCACACTCATGGCGATCCTTCTACATCTGCATCCCGAGTGCTCGGGATTAAAGGCATTTGCCACCACACTTGGCTCTTCCTTGTGTTTTTTAATGTGTGTGTGTGTGTGTGGTGTATGTGATATGTGGTATATGCACATGTATGGTATATGCACATGTATGTGCACACCCCTACATGTGCATGTGGAGGCCAGAGGAGAATGTCAGGTGTTCTTCTCTTATAGCCCATATGAGTATTTCTTTTATTTCATACAGGGTCTGTCATTCAGCCCAGAGCTGCTGTTGGTTACTGAATACCAGCGATTTTCTAGACTCTGCCTCTTGTGGACTGGTGTTCTAGATGTCTGAGGCCAGCTTTTCACGTGAATCCCATGTGTCAAACTTGGGAGTCTCACCACTAGCCCAGAGAATTAGCCACTCAACCACTGGGATCTCTTGAAACTAAAAGACTACTGTACAGTTAAGCAAACCATCAACAGAGCTAATAGACAACCTATAGAACCTACAGGGAGAAAGTCTTTACCAGCTAGATGTCTGGCAGAGGGTTAATATCTGGAATTTAGAAAGTACTCAAAACCCTAAGCAAGGGCTGGAGAGATGGCTTAGCAGTTAAGCGCTTGCCTGTGAAGCCTGAGGACCCCGGTTCGAGGCTCAATTCCCCAGGACCCATGTTAGCCAGATGCACAAGGGGGCGCACGCGTCTGGAGTTCGTTTGCAGTGGCTGGAGGCCCTGGTGCACCCATTCTCTCTCTCTCTCTCTATCTGCCTCTCTCTCTCTCTTTCTGTCACTCTCAAATAAATAAATAAATAAAATGAACAAAAAATTATTTTAAAAAAACCCTAAGCAATAAAAAGTCAAGCCATCCACTAAAAAAAAAAAAAATGGGACAGGGAAATGAATCAAAGGAAGAAATTCAAATGGATTATGACCTTGAGATTCCATCTCACTCCAGTCAGAATGAAAATCGTCAAAAAATCAAATGACAACAATATTGACTGGGATGTGGGGAAAAAGGAACCCTCATCTACTGCTGGTGGGAGCACAAATTTGTACATCCACGATGGAAATCAATATGGAGATGCCTCAACAGGCTGAAGATAGATCTGTCATTGATCCAGCTACTCCACTCCTGAGCTTATACCCTAGAGACTACTCTTTACTACAGAAACACTTGCTCAACTATGTTTGTTGCTGCTCTATTCACAATAGCTGAGAACTGGAATCAGCTCAGATGCCCATCAATGGGTGAATCGTCAATGAAGATATGACACATATACAAATGGAATTGTACTCAGCAGTAAGGAAAAATGAAACAATGAAATTTGCAGGAAAATGGATGGACTTAGGAAAAATCATACTAAGCAAAGTCACACAAGGTCAGAAAGACAGATGCCACATGTTCTCCCTCATATGTGCTACCTACTTTGGAACAGCCTGGGTTATGTTTAAGAGGCGGTAAGCATCAGGAGTTTGGCAGGCAACTAGCATGTAGCTAGGAGGAAGTGGAGCTAGGGAGGGAAGAGAGGAGGGATGCTTAACAGGCAACTGGAGGGACAGAACACCGGTAGAAGGGTCTTGGGAGAGGGGAGGAAGGGTAGGGGAAATATACACCAAACTAATGATATCAATCAGTACCATAGGTACCATTCTCCTGGTTAGCAAACTGAAAGATAAAACCCTTAATAAAGGGGGAGTTCGCCTGAGTAGAAGTGTCCCAGAAAGGGTGGAGAACGGTTTAACTTGCCACTCAAACCATTGGGGTCTGGCTTCTGATTCTCAGTGCCAAAACTGCGTTACACTCTACAGTGTTGGTTGGAGAGACATATGAAGTCCCCAAAACAATACAGGCTACTTCCAAAGCACTTGGCTAACCGCCATAGCTACATGGTAAGACCCTGTTGCTGAAGCACCACAGGCTTCAAGAGATCACTTTGGAACTTGGAAGGAAGTCAGCTTGCTGCTGGCTAGCCTACATAGTGCTGGCAAGTGCTGTGCAAGCTACTGGGGGATAACAGCCATCAATGCTGGGAACAAGCAGAGGATCCTGCAAGCTACAAAACCAACCAGACTGACAAGATGTACACACCTGTGCAATAGTGGCACACAGCCTATGCAGTAATCAGTGGCTCTCGAGTTGGAGAAGAGACCCACTCAGTGGGAGAGAACTCATACCTGGTACTGAGAACCAAGTCAGAATCCTACGGATGTGACAGTCATAGGCTCCAGAGAGAACTCCCCATAGTCCTTGGCCAAGAAGGGTGGCTATGCCCATCAACATGTCTCAATTAACTATACTTATCCTCTTTAATCCATGCAGCTCTCACTCTTAATTGGATTTCTTTCCTTCTTTTTTTTTTTTTTTTATACATGACAGTAAAAACCAAGATCCATCAACACAAGAAAAGGTAGCTAACTGCCGAGCTTGAGCCAATCCAAACCACCTGTAGCACATCTGACAGGGTCCAGGCGACATCACAGAGGAAGTGATGAGTTAAACCTGAATGCTGTAGGGCGTGGTGGCACACCCCTTTAATCTCAGCACTCAGAAGGCAGAGGTAGGAGGATCGCCGTGAGTTCAAGTCCACTCTGAGACTACATAGTGAATTCCAGGTCAACCTGGACTAAAGTGAATCCCTACCTCAAAAAACCAAGAAAATAAAAAATAAACCTGAATGCTGCTCTCACTGCTATCCTGATAAGCTACTCTAGGGAGATGGCGATAAGACACTGGGGACACTCAAAACTCATCAATGCAGAAATCCAGAGGTTGCAGAGAGCTCAACACAAGGCTTATAACACATCCACCAAGTCTCAGGGAACATTGCAGAAGAGTGGGGTGGAAAGATTATAAGAGCCACAAGGTGGGAAGGAGCATCCTGAGAGATTGTCCCCTGTCCTCACAGACTGACCGATGCATTCATGACCCCACGGTGAATATTAGTAAGCCCACTGAGGAGGGACTTCAGTGGAATGGGGATGGGAAGAGGGGATATAAGAGGATAGCATGAGGAAAATGGGACAAAAAACACAATTTATTCATCCAGTAAAGTTCATAATTTTTTTTAACTTGGTGGTCTCCAGCCTAAGGGTCCTTTATGCTTAAGCAGCAACACTCTTAACCAATGAGCCATCTCCCAGTGCCCTCCCTGTGTTTTTAGGGAATCAATACAAACCCAGAGAAGGAAGTTATGAATTAACTATTTTTTTATTGACAACTTTCATAATTGTAGACAATAACCCATGGTAATCCGCCCCCACTTTCTCCTTTGAAACTCCACTCTCCATCGTACCCCTTCCCCCTCTCAATCAGTCTCTCTTTTATGCTGATGTCATCATATTTTCCTCCTATTATGATGGTCTTGTGTAGGCAGTGTCAGGCACTGTGAGGTCATGGATATCCAGGCCATTTTGTGTCTGGAGGAGCACATTGTAAGGAGTTCTACCCTTCATTTGGTTCTTAAATTCGTTCCATCACCTCTTCCACAATGGACCCTGAGCCTTGGAAGGTGTGATAGAGATATTGCAGTGCTAAGCACTCCTCTGTCACTTCTTCTCAGCACCATGGTGCCTTCTGAGTCATTCCAAGGTCATCGCCATCTGAAAAGAGAAGTTTCTCTAATGAAAAGTGAGAGTACCATTAATGTATGGGTATGAACATTAAGAGCAGTGCTTACTGGGCAGTTTGGTGAGCATGGTAAATATATTTAGCCAGACACCAGCAGACATTACACCCCTAGCGCTCATGACTACCCGTATTGTAGGTTTTTAGTATCATGGATGTATTTCCTCCCATATCCAGTCCAATTATAGAGCAGTTGGTTTCCCCCATAACAGCCATGCCACTATTGACCCCGTTGGCTCATTTGGCCTGGCTGGCCAAGCTTAAGGCTTACAGGGTCCACTGTTGAGTATTGCCACTGGTGATTTCTCTCTCTCCCATTGAATTGCATGCAGCGTAGCTTCTTCCAGGTTTCTGTCAGCTGGTCTACATGGAGGAGGTTCTCAGCTCAGCTCCAGCAGGATTTCTCAGTGACCTTGCAGCCCAAGTATGTAAAGTCTTCAGCAATAGGGTCTTACTATCTATTCCTGGTGGGAAACCAAGAGTCTCAGCAAAGGCCTGTAATGTTTTGGGGTTATCAGGGACCTCCCTGGCCAACAACTCACTGGAAGGTATACCATCCCTGGCACTGAAAATTTTCTAGTAACAACCTATGGCTTCTGAGTGTTCCATTGTCCAAAAAAGTGGTTTCCATATGACTTATTTGTATCCTCTTAGATTTTGGTTAGCCCTCCCTCCACCTTTCCTTTATTCAATCTCTTCCCCTGACCTCACCTTTTCACCCCCATTAATCTGTTCTTCTACTTACATATATACAATACCATCCTATTAAGTCCCCCTCCCTCCCTTTCTATTCCCTTTATATCTCCTTTCTACCTTATTGGCTTCTGCTATTGAGTTTTATTTCTACTCACATAGAAGTCCAACCACTTGTAACTAGGATCCACATATGAAAGAGAACATGTGACATTTGCTTTCTGGGCCTGGGTTACATCACTAAGTATAATCCTTTCCAGATCCATCCATTTTTCTGCAAATTTCATAATTTCATTTTTCTTTATCACTGACTACAACTCCATTGTATAAATGTGCCACATCTTCATTATCTACTCATCATTTGAGGGACATCTAAGCTGGTTCCATTTCCTAACTTTTGTGAATAGAGTGGCAATAAACATGGTTGAGCAAGTATCTCTAAGGTAGTAAGACAAGTCCTTAGGATATGTGCCTAGGAATGGTATAGATGGGTCATATGGTAGATCTACTTTCCGCTGTCTCAGGAACCTCCACACTGAGTTCCACAATGGCTGAACCAGATTGCATTCCCACCAACAGTGTAGAATGGTTCCTCTTTTTCTGCATCCTCGCCAGAATTTATGGTCATTTGTTTTCGTGATGGTAGCCATTCTGACAGGAATGAGATGGAATCTCAGCATAGTTTTAATCTGTATTTCCCTGATGGCTAGGGATGTAGAACATTTTTTTTTTTGATGTTTATATGCCATCTGTATTTCTTCTTTTGAGAACTCTCTGTTTAGTTCCATAGCCCATTTTTTAATTGGGTTGTTTGATTTCTTACTATTTAGTTTTTAGTTTTCTTTGTATATTTTGGATACTAATCCTCTGTCAGATATATAGCTGCCAAAAATTTTCTCCCATTCTGTAGGTTCCCTCTTTTCTCTATTCACAATGGTCTTTGCTGTACAAAGGCTTTGTAATTTCCTGAGGTCCCAGTGGTTTATCTGTGGTTTTATTTCCTGAGCAATTAGGGTTATATTCAGAAAGTCTTTGCCAAGACCAATATGTTGAAGGGTTTCCCCTACTTTTTCCTCTAGCAGTTTCAGAGTTTTGGGTCTAATATTAAGATCTTTGGTCCATTTGGACTTAATTCTTGAGCATGGAGAGAGATAAAGATCTATTTTCATCCTTCTACACATACATATCCAGTCTTCCCAGCACCATTTACTGAAGAGGCTGTCTTTTATCCAGTGAGTATTTTTGGCATTTTTGTTGAAGATCAGGTGGCTGTAGCTACCTGGACTTACATCTGGGTCCTCTATTCTGTTCCATTGATCTACATGTCCATTTTTGTGCCATTAACATGCTGTTTTTATTACTGTGGTTCTGTAGTATAGGTTAAAATCAGGTATGGTGATACCACCAGCCTTATTTTTGTTGCTCAAAATTGTTTTAGATATTCAAGGGTTTATTTTTGTGCTTCCAAATGAATTTTTGGATTGTTTTTCTATTTCCATGAAGAATGCATTCGGAATTTTCATGGGGATTGTATTAAATGTGTAGATTGCTTTTGGTAAGGTTGCCATTTTCACAATATTGATTCTTCCAATCTAAGAACAAGGGATGTCCTTCAATTTCCTAGTGTCTTCTGCAATTTCTCTCTTGAGCGTTTTAAAACTTTCATTGTAGAGATCCTTCATTTCCTTGGTTAGGTTTATTCCAAGGTATTTTTCTTTTGATGCAATTGTGAATGGGAGTGATTCTCTGATTTCATTCTCTGTGAGTCTGTTGTTAGCATATAGGAAGGCTACTGATTTCTGTGTGTTTATTTTGCATCCTGCTACATGGCTATGAATGTTTATCAGCTCTAACAGTTTGCTGGTAGAGTATTTAGGGTCCTTTATGTATAGAATCATGTCATCTGCAAATAATGATAACTTGATCTCTTCCTTTCCAATTTGTAACCCTTTTGATTTTTTTTTTTTTTTTTTTTTTTTTTTTTTTTTTTTTTTTTTTTTTGGTTTTTCAAGGTAGGGTCTCACTCTAGCCCAGGCTGACCTGGAATTCACTATGGAGTCTCAGGGTGGCCTTGAACTTATGGCGATCCTCCTACCTCTGCCTCCCGAGTGCTGGGATTAAAAGCGTGCGCCACCATGCCCAGCTCTCCAATTTGTAACCCTTTTATGTGTATCTCTTGCCTTATTGCTATGGCTAAACTTCTAGTACTATATTAAATAAAAGTGGGGACAGTGCACACCCTTGTCTTGTTCCTGATTTCAGTGGAAAAGTTTCAAGATTTTCTCCATTTAGTATTATGTTCACTATAGGTTTGTCATAAATAGCTTTTATTATGTTGAGATATATTCCTTCTATTCCCAGTCTCTGTAGGACTTTTATCATGTTGGATTTTGCAAATGCTTTTTCTGCACCTAATGAGATGATCATGTGATTTTTGTCCTTCAGTCCACTTATATAATGTATTACATTTATCGATTTGCATATGTTGAACCATCCCTGCATCTCTGGGATAAAGACTACTTGGTCAGGGTGAATGATCTTTCTGATATATTCTTGTATTCTGTTTACCAATATTTTGTTGAGAATTTTCACAACTTTGTTCATGAGGGAGATTGGTCTGTAATTTTCTTTTTTTGTTCTACCTTTGTCTGGTTTTGCTATCAGGGTGATGCTGGCTTCATAGAAGGAGTTTGGTGGGATTCCTTCCTTTTCTATTTTATGGAGAAGTTTGAGAAGCATTGATGTTAGTTCTTCCATGAAGGTCTGGTAAAATTCACCAGTGAATCCATTTGGGCCTGGAAATTTTTAGTTGGGAGATTTTTTTATAACAGCTTGGATCTTCATACTTGTTATAGGTCTGTTAAAGTGGTCAATCTCATCTTGATTTAATTTAGGTAGATCTTATAAATCAAGGAAGTCATCCATTTCTTTCAGATTTTCAAACCCTTAGTGGAGTATATGTTCTTATCGTATGTCCCTATGATTTTTTGAATTTCTCTGGTATCTGTTGTGATGGTGACTTTTTCAGCTCTAATTTTATTAAATTGTCTTTATTCTCTCTTTCTTTTAGTCAGATTTGCTAAGGGTTTATCAATCTTGTTTATCCTTTCAAAGAACCAACTCTTTTTTTCACTGATTCTTTGGGTTGATTTTTTTCTTTGTTTCTATTTCATTAATTTCTGCCCTGATCTTTATTTCTTCCCATCTACTGATTTTTGGTTTGCCTTGTTCTTCTTTTTCCAAGGCCTTAAGGTGAAGCATTAAGTTGTGTACTTGCAACCTTTCTAAATTCTTCATATAGGCACTTAAAGCTATAAATTTCCCGCTTAGTACTACCTTCATTGTGTCCCAAAGGTTTTCATATGTTGTGTTCTCATGATAAATTGATTCTATGAATTTTTTATTTCTTTCTTGATTTCTTCATCAACCCATTCATCCTTTAGTAGTGTATGGTTTAGTTTCCATGATTTTGTATATGCTTTATAGCTTTTCTTGGTATTGATTTGTAGTTTGATCCCATTGTGATCAGATAGAGTGCAAGGAATTATTTCAGTTTTCCTGTACTTGTTAAGATTTGCTTTGTGTCCTAATATGTGGTCTATTTTAGAGAATATTCCATGTGCTGCTGAAAAGAATGTGTATTTTGCAGCATTTGGATGAAACGTCCTGTAGATATCTGTTAGGTCCATTTGTTCTATTACCTCATTTAATCCAGATGCATCTCTATTCATTTTTGGCCAGGATGACCTGTCAATTGGTGAGGGGGAGTGCTGATGTCACCCACTACAACTTTGTTGTTATCTGTGATCTTAGTTCTAATAGCATTTTTTTGATGAAATTGGGGACCCCCATGTTAGGTACATATATGTTTAGTGTTGTAATGTCCTCCTGTTGGAGTGTTCCTTTAATCAATATAAAGTGACCTTCTTTATCTTTCCTAACTAATGTTGGTCTGAAGTCTGCCCTGTCAGATATTAGGATAGTGACCCCTGCTTGTTTTCTAGGCCCATTTGCTTGAAACACCATTTTCCAATCTTTCACTCTAAGATAGTGTACATCCTCTGTAGAAATGTGAGTTTCTTTGAGGCAACAAATTGGATGATCCTGCTTTTTAACCCCATCTGCAAACCTGCTGTGTCTTTTGGTTGGGGTTTTGAGGCCATTGATATTAAGAGTTATTATTGAAAGGTGTGTGGGGTATTAACTAGTATTCAAGTATGGTTTGTTTTTTCCAGGTTCCTTATGTGTGTGCTTTTCTTTCTCTTCAGCATGGAGGATCCTTTCAAGTATTTTCTGTAGAGATTGCTTTGTCTTCAAATATTCCTTTAGCCTGCTTTTGTTGTAGAATGTCCTTATTTTCCCATCTGTTTGAATGGATAGCTTTGCATGATAAAGTAACCTTGTTCAACAGTTATCTTTCAGAACTTGAAATAAATCATTCCAAGCCCTTCTGCCTTTTAAAGTTTATGTTGAGTAATCTGCTGTTATCCTGATGAGCTTGCCTTTGTATGTGACTTGATTTTTTTCTCTCTAACTGCTTTTAGTATATTTTCTTTGGTCTTTGGCTTGTGTGTTTGGTGGTTTAATTAAAATATGGTGAGAAGAGGTTCTTTCCAGGTTTTGTCTGTTTAGTGTTCTAAAGCCTTCCTGTGCATTGACATTTCTTTCCCAATTTGGGGGAAATTTTCTTCTATGATTTTGTTGAAAATGCCTACTATGCCTTTGGAGCAAAATTCTTCTCCTTCTACTATACCCTGAATTCTTATGTTAGATCTTTTCATAGTGTCCCTAATATCTCATAATTCACATTCACATCTTCCTATTAGTTTGTCTTTCTCTTTGTTGGACTGTATTAGATTTGCCACTTGGTCTTCTAGTTTAGATATTCTGTTCTCTCCTTCATCCATTCTACTGGTGAGATTTTCTACATAGTTTTTTATTTGACTTACTGTGTTTTCTGACTGGTTTTTATTTATTATTTCTATTTCCTTATTCATGTCTTGACCTCCTTATTTCATTAAATTGGTTTCCTGTGTCTTCTTTGATTCCTGATTTCTTTGAGCATACTTATAATCATTCTTTTGAAATCTTTCTCAGGCATTTCCTCTAAATCAGTCTCACTAGAGGTCATTTCTGATGTATTTATACTTTTGGTGGATTTATATTGTCATGATTTTTTTGTGTTTCTTGTATTATAATATAAAGATTTTTGTATCTTGAATTAATTTAATGCTTGGGTTTTCTAGTTGTCTGCAGTATTATTAGATGTGCCAAGCAATCTGACATCTTCAGGGTAGAGCTTGAGGTGCTAGGTGTGGCCTTTAAGACTCTCAGAGTAACCACAAAAGTGACCCTAGGTGTTGGGTTTGCATGTTATTTGAGTATTCTAGTAGTCTGAGTAGAACAAAATACTGTCAAATTCTAAAATTTAACTGAACCATATACACATTCAATGAAAACAAGCACTGAGTATTTATGCAAGAGTAGGTATCATGACAAACCTATCCTCTAATGAGGTCACAGTCCCTAAGGATGTGTGTTTCCCCACACCCTTACTCCTATCAACTTTGAGGTGAGATTTCTGGTCTGTAGAGGGTACCAATATCAGCTTGTGACCAAGTGAGACCCTGCCCCAATGAATGACAGAAGAGGTGATAAAGGCACTATAAATCATGAATCAACAAATGGCAAGCCCAAAATATGGCTTACTTAAGAATGGCAAATCTGACCATACATAATTTACCCTGACATGGAAGGTGCAATTGGTATTTCCAATGCAAGCCTACATACCATGCCTTTTTGGCAGGTACTGACCTGGTGTACTCCCAGTTACCTCTTGGGATGGCTTTGGTCTCAGTTATGCTGCGTGCCCACTTAGATCCCTCTTTGCTGTGCTATGGGCTCAGGTAGGCTGGGTCACTGCTCTGAATGCCTGTGCTGGGTGCTTTGTAGGTGAGTTCCCTTCCCCAGGTCTCTGGTGCTTACTGGTACTTGCGCTGGGGGAGGGGAGGCTGTAGATGGTGGCTAAAGTTCTCCCACTGGTCCTTGCAATCCTCTTCCTCACAAGCTGCTCTGCTGGTCCCTGCTGTCCTCCCCTTCACATTTCTTGAGTTTGTGAGGCGGCTGGTGTGAGTGGCTTTTCCTGAGTCTGAGTCGCGCAGCCGTCATGCAGACCTGGTGCCGCTGCTGCTGGAGCCACTTCTGCCTGCTTCTGTGGCTCTAGATGCTCAGGATCTCTCCTACTTCTCCGCTGTGGGTGATAATTTCTTATGCACCTTTGCTTTTTAGTAGAAGAGTGCATTTTGCTGTTTTTTTGTTGTTTTTATTTATTTATTTATTTATTTTGCTTTTTCTACCCTAGGCTGCTTTGGCATGGTTCCTATGCCATCATCTTAAGTGGAAGTCCCAGAACTAACTGTCTTGTAGCAAAGCAGCCAAACTTAAAGGAATCCCTACAGAGGCCTTATTGAATGGCCATTAGCGACAAAGTCAGAAGTGGAAATCTGCAAGCAGGTGCTGTGGCAGCATTGAATGGAATGTATTTTTTTTTTTTTTTTTATCTAGGACACACTGCTTCTACCTAATTTTAATGCAGGACTTGGAAAGCCTGCAGGAGTCTCTGGAAGCTGAAGAGAATTACAATCAAAGAAGAGCGGATAAGTATTTGAAGACATTTTACATGTTTTGGTTCCAGTTATGCACCTTTGATACACGTTCTATCAGCCAGGTTTACCAATGAGGAAACTGAGGCCAGTGGAAGTAAAGTCACTTGCCCAAGGACACCCTGCTAATAAATGGAAAAGTCAAGATTCAAACACAGTCAGCCTTGCTCCAGAGCCCAAGCTTACATTTCTATCATTTTGAAGCAACTCCTCTGTGCTCTCCTAAGAAACTATGACACACCAGGAATTTGGGTAGACATTTTATGTGCCCGATTTCCAGTCCGTACGACAAAGCAGACGGTACTCTTTTCCAAAGGAGGCAAAACAGAATAGAAGTTAAGTTACTCATCCAAGACCATACAACAATCAGTATTCAAGACAAATGTTGTATACTAACACTTACATCTATTGGTAAATACACCAATATGCATCATTGGAATCCTGAAGTTTTTTTTAAAAAATGGTTTACTATCCTGGCATGCTGGCACACGTCTTCAATCCTAGCACTTGGGAGGCAGAAGTAGGAGGATCACGGTGAGCTTAAGACCAGCCTAAGACTACATAGTGAATTCCAGGTCAGCCTGGGCTAGAGCGAGACCCTACCTCAAAAAAAAAAAAAAAAAAAAAAAAAAAAGGAAAGAAAGAAAGAAAAAAGGCTTTACTACTATAGAGATGATTTTGCATAGTTATGCAAAATGAGGAAAGTACGTTTTAAAAATGGCCAGGACTGCTTCATGCTGAGCTACAGGCCTGACTCAGATGGGAAAAGTGATTGCTTGTGTGTGGACTCTGCAAGAGAGCAAAGCACAAGGGACGCTCCAGATGCAGATGGCTTCAAAAAGGGACCCTTGCTGCCCTTCCTTGGATGCATATAATATAAATTGTATTTTTCTAGGAAATAAGGTTAATTTTTTTCTCTCTCTCTCTAGAGGATCAGCTAAAGTTCTGTGCTATCTGTTTACCTTTGACTTCCTAATATCCGTTGTCAGGGAACCTGAGAGCAAATTGTGAGGCTGCCAACTCAACACCACTGATAGTGAGAAGCCGGAGGCTCGACAAGGAGTCGGGCTCTTTTGCTGGAATAACCGAGTGTGGCTGAGCAGGTTCGCCCAAGGCTGTGTCGCTCCCACCAAGTCATGAGCCCCTTGAAAGGGAAGATTCCATCCTTGTGTCCCCAGCTTCTTAGCACCATTCCTGGAACAATAGCGATTGTTTTAAATGTTTGTTGGATGGATAAAAATTAAACCGATCCATAACCAGTTCTTGTATTCATAAAGTTCCCATCACACATTAAGGCAACACCTAGAAATAAAGACGCAGCCTGAACCTCTTGTCTAAACCTCTCCCACAACTGAAAAGTGCTTCACCCTACAATAGCCAGAAGAGGGCACCACACACCCAATGTTGTCAAGGTAGGCGCTCTCTTGGTTCTAGTTCTGGCAGCTCTGAAACAAACATGG
Source organism: Dipus sagitta (assembly GCA_036346955.1). Lineage (NCBI taxonomy): Eukaryota > Metazoa > Chordata > Mammalia > Rodentia > Dipodidae > Dipus > Dipus sagitta. Next base: position 43,897,528 of record CM070788.1, read on the forward strand.
ACACCCCACCCCACCCCCCACCCCCCACCCCAAAAAAAAACATGAAAAAGAGCCAGCCGGGCTGTGCTCTGCAGGGCCCGGATTTCTCCGGTAGGTGAAACCATGGACGAAAACGCTCCTATTTGCTTCATCTAGTCAGTGTTTACAACTGATTTGTAAAGCATGAAACAACAAAAATGCCTACTAGAATGACAAATTTGAAGACCAAAAGACGAAGTTGCATATAGTACCTAATAATTATTGTGCTAATAAAAATTTTAAAAGCTAAATTGCTGGGGGTGGTGGCTGTGTCTGTAATCCCAGCACTCCAGAGACTGAGGCTGAGGATTATCTTGAGATCAAGACCCTCCTACTAGGTTGGAGTAAGACCCTGCCTCAAAAGAAAAGAAAAGAAGAGAAGAGAAAAGAAAAGAAATAAGGAAGGAAGGAAGGAAGGAAGAAAGAGAGGAAGAGAAAAATAAAACTGAGGGTTGAAGGGATGGATTATCAGTTAAGGGGTTTGCCTGCAAAGCCAGGGGACCCAGGTTCGATTCCCCAGGACCCACATTAGCCAGCTGCACAAGGTGGCACATGTGTCTGGAGTTCGTTTGCAGTAGCTGGAGGCCCTGGGACACCCATTCTCTCCCTCTCTCTCTCTCCCTCTTTCTCTCTGTCAAATAAATAAATAAAAATAAAATATTTTTAAAAAGAAAGCTGAGCCATAGGCTAAGATGAAGAAAAGATCCAAAGCATGAATAATGATTTTTTTAATACTTGCATATGCATTCTTAGACATTCTCGAACTTTCTTATGCATTTTACTAATAGATTATACATATATTTGACATAAAATCAGATGCGGCATTTATTAATGACTACCATTTGTGAAAAGGTCTCTTTAGGGGCCTGGGCAATGGCTAGGTAGGTAACAGAGCTTACTGAATGTGATTTGTTCAGAGTTCAATTCCCAGCTCCCACATGAACAGCTGGGTGTGGCCACACACATCTGTAATCCCCGGAGCAGAGGTCAGAGAACCACTAGCAGTCAGCTCCAGGCTCGGTGAGGGGCTGTGCTTCAAGGAGACCAGTAGATGAGTGCTAAGAGAACACTCAGTGTTCTCCTCTGGTGCTTGTACACATGCACAGAGCATGCACACACACACCTACACACTCCCCATATCACACGTACATGCATGCACCAAAATAAATAAATAAAGCAAGAGGAAAAGCTCTCTTTAGTCAAATGCTATATTTTCTTCTCTGGAAATATAGTTAAGTTGGGGCTCTATTGGCCATTTCAATCAGTGGTTGCTGATCATTGACTACCCTGAAATCATCTAGTATATTAGTCATAAGTGCCTATCAATAGTCATACCTCAGTCTGAACATTCTGATCTCATGATAAATGAAAAACTGTCACAATTTTTAATTTTTTAATTTTTTTGGTTTTTAATTTTTTTTAATTTTTTGTTTTTTAAGGTAGGGTCTTACTCTAGCCCAGGCTGACCTGGAATTCACTATGTAGTCTCAGTCTGGCCTCAAGCTCACGGCGATCCTCCTACCTCTGCCTTCCGAATGCTAGGATTAAAGGCATGCGCCACCATGTCCAGCCCCTTTTTAATTATTTTTAAGACATTCATAAGAGATGCTATTTTGTGTTTCAGTCACTTGTTCTTGAGAAAATGTCAGGTCTGGAAAAAGTGTTAGCGATTGCCTAAGTGCATGATAACCTATAGGCTGTGTTGAGAAACAGTGTAACAAGCCTAGGGGTCAGGGCCGGTACAGACACGTGTATATCCAACAGCTCTGGAAGCTGGCTTGGCTCCAGTCTTCCCTGCAACTACCCTGCAGCCCTTGGGAGATAATTAGCTAATGACAGTCAAGGGCTCTGAAACTTGAAATATGCTGTGGAAATGCTAAGCACAGGAAACACACAGAGGATTTGCACTGAGTGTGAATGCTCCTCAGCCAGAGACCATGTGAGGCATCTTTTGACCAGTTCCTCTTTTGTAACTAAAATCTGTCTAGACTTTAATCTGAGGAAATCGGGGATTATTTTTAGCGACTTTCCTACAAATCAAAGACCTAGGACAATTTCCCTTTGACCATCTCAAAATGAGACTTTAGCTTCAACAAAAAACCACATTATAATGCAGTTTGTCCTGGTACCAGGGTTCCTTCAGTTGTGATGGTTTGGGTTTGGGTTGGGTTTAATTTTTGAGATGGTGTCTCCCTATGCTGCCCAGGCTGCTTTCAAACTCATGGGCTCCAGTGGTCCACCTGCCTCCACTTCTTCACACACCACAGCAAACACGGACTTCAGATACAAACCTTGTGTGACTCTGTGTGTCTGGTTTTACATGGGCACTAGTGAATTGAACCTGGACCATCAGGCTTTGCAAGCAAGCACTTTTAACCACTAAGCCATCTCTCTAGTCCCTCAGTTTCTTCACTATCAGGGACCATCGATGTGTCCCACCAGGCCTGGCTTCTCTTTTGTTTTAAACCAAGATATTGATGCATGTGGTGGTAAATCACATCATATAGAAGATTCTGCAACGAAAAGCAAAGAGTCCCCCCGTACACCTTCACTGTCACCATGATCTGTATCTTTCAGTTTGCTAGGACTTAATGTTCAATTTCCTCTATTGAAACTAAATTTTTATATATTTTTCATTTTTTAAAAAATTTATGTATTTAGTGTGTAGAGCCACCATACTTGGCTTCTAATTCTTTCTGATATAGTATCTGGATTTTCTGTGTTATAAAACAAAAGCAGGCACTCTCCCTTCCCATCTGTAGCATTTACCTTCTCATTGCTGGGACAAGTCACCTGACTGAAAATAGCTTATGGAAGACAAGGATTTATTTCCAGCTCACAGTTTCAAAGGGGCGGTTTCATCATGGTGGGGACAGCATGGCAGGAGCAGACAGCCGGGCATCACAGCTCCTCATGAGCAGGGATGAAGTAGAGAGAGTGTGCTGACGGGCAGAGAAAAAGGACTCAGCGGACTAAGGCACTTGCTTCCAAGGCTTTTTGGACCAGGTTCAATTCCCCAGTACTCACATAAAGACAGACACAAAAAGTGGCACATGGGCCTGGTGTTTGTTTGCAGAGTCAAGAGGCCCTGGGCGTGCATAGACACACACACACACACACACACACTTTTTTTTTTAAAGACAGTGAGCTGAGTGTGGCAAGCAGGGCTGGCCTGAAACACTCCAAAGACCACCCCTAGTGACACACCTCGTCCAGTGAGGCTCTACCTCCCAGAAGCCTCACCACCTGGGGGTAAGCATGAGGCACAATCACCACCACATGTGGCCTTGGGGAATATTTCACATTTGAACCACCACACCATCCCTGTGTTCTCTCCTCCTCTTTCCATTCTTTTCATCTATACTTTGCCACCAATGATTTTTTTTTTCAATGCTGGGGATCAAACTCAGAACCTCACATGTGCTAGGTCAGCACTCTACCAGTGAGCTATATAATCAGCCCTCAGAATTCTTTATATTTGCACTGTGTGCTGCAAACACTTAAAAAAAAATCACTCCCGGGCTGGAGAGATGGCTTAGCAGTTAAGCGCTTGCTTGTGAAGCCTAAGGACCCTGGTTCGAGGCTCAATTCCCCAGGACCCACATTAGCCAGATGCACAAGGGGGCACACGCATCTGGAGTTCGTCCGCAGTGGCTGGAAGCCCTGGCGTGCCCATTCTCTCTCTCTCTGCCTCTTTCTCTGTCTGTCGCTCTCTAATAAATAAATAAAAATAAAACAAAAAAAATTGAAAAATCACTCCCTACTTTATGTCTTTTTCTGAATTTTAATAAATATTTCTATTTATTTATTTGCAAGCAGGGAGAAATAGAGGAGAGAGACAGAAAATGGGTGTACCAGGGCCTCCAGCCGCAGCAAATGCATTCTAGAAGTGTATCTGGCTTTATGTGGGTACTGAGGAATCAAACCCAGGTCATTAGGCTTTGCAAGTAAGCACCTTAACCGGTGACCATCCATCTAGCCCCCTACTTTATTCCTAAATTGACTTATAAATTATAACCCTAAGCCAAATGTGGTACCGCACATTTGTAATCAAGCCCTCGGGAAGCTGAGACAGGACAAGCATGAGTTGAAGTCCAGTCTAGGCTACACAGTAAAACCAGGACCCCCTCAAGCACCAGAGGAAGTGGAAGATGAGGGAGAGTGAGAAAGAGGGAAGAAAGGAGGAAGAGAGGGATGTATTAAAAACCTATGTACTGCCTTCCATGAGCACAGTACAGTGTGGGAAGTGACTTTATCTTGGAGAAACCTGGCACACCCTGCACTTCCAGGAAAGCAGTGGTAAGACTTGTAGTTAGGGCTGGAGAGATGGCTTAGCGGTTAAGCACTTGCCTGTGAAGCCTAAGGACCCCGGTTCAAGGCTCGATTCCCCAGGACCCATGTTAGCCACAAGGGGGTGCATGCATCTGGAGTTCATTTGCAGTGGCTGGAGGCCCTGGTGCGCCCATTCTCTCTCTCTCTCTATCTGCCTCTTTCTCTGTTGTCACTTTCAAATAAGTAAAAATAAACAAAAAATATTTTAAAAAAAACTTGTAGTTAGCATGTACCACGTGAGTCAGTGTCCCGTCACCGCAAAGCAGCAGAGAAAATCAACTTAGAGGAAGAGGGTCTTATTTGGGCTGATCACTTCAGAGGTTCTTTGTCACTTGACTCTCTTGGTTCTGGACCTGTGTTGAGGCACAGCATGCCGGCAGGGAACACACAGGAGAGCACACTGCCTTTTTCCAGGAAGGGAGAGAGAGAGAGAGAGAGAAGATAAGAAGGCCCTAACTCTTGTATATTAGTTATCTTTTTCTTCCTTTTCTTAGTGGACACTGACCTGTAACTCCCGGTACCAGCATGGGGCTATCATCCACAATGAGCTTTTGATCAGAGAGACCTACAAGGTTTCCTAAAAGAAAGACAGATTTCTGTCCGAGTACTTGATGACCCACCAAAGGTTAGTGGTAAGACCCTACTGCTGAAGACACCTTATGTGGTCGACACGTAAAATGGAATGGCATAGCTGGAAGCTGGAAGAGAGTCAGTCCCCGGACAGTCAGCGCGTCTAGTGCCAGAAGGTGCTTCATGGGCGACTGGGGGAAAATGACCAATATCTGTCCAAGCAACTCATGGTCTAACCTACTTAACAGCAAATAACCTGTTGTGATGCCCACACAAGTGCAATAGTGGCACACAGCCATGGTGGGGAACCAACTGCTCTTGATTTGGCTAACTGATCCCATCAGTGGTACGGGACCCATAGCTGGAGCTGGGAAACAAGTCAGAACCATATCCAAACATAAGCCTACTCTCCAATATCAAGCTACCATCAATCATGGGCTACAAGAGGGCCTACACCTGTTAAATTCTCTATAAAAAATGTAAGGGTTATCTCATTTGTCCTGGTGCTAACTTACTCTCCATTGGAGAATCTGCTTCTCTTTTTCAGATAGATGTAGATCCTAAGGAGAGAGCCACCCCATCATACTCTAAAAGGGCCCCTGCTGAAACTAAGAAAAATTGGCAAAACAAGCAAGGGTGCTGTTTTCCTGGTGAACTGGGTACCAGCACAAGGGTGAAGGAGATCATCACAGAGAAAAATCAACTCCTACCAAATCAGAGATCCAGAGACCTAGAGGCCCCCAACATCTCATCACTGAAGCAGAACAAAAATGAACCCAACATGGCTCAGGAAAATTTTGCGGAAGAGGGGGTGGAAAGAATGTCAGAGCCACATGTTGGGTCATGATACGCAGAGACATTTATCCTACCCGTAACTGTGGGCTAACTCCACAATGCATGACCCATATACCTCAACAAGGAGGGGCCAAGAGGTGGGGGTAGGTCACGGATGAGCCTAACAATGGTACCAAACTGACTGTATTTGCCTGAATACAAAACTAATTAATAAAAAAATAAAAAATGTAAAAAAAATTAAAATTAAAAAAAAATCTGGAAAAAAAAAAAGGCATACCTGCAGCCACCTACTCACTCCATCTAGGCTTCCTTCATAACATTTCCAACACCTCTGAATAGCACCACCACGTAGGGACCAAGCATTCAACACATGAATCTCTGGGGAACATTCCAGATCCACACAACAACATGCTGCACAGGCCTCCTAAAAGCTCATGTACATCTCACAATGGAATCATAGTCCATTTCCAAGAGTTTTCATTATCTTACCATTGCTTGAAAGTTCAAGCCCAAAGACTTCGTTGAGCCTCAAGGCAAACGCTTAGCTGTGAGTCCATATAAAAATCATGAAGCGAGTTGCATACTTACAATGTGCAATGGCATCAGACATTCCCATACCCAAGGGAACAAAACCAATACCCAACACGACAAATAATAAATCCTGTAGCTCCATGTCTGGTATCCAAGGCATGTAGTAGTGTGGAGTGAGCTACAAAACCCTTTGTTAGCCGGGCATGGTGGCGCACGCCTTTAATCCCAGCACTCAGGAGGCAGAGGTAGGAGGATGGTCATGAGTTCAAGGCCACCCTGAGACTACAGAGTGAATTCCAGGTCAGTCTGAGCTAGAGTGAGACCCTACCTCAAAAACAAACAAACAAACAAAATCCATGTCTACAGCCTTGTCTTGGGCAGGCTCTGCTCATGTCCTGTGACTTTCCTCATCAGACTTCCACAAGTATTATCTGTCGTCTCTCACTTCCTGGGGTCTGTGTTTCAGCCTCAGCGTCTGTCAGAGCACCATGCGCTGGGCTCCATGCTGGTTGCCCATGAGCTACAATTCTGCTTCCCATTGGAAAACCAGTGTCATGTGGACAATGCTAAGGTCTGCTTCAAGTTTGAACAACAGTCAAACCCACTTGCACCATGCCTGCAACGTCCTCTGATTATCTGATGGCTGAGCATGGTGAAATAAATCCTGGGGAAATAACCTTGTAGGGTGCCCTGGAACTCTCTTCTCAAACCCAGTAAAAGTCGGATAAGGGCTAGAAAGATGGCTTAGCAGTTAAGGCATTTGCCTACGAAGCCTAAGGACCCAGGTTCGATTCCCCAGAACCCACATAAGCCAGATGCATGTGGTGCATGCTTTAAAAAAAGAATGTCTAAATTAAAACAAATCACTGAATTAGAGCCAGGAGTGGTGGCATACTCCTTTAAAACCAGCATTTGGGAGGCAGAGTAGGAGGATCATGGTGAGTTTGAGACGACCTGAGACTAAACAGAGAATTCCAGGTCAGCCTGAGCTTGAATGAGACCCTACCTTGGAAAACAAAACAAAACCAAACCAAACCAAACAAAAAGCTGGATAAATATTCTCATCATCATTATTCTGATTTTTAAAACAATTTGTATTTATTTATTTATTTATTTGAGAGAGAGAGAAAGAGGCAGAGAGAGAGAAAATGGGCATGCCAGGGCCTACAGCCACTGCAAATGAACTCCAGTCATATGTGCCCCCTTGTGCATCTGGCTAACGTGGGTCCTGGGGAATCAAACCTCTAACCGGAGTCCTTAGGCTTCACAGGCAAGCGCTTAACAGCTAAGCCATCTCTTTAGCCCCAAACTGGGGCCCTTTGGCTTTACAGGCAAGTGCCTTAACTGCTATGCCATCTCTCCAGTCCCTATTCTGATTATTTTTTGTTTGTTTGTTTTGTTTTGTTTTTCGAGATTAGGGCTTCACTCTAGTCCAGGCTGACCTGGAATTCACTATGTAGCCTCAAGGTGGCCTCAAACTCACAGCGATCCTCCTACCTCTTCCTCCTGAGAGCTGGGATTAAAGGCGTGCTGCACCACGCCTGGCCTCCTATTCGGATTTAGAAAAAAAAATTTTTTTTTTGGTTTATTTTTATTTATTTATTTGAAAGCGACAGACAGAGAAAGAAAGAGGCAGATAGAGAGAGAGAGAGAGAGAGAGAGGGAATGGGCGCGCCAGAGCCTCCAACCAGTGCAAACGAACTCCAGACGCATGCGCCCCCTTGTGCATCTGGCTAACGTGGGTCCTGGGGAATTGAGCCTGGAACCGGGGTCCTTAGGCTTCCCAGGCAAGCGCTTAACTGCTAAGCCATCTGTCCAGCCCCTATTAGGATTTTTACCAACCTTTTCTCTTCCTTAGAAGTCTCAGTACCAGGCTGGAGCAGTTGAGGCACTTGCCTGCAAAGCATAACAACCTAGGTTTGATTCCCCAGTATCCATGTAAGCCAGATACACAAAGTGGTGCATGCATCTGGAGTTCATTTGCAGTGTCTCTATCTCAATCTCTCTGCTTGAAAATAAATAAATCAATCAAATATTACGAAAAGAAGTCTCACTACCAGTACATGCACAAGTGAGTGTGTTCCTTCTGAAAGAACTTTACTTGCCTTATAAACAGACTTTTCTAGATTATTTCTTGGGAAAAAATTATAAATAAATTATCAACAAACATCTAATGTCCTCTTTTTCCCCAGTATTTCCCAATGAAGTCACACTTTAACATAAAACTTAACATGATATTGAAATTTCAGAGTCACTGCATGAGGACACAGACATGAAGCAACTCTTGTTAACCATGTTATGAATAAGGAAAAGGTGTATTATAATTAATCCAATACCAGCACACAGCTGACAATTGTCAGGAATGAAAATTTGTATGTCTACGTCCTCTTCACTCAAACCGGACTGACTACTGACTGATCATCTAACCTAATCTTTGTCTCTCTTTCAAAAAAAAAAAAATGGGCTTCATAAAATTCAAAACTTTTTGAAAAATATGTTTAAAAAATAAAAAATTGTTGGGCTAGAGAGATGGCTCAACAGTTAAAGGCACTTGCTTGAAAGACCTTCTAGCCCAGGTTTGATGACCCAGAACCCATGGAGAGCCCACTGCACAATGTGGTGCATGCATCTGGAGGTCATTTGCAGCATCAAGATGCCCTAGTGCACTCATTCCCTCTTTCCTTAAAAATGAAAAAAAAATTCTTTTTCTTTTTGAGGTAGGGTCTCACTTTAGTCCAGGCTGACCTGGAATTCACTATGTAGTCTCAGGGAGGTTTTGAACTCACGGCGATCCTCCTACCTCTGCCTCCCAAGTGCTGGGATTAAAGACATGTGTCACCACGCCCAGCTGAATGAAGAAAATTAATGAAATAAAGTTAAAAAGCAAGCCATAGATTGGGAGAAAATTTTTTGTAATGCACACATCACAAATAACTTATATTTGAAATACACAAAGAGCTTTTATACTTTAGTAGTAAGATGACGAAACCTAATTTATTAAAAAATGGGCAACACATTTGGACAGATGCATAATAAAATAAACTGCATCAATGGTCAAAAGCTTATTAAAGATTCTTAACATCATTAGTCATGGAAATGCAAGTTAAAGCCAGAATGACATGTTACTATGCATCCAACAGAATGACTAAAATTAGATATAGACTAGTTAGAACTCTTCACACTGGTGATGGGGATATAAAGTGGTACAACCGCTATGCAAAACAATTTAGCAGTTGATTATAAAGTTCTTATGCAACAGAAATGCAAGCATGTCTTTACAAAGAATCATAGTAACATTCATTGTAGCAAAAAGTTGGAAATAATCCCTATATCCATCAAGTCAATGGATAGATAAATTGTGGACCGTTCATGCAATGAATTCCTAGTGAGTAATAAAAAGAAATTACTCATAAAGGCAACTGCATAGATGGTTTTTGTTTTCAAGGTAGGGTCTCACTGTAGCCCAGGCTGACATGGAATTCACTATGTAGTCTCTGGGTGGCCTTGAACTCACAGCGATCTTCCTACCTCTGTCTCCCAAGTGCTGGGATTAAAGGCATGCACCACCATACCTGGCTATAGATGAACCTTTAAAATACGCCAAGGGAAAGAACTCTGACTCAAAAAACTGTGTGCTATGTAATTCCCCATATATGAAATTCTAGAACACATAGAAGAGTCTATAAGAACAGAAGCAGAGTGATGGTTACCTGGAGCCAGGGATAGGGCTGGTTGTTGACCCTAAAAAAACATGAGGGGATTTTTCTTTTGTTTTGGGGGGGTTGTTTTGAGATAGCCTATGTAGGTGAGGCTGGCCTCAAACTCAAAAGATAGCTCAATGCCTTCTGCCTCAACCTCTTGAGTGCTACCATTCTTGGCATGAGAGGACATTCTGAGTTGTCAGAAACTTTCTATAGCTTGATTGATTTCACATGGGTGGATATACTTATAGAAATAGTTATAAACATAGATTTGTAATAATTCAGGAAGCTGGAGAGAGAGAGATGGCTTAGTGGTTAGAAGCACTGGCTTGCAAAGCCTGACAACCCAGATTCGATTCCCCAGTCCCCATGTGAAGCCACATATACAAAGTGGCGCATGTGTCTGGAGTTCGTTTGCAGTGGCAGGAGGCCCTGGTGGGCCCATTCTCTCTCTCTCTCTCTCTCTCTCTCTCTCTCTCTGTCTGTCTGTCTCTCACTATCCTTCTCACACACACACTCTCTCTCTCTCTGCATGCAAATAAATAATCAACTAAAATTATATTTTAAAAATTCAGGGACAAGGAGATGGCTCAGTGGTTAAAGGCACTTACTTGCAAGACCTGAAGGCCCAGGTTCAACTCCCCGGCACCCACGTAAAGCCAGATACATAAGGCGGCATATGCATCTGGAGTTCATTTGCAGTGGCTACAGGCTGTGGCACATCTATACTATCTCTTCCTCTTTCCCTCTCTCGCTCTCAAATAAAAACATTTTTAAAACTTCACCATGGGCTGGAGAGATTGCTCAGTGGTTAAAGCATTTGCCCGCAAAGCCTAACCACCTGGATTCAATACCCCAGCACCCATGTAAAGCCAGATGCACAAAGTGGCATACATATCTGGAGGCCCTGGTGTACCCATTCTCTCTGTCTGTTCCTCTTCTCTCTCTCTCTCTCTCCTTGCAAATAAATAAATAAAAAGATTTTTTAAATATTCATCATACTGTGTAACTTAATGGTTTTAGTTTATTGTACATAAAATACATTCTGAATAAAGTGGACTTTAAAATAACAATTTATCTTTTTTTTTTTTTTTTTTGAGGTAGGGTCTACCTCTAATCCAGGCTGACCTAATTATGTAGTCTCAGGGTGGCCTGGAATTCACAGCAATCCTCCTACCTCTGATTCCCAAGTGCTGGGATTAAAGACATTCACCACCATGCCCCACTTCTCTCTCTCATATGTATTTTTTTTTTGTAATAAAGTTATAGAACTGGTAAAATGTCAATGGAGTACTGAATATAGTTACAAAAAATAGGAAGCAATCTCACAGGTACTTAGAAAAATCAATTTGAGCCAGGTGTGCTGGGGCATGCCTGGACTAGAGTGAGACCTTACCTGGAAAAAGAAAAAAGAAAAATCAATTTGCATTGTAGAATACTGTAACCATTAAGAAGCTTGAGGCAGGGCTGGAGAGGTTGCTTAGTGGTTAGGGCGCTTGCCTGAGAAGCCTAAGGACCCAGGTTCTCACTCCAGACCCCATATAAGCCAGATGCACAAAGGTGACACAGTGCAAGGTCGTATATGCACACCAGGTGGTACAAATATCTGGAGTTTGATTGTAGTGGCTGAGACCCTGGTGTGCCAATTATCTCTCTCTCTCTCTTTCTCTCTCTCTCTCTCTCGCTCTCTCACTCTCACTCTCGCTCTTGCTCTAGCTCTCTCTAAAAAAGAGTTTCAGGTAGATCTATGTGTTTGCTATGTATGTTAACAACATATTAAGTAAAAAGTCAGATAATGAAACTGTGTATAGCATGATCCATTTGCATAAATATATTCTATATGCATATATAATTATATGCAAATATCTATTTATAATGTCAAATTTTGCAAGGGGTTATCTATACTACTCTACAGAGTGCTTAATTAGGGTTGAGCTATACGGTGATGTGGTGAGAATTTTTTTATTTTCTATCTTTTTTGTTTGTTTGTTTGTTTTGAGGTAGGGTCTTGCTCTAGCCCAGACTGACCTGGAATTCACTATGTAGTCTCATGGTGGCCTCGAACTCACAGAGATCCTCTGACCTCTGCCACCCAAGTGCTGGGATTAAAGGCATGCCCCACCATGCCCGGCTTATTTTCTCATTTCTGAATGTTAAATTTTTACAATAAGAAAGATTTACATGCAAAATCAGCAGAAATGATAGTGAGAGATGCGCTTGAGGTAAGTAAAAGGAATAGAAAGGGGACGGCCTGGCACATGGCAGGCCTCACTGGGAATTGATCATTTGCCCTGTCCAAGTGGGGAAATGTTGATTAACAGGGATTCCTACCTGACTGGGTACCTACAGGCAAGGATTTACATTGGAAAAGAAATCATTCATTGGATAGCAAGCATTTAGTTCTCTCACTGAGTGAGAAAAGCATGTGATTTAATTGAGGAAGGGAAATGATTACTGAGATGGGCACAGTAGACGCTTTCCTTGCCTAATCACATTCCCTACCTCTCCAAAAGACTCAATGATAGCTTTTAGGTTGGCCAAGAAACAGATCACCTGCCCTCACCACCCTTGATAATGACACATTGAGGGTGACAGGGGGTGGGCCAGACCACAGCTCAGCTGCACAGGCTACTCTGAAAACCCTTGGGACCCCTGAAAGGAATAAGGGGTGTTGATCGCTGTTGTGTTTGGTTGGTTGGACATTTATTTATTCACTGAGACAATTTCATACATGTATATAATGTATTTTGATCATATACACCCCCATTACTTTCTCTTGTCCCTTCCCCTCCTGCTAAATTCCTTCTTCTTCCCAACTAATCACCTTCTACTTCCATTTTTTTCTAATTTTTTTTTTTTGCCTTTTTAAAATTTTATTTATTTATTAGAGAGAGAGAGAGAATGGGCATGCCAGGCCCTCTAGCCACTGCAAACGAACTCCAGACACATGTGCCACCATGTGCATCTGGATTGCGTGAGTTCAGGGAGTCAAACCTAGGGTCCTTAGGCTTCATAGGCAAGCACCTTAACCACTAAGCCATCTCTCCAGCCCTACTTCCATGTCTTGTGTGTGTGAGAAAGAGAGGGCAATAAGGAGGGCTGGGGAGGTGGCTCAGAGGTTAAAGACCCTTGCTTGCAAAGCCTACTGACCTGGGTTCGATTCCCTAGTACCTACATAAAGCCAGATGCTCAAAGTGGCACATGTGTTTGAAATTCATTTGCAGTGGCAGGAGGCCCTGGGATGCTCATTCTCTCCCTCGCTCTCTTTCAAATAAATCAATAAAAATATTTAAAAATAATATACACACACAGAAAGAGGTTTTACCTAGGGTTGCTTACATGAGCATGTGAGGGGTTATTTACCAGTGCATAGGCAACTAACCAGTGGCTACATAGCTGAAGAAAATACTTCCCCCTCCCCTCTGGCTGTGAGGTTTTTATTTTTGTTTTTTATTAATTAATTTATTTTATTAATTACTTTTGTACTCAGTGAATACAGTCAAGTTGGTACCATTGTTAGGCTTGTCCATGTCCTACCCCCTCCCCCTGGCCCCTCCTTGTTGAGGTATATGGGTCATGCATTGTGGAGTTAGCCCACAGTTATGTATAAGATAAATGTCTCTGCATATCATGACCCAACGTGTGGCTCTGACATTCTTTCCACCCCCTCTTCTGCAAAATTTCCCTGAGCCATGCTGGGTTCATTTTTGGTCTGCTTCAGTGATGAGGTGTTGGGGGCCTCTGGGTCTCTGGATCTCTGATTTGGTAGGAGTTGATTGTTCTCTGTGTTCTCTTTTTTTTTAATTGCTAATGATTGAACCCAGATGCACGTGCTGTACCACTAAGTGACACCCTGAGTAGGAATAAGCATTTTGACAACCTAAATGCTCAGACAAAGCGCTCAAGATTCAGGGCTGGAGAGGTGGCTCAGCAGTTAAGATGCTTGCCTGCAAAGCCTAACGACCTGTGTTCAGTTCCACAATACCTACGTAAAGCCAGATGTACAAAGTGACACATGCATCTGGAGTTCGTTTGCAAAGGCTGGAGGCCCTGGCATGCCCATTCTCTCTGTCTGTCCCTCTTCTCTCTACCTCTCTCTCTGTTTGCAAATAAATAAAAATATTTTTAAAAATTTAAGGGTCGAAGAGATGGCTTAGTGATTAAGGCACTTGGTTGCAAAGCCTACGGATCCAGGTTTGATTCCCCAGTACCCATGTGAGCCAGATGCACAAGGGGAGGCACGCATCTGGAGTTCGTTTGTAGTGGCTGGAGGCCCTGGCGCGCCCATTCTGTGCGTGTATGTGTCTTTCTCTCTGCCTCTTCCTCAAATGGATAAATTAAACAAAACCTTTTAAAACTCACTTTAAAAACACTCAAGGCCGCTCTTTCCATAGCAGGCAGTGTCAGGACAGTCCTGAGGAACGCAGTTGAGCACAGCATTGTTCTGAGGATTAGGGAAAGCTTTCAAACCCCTGTCATCTTCACACATCTTAGCGCTGCAATTAAATAGTCTCATACTGCCTTGTGCAGTTCCCCAAGTCTAGACGCTGTAATTACCACAGCAAGTCCTCCAATGCCCTCATTAACCGAGACTGAAAAGCCCTGTCAGAAGAAAGCAGGGACCCCCAGCAGCCCTATCTGCCCATGCCCATGAGGAAATGAGCCAAATATAGCAAGAGGAATTCATCTGCTTCTTCCTTCCCTATCTGCCCTCGAGTGGCCTTCCTGCATCCTTCTCAGAGGAACATGTCAAAAGTTTGTCTTGCATCCTCTTTAATCTTCCCAGGCCACACGGCTCCACATAGGCCCACCTCGGCCAACAGAATTCAGTAGATAGCCTGTGCTGGACCAAGGCATTCCAGCTTCCAGTGAGTTTTACAAAACTTGTTTTACGGATAAATTATGAATGTCTTCAGGGTGCTTCTGCTCCCCCGACATAAATGTGAGCAACCTGAGCCCATTCAAACAGGTCCCCAGGTGGGCTCCTTTATTTGTTTAATTGTTGTCGGTTTTGCTTTGAGTCAGAGTTTCAGGCTGGCCTCAAACTCACTTCATAGCTGAAGCTGGCCTTCAGCTCTTGATCTTCTTGCCTCTGCCTCCCAAGTGCTGGGATTACAGGCAGGCACCGCTCTGCGTGGCTCAGGACCCTGATTTTCGATGTGGGGTAAGAGGTCTTCAGAACAGCATCTATTCAGTTACTCGTCCCTCCTAACAAAACCACTGTACTCAAGTCACGGCCCTAACTCACTGGCTACCTCTGCAAAGAGTCAGGGGGCTCCAGGGTGCCCCGACACAGTGCTGACCAAGGTCAGGGCCGCTTGTCAGACAAAGGGCCTGATATTTCCCGGCAGCTGCAGGATGTTTAGGTATGAGGCAGAATTCCCCAACAGTTCAGGTCTGTGGGTGAGCTGCCCAGCCCTTCCAGGAACTCACACCCAGTATCTTGTTACTTCTGCCCGGTCAATGTCACCTCTCCCTTCGCAACTCTCATCCTCTTCCTTCTGGGTGCTTTGCTGTTTTTCTTTAAAAACAGTAACTTGGACAACTTAGTAGTGACGGGTGGAACATTAGTAGAGAGAAAGAGAGACCAGACAGAAACAAGTTCTTTAGTTCTAGAATTCTGGGTCACTAGTGTGTAACACGTACACACACACACACACACACACTACTCATAGCACTGTGAGAGCCCCTCAGGACCAGACTGCTAGGCTCTCCACCCTGAATATCCCTTAACACACAGTAACATGAAACTCTTCCCCCTCCCCCAGCGGTTCCCTGTCATTGTTCCCTTTCTACATGAACAGAGAGCCTTTCTGCAAAGGCAAATAGGTCAAAATGACTTTAGAGGTTATCCTTCCTGATAGCACTATCATTAGGATAATATTTAACAGGTTACAAAGCGCTCGCACCTCTGCATTGAACTCTGTGTAGACCTCACTGCAGCCCTGCGAAATAAATTACATTAAGGTCCTTTATAATAAAGATAATAAAGTTTGACTGCTGCTCAAGCAAATTAGGCGCCCAGTGGCCTAATGCAAGTCCCAGGGACTGTATTATCCAACAATTGCTTCTAGGAGGAACTTCTGTGTCCACAGCCCCCACGATCAGCGAAGTCACATGGGGCTGGTGTCTGTGTTCATGTGACCACTGAGCAGCCCAGAGACGGACACCTGGCCTGAGGCAGACTGTCCGTCAGCTGACTGAGGTCCCAGGAAGATGCCTTGGGCCGGGTTCAGAGTTCTACTCAAAGGGCAAGGGCAATGAGCAAAGCCATTTGCTTGTGCACTCTCTCTCTCTCTCTCTCTCTCTCTCTCTTGCTCTCTCGCTCTCTAGCATTTGGACTGAAGTATTAATTGGCCTGCTGATAAAGGGAGGGAAACGGTGCAAGTGTGTCGCAGGAGAAAAGGCAGAAAGATGATAAGAGGACACGATACTGGCCATGAGACAGAAGCAGCCAGTCGCCAGAGCTGCCTCACACCTGAAGGGTTTTCTGGTCTCAGTTTGTACGCATAGGTAAACCCATTCTCGCCCAGGGAGCCTTACGTTACCTCTGCTCCCGGAGACAAGGGGACTCTCCTCACTTTATCCGGAATGATTTTGCCTAATTATCCCACAGCAGTAGCCTCTGTCAGGCACCCAGCAGGAGCAGATGTAGAGCCAGAGGGTCTCTTGGATCTCACTATGGGAAGGGGCTGCTCTTCCAGTTTTTCTCTGTTCTTTTATTCTCTCTCTCTCTCTCTATTTCTGTGTGTGTGGGTACCCGTGTGTGTGTGTGTGTATTTCTGTGTGTGGGTACCCATGTGTGTGTGTGTATTTCAGTGTGTGTGTGTGTGTGTATTTCAGTGTGTGTGTGTACCCGTGTGTGTGTGTGTGTGTGTATTTCTGTGTGTGGGTACCCATGTGTGTGTGTGTGTGTGTGTGTGTGTATTTCAGTGTGTGTGTGTACCTGTGTGTGTGTGTGTGTGTGTGTGTGTATTTCAGTGGGGAGGTACCCATGTGTGTGTGTGCATGGAGGCCAGAGGTTGACATCAGGTGTCTTCCTCAATCGCTGTCCACCTCAGTGTTAAAGGCAGGGTCTCTCATTGAACCCCGGGGCTCACCGATACTGTTAGACTAGCTGGCCAGCGAGCCTCAGGGATTCTCCTTCCTCTGCTTCTCTAGCACCTCCATGCCCTGACTTTTTATACGGGTGCCGGGGATCTGAACTCAAGTCCTCGTGTGTGTGCATCAAGCGCTTTACCCACTGAGCCATGTCCCTGACCCCTCTCTGCTCCTCCTGATTCTTTGCCCACAGACAGAGGCTCCAGCAGAGCCACACAACACAGGCCCCTGCGGTCTCCCAGTGTAGGGTTAGCCAGGCGAAACACAGGATGTGGCTTCTCATCTGGCTGGCTCTTTGAGGATCATTGTCACAAGGATCAAAGTCTGTGACTCCGCATTTTCTGTAACAAGGTAAGCATGCTTGGGTTTACAGACTCAAATCGTGTTTCAATGGCCAAAAGCTTCCTGCAAATGAAAGGGCAGGCTTTCGGGTAAGAGAATGCTTTTTAAATTATACTGTGGAGCAAACTCTGTTTTGCAAGTGCCTCCAAGGAACAGAAAGGTGTGTCAAGAAGGAGGAAGGCGGGTGAAGGACCGGCTGTCTCCAGGAAAGCCTTTCTTCAGGAGCCTGTGTTCCCCACTGCCCCTACATCTGCTACAGAAAAGTACCTGCTGGTGCCCCACCTCCACCTTGCTTGCCTTTTGCCTTTTTCCTCTTTACTTTGTTCTTTTCCATTCCCCCTTCAGTTATGGATGTTTCAGATTGCTCTGTCCCCATTCTTACTGTGTTCCGGCTTTAGGGAGGAGCCCTTTCCTGAATCCTTTTGACCTGTTTTAACAGGAAACATCAGCCTTAGAGGCCCAGGTGTTTAAATCCGGGCACTTCAAAAAGCAGCTGGTTCTGCAATCCTGAATATAATATTCTCTACAAATATGACTCAACTTGAACCTGTCGTACTGCCTACAGGCTTCCAGCTAGGAGTAGCCTGACACGACTCTATAGCGGGTCATGGTGGCACACGTCAGTAATTCCAGCACTGCAAAAGATGAGGAGGAAGAAGCAGGAGGAAGAATGAAGAAGAAAAAGAAGACCACGGGGGAAAGGAGGAGGACACGAAGGAGAGGAGAGAGCTGGCGAGGTGGGGAGGTGGTTAAGGCACTTGCCTGCAAAGCCTAATGACCTGAGTTCGATTCCCCAGTACCCATGTAAAGCCAGATGCACAAGTGTATGTATCTAACTTGGTTGTCATGGCTGGAGGCCCTGGCATGTCCATTCTCTCTGTCTCTTCCCCTCCCCCCACCTTGCAAATAAATATTTTTTTAATTTATTTACTTTATTTATTTGAGAGAGATAGAGGGAGAGAGAGAGAGAGAGAGAGAGAATGGGCATGTCAGGGCCTTCAGCCACTGCAGATGAACTCATGTGTCACTTTGTGCATCTGGCTTACATGGGTTCTGGGGAGTTGAACCTGGGTCCTTTGGCTTTGCAGGCAAGTGCCTTAACCACTAATCCATCTCTCCAGCCCAGTAATTTTTTTCAAAAAGGAGAGTAGGAAGAAGAGGGGAAAGAAGGATGAGGGAAGGCACCCAAGGAGAGGAATGAAGAGGAGAGCACGAAGAGAAAGAAGAGGAAGGATGAGGAGAAGAAACCAAATAGGATATAGAAAGTGTCCGTGGTCTTTCAAAGCCCCGATAATGGTTGACGCCCCCGGTTTTTGTCACCAGAGAGGTGGAGCAATGAATGACCAACTTAGAGATGTGTTCACCTGCAAATAAATAACAGGCAGAACCACCTAGGAGAGAGAGATTTCCTAACCTCTGACAACATTTAAGACAGGATACATAGTTGGTTTCTCTGGCTTCTGCGGCACAAGATAATAATAATAATAAAAAGCTTTAGCCAGGCGTGGTGGCGCACGCCTTTAATCCCAGCACTCGGGAGGCGGAGGTAGGAGGATCGCCGTGAGTTCGAGGCCACCCTGAGAATGCAGAGTGAATTCCAGGTCAGCCTGAGCTAGAGTGAGACCCTACCTCGAAAAACCAAAAAAAAAAAAAAAAAAAAAAAAAAAGCTTTGATACTCCAGTGTCTGCCTCAGACAGAACAGTAGGAAGAAGCACCCTAAAGTTTCTCACTGGGAGGGAAGGTCCCAGGCTGTCCCTCTGAAAAATTAAATAAATAAAAGTGCAGCCTCCATTTGCTCTTGTTAGAGCCCAGTGCCCTCCCTAGGGTAACAGGCTGATGGCCCCACAGAAGAAGACGCCTTTAGAGGAAGCTTCGGTGTAGAAGGCGCTGTCTGAACTGGTGGGTGCCTACCTGAGCAAGGAGAGCTTCCTGGAGCCTCCTCCAGGCTCGCTGCTGCCTCATTCTTCAGGGTTCCACAGTGACAAGTCCTCTGGACACTCTACCATGATTTCTGATGTTAAATCATAGGACTATGCTCTGTGCTTCCAAACTCTTGAAGGCACTTCTCCTTCTCTCTCATTTATACGCTTATTGGATGTTTTCCTACTAGACACAGGCATTCTGGGAGGATGACTTCCACATCTGTCATGTGCACTGACATCTCAAAAGCACATGGCAGGCTAGAGAAATGGCTTAGTGGTTAAGGCACATGCCGGGGCCGAAGTTCAATTCTCCAGGTCCCACGTAATCCAGACATACATGGTGGCGCATGCATCTGGCTTACACAGTGGCTGGAGGCCCTGGCACGCCCATTCTCTCTCTTTCTCTCCCTCTCTCTAATAAATAAATAAAAATAAATCTTGGGAAAAAAAGAAAAGAGAAAAGCACGTGGCACAATGTCTGCACGTAGTAATAAAATTTCATTGATGAACTAGACTGACTTGTCTCTGTTTTATTACATCATTTATAATTATGTGTTTAGCCTCTGTTTTTTCTACAGAATGATTAGTTCTCTGAAAGCAGGGACGAGGTCAGAATTCACTGATGCATCTCCCCCATCTATCCTAGTGCCTGGTGTAGAGACATGAGCATAGATGTTTCTTTTGTGTGAAGCAGTCTCATGCAACTCAAATTGACTTTGAACTTGCTACGTAGTCAAGGATGACCTTGAACTCCTGATCCTCCCTGCAGCACTGTGGATCAAACCCAGGACTTCATGTCTGCTAGCAGGCACTCTACTGAGCTACATTCCAGCCAAGTGTAGATGTTTAATAAGAATTTGTTGAATGACTAATTACTTTGGTTGACATGGAAGCTCTCTAACCCTGAGTTTCTTTTATATATTTATTTAAGGAAAGAGAGAGAGAGAGAATGGGCACATCAGGGCTTCTAACCACTGGAAACAAACTTCCAGATGCAGGTGCAATCTTGTGCATCTGGATTTCTGTAGGTACTGGGGAATTGCATCTGGGTCCTTGGGCTTTTCCAGCAAGCATCTTAACCTCAAGCCCAAGTTTCTTTCTATAATAATAATCACTCTAGCTGGGCATGGTGGTGCACACCTTTAATCCTAGCACTCAGGAGGCAGGGTAGGAGGATCACTGTGAGTTTGAGGCCACCCTGAGACTACATAATTCCAGGTTAGCCTGGACCAGAGTGAGACCCTACCTCGAACCCCCTCCCCCCCAAAAAACCACTCATACTGTTAGTATGCCTATATAAGAGCTCAATAAATATTCATTTTCCTTCTCATTGTAACTCCACAGATTGAGATTCTGAGATAAGGCTAAAAAAGGAGGACAGGGAATCAAAGAAATTTAACTGGAATTTGGTCCTGAAATATAAATATATATATATATATATATATATATATATATATATATAATATATGTTAAATATTATATATAAAACCCAGGACTATAGCAATAAGGCACATTTGTCATCCAGGGCTGCCATTGCAAAGCACTAAACCTGGCTGGATTAAACAATGGACACAGATTTTCTCCCCACTCTGGAGGCTGGAAGCCCTAGAGCAAGATGTCAGCAGCATTGGCTTTGCCTTTTGACCTTGGCCTGGAGACTCTGGTCACCGTCTCCCTGTGTCTTCTCATGGTCTTCCTCCAGTACATATTTACATACTAAGCTCCTCTTCTTGTAAGGACACTAAGCACACTGGATTGCGGTTCATTCCAATGCCTTGATAAGCTTTAATGATTACTTTTAAATACATTTTTATTTATGTGCACATGCGTGTGTGTTTGGGTGGGTGTATGGGTGTGCCAGGATCTCTTGCTACCACAAACAAATGCCCATCTGGCTTCACATTTACATGGGTAGCTAGAGAATTGAACTTGGGCTGCAGGCTTTGCAAGCAAGCACCTTTAACTGCTGAACCATCTTGCCATGTGCTACCGATTATTAAGGTGCAATCTTCCAATAAATTCAGAAGTCGTAGGAACTTGATGCTTCGTCATATGAGTTTGGGAGGACACTGAAAACCATTATGTGAATTTTTTTACTGGGGACAGTGGAAAATATGCCACTACTATTTTTTAAATTAAAAAACTGTCTTACCACATCATCTGCCTGGGGTGGGGGGCTAATGCATTTTAAAGTGCATGAAGATTGCTAAGAGGGTATCCCATTATTCACTGCTATAAAATTACTTCATAGAACAGGTAGCCTTCCTACTTCCTACCAACCATAGGGAAACAGTGGCCCAGTTTACAGAGAAAGCCAAGAAATCCAAGGTCAGTGCTTTGGTTTTCCAGCATATCTCATTGAGGCAGATCTGTTGTTACCATGTGGACTTTACCGCACAGTAGCTCACACGCAGAAAGATTCAATATGAGCAGAGAGCAGATTCAAAGTCTGTTGGAAGCTAGAACCCATACTTCTACTTTTTACTTATTTTTTAAAATTTTTATCTATTTTGTTGATTTGAGAGACAGAAAGAGAGAGAGAGAGAGAGAGGCAGATAGAGAGACAGAATGGGCACACCAGGACCCTCAGTCACTGCAAACAAACTCCAGAAGCATGAGCCCCTTGTGCATTTGGTACGTGGGTCCTGGGAATCGAACCTGGGTCCTTTGGTTTTTGAAAGCTAGTGCCTTAACGGCGAAGCCATCCCTCCAGCCCACTTCTACTTTTTAGACAATTGGAGAAAGCCTTCAGTGCCAGGACTTATATAGGGGCCATGAAGACAGGAGTGTCCAGAGAGGATGGAAGAGTGGTAGAAGGCTTTGGGGTAGAAAAATCTCCTGCTTTCATTTAGACGTGCTGGAGGCGGTCACCTGGAGACATACAGACGTCAAATGCCACCCCAAGACATGAGCTTAAGCTACGCAGGAAGGGCTGGAGTCCAGCCTGGGAGTGGCCCACCGTGGAAAGCCTGTGGAAACAGATCCTCCTCTAACCCTTGCCATGAGTCAGGCCTTTCTCTAGGGCAATAGGTCTCCGCCCTACTAGGCTCAATTTCCCCCATTTTGGGCAACACATATTTTGTAACACTCCTGTTGCTACCAGGAACTTAAATACTCACATATTATTAAACCCACACATGCATAATTTCAAGAGGGAAAACATACCATCTGGGATGAACAACAGTCTTTGGGACTGAAAGGGTCATTGGGACATGGGACTTTCTTTGCTAAGGCGTAACTACAATATCAAGGAAATAAAAGAAGAATCATTAAAATCAAGTAACACGAATGAGAGGCCTCTGGGTAGGTCCTGTTAGTTAGAAGACCCGCGGAAGTTGTCAGTGGGTAGGCTAGAAGTGCCCAACCTGAGCATCTGCCAGAGACAGGAGGCTGCCTTAAAAGACAAGTTCTATAGGCTGGGTTGGTCTATGGTAGAGTTGAAATTTATGAATGTGTATATATTGGGTACTTCTCATAAGCAACGGATACAAATTAAGCAGTCATTTCCAGCTGATCTCACTTCTGAATTGACCCTTGGAGGGCGCCATCCTTTCACAGTGACTGAATGGCTGGAGGCTGGCCAGCATTGGGACAGAGAAGCCCCGTCAGTCAGGCTGCAGGGCTCCTTAGTCCTTCCAGCTGTTTGTGTGAGGACTTCCCTCCCCAGTAAGGATAGCGACCCAGTGGATACGACTGTGGGAAGAGATGGATGAGGAATGTGGAGCCAGGTGGACACAGTCTGAAACTCCCACGGTGTGCAAACGTAAACTAAGTCTGAAGACACGACGCATGACTTGCCTTCAGCTTCTCACTTTCAAAGCAGATCTAGAACATTGCAATGTGTATGAAATGTTTCCCACGCTTTCAGAGGCTGCATACCAGGTAGATATGACCTTACTATTAAGTGGGAGCAGGGGCAAGTACCCCATGAGGATATGAAGACAACGCTTCTCACGGCCTGCTTCTGGGAGAAAATAGAAAAGGAGGGCTG
The DNA here is from genome assembly GCA_036346955.1 of Dipus sagitta. Lineage (NCBI taxonomy): Eukaryota > Metazoa > Chordata > Mammalia > Rodentia > Dipodidae > Dipus > Dipus sagitta. The sequence continues at coordinate 43,920,832 of CM070788.1, forward strand.
GAGAGATGGCTTAGTGGTTAAGCACTTGCCTGTGAAGCCTAAGAACCCCAGTTTCGAGGCTCGATTCCCCAGGACCCATGTTAGCCAGGTACACAAGGGGATGCACACATCTGGAGTTCATTTGTAGTGGCTGGAGGTCCTGGTGCGCCCATTCTCTCTCTCTAGCTGCCTCTTTCTCTTTCTGTCTGTTGCTCTCAAATAAATAAAATAAAAAATAAATTTAAAGAAAAAAAGAAAAGGAGAGGAAAGAGGGAGATGTGAAAGTGACTAGTCCAGGAGAAGGTAACATGTGAGTTACCATGCAAGACGAAATTCCCCAGGGGCATGATCTAATAGGAGGTCAGGCACAGAACTGCTAGTTTTCTAGGCAGAAAACCTGGCTTCCTGCTCCAACTATGCTATGGGAAAATAACTTCATTTCTCAGGTAAGATGGGTTTAATAACACCCCACTTTCAAACTTGCTATGAAAATGAAGCTGAGATGTAGGTCGGAAGGCACCTGGCTCCCAGCCAGACTCACACATAGTAGCTTTGAAGCAGTTGAAAGCTGTCAAGCCGTCTGAAGAGACATGTCTGAGGACCGTGAACTTCAACTCGGTATTTCAACCAGGCTAGGCTCTGAAGGAGTTAAGCAACACTCAAATGTCAGTGACTTTATTAGAAAATATTATTGTTTGTAAATATTTTTATTTATTTGTGAGAGAGAAGAGAGTATGGGCACATCAGGGTCTCTAGCCACTGCAAGTGAACTCCAGGTGCATGTGCCACTTTGTGCATCTGGACTACAGTGAGACCATGTCTCTAAATAAATAAATAAATAAGCAAGCAAACAAATAATTAAATCACTATAAGAGGAAAGAATTAGAATATATGTGCACAGCCCTAGTGGCTACTGTAGACAGGAAGCAAAGATTCAGAAAGATTTCAATTATCTCTTGTCCCAGAGAAAGACTTGCCATGAATTAGCTTGCAGAGAATTGGCACGTTACCAAAGATACGGTTTTCTTTTTTTTTGATGAAAATAAACTATCATCGGCAAAGTCGTGCCGCTGAGCTGTTGCCCTGAGTTCGGGCAGCGGTTTCTGTTGCCACGCCCTCTGCTGCTGCTGGCTGAGGCCTGCTGGATTACGAGGGTGGCGTCCACTCCATCTGTGGCTCTCCTCTCTCTCCATGTCAGAGGTGTACCCCTTTAGTCTTGTCCTGCTCACATCTCGAAGCTCCAAGTTTCTGAGACGCACTCACAACATGGAATGTTCGAATGCAGGTTTGTGGATGTGTGTGGTGGTACACAGGCTTCAATGCCAGCGCTTCGGGAGGTGGTGCCAAGAGGATCAGGAGTTCAAGGCCATCCTCAGCTATATATCAAATTTGAGGCTAGTCTATTGGGATACATCAGAAGAAGAAAGGAAGGAAGGAAGGGAGAGAGGGAGGGAGGAAGGAAGAGTAGGAAAGAAAGAAGACAAGGGGCTGGGGAGATGGCTCCTTGGTTAAAGGCACTTGCTTGCAAAGCCTACCAGCCTGGGCTCGACTCTCTAGCACTCGCATAAAAAGCCAGATGCACGCCGGGTGTGGTGGCGCACACCTTTAATCCCAGCACTCGGGAAGCAGAGGTAGGAGGATCGCTGTGAGTTCGAGGCCACCCTGAGAATACATAGTGAATTCCAGGTCAGCCTGGGCTAGAGTGAGACCCTCCCTTGAACCCCCCCCCCCACAAAAAAAAATAGATTCACAAGGTGCTGCTGCATCTGGAGTTCATGTCCAGTGGCAAGAGACTCTGGTGTGCTCATACTCTCTCTGACTCTGCCTCTCTCCTTGCAAATAAATAAATAAAAATATTTTAAGAAAGAAATCAGAGGTTTCAAATAGTGAGTTTTCTTTTGGTTTGAGTTTTTTGTTTGTTTTGATTTCTTTTATTTTTTTATTTTTATTTTTATTTTTTAGAAAAAGTCTCTCTATGTAGCTCTGGCTGGCCTTGAACTCATTATGTAGACCAGGCTGACCTCAAGGCGGCGATGATCCTTCTGCTTCGGCGTCAGGAGTGCTGAGGTTATACGTGAATGCCACTGGACCTTGCACTTCCTCCCCAGCTCGTGTTGTGTGTGGAACATGTGTGGAGTGGTGTGTGTACACAGGTGGGTGTGTGGTGCATGCATATGTATGTGCAGATACATTTGAGTGTGTAGCATGTGTACGTGAGTGTGTATATAGGTGTGTGTACTATATGTGGAGTGGTATGTGTATGTAGGTGTGAGTGTGTGTGTGCACATGTATGTGCAGATGCACTGCGTGTGTGGTGTGTGGAGTGGTGTGTGTGTAGGTGGGTGTGCATGCACATGTATGTGCAGATGCACTTGCGTGTGTGGTGTGTGTGGAGCGGTGTGTGTAGGTGGGTGTGCATGCACGTGTATGTGCAGATGCACTTGCGTGTGTGGTGTGTGTGTAGGTGGGTGTGCATGCACATGTATGTGCAGATGCACTTGCGTGTGTGGTGTGTGTGTAGGTGGGTGTGCATGCACGTGTATGTGCAGATGCACTTGCGTGTGTGGTGTGTGTGGAGCGGTGTGTGTAGGTGGGTGTGCATGCACGTGTATGTGCAGATGCACTTGCGTGTGTGGTGTGTGTGGAGCAGTGTGTGTAGGTGGGTGTGCATGCACGTGTATGTGCAGATGCACTTGCGTGTGTGGTGTGTGTGGAGCGGTGTGTGTAGGTGGGTGTGCTTGCACGTGTATGTGCAGATGCACTTGCGTGTGTGGTGTGTGTGGAGCGGTGTGTGTAGGTGGGTGTGCATGCACGTGTATGTGCAGATGCACTTGCGTGTGTGGTGTGTGTGGAGCGGTGTGTGTAGGTGGGTGTGCATGCACGTGTATGTGCAGATGCACTTGCGTGTGTGGTGTGTGTGGAGCGGTGTGTGTAGGTGGGTGTGCTTGCACGTGTATGTGCAGATGCACTTGCGTGTGTGGTGTGTGTGGAGCGGTGTGTGTAGGTGGGTGTGCATGCACGTGTATGTGCAGATGCACTTGCGTGTGTGGAGCGGTGTGTGTAGGTGGGTGTGCATGCACGTGTATGTGCAGATGCACTTGCGTGTGTGGTGTGTGTGGAGCGGTGTGTGTAGGTGGGTGTGCTTGCACGTGTATGTGCAGATGCACTTGCGTGTGTGGTGTGTGTGGAGCGGTGTGTGTAGGTGGGTGTGCATGCACGTGTATGTGCAGATGCACTTGCGTGTGTGGTGTGTGTGGAGCGGTGTGTGTAGGTGGGTGTGCTTGCACGTGTATGTGCAGATGCACTTGCGTGTGTGGTGTGTGTGGAGCGGTGTGTGTAGGTGGGTGTGCATGCACGTGTATGTGCAGATGCACTTGCGTGTGTGGTGTGTGTGGAGCGGTGTGTGTAGGTGGGTGTGCATGCACGTGTATGTGCAGATGCTCTGCGTGTGTGGTGTGTGTGGAGCGGTGTGTGTAGGTGGGTGTGCATGCACGTGTATGTGCAGATGCTCTGCGTGTGTGGTGTGTGTGGAGCGGTGTGTGTAGGTGGGTGTGCATGCACGTGTATGTGCAGATGCACTTGCGTGTGTGGTGTGTGTGGAGCGGTGTGTGTAGGTGGGTGTGCTTGCACGTGTATGTGCAGATGCACTTGCGTGTGTGGTGTGTGTGGAGCGGTGTGTGTAGGTGGGTGTGCATGCACGTGTATGTGCAGATGCTCTGCGTGTGTGGTGTGTGTGTAGGTGGGGGTGTGTAGGTGGGTGTGCATGCACGTGTATGTGCAGATGCACTTGCGTGTGTGGTGTGTGTGTAGGTGGGGGTGTGGTGCCTGTACGTGTCGTGCAGGCACGTGGAGGCCACAGGAGACCATGGGCGTCTTTTCTCTATGGGTCATCTGGGTGTTTCGTTCAGACAACGCTCTCTCCTCTGAACATGGAGCTGAGGTTTTCTCTGTGGTCTGCGCTCCCTCCAGGGCTGGATTTACAAACAAGTGCAGCCATGCTCAGCTGTTTACATGGGTCTAGGGTGGGGCAGGGAATTAAACTCAGGTGGTCCCAGGCCCTCTGAGCCCTCATGCTTGACGCAAGTGCTCTTGCCCACTGAGCCGTCTCCCCAGTCCTTCCTCCCCAATGTTCTACCACTGTGTGTGGCATCAATATCCACTACTGTGGAACAAATAATCCTGAAAGTCAGTGGTGTGGAATAAAACCATCGATGTTACTGTCTCCCCAGCTTCTAATGCTCGGGAACTCTGGATCGTCTTAGCTGGCAGCTTAGGCTGGAAGACTCAGGAAGCTGTGTGCGTGACGTCACCAGGGATGTGGCACCTGTGACAGAGGCTGGGAAGTGTTTAAGGGGACTCCCTCACATGCCGGGAGGTTATTGCTGATGGTGAATGGGAAGCTTCCGTTCCTGCCAACATGTGGCTTCTCTGCAGTTGTCTGAGGGTCCACCCCCCTGCAGGAAGTGATCCAAGAGAAATGAAGAACTGCAGTGCTTTTTTGTGACAGGAACTCAAAGCCACACACTCGCTCTGCAGCACTCTGCTGCTCACAGCAGAGCATCATGGGAAGGCATGACACAAGGGAGTGATCACTGGCGATAGCTCGGATGATGGTCGTCCAGGAAGTAAGGCAGTGTGGTGGTTTGGATGTAAAAATGTCTCCCCCAAACCTCGTGGGTTTTGAATTGCCAGCTGGTGGCAATTTAGGAAAGTTACAGAGCCTTTGGGTGCTGGAGCCTTGCTGGAGGTGGTGTGTCACTGGGAGTGGATCTTGTGGTTTATTAGGCCCTGGTGCGCCCATTTTCATTGTCTCCCTCCCTCCCTTCCTCCTCCCTCTCCTTGCAATAAATAATTTCTTTTTTGAAAATAAGAAAAGTCAGGAAAACCTTATAAAAAGTCTCTCTGTGAAGCACTACAAATACATGTCTTTTCCATTTCAAGTAAGGCAGACAATGCCTTGGAAAAGTGGATCCCAGGGACTGGGGATAGGGCTCAGTGGGTAAAGTGCTCCCCACATAATAACAAAGACTTGTGTTTGGATCCCCAGAACCCAAGCGAAAGCTGGACCTTGTGGTGCCCACCTCTCCTCTCAGTACTGGGGAGGCAGAGACAGGAAGATGCCTGCGGCTTGCTGGCTTGCTAATCTAACTGAATCAACGAGCTCCAGATTCAGCAAGAAACCCCATGTCAAAAAAATGAGGTGGGGCTGGAGAGATGGCTTAGCAGTTAAGCGCTTGCCTGTGAAGCCTAAGGACCCCAGTTCGAGGCTCGATTCCCCAGGACCCACATTAGCCAGATGCACAAGGGGGCGCACGTGTCTGGAGTTCATTTGCAGTGGCTGGAAGCCCTGGCATGACCATTCTCTCTCTTTCTCTTTCTCTCTCTCTCTCTCTCTCTCTCTCTCTCTGTCACTCTCAAATAAAAAAATAAAAATGAACAAAAAATAAAATAAAATAAAATAAGGTGAAGGGCTGGGAGATGGTTCAGAGGTTAAAGGTGCTTGATTGCAAAGCCTGCCAGCCCAGGTTTAATTCCTCAGTTCCCACATAAAGCCAGAAGCACAATGTGGCACAGAGCCTCTGGCATTGGTTTGCAATGGCAAGAAGGTTCAGGTGTACCCAAACTCTAGCTCTCTCTTTCTCTCTGTCTCTCTTTCTCTCTGCTTGCAAATAAATAAATAAATAATATTTTTAAAACCAAGGTGGAAAGTGATTGAGAGAGATGCCTAATGTTGATCTCTGGCTTCCACATGCATGCGCATACATATGTACTTGCACACACACATATATGTACCAGAAATATATGAACATACATAAGAATATGCACACATGCACATGTAAAACAAAACAAATGGAACTTAGTATCTTATACTGTGAATACTCAACAATCATTGAGCAAAATAAGATCCATGAAGTCCCCTCCACTTAACTCTCAAACTCATCATATAACCTCTCCAGGTCTTGCATTCTCTGTTTTTTGAGAGGTTTTTCTTTGGTTGGTTGGTTTGGTTTGGTTTTTTGTTGTGGCTGTTTATTGTTTTTCCACAGTAGGGTTTCACTCTAGCCCAGGCTGAACTGGAACTCACTCTAGTCCCAGGCTGGTGTTGACTCTCTTGTGATCCTCCTACCTCTGCCTCCTGAGTGCTGGAATTAAAGGTATGTACCACCATGCCTTGTAGAGACAGTTGTGTCCCTCCCTTTGGCTATCAGACTATGAAAACAATGGTCCCTAAGGAACTGGAATTTCCCCAGGAATCTCATGGTGGGAGAAGGAAAAAGCTGAACCTAGTGGCCGGCCAGCAGGAGGATGCGTCTCTGGAAAGAGATTTCACATAGCGTTCCCTGACAGGGCAGAGAGTGTATCAAGGGAATTTCTATGTATGTAGAACATTCAGAATCACCAGTAAAAATCTCCTTTTTTTTTTGGTTCTTTGAAGGTAGAGTCACACGCTAGCTCTGAAGCCCCAGGCTGGCCTCAAACTCACTGTGTTCTGCCTACCTCAGCCTCTCAAGTGACAGGATTATAGGCAAGAGCCACCATGGCTGGATTCTTTCTTTCTTCTTTTCTTTTCTTTTCCTTTTTTTTTTTTTTTTTTTTTTTTTTGGCTTTTTGGGCTTGAGTTTTACTCAAGTTGGCCTCCAGCTCTCAGTGACCCTCTGGCCCCACCCTCCCAGTGTTGGGATTATATGTTTGGCTGATATGATATATCTTATTCAAGAAAATTATTCTGTATTTTTAACACTGATGCCTTTTTCTAGTGTTAGACAGAAAAATAAAACAGTTTTATAGTTCACTTGTTATGTGTACAAATTTCTGTATTTACTCACTTTATACTGCAATTATATTGTGATACAATTCTCCCATTTATCATGTACAAAGCAATAGATTTTTTTTTTTTTTTGACGTAGGGTCTCACTGTAGCTCAGGCTGACCTGGAATTCACTATGTTGTCTCAGGGTGGCCTCGAACTCATGACTATCCTCCTACCTCTGCCTCCCAAGTCCTGGGATTAAAGGCGTGTGCCACCTTCAAACAAGAGATTTTATCATAGTCACAGTTATACAACTATCCCAACAACAGACATAGGATTTCATTTCCCTCACACAAATTCTAGACTCATCATTATCATTCACTATGAATTCTTATTCAGTGTCCCCTGTCCCTGACAACAACTAATCCACTTTGTGTCTCTATAGATTTTTCAGCTCTAGACTTCTCCTATGAATAGAATTATATAAAATACAACCTTTTGTATTTGCTTTCTTTTTTAAAATTTTATTTATTTTAACATTTTTTCTTTATTTATTTGCTCGAGACAGAAAGAGGCAGAGATTGGGAGGGAGGGAGGGAGGAAGGGAGGGAGGGAGGGAGAAAGAGAGAGAAAGAGAATGGCACACCAGGGCCTCCAGCAACTGCAAACAAACTCCAGATGCGTGCACCCCTTTGTGCATCTGGCTTATGTGGGTGCTGGGGAATCGAACCTGGGTCCATAAGCTTTGCAGGCAAACACCTTAACCGCTAAGCCATCCTTCCAGCCCCTGTATTTGGTTTCTTGATGTTGTAATAAGGTAAGAAATTATATATATATATAGTGTAATAGGGTAAGAAATAGACTGGTAGCCCTGGTACCTGGCTGAAAGCTCCTTAAGCCCCTATGATATGTGTAGTAATACGGGTCCTTATATGTTGTTGAGATAATGGGTGGATGGGTGCTCGTGGATAGTCAGGCTGGCAGAAAGTGCCTTTTGAAAGGCAAGGCCCAATCTAGGGAGATGTTTCAGTTGGTACAGCATTTACTAGGCAAGCATTGGGGCCAAAGTTTGAATCCCCAGTGCACCCATGTAAAATCAAGCATGGCAACATGCACCTGTAAGCCCAATCAATACTGGGAAGGCAGAGAAAGGAGGGTCCCTAGGGCTTGCTGGCTGGCTGATCTAGCTGAACCAGTGAGCTCTGGGTTCAGTGAGAGGACCCTGTCTTAAGAAAATAAGGTGGGGAACCAGTGAGGAAGACACCAAATGTTGCCTGGCCTCTGGCCTCCACATGCATACACACACGTCCACGTGCACCTACACACGTGCATCCACACACATATGAGCGCTCACATACATACATGCACATGCACTACACACTCATACGTATGCATAGAAAGGCGAGGCCCTATGAACATCTGAGGGAGCGATCATGCAGGGTTCACAGATGTCCAACAGAAGAACTCCCTTCCAGTTTCCGAAACTGACTGGAAGCCACGAGCGGATTCTCGTGTGCCCTGCAAGACAGCCACCTGTCCCAGCAAAGTGAGGGGGCATGGGCTTCCTACAGCCTGTTCCCCTTGCTCTGGAGGCCCAGAATGCCCTGAAGAACCCAGTTTGCCGCTCCCCCCACCCCCAAGTAGTGACTGCTGATGGCCTTTTGGTAAGTAAGCTCTGAACATATCTGGCCAAAAAGACTAATGCCCTGGGGGGTCTGCAAAGGGGTCCTGACAGGAAGAGACACAGATTCTGCACCAGGGTTCAAGACTCTAGTGGAAGATGAAAATGCCCACAGTGCCCGGGAAAGAAGCTGATCAGAAAACACTGCATCCATTCAAGTGGCCAAGTCACATTTCCTCAGAGTAAGGAACATAGTCCTTAGTGCCCAGTGGGTAGACATCCCCTCCTTAGAAAAAATAATGTAATAGAAACTAGATCACTAGATCAGACCATTGTCTAAGTTGGGTTTAGTCATTGTCCTAGGGGGTTGGCTTGCAGGAGACATAGGCCTGAGGAGTTGGCTTGCGGACCTTCAAGAATGTGTATGGGGCTAGAGAGATGGCTCAGCAGTTAAGGTGCTTACCTGCAGACTAATGATTCAGGTTCAATTCCCCAGTGTCTATGTAAAGCCAGATGTACAATGTGGCACATGCATCTGGCGTCATCTGCATGGCTAAAGGCCCTGGCATACTCCTTCTCTCCCTCCTCTCTCTTTCTCTCTTTCTCTTCTCTTCTCTGTCTCTGATTGAAAATAAATACATTTTAAAAAATTATTATGGCTGGAGAGATGGCTTAATGGTTAAGGTGCTTGCCTGTGAAACCTAAGAACCCGTGTTCAACTCCCCAGATCCCACATAAGCCAGGCACACAAAGGTGAGGCAAGTGAAAGGTCACACATGCCCACTAGGTGGCACAAGTGTCTGGAGATCTATTGCAGAGGCTGAAACCCTGGCACACAAATTCTTTCTGTGTGTGCGTGTGTGTCACTCTCTAAAAAAAAAAATTAAATAAAATTAAAAATAAATAAATAAAAATTTATTATAAAAGAGTGTGTAAACTATCAACATGAAGAGAAAAAAGGGCATCTCCTGGGAGGCAGGCTACCCTGGTTTCCCAGTGGAACTGGGGAAGAGGGTGTGAGGAAGGATGCTGGTCCTAACTATGAAGTTCTTGTCAAGGGAGAGGTGTTCTGATACAATGTCTATACTTCTTCCTTCCCTCTCCATGTCACTTCACACTTCCCCCGTTCCTAATGCAGTGGTCATGGGACTAGTCCTGCCATTATAAATGATGGAAGCAGGGATGGTTCCCAAGGAGATCAACTATCAAGCTATGTGACCCAGATGCTCCACTTCTAAGTATATTCCTGAGAGAGAAGAAAACATGCATCCACACAAAAACTTGCACGTGAGTTTCATAGATGTGTGAACAGTACATAATAGCCCAAAAAGTAGCAACAACTCATATATCTATCAACTGCTGAATAGATAAATACACTGTGTTTTGTTTATTACAATGGAATATCACTTGACAAATAAAAGTAATTGTGCACTGATGATGTGCTGCAATGTGGACAATTTTTATTTTAATTTTTAAAAGTATTTTTATCATTTATTTATTTGCAAGCAGAAACAGAGAGAGAGAGAAAGAGAGAGAGAATGGGTATGCCAGGATCTCTCTGCAAATGACCTCCAGATGCATGTACCACCTTGTGCATCTGGCTTTACATGGGTACTGAGGGATCAAACCCTGGTCATTGGGCTTTGCAGACAAGTATCATAACTGCTGAGCCATCTCTCCAGCCCCAAAATCTTAAAACATTATACTTAGTGAAAGCAGCTGATATAGAACAACAACTGATCAGGACATTGCATGATGACTGATCTTTGTCAACTGACTGGATTTAGGATCACCTAGGAGTCTAGTGAGACTAGTTCCGGGAGCCTCTATTTGGGCATTTCCAGAGAGGATTAGCTGAGGGGTTGATCCACTCTGACTGTGGATGACACTGTTGCATGGGCTGGTGGTGGGGGAACGTGGTTCCTGGCTGCCCTGGGGCAGTTGCGCATCGGTCTCCCAGGGTCATCCAGGCAACTGCAGAGCAGGGTCTTGAACAGCCATGAGTGCAATGGGAAGAAACACCTGGGAGACAGCTTCAGAGAACAGCTCATTTATTTGCCAGGGGAATGGGGTAAAAGGGGATTGGTTAGTTCAAAGGTCCTACTGATGCCTAATTAGCCTGTAGTGACGTCACAGGTTAGCGGGAAAGTGTCACAGGGGCTAAGCAGTGGCGGGAAGAGCTATAGGGTACGGGTCGTAGGGGGATTGGCTGTGCGAATGCTGCTGGCTGGTACCTCATTAACATACAGGGACCTGCCGGGCAAGAGGTCACAGGGCTCTGGGGAAAGCGAAACCTAAGTCTTGTCAGGACGTCCAGGTGTCCCGGGCTGGGGAAGGGAGTGGCTTCACTCCTGCTGGCCTCAGGGTCTAGGCCAGTTGCAACCTCCTGTGGCCCGGGGCCCATAGCCGTGCCTACAGCTCAGTCCTGCTTTAACCCTTAGTGGCTGGGGGTCCCTACCTGTGCCCGACAGGGGCACAAATGGAACAAGAAGGGGACAGAGAGAGGCAGCTGAGCCTTGAAATGTTCTCTGAACGCTGATGTGAGCTGGTCCACTGTGCTGTCCCCGCCATGATGGACAGACAGAGGGCTCTCTCTCAAACTGCGAGACAGGCTCCCTCAGACTGTTCCTGGCAGGGATTTTGTCACAGTAGAGGGAAAAGTAACTCTATTCCAACCTTTTCAGGAATTACCAGACTATTTCCCAAAATGATATCACTGCTTTACATTTCTATGAGAAATGTTTAAGAGCAGAATGTGATTTCTCCATGGCCTTGCCAACATTATTTATTATTATTATTATTTATTATTATACTACCCTAGTGTGTGATGAAGGGTTATCTCACTCTGGTTTTAATTTGCATTTCCCTGATGGCTAAAAACATTGAGCACTTTTTCCTGTTTATTAGCATTTTTTATATATTCTTTGGAGAAATGTCATTTAGGTCATTTTAAAATTGAGCTACTTATCCCTTCTATTGTCAAATTATGTTGTGTGTGTGTGTGTGTGTGTGTGTACTTTAGAAACAAATTTCTTTAGATGCATTATTTCAAAAAATTTTCCCTTGGGTTAGAAGGATGGCTCAGAGGTTAAGGTACTTGCTTGCAAAGCCTGACAGCTTGGGTTCAATTCCCCAGTACCTATATGAAGCCCAATGCACAAATGGCTAGATGCACAAAGTGTCACATGTGTCTGGAGTTTGTTTGCAGTGACAAAAGGCCCTGGTGCGCCCTTTCTCGTTCTCTCTTGTTTTCTCTCTCCTTGCAAGTAAATCAATACGAATTATTATTTTTTTGATTTCCCCATTCTGCTGGGCGTGGTGGCGCACGCCTTTAATCCCAGCACTTGGGAGGCAGAAGTAGAAGGATAACTGTGAGTGCGAAGCCACCTGAGATGACATAGTGAATTCCAGGTCAGCCTGAGCTAGAGTGAGACTACCTAGAAAAAAAAAAAATTCCCCATTCTGTGGGTTGCCTTGAACATGTCCTTTGAAATATCAAGTGTTTCATTATGATGATACCCAATTTACTTTTTTTTCTTTTGTTTATTGTACTTTTGGAGTTCATTTGGTTTATGTTGTGCCGGGAATCAAGGCCAGGGCCCTGCAAATGCTGCATCCCCAGCTTCTTGGGTCCTTGTTAACAGCCATTTTCCCTAGCTTCCTGATCAGGCCTAGAGAAATACTGCTGCTTTTCCTGTCTTGTCACAAGTTTCTTAGAACAGTGGAAGGAAATATTTACTATGTACTTTCTATGTGCTGGGCTCCTGTTAAGATTTTGGGCAGTACATGTTCTCCCTCATATGTGGATCTTAGCTAGAGATGATTGGGCTTCTGTGTGAGAAGGAAAAAACTCAGTAGCAGAGGCCAGTAAGTTAAAAAAGGAGATAGAAAGGGAAGAGAAAGAAAGGGAGGAGGGCTTTTATTAGGTTGGTATTGTATATATGTAAGTAGAAAGATTGAGATGGGGAGGGGATATGATGGAGAATGGAATTTCAAAGGGGAAAGGGGGGAGGGTAATACCATGGGATTTTTTTTGTTATCATGGAAAATATTAATAAAAATGGAGAAAAAAAATTCAAGATATTCTGAATAAGAAAAAAAAAAAAAAGATTTTGGGCAGCAGTAGTGAACAGCCCAGGATGTCTGAGGTCAGCCCAAGCAACCTGATTCAGGAGCCCACATGCTCAATGCCTCAGCCGGGTTCCTATGCAAAGTGCCTCCCTCACCTCGACATCGGTTTCATTTTGGCAAGGGGAAAACGGCGCATCTGCTGTTGGTGTTGGACAAGTTACTCTGCCTATGTTCTTTGTTCCCTGCCCTTCCCTGAGGTGAGTCCCCTACCCCACCCTTTCTAGGACTGCCAGAATCTACAAACTCTCCAACACACACATGGATTCATCCAAAAAGGCAAAACAACACCCTCATTCATGACTCAAAGCCCCGATGGCACATGGCCACCTATCCTTGACCCTCACCTCACCCTAACTGTGCTGAGTCTGTCCTCTGGTTGTGACAGTCTAGGTTTTAGTATCGAGGGGTGGCCGAGACACTGCTGAGAAGTGATTCCATTCTACAGCTCGCCTGGGAAGCCACACAAAAGCTCCCAGAACTCCAGAAGCTGCTGAGAGCTCAACACTAAAGCAGATTTACAGCACACTACCTCAGGAAGTTCTGAGGAAGAGGGGCTGGAAAGATTATAAGAGCCACACGGTGGGAGGTAATACCCAGAGGCATTGCCCCCCCCCCCACCATGACTAACTGTTGCTCTCACATCTCATAACCCAGAACTCCATGGTGAATACCAGCAATCCCACTGAGGTGGGCCCTCAGCAGAATGGGGGCAGGGAGGAGGGAAATGATGGTCCCAACACATGTTGTGTCCAAAGTTTCTACCTAATGAAAAAGAAATTCAACTGGGTATCAGTTATTTTCTCGTTGCTGCTTACCAGAAGCAGACTAGGGAGGGAGAGAGGTGTTTCCTTCAGCTTTCAGTTCCAGAGGGGAGTGTCCATCAGGACAGGGAAAGCAGGGTGGGGACAGGAAGCTGGCAACACAGCATCACATCAGCAGAGAGGAAGAAGAGGGAGTGAGCAAGCAGGGCTGCACTGTAACACTTCACTGCCCACCTCCAGCGACCCAATTCCTCCAGCAAGTCTCCACTCCCTCAAGATTCCACAGCCTTCCAAAACAGCGCCGTCAGCTGCAGATCGTGCATTCAAGCACAGGAGCCCATGGGGGACACATTACATTCATCCACCATAAACTCCCAATTCAGTCACACATACTCTTGAAGGACAGTAGATCAAAGCAAGCAGGGAAGCTTCTCGGGTTCATCTCCATTTGATGATATTGATGTTTAGATATCAACTTTATTCATTTTTTAAAAATATATCAGGTCGGGGGTTGTGGAGATTGCTCAGTGGGTCAAGTGTTGACTGTGCAAGTGTGGGGATGAGCGTTAGGCTCCCAAGTGCCCGCCAGGATCCTGGAGAGAAGAGAAAGGAGGGACCCTAGAGCTTGCTGGGTAGCTCATCTATCTGAATCAGTGAGCCCTAGTGTTGCAGACAGCTTCAGGCTGGCTGACATGAACTTCCAAACCAGGCACAGTTATGGAGGAAGGGATGTTTATTGAAGCTTAGAGATCCAGGGCAAGTTCCATAACGGCCGAAGAGGTTGGCCCACTTCCACAGGTCCAGAGAGAGAGAGAGAGAGAGAGAGAGAGAGGAGCCGCAAGCCCAAAAGCCATACTACACAGCACACTTCAGGAACTCCAGGCAGAGCTAGGCACTTTGCATATCTTTAGATTGGAATCTCAAACCCACCACCACACCTTAAGATCCACCCAGTGACACCACCTCCAGCCAGGTGGCTGCAGATGCAAACTACAAACTAATAAAACATTGAATATATTGGGGGCCATCTATTCAAACTACCACACCTAGGTTCAGTGAGGGAGTCTGTCTCAAGAAAATAAGGTGGAGAGCAATGCTGAAAGACACCCAAAATCTGCACACACAAACATCTTGCTTACACACACACACACACACACACACACACACCTGCACATGGATATGCTGGGTCTCTTGTTGCTACATCCAGCTTTATGTGGGTAGCTGGGAAATTTAACCAGGGCTGGAAGGCTTTGCAAGCAAGCACCTTTAACCACTGAGAAATCTCCCCAATCCTTGACCTGATACATTTTTCAAATATATATTTTTATATAGTTATAAATATATAGACTTTAAAGAAAGTTTTATATAGCGAAAAAGTACCTACAAGCCAGTATGATGGCTCATGCCTTTAATCCCAACTCTAGGGAGACTGAGTTAGGAGAATCACCATGGGTTTGAGACCAGCCTGGGCCACAGAGTGAGTTCTAGATTTGCCTGGGCTACAGTGAGATTCTGCTTCAAAAACTACCAAAAAAAAAAAAAAGAAAAAAGAAAAAAAAAGAAAGAAAGAAACAAATGAAGGAAGAAAGAAAGAAAAAGAAAATCTTCACAAAGACCCAAATTCCCAGCAATAACTGTATTTTTATTCTTAGGTTGAACAGCTGTGTGGCAGTGTTGTTGGATAAGGGGTCGTGATCTAAAGGCAATAAACACATGGAGGAACCGGGGCAAACCTGCTCGCTCCATCTCCTCAGTCTGCCAGCATGCCCGTGTCTGGATCTAGAGTAGAACACCTGTGCGTGAGGATATTCCTGAGAGAAGAGACAAGGTCAGAGAGTGACGTGTCTGGATTTGACGGCTTGCATGAGGGAAGTGGAGTACCACTTCTGAGAGCTGGCTGTAGGGAAGAAAGGCGACCTGGAGACAAGGGAGTGGGGAAGGTCAATGCATTTTGCTTCAGAGACCCTGACAGGCTCCCTCAAGTATCAAAGGTCCAGGCCTTGGGGCATCACTGAAGGGTTGATAGCCTTCCCTGAAAACTAGAGGGCACTAAAGAGTAATAACTAACCTTAAGATTAGAAGGCCGCAAAGAATGGAGACATCCAGTCGTCCCTAGTCAACTCTGCTGAAGAGCCTCTTCTGAGCAAATAACTCAGATGTCTTATCTACTTCCCTTGGACCTGCAGCTAATTCAGTATGTTGGCCTTAGGATCCTCCTTATAAGTTTGAACCCCAGCCTGACTCAGTGCTTCAGCCTTCATCCAGCGGGAAGGCTGCTGCCCCTCTCAATAAACAGTCTGTCTGTAGAGATCAAGTCTGGTGTTCTTTCTTGCTTTTCTCCTGCGCTTTCCTTACAGCTATGTTCTGAGCCCTGACATGGGTAAACATCTCGTTATCTTTGTTATGGGGGGGGTACTCTGACCTGAGCCCCTCTCAGGCCCTTTCCCCACCAAAGAGATCAGAGTATCTGCTTCCTCAACACATCCATTTTCACAAATCCAAACAGAACCTCAGTATTATTAAAGGAGCAAATGTTTTCCTCCCAAGTTAAGATGAGTAAAAAGAAAGCCAGTGATTATACCCCGTGCTGTCTGCTCCTTCCACCTCTGGGGGCAAAGGTGAGAGGCGCAAACAGGACAGAATGAATAGTCTGGGTCACCAGAAACATCCCTCAAACCTGCTTCCTTGTTCCCTCTTTCCCCAGACCTCCTTCTCTTACGGCACTTCTCCTAAATCCTGCCTCTACCGCCCCCTTCTCTCCCTCCTCTGCCCTGCTCCACTCTGACTCGTTCCCTACACCCGGAGCTGGAGGCACTTGCTGGGGTCTTTTCTCCTGAACTATAAAAATGGATACCTTTGACATCCACTGGATGTTAGAGGAAGGTTTCCTTAGCCCTGCCTCGGCTAAGCTCCGGAGGAGAGAATGTGGGAAGGTCCCGCGAGGGAATGGCTTCAAGCACATTCCTCTCCCACCCCGTGAATGAAGGCTCAGTTCTCCCTCGCCTTTACCTAAGGACCCATCTCTCCCAACACCATCACTGCTCTTCCTCCCAAGCTGAAGGTCAGAAGCAAAAGAGCAAAGTAAATCTGAGCCTATGAATATGTTTTTTTTTTCCCCTTTAATCCTATTATCAGCATTCTGGCAATATCGTGGGTAAGTTTTCAGTTCCTTCCTGGACTTATTTCATTGCAAAGGCCCCCTCATTTGAAAATGTTTATTTACTTCCTACCATAGAAATGTTTGATCCCTTGGTTTCCCTACCCCCCCCCCCAGATGGGAGATGGGGAGGGCTTAGCTTATTCAGGCATAGCAACAAACAGAAACTTAGAAGCTTAAGTGTACAATTAGGGAGATAATTATTCAAGGATATGTTTGCAGATTCAGGCCTTGATGTATTGATGCTTAAAACAAATGACTTGGGGCTTGAAGAGATGGCTCGGTGGTTAAAGGTGCTCGTTTGCAAAGTCTTGACAGGCCAGGTTCAACTCACTCAATACCCACATAAAGCCGGATACAGAAAGTGGCACATACACCTGGAGTTTGTTTGTTGTGGCAAGAGGGCCTGGTGTGCCAATACTCTTTCTCTCCTCAAATATTTTTTTTTAAAGAACAGATGTCTTGAATTTCATAGAAAATAATGGTTTGAGAGCCCTTGTGAATGTGTCTCTTTTTGTCTAGGATATAAAAATTCTCCATCCAGCTATCAGCAGGATGAAAGGGAACCATCTAAGATTTCTAGCAGATTCTTTAATTCAGTGTAATTCAAGAAACCTCCATTGAATGCCTACTATGCGGCAGTATTCACTGATGAAGATGTGATTTTTCTATCATACAAGGAAAATGTACAGTTTTTGCCACCTCAGCTTTAAGAAATAACAAGCTAAAACAAAGTGCTAGTTATTTTGTGATGTCAAATAAAATAAGAGGAAGAAAACATTTTCCAACATGAATTATCCTAACAACCCCAAGCCCTCCTGGGAGTCTCATGGGATAGGTCATTGGGGTTCAGAAGTTTATGGAAAAGTATTCCAAATTCCTTCTGTTCTTTACTTCGGTAATGACTTCACTTAACCTTGACAGTTGACAAAGAAAATTCTTCAAGGAAAAACAACATTGAGAGGGGAAAAAACATGGGTCCGGACAATAGCTGGGTCTCAACCATATTTCACGTGGAATATGAGCCTATAAACACTGTCAGCAATTTTTCTTAAACTACTTCCCATGAAAGAAATCATTGTGGGAATCTAAAAGGAAACAATTTCTGAGGGAGAAACACTGTTTTTTGTTTTTTTTTTTTTTAACTAGTGGGTCTTCAGAAATACCCTAATTTTCCACTCATCTACATTGTAAGAAATTGTCTACCTCCACTGGAAAATTCCAGGCACAGGCAAATTAACTTGTATTATAATGTAACACATCAGAGTATTTCCATGACTTATGTAGATAGTTCTTCTCACATGACACATGATTACCAAACAGTCAAAATCCTCAGGTGCGTAGGCCCTCTGCAATCATTTCAGTACCAGATTCTAAGTTACACATGCAAACCAGTGCTTGCCAAGTAAGGCGTTCTTGATGACTGGAAACACAGAAACACAGAGGGCTGCCTGGGGAGGTGGCTCAGCGGTTAAAGGTGCTTGATTGCAAAACCTGATGGACTGGGTTCCATTCCCCAGCGCCAGTAAAGCCAGATGCATGAGGTGGTGCATGCATCTGGAGTTCATTTACAGTGGCAAGACGCCCTGATGTGCCCATTCTCTCCCTCCCTCCCTCTCTCTCTTTCTCTCTCTGCTTGCAAATAAATAATAAAAGTTTTTAAAAATATAAAAGAATAGATTGGGTTGTGTGTTTTGATTTCATATAGAAGGAAATGGTGTTATCTGTTACTGGTGTGTGTGTGTGTGTGTGTGTGTATGTGTGTGTGTGTGTATTTTGAGACAGGGTCTCTCAGAGCCCAGCCTATCCTCAGACTCACTATGTAGCCAAGAAAAACTCGGAATCTTGATCCTGTTGCTGCCACCTCTTGGATGCTGGAATTACAGGCATGCACCGCCACACCCGCTTCTGCAGTGCTGGGGACCGTACTTGTGAGATTTTACGTACGCAAGGCACGCCTGCAGATGCCTCTCTCTAGCCTCATAGCTGACAGCCAGCACTCACCATGATGCTGTGACTCTGTAACCCGCACTGTGACGAAAAATTGACCCGCGTCCTACTGGGAGCCTATCATTTTCACATTCCCAAGGGAGGTTGGCGGAATTTCCAGGTGCCCTGCCCCTAAGAGGCTCCAAGGGACCCATCAGAGGAACATCCACTAAGACATCAGCCCTCTGCTCAGAGATGTGACGACTGCCACCACCAGGCTTGAGGCACTCACTGTCTAGGCAGCCTTGACGTTTCTCACAGCTCACGTATGTCCTCCTAGGTAAGTCATTAACCAGGCCTCTTCTTCACAGGGCAAGATTCCCCTGCCCTCCTCAGAAACCTTAGAGCAAGCCTCCTTCCCTCTCTCAGAAGTCCTATGCATCTAGCTTTGCTTTGGCCTCAGATCCCACCATTCTCTGGCGTGGCACTGAATAAACCTTGTGGCGCTGGGGAGATTGCTCAGTGGTTACAGGTGCTTGATTTCAAAGCCTGTGGCCTCGGGTTTGATGGACCCGCATAAAGACAGATGCAAAACACAGCATTCACTTCTGGAGTTTGTCGTGGCAAGAGTCCCAGGTGTGCCCATTCTCTCTCTCTCTCTCTCTCTCTCTCTCTCTCTCATTACAAATACATAAACAAATAAAATTTAAGCCGGGCGTGGTGGCGCACGCCTCTAATCCCAGCACTCGAGAGGCAGAGGTAGGAGGATCGCTGTGAGTTCGAGGCCACCCTGAAACGACATAATGAATTCCAGGTCAGCCTGGGCTAGAGTGAGACCCTACCTCGAAAAAACAAAAAAAGCACAACAAAACAAGTAAAATTTAAATAAACAAATTCTGTGACCTCAAGGAACAGTCCACCTTTATGTCTGCTCTCAAGCCTGACCTTGCAGAACCTAGGGCTCCGTGTGTGCTAGGCAAGCAGTCTACCAACTGAGCTACATCCCCAGCCCACCTGTGATTTTTTTTAATCCAAACATGAACCTAGTTAACATTTTGCGCTCTCTTTCTCTACCCCTCTCCATCCCACCCACCCCTCTGCCACCAAGTCTTTGGCTTCTCTTTGTCTGCCTTGCCACTGTCCCAGTCCAAGCCGTCCATATTTTCGTAAGGGCTAATATGACAGTCTCCTAAAATGTGCTTTCTTTTCACTCTCCCCCCCCCCAGAAGCTCACCCTTCTTCTAGCTTCCACGATGCTCTTCAAGAGCTTATCTGTGTTAATTTTATTACCCCTTCCCTTGACATCTTCTGTTGCAGTGAGCTCCTTGTTGCTGGGACAGACATCCAACCAGACACTGTTTAGGGGAAGAAGTGATTTCTTTCAAGCTTACAGATCCAGTGGAACACCATCAAGAAGAGAAGAAACTGGTTCCCTTTCATAGTTCCAAGCAGACAGAAACCATCAACAGCCAACACCACCAGCAAGCACAGCCCCAGCTCCAACTGCTCTCCACACACCTTTGGGCTGGAATTCAGATTTGTCCCCAGTGACAGACACACCCCCTATAGCAGAAATATGTCTGCTAGGGGCTTACACAGGAAGTTTAACTAAAAATGACTGAGTCTATGGGTCCAAACATCCTATCATATTCAAACTACCACATCTTCCATCACACTACAATGAAGTACAAACTTCAAGCCATAGCCTCTAAGACCCCCTATGATGTTTCCCAGCACTTTGACCTTATCATCTCCTTATCCCTCACCCTCGATCCCAAGCCTCAGTAAATCTTGGTGCTTCTCCATCACAAACATCTAGCTTTTTCTCACCTCGGCACGTGAAGTGCTATTGACAGGTAGTGGGAACAGGATCTAGTGGGATGAAGTTAGGTCCCTGGGGGCAAGTTCTTTAAGGGGATATTGGGGCCCTGTTCCCCCCCCCCACCAGCTGCTGCAAGGTGAGAATCTTTCTCCACACATGCTTGCTGCCATGACGGGCACACCAGGGCCTTCAGCCACTGCAAACAGACTCCAGATGCATGTGCCACCTTGTGCATCCGGCTCTTACATGGGTACTGGGGAACTGAACCCGGGGCTTTACGCTTTGTAGGCAAGCACCTTAACTGCTGAGTCATCTCTCCAGCCCAACCTTCCTTCATTATAAGTTTATTATCTCAGGTGTTCTGTCACGGAAAGCTCTTTCCTATTTTTGGAACTTTTTTTTTCCTCTAAATTCTTTCTGGCCCTTCATGTGGTCCAAGAATTCAGCACAATAGCATCATCTGGCTCCTGGTTAGCAATGCAAAAGCTCAAGCCAGAACTTTCCCTTATTTAGTCACAATCCACAGCTTAAAATTTTTCTTTTTGGGCTGGAGAAATGGCTTGGCTGTTAAGTGCTTGCCTGTGAAGCCTAAAGATCCCGGTTCGAGGCTCGATTCCCCAGGACCCACGTTAGCCAGATGCACAAGGGGGTACACTCATCTGGAATTCGTTTGCAGTGGCTGGAGGCCCTGGCGTGTCCTCTCTCTCTCTCTCTCTCTCTCTCTCTGTTGCTCTTAAATAAATAAATAAATAATATTAAAAATTTTTTTTCTTTTTTTTTATATATTTAGTTGAGAGGCAGGAGGGAGAGAATGGATGTGCCAAGGCCTCTTGCCACTAAAAACTCTAGATGCATGTGCCACTTTGTACATCTGGCTTTACATAGGCACTGGAGAATTGAATCTGAGATGGTATGCTTTGCAAGCAAGTACCTTTCACTGCTGAGCTATCTCTCCACTACATTTTTTGTCTGTTTATTTTTGGTGTCAGGGTCTCACTCTAGCTCAGGCTGGCCTGGAACTCACCGTGATCCTCTTACCTCTGCCTCTTGAGTGCTGTGATTAAAGGTGTGTGCCACCATCACCAGCCCATAACTTACATTTTAACAATATCCCTAGGTGAGTCATTTGAAGATGTTTAAGCCTGCTCGATTGCCACCTCTTAAGAAAGGCTTAGCTCATTCTCAATTTAAATAAACCTCCAAATGATTCTCTGCGATACCATCACTTGATTTTGCTCATAGCAATTCACTTTATTTATTTATTTATTTATTTTTTTTTGGTTTTTCGAGGTAGGGTTTCACTCTAGCCCAGGCTGACCTGGAATTCACTATGGAGTCTCAGGGTGGCCTCGAACTCACGGCGATCCTCCTACCTCTGCCTCCCGAGTGCTGGGATTAAAGGCGTGTGCCACCACGCCCGGCAGCAATTCACTTTAGATGGAAACATCTTGGTAACTGACAGGTTATTGTCTTTTCACCACTTGAGTGTCGGCCCCTCACGCTGTCCACTACTGTTTCTCTCCTGGCCCAGCTCGTCAGGAGGGACTTGACACATGTATTAACACTCCAGCATATACTCTTAATGATCAAAGAGGCAGCGAAATAAAAAATTTGTGTGTATATGCAGGTATCAGTAGAATCTGCATGTATGTGTATATGCATGTTCATATGTGTGTGGATGACACATGTGTGTGTGTGTGTGTGTATACATGCTCATGTGGAGGTCAGAGGTCAATGTTGGACACTTCCCTCTATCTCTTTCCACCTCATTTATTGAGACATGGTCTCTCACTGAACCCACCTCTCACCTATCCTATTGGTTACGTAGCCATCTTGCCGCAGGGATCTGCCTGTCTCTGCTCCCACGTGCTGGGATTACAGTAGCCGGCCATCATGCCCGACACTAACTTGGGTGCTGGGGATCCAAACTCGGGTCCTCATACTCATGTGGCAAACGCTTAACCTGCTGGGACCAACTCCCCAGTCTCCATCTTGGTTTTTGAGACAGGGTCTTGCAGTGAACCGACAAGTCACCAATTTGGCCAGATTAACTCGTCAACAAGTCCTGAAGATTCTCTCTTGTCTCCACTTTCCAGCTCTGGGATGAAGGTGAGGGCTGCCATGCCTTGCTTTTATGCGGGTGCTAGGGATCTGATCTCAGGTCCTTATGACTGCACAGCAAGCACTTTAACCACTGAGCCATCTCCCCAGCCCCCAAACAGGTTTTTATTTGTATTTATTTATTTGAGAGACAGGTAGAAAGAGGTAGACCTGAGAAATAGAGTACAGACGCTTCATGGCTCCTGCCACCTGCACACAAACTCCAGATGTATGTGCCGCCCTGTGCATCTGGCTTTATGTGTGTACTAGGGAATCAAGCTTAGGCCATCAGACTTTGCAAGCAAGTGCCTTTAACCACTTAGCCGTCTCCCCAGCCCCTCAAAACAAGTTTTTTATTTCTCTTAAATCTGGCTTTTCCTAATTAAAATGATGAGTCATATCAGTTATTCTGGGACGGATCAGTTGGTGTGTGCCATACTTAAAATGAAGGAAGGAAGGAAGAAAAAAAGAAGGAAGGAAGGAGGGAAGGGAGGAAGATGAGATAGTAATACATGAGATATCAGTATTGGGTGGGGTGGTGCACTCCTATAATCTCAGGTCTTGGGAGGCCAAGGCAGGAGGATTGTAAATTTCAGGCCAGCATACATTACATAGACAGTTCGAGGTCAGCTTGGGCTACACAGTGGCACTCTGCCTCAAAAACACCAGTGGTGGGCTAGGGGGGTGGCTTAGCGGTTAAGACGTTTGCCTGCAAAGCCAAAGGACCCAGGTTCGATTCCCCAGGACCCTCGTTAGCCAAATGCACAAGGGGCTGCACACGTCTGGAGTTTATTTACGGTGGCTGAAGGCCCTGGTGCACCCATTCTCAATCTCAGTCTCTCTCTCTCTCTCCCTCCCTCTCTGTCAAATGAATAATTGAATAAAAATAAGATACTTAGAAAGAAACAGCAGTACAAGATAAACCCATTTAAGCACTAAACAATAGTGCCCTGCAGAGAGCCGGATGGCAGAGACCGCGAGTATGATCATGGCAGAGTTTCCCCAAGCTCGTCTCTTGCCTCTAGAGCTTACACCGCAGCAAAGATAAAGATTGAGCCTTTCCATTTCCTATTGCTTTCCCTGGAATTGTTATTCCCCATTAGAGGCCATTAAGAGGGGGAAAGTAATATGCTGATAACATCAATTAAGAAAATCAGGGGCTGGGAAGATGGCTCAGCAGGTGAAAGGCACCTGCTTACAAAGCCTGCCAGCCCTAGCTCAATTCCTCAGCCACCCAGGTAAGCCCAATGAAAAGATACTGCAAAGCCTCTGCTGTTTGTTTGCAGTGGCAAGGGGCCCCAGTGCACCCATACACACATGTGCAAATAAGTAAATAAATATTTTTTTTTTAAATCAGTCATATGACAACCTACTTTCCTCACTCATCAGGAAGCCCAAGCTGGGGGGGGGGGGGTGAGGTGGGATGTGCGATTGTGAGCAGGTGGAGCAAAGCCAAGTATGTCCGGTCTGCTCAGCATTATTCAGCATCTCAGTGATGCTATAGTAAGAAGAAAAAGTCCAAGCCAGGGGCTGCAGAGACGGCTTAGCAGTTAAGGCGGTTCCCTGCAAAGCCAAAGGACTCAGGTTTGATTCTTCAGGACCCACGTAAAGCCAGATGCACAAGGTGGCGCATGTGTCTGGAGTTTATTTGCAGTGGCTAGAGGCCCTGGTGTGACCCTATCCCTCTCTACCTGCCTCTTTCTTTTTTCTCTCTCTCTCTCTCTTTCTCTCTCTCTCAAATAAATCAATAATAATAATAATAACTTTAAAAAAAAACCAAGCCAGGCAGGATGGCTCATGTTTGTCATCCTACTGAGAAGACTGAGGCAGGAAAATTGCCATCCTAGGCTATATAGTGAGTTCCAGGCAAGTGTAGGCTACAGAGTGAGATCATAAATGCGTGAATGAGGAAGGAAGGAAGGAAGGAAGGAAGGGAGGAGGGAGGGAGGGAGGAAGGAAGCAAGGAAGCAAGGAAGGAAGGAAAGGAGGAAGGAAGGAAAGGAGGAAGGAAGGAAAGGAGGAAGGAAGGAAGGAAGGAAGGAAGGAAGGAAGGAAGGGAGGGAAGGAGGGAGGGAAGGAAGGAAGGGAGGGAGGAAAGGAGGGAGGGAAGGAGGGAGGGAGAAAGGGAGGAAGGGAAGAAGGAAAGAAAGAAAGAAAAAGAAAGAAAGGAAGGAAGAAAGGAAGGAAAGAAGGAAGGAAGGAAGGAAGGAAGGAATGAAGGGAAGGAAGGAAGGGAGGGAGGAAAGGAGGGAGGGAAGGAGGGAGGGAGAAAGGGAGGAAGGGAAGAAGGAAAGAAAGAAGAAGAAGAAGGAAGGAAGGAAGGAAGAAAAGAAAACCAAGCCAGACATGGTGGCTCATTCCTTTAATTTCAGTACTTGAGAGGCTGCGGCAGGAGAAACCCTGTGCGTATGAGGCCAAGCCTGGGCCGTAGAGTGAGTGCCAAGCAGCCCGGGGCTAGAGTGACACTCTGCCTCCAAAACAAAGAGCAGACAAAAGAATAAATCCATACGATGTTTAATCCAAGAAATACAACTTGTGTAGTTTCACTAATTCTACATACAGGTTTATGTTCTTGGATATAAACTAAAAATGGAGACGATGTGATAAGTAGATAAATGCTAAAATTTATGATAATAATTTAAAATTTTAGATTCTATTTACTTAGAATGGCATTAGAATAGCTAACAAGTCAAGAGAGAGGAAAGGGGGAAAAAGAATAAAACTATGTTTTGTTTTGTTTTGTTTCGTTTTTGTATTTTGGTTTTTCCAAGTAGGGTCTCACTCTAGCCCAGGCTGACCTGGAATTCACTATGTAGTCTCAGGGTGGCCTCAAACTCATGACGATCCCCCTACCTCTACCTCCCAATTGCTGGGATTAAAGGCATAAACCACCACATATCTAGCCTAAAACTATGTTTTTGAAAAATGACTTAAGACCAAATTCGCTTCTGGCTATAGTTTGCAAGTTATCTCCTAGAGCTTTTCTTTCATTTTTCTTTTTCTTTTTCTCTTTCTTTCTCTTTTTCTTTCTTTTTCTTTCTTTTATTTGAGACAGGCTTTCACTCTGTAGCCCAGGCTGCCCTGAGTTCACTATGGAGAGCAGGTTGGCTTTGAACTATCTTCCCCTTCTGCACGCTTACCATGCCTAGTTTATGCAGGGCTGGGACTCAAGCCCACAACGTCAGGCATGGTAGGCACACACTCTACTGACTCCAGTCCCTCAAAGGGCTTTCCTTAAAGGGCACAAACCTTTTCGACCCCTTCCATCACAAAGCAGGTTTTGAACACGGCCAGTTGAGTACTTACTCCCGTCTGGTTTAGTTTCCCTTTAATATTAAGGTTGGCTCATTAAGCAAAACGTCTGGGATCAGAAATGGCCATGAAAAGCTTGAATGGAGGTCGAGCTCTGATCGCTGCAGACCAGAACAACCTGGTGAGCCACAGGTCAGACACGTGGCTTCAAAGTTCAACTTTACCCAGAGAGCACTGCGCAGCCCAGGAGTAAGGTCCACAGACACCTGACCCCTCTGCCTTTTGAAGTGTTTCGACAGCTCTGGACCGTCAGGTTTCTGTCCTCACGGGGAAATAAAGAGAAACAGCCGCCTTGTACCTCCACTGGTGCCCAGGCAGCTGGGGAGCTTGGTGGATTGACAGAGCTTCCCAAGCAAAGCGTCCTGGCCTGGGGAACGACAGGCGGTTGAGAAGGCATTTAACCTGGGAGGCTACGTGGCGGGGCCACACGGAAAGCCTGGGCTGTGAGGTCAACAGTTTCCTCCTTCTCTATTGAGAAAGGGTTTCATGTCTTCCAGGCTGGCCTCAAACTCACTGTTGTAGCTAAGGATGGCCTTGAACTTCTGGATCTCCTGCTCCCACCTCTGCGGATGAGATTGCAGATGGGCCCACATGCTTTGCTTTATGGGGTACTGAGGAGTCAACCCCCTGGGGGCTGCGTGCATGGCAGGTAAGCCCTCTATCAACTGAACTACATCCCCAGCCCACATGTTTAGGTCCTGTCTGCTGTCACTCGCCCTGCCACGGCCCTGTGCACTTTTAGTCTCAGCAGTGATATTTTGTCCTGTGGTGAAAGGAAACCTAGGCCTTTTATGGGAAAGCACATTTGAACAGTCAAAGCATGCCCGGCATTACAGTGTGACGCAGGACGGAGTGCTCTGGAAAACGCTTTCAAGTTAGTCCAGTCAGCATTCAACAAGCCAGGTTCCCTTGTAGGCAATGGAGAAAACTCAGCGAACAAAAGCAGAGATTTCTACCCATGTAGAGTGAAGAGTTTGTTCGCCAAGGATAAAAATTGTTGGAAAAGTAAGAGTGGGTTTGAAATATTATTATTATTATTATTATTATTATTATTATTTTATATGAGAGAGAAAGAATTTGCACACCAGGGCCTCCAGCCACTGCAATCGGGCCTCCTTGGGCACATGTATGATATTGCGCATGCATCAACTTGCGCAGCTGGCTTTTTATGTGGGGACCTGGGGAGTCAAACATGGGTCCTTTGGCTTCGCAGACAAGCTTCTTTTGTTTGTTGGTTTGTTGTTTTGTTTGGTTTTTTTCGAGGTAGGGTCTCACACTAGTCCAGGTTGACCTGGAATTCACTAGGTAGTCTCAGGGTGGCCTTGAACTGACGGCCATCCTCCTACCTCTGCCTCCCGAGTGCTGGGATTAAAGGCGTGCCCCACCACGCCCGGCTGCAGACAAGCGTCCTAACCGCTAAGCCATCTTTCCAGCCCTGAGATGTGATTTTTCTTTGTGTTTATGAATATGCATACGCTGATATGTGTTAGCGTGGTGGGCACGCGTGTGCCGCAGCGAGCACGTGGAACTCCGGGGACAGCCTCGGGTATGGCTCCCGCCACCTTGTTAGAGACAAGAACCCTTGTTCCTTTACTTCTGCACTCGCCAAGCTAGCTGGCCCTTGAGCTTCCAAGGCGTCTTCTGTCTCTAGCGCTTGTCCTCACTCTAGGCATGCTGGGAGTACAGATACCAGCTACACAAGGGTTTCTGGGGATCCAAACTTGGGTACTCATATTTGTATGGCGAGCTCTTTATCTACTGAGCCATCTCCCCTGCCCACGTTTGCAATTTTAAAGAGTTGTGGCCTGGATTGTTAAAACCGTGGCCTTGGCAATCACACATTCCTCTGTTCCCCACTGCAATGGATGCTGCTGTTCCTACCAGCCAATCAGGGTGCCAAGACCCTGAACAGCCTTGAAGCTCCCACTAGCTCCACAGAACCCACAGGCGTCGTCGTAAAAGAGCAAGACTGTGGAAGAAAGCTAACCCACAAAGCAAGAGCTGCCTACAGCAGTGTGCGGCCCAGCTCCCGTGACTGAGGCGTTCTCACAACTCCGGACCTGGCCCGGGGGCCAGGGGACCCTCCCCACCCCACCTGCCCACGGGTTTGTTAGAAATGACGCTTTGAAGAGAAGGCCAGATAGAAAAAGTCTCATTGAAAAGAAGAGGTTTTCTTTTTTCTTTTTCTTTTTTCTTTTCTTTCTTTCCTTTCCTTTCCTTTTCTTTTCTTTCCTTCCTTCTTTCTTTCTATCTTTCTTTTCCTTTTTCTTTTTCTTTTTCCAGGTAGGGTCTCACTCTAGCTCAGGCTGACCTGGAATTCACTATGTAGTCTCAGGGTGGCCTCGAACTCACAGTGATCCTCCTACCTCTGACTCCCGGGTGCTGGGATTAAAGGTGTGCGCCACCACGCTGGGATTTCTTTTTTCTTTCTTTTCTTTTCTTTCTTTCTTTTCTTTTTCTTTCTTTCTTTCTTCTTGTGTGTGTTTGGAATCATAGTCTCACTCTAGTCCAAGCTGACCTGGAACTAATTCTGTAGCTCCAGACTGGCCTCAAACTCATGGCAATCCTCTTACCTCAGCCTCCTGAGGGCTGGGATTAAAGGCACATGCCACCATGCCTGGCTTTGGGGGGGAGTGTGTGTATGTACATATATATATATATATATATATTATATATATATATATACATACATATATATATATAATTTTAATAAATATTTTTAATTTTTATTTATTTGAGAGAGAGATACAGAAATAGGCAGGTAGAGAGAGAAAGAGAATGGGCACACCAGGACCTTTAGCCACTGCAAATGAACTCCAGATACATGTACCACCTTGTGCATCTGGCTTACATAGGTCCTGGCAATCGAACCTGGGTCCTTTGGCTTTGCAGGCAAGCACCTTAAATGCTAAGTCATCTCTCCAGCCATATATGTATACATTAATTAATTAATTAATTTATATACTTGCAAGCAGAGGGCAGAGGGAGAGAGAGAGAATGGGCACACCAGGGCCTTTTGCCATTGCAAACGAATTCCAGACTCATGCACCACCCTGTGCATCAGCTCTATGTGGACACAGGGGAATCAAAGCTGTCAGGCTTAGCCAGCGAGTGCCTTTAACCCCTGAGCCATCTCTCCACCTGTTAGCACTAGTGTATTTAAAAGAAGAGAAGGGCTGGAGAGATGGCCTAGCGGTTAAGGCCTTTGCCTGCAAAGCCAAAGAACCCTGGTTCGATGCTCCAAGACCTACGTAAGCCAAATGCACAAGGGAGCGCACGCATCTGGAGTTCGTTTGCAGTGGCTGGAGGCCCTGGCATGCCCATTCTCTCTCTCTCTCTTCTCTCTCTCTCTCTCTCTCTCTGCTTCTTTTTCTGTCTCTCAAGTAAATAAATAAATAAAAATTTAATATATATACACATATTTATTTATTTTAAAAGAAGAGAAGCTAGCCGGGCATTGTGGTGCACGCCTTTAATCCCAGCACTCGGGAGACAGAGATAGGAGGATCACCGTGAGTTTGAGGTCACCCTGAGACTACTATGTAGTGAATTCCAGGTCAGCCTGGGCTAGAGCAATACCATCCCTAAAATAAATAAATGAATAGAATAAAAGAAGAGAAGTCATAGAGTAGTCTTGCACTCCCTCAACCCAAAGCACACAGGGAGGAAAGGACATGTGGGGACACAGCAAGAAGATGGGTATGAGTTAGAAAAGAATTGGCCAGAACCTTGATCTTGGATCATAGCTTCCAGCCTACTGAGAAAACTCATTCCTGTTGTTTAAGCCGCACAGTGTATGGTGTTTTATCATGGCCACCTTGGCTAAGATAGAAACCATGACGAAACTATCCAGGGAGACCACTTCACGTAGAGGGGTCGGGGGGGGGGGGCAGAGGCTCGGGGTGCAAGCAGGCTGAGGTGTGCACATGGAGGACCGTAAGGGAGCAGGATGGAAGCCTGAGGCAGGGAGCGGTCAGGGACGTGCACCTAAGCAGGCTAGCTAGAGACTGCCTTTTACTCTTTTTTAAAGTTTTATTTATTTATGACAGAGAGAGAGAGAGAGAGAGAGAGAATGGCTGCACTAGGGTCTCTAGCCACTGCAAACGAACTCCAGACGCATGTGCCACCTTGTGCATCTGGCTTACATGGGGCCTAGAGAATCGAACCTGGGTCCTTAGGCTTCACCGTGCGCCTTAACCACTAAGCCATCTCTCCAGTGCCTTGCCTTTTACTCTGGATTAAAGAAACATCTGAGGAGCATTGACGGTGGAGTGACGTGTTTTCAAAGGACATGCGTTGCTGTAGACTTTGACTTCTGTGCAACAATGAACATGGATTACTTTTGTAATGCGAAAAAGAAAAAAAAACACTAGAACCCTTAGAAAACTACATAAGAAGCCCCAGCCATGTCGTTCAGCGCTGACTCGTGGGGTGCAGAGGGGAGGGGTGAGGAGGGGGGGAGGAAGGAGTTGAGCAGGGGAAGAGATTGAAGTTGACTAAAAGGAACACTCACACCAGCCCACCACCTTTGCAGTCCATGGAAGTGCAGGTACATGGCCTGTTTTTTGCTTTGACATCTCACTCTTTTTGTTTTGTCTCATTTGTCAACATTCTCCTCTACACACACACACACACACACACACACACACACACACACTTGCAAGGAGAGAGAGAAAGAGAATGGGTGTTCCAGGGCCTCTAGCCACTGTGAGTGAACTCCAGACACATGCACCACTTTGCACATCTGGCTTTACGTGGATACTGGGGAATTGAGTCTAGGCCATCAGGCTTTGCAAATAAGCACGCTAACTCTCCACCCCACAATGTTTATTTTTTTAATTTTATTGACAATTTTTATACATTTACATAATGTACTTTTTTGGTTTTTTTTTTTGAGGTAGGGTCATAATGTATTTTGATCATAATCTCCACCTATTCTCTTCTTTTGTCCCCTGTCCCCATCCTCCCTCCACTGAATCCCTTCTTCTTTCTGACTATTTCCCACTCCTATTTTGATGTCTTTTTTTATGCTCACCTCCCTCACCCGTCACAAAGTGGTGATGAGCCCAATATTATGCTGGTCTCATGCAAGCAACGACAGCTACTGTGAGGTCAGGAATGCAATGGCGACCTCATGTCAAGAAGACAGTGTTGCAAAGAACTGCTCCTCATCCTCTGGCTCTTATTATTATTATTTGGTATTGCGTGTGTGTTGAATATGTACATGTGTGTTTGTATGTGAGAGTGCAGGGGTGCAAGTGTGTGGAGGTCAGAGGTCAACCTCAGGTACTGCTCCTTGCTTCCGTCTTGTTTGAGGGAGGGTCTCTTGTTTGCCGCCTGGTACATCAGGTTAGCTGGCCCATGGGCTTCTGGGAACTCTCCTGTCTCCACTTCCCATCTCACTGTGTGACCACTGAGGTTACAGATGTGCACTGCCACATCTGGCTCTGGGTGGGAGCTGGGGATCCAAACATCAGGTTCTCCTGCTTGCCCAGCAAGTGTCTTTTCCCACAAAGACATCTCCCCAGCCCTACTCTCTCACTCTTTTTTTTTTTTTTTTTTTTTTTTTTTTTTTGGTTTTTTGAGGTAGGGTCCCACTCTGGCTCAGGCTGACCTGGAATTCACTATGTAGTCTCAGGGTGGCCTCGAACTCTCGGCGATCCTCCTACCTCTGCCTCCCGAGTGCTGGGATTAAAGGCATGCGCCACCACGCCCGGCTTACTCTCTCACTCTTGATGGCATCTCTGTGTAGTGCTGTCTGGTAAGAGACACAGCGAGGAGGCGAGAGCGGGCAAGCTCCAAAAACATGCCATGAACTGAATCAATCCATCCTTGCTAGAAATCAAGTTCCTCTGATTTATCCTGGTGCCTAGCACTTGCGTGGCTTCTATGCAGTAGCTCAATGGATATTTCTTGAAGAAAGGAACAGTCTTGGGGCTGGAGAGATAGCTTAGCACCTAAGGCACTTGCCTGCAAAGACAAAGGACTCAGGTTGGATTCCCCAGGACCCACATAATCTAGATGCACAAAGGTGCACACACGTATGGAGTTCTTTTACAGTGGCTGGAGACCCTGACACACCCATTCTCTCTCTCCCTCTCTCCCTGCCTATTTCTCTCTCTCTCTCTCTCTCAAATAAATAAATAAATAAAATTTATTTTAATAAAGAAAGGAACAGTCCTGGTCAGTCTACTTACATTACTGTGCCTATCATTCCCACTCCCTTTGTTGGTACAAGCAAATTCTAAAGAGTATGTGGGGCTGGAGAGATGACTCAGAAGTTAAGGTGCTTGCCTGCAAAGCCTAATTACCCAGCTTCGATTCCCAGTACTCATATAAAGCAGATGCACAAGGTGGTACATGTATCTGGAGTTTATTTGTCAATGGCTGGAGGCCCTGGCATGCCCATTCTCAATCTCTCCTTGCAAATAATTTTTCAAAAAATATTTTAAAAGAGTGTTTGGAGTTTTGTATAATAAAACAGTAAGTGTAATGTATTTAAAGCCCTGTGTTCGTCATGGACTGTTTATAGTTTCAGGAAATTGAGCAGAAACTGCAAGTAACGTTGAGATCTTATGGGTCATCAGGCAACTGGGAGTGGCAGAGGTAAAAATGCGACAGTCAGGTTGCATGAGTGGTGTCACCAAATAAAAGGGAGATTCAGCTGGGTGTGGTGGCACATGCCTTTAATCCCAGCACTCGGGAGGCAGAGGTAGGAGGATCGACCGTGAGTTCGAGGCCACCCTGAGACTACATAGTGAATTCCAGGTCAGCCTGAGCCAGAGTGGGACCCTACCTCAAAAAAACAAAAAAAAAAAAAAAGGAGATTCACTCCCCTCCTTCTTTAGCAGGAAAAGGGGTGAAGGAACAGAGGAAGACGCTCAGTGTTGGGCTGAAGAGATGGCTCAGCGGTTAAGTGCACTTCCTGCACAAGTATGAGGGCATGAGGGGGCCTGAGACTGGCAGAGTTCGAATCCCGAGATCCCATGTGGACAGCTGGGCATGGCCATGTGCCTGTAACCCCAGTCCTGCAGGGGAGCGGAGAGCTGAGACTCACTGGAGGCCCCATAAGCTCTGGAATCAGTAAAGATTCCAGTCAAGCCAGGTGTGGTGGCGCACTTGGGAGGCAGAGGGAGGAGGACTACTGTAAGTTCACGGCCAGCCTGGGGCTACAGAGGGAGTTCCAGGATAGCCTGGGCTACTAGAGTGAGATCATCCTCCTCCTCAAAAAAAAAAAAAAAAAGATTCCAGTCAAAACAAGACCAGGCAGAAGAGTGATAAAGTGAGACACCGGAGTGAGACACCCCACATTCCGCTCGGGCCCCTGTAGGCAAGTGTCCCTGCCACAGTTGCATCTATGGGGTGCTACACTACACTTTACCACACACAAACACACATAGTAAAGTGCACATGCACAGTTCCTAAATACAATGCATTCCTAAGCATTATGCATGAGCTTTCTTTTTTTTTTTTCCCTGAGTTCCAGAGATGCTAATCCTGATGCAAAAGAAAGGTTCTTTGTGTTTGGGGAATGATTTTCCTTAGCTATCTGTCCTATAAACTTGGGATTTTACAGACACAGTCATTTGCAAGTAGAACACACACACAATAAATTCTTCCAAAGAAGTAAATCACCGACTACGGGTGCTCTTAGATATGACTTTTCATCTTGAATAGAGTGCAAATGTTGAACATATCTAGTTCCCAATAACCAGGGTTAGTATAAATTTCAAGTTAACCAAAGAAGGAACCCAAACTACTCGCCAGCTCAGCAACAACCTCCTCAGGCCCTGCTCAACATGAGCAATACCCTCACTGTGGGCCCAAAACATTAGCCAAGGGGAGCTATTGATCGCCGCTGGTTCCTTAGAAATCTGTCTTGGGGCCTTTGGCCAAAGAGATCATTGGGCCCCGACCCAAGCTTAGAGTACTACTTAGAAACCATCAGAACTGACTAAAGGAGGTTCTTAACATTACAATGTCTGATCTCCTTGTTTGCTAAGGCAAATAAACAAATTAATAACTATGAAGAACTGCTCGCAGACATGAAGCTACCATCACTCATCCTTGGTGTCCTGCACAGAGAAAGATGCAGCCAATCCCTACAGGGCCACAGTGTATATCTTTTCTTAGCTCTAAGGCGATCTTACATTTGAACAGCCTTGTTTTCCAGGTTTATTTCTATTTTTTGACGATAGATCCATGTGGTGGTTTGAGTCAGGTGTCCCCCGTAAACTTATGTGTTCTGAATGCCAGGTCCCCAGCTGGTGGCAATTTGGGAATTGGAGCCTCCTGGAGGTGATGTATTGTTGGAGGCAGGTTTACGGGTGTTATAGCCAGCTTCCCTTTGCCAGTGCTTGGCACACGTTCCTGCCACTGTTGTTCACCTGATGTTGGCCAGGACGTGATGTCCCACCCTCTGCTGAAGCCATCATGGAGCTTCCCCTCGAGTCTGTAAGCCAAAATCAACCCTTTCCTCCTTTCCCCCTACAAGCTGCTCTTGGTTGGGTGTTTTTTATGCCAGAAACATGAGCCCAACTGCAACAACGCATGTCCCAACGATTCCAGAAACGTGGCTAATGAAAGCCACTCAATGTCCTCAGCTCCAAACGTGCCAGGCATTTTCCCAGAGGCATCTCTGGGGCTAACCATTTAATCTACCAAACTGTGCTCCCAAGCAATACCTAACTATTCCACCGGGTAAACAGCGCCACTGATCCCATCTCACAGATAAAGTCAAGCTCACCCGCGATGAGCAACTTGCCTTCCGGGAGACTCTGGTGGCAGCTTAACCTACCCACCATCCCTGCAGTTCCACAGTGCCAGTGGGCAAAGGGTGGGTGGTTAAGTTGCTGGCAGGAAGCTCTGTATATTCACAGGGAGTTAAGTCTGAGGCCAAAAAAAAAAAAAAAATTAGTATAGGATTGCAAAAACGAAGAACACACCAGGAGCAGGGTCACCTAAGGACTTCCAGTGATCTTCTCAAAAATAACTGCTCACTGCGTGTGGTGGTCTGCAGTCTCAGCTCTGAGAAGGCTGAGGCAGGTGGATGACCATGAGTTTGGAGCCAGTCTGGAATACACAGCTCCAGGACAGCCTGGTCTATAGTGTGAGACCTTGTTTTTTTTTAAAAAAAAAAAAAAAACAGGGCTGGAGAGATGGCTTAGCAGTAAGCACTTGCCTGTGAAGCCTCAGGACCCCAGTTTGAGGCACAATTCCCCAGGACCCATGTTAGCCAGATGCACCAGGGGTGCACGTGTCTAGAGTTCATTTGCAGTCGCTGGAGGCCCTGGCGCGCCCATTCTTTCTCTCTCTCTTTCTCTCTGTTACTCTCAACTAAGTAAATAAAAATGGAAAAAAAAATTATTCTCTATAAAAACAAAAACCATGATCTGGAGGGATGGCTTTATGGTTAAGGCATTTGCCTGTGAAGCCACAGGACCCAGGTTCGATTCCCCAAGGCCAATGTAAAGCCAGATGCACAAGGTGAGCATATGTCTGGAAGCTCTGGCATGCCCATTCTCTCTCTCTGTCTCTTTCTCTCTCTCTCTCTCTCTCTCTCTCTCTCAAATGAATAAAATATAAGTTACTTAAAAAAAAAAAAAACAGCCAGATGTGGTGGCGTACATACGCCTTTAATCCCAGCACTTGGGAGGAAGAAGTAGGAGGATCACCAAGAGTTTGAGACTACATAGTGAATTCCACATTGGCCTGAGCTACAGTGAGACCCTACCTCAAAAAAACAAAAACCGAAAACCAAATACAAACAACAAAAACAAAAACAAAAAAAACCCAAAACCCCCCACCAAAGCCAGGTGTGATGGCTTGCACTATAAACCACGCACCAGGGAGGCTAAGGTAGGAGGATTGCCATGAGTTAGTTTAAGGCCTGTCTGGGGCTACAGAGTGAGTTCTGGGTCAGCCTGGGCTAAAATGAGATTCTCTCTCTCAAAAAAAAAAAAAAAACTGGAAGGATTTCTCAGTGGTTAGGGCACTTGCCTGCAAAGTCTAACAACCCGGGTTCAATTTCCCAGCTCTCATGTAAAGCAAGATGCACAAAGTAGTGCATGCATCCGGAGTTCAGTTGCAGTGGCTAGAAACCCTGGCATGCCCATTCTCTCTCTCTCCTTCTCCACTTGCAAATAAATGAAAAAATAAAATAAAAACAAACAAAACAAGAGCCAAGCGTGGCAATACACACCTTTAATTCCAGCACTTGGGAGATAGAGGTAGAAGGATCGCCATGAGTTCGAGCCTACCCTGAGACTATCTAGTAAATTCCAGGTCAGCCTGGGTTAGTGAGACCCTACCTTGACAAACCCCCAAAATAAACAAACAAACAAAACAAAACAAACAAAAAGTAGTTATCTTAGTTCACAGTGTATTCAAAGAGGCACACATGGTATTTGCTATGTTTTTAGCTCGGCTGCTGGAATAACTGAGGCCACGCTTAGAATGTGTCACTGGGCTAATTTTATTCTGTAAATAATGGAATAAATGTTTATAGTATTTTAAAACATTTCCACTCCTTTCCTGACTCCATCAGAATTCCTTCCTACTCCCCTTGCAGACTTTCTTGGTCACTACTAACTCTAATTTTAGTCCTATTTTAGTCCTGGTGAACGGAAGATCCTCATGTTAATATTGACTGTACATAAGCAATAGTATTTATAAAAGCTCTTCTTGGGCTGGAGAGATGGCTTAGCGGTTAAGCGCTTGCCTGTGAAGCCTAAGGATCACAGTTGGAGGCTCAACTCCCCAGGACCCACGTTAGCCAGATGCACAAGGGGGCGCATGCATCTGGAGTTCTTTGCAGTGGCTGTAGGCTCTGGCACGCCCATTCTCTCTCTGTCTGTCTGTTGCTCTCAAATAAAATAAATAAAAACAACAACAAAAAAAGCTCTTCTTGCATTCACAGCTGGTCAAAGATACAAAACCCACACAAGTTGTCTCAGATGATAACTCTTTTTTTTTTTTTTTTTTTGGTTTTTTGAGGTAAGGGTCTAAGTCTAGCCCAGGCTGACCTGCAATTCACTATGGAGTCTCAGGGTGGCCTCAAACTTGCAGTGATCCTCTTTCCTCTGCCTCCCAGTGCTGGGATTAAAGGCGTGCGCCACCACGCCCGGCTAACAACTCATGTTTTGATTAAAATTCACTCCACTAGAGCAAGACCCTACCTGGGGTGGGGGGGGGGGGATTTTTCACTCCATTAAACTGAGCTGAGGTATTAGAAAAACACACAGTGGGGTAAAGGGAAGGGAAATAAGTCACAACATTCTGGAAGCTTTGAAATGTAAATCTGCAAGGGACATGTTTGTCCCAGCAGGGGTGTGGGTGGGAAAATTAAATTTCAACCTCATTCTTTCTGTGTTCTAAGCAGTTCCTTCCCTATGCCACAGGCCTGTTCCTCTCCACAGACCACACCTATCTGGTGTCTTGTCCTAGCCCAGAGGATGGGTGCAGTGACCATGCACAGAGAAAGCAAGCCACCCAGTGAAAATAAAGGTCAGGACAAAGCAGGCGCCTGGTGCTGCCCGGGTTGTTAGCAGCCTGAGAATCGGGGCTTTGAAATGCCAGGCTTGCCGAGAAAAGTCACATGTGCCCTGAAGGCCCAGCAAATGTTACAGTATTTCACTGCACCAACCTTTCAGGACCTGTTGAACGTCAGTCACCACCGCACTGACTTGGCATCTGATAGCTGCCGCCGAGCTTGCTCATTTCTGAGTAAGTGACTATGAGTAAAGCCGGTCACGCCTTTAGCATTTAGCGAGGAACATAATTACATTACCTTGGGTGCACTGCCCTTTCATGACTGTCAACGGCCTAGCAGGGAAAACAAGTTGTAACACTGAGGACAGATGTGGAGACACATCAAAAGCTTCTAATGCTAAAGAATGAGGGAAAATCCTAGCTTGGGGCATATTTATGTAACCGGATGTCAACACCGATTTCAAAATATCTTCTGGAACTGCAGACAGATGGGAGCACAGGCATCCTCTGTGGAGTGGGAGAGTACAAACTTGAGCCTGATGTGGAAATGACCCCCTTCCACCAGGTGGGTGCAATCGACAGGTTGTCTGTTTCTTTATAAAATGGGCATAATTTCTGGCTGACATAATTTCAGCTCTGACCTCAAAAGGAATAAGAAATTGTTAATTCTTGGGCTGGAGAGATGGCTCAGTGGTTAAGATGTTTGCCTGTAAGGCCTAATGACCAGGGTTCAATTCCTCAGTGCCCATGTACAGCCAGATGCACAATGTGGCACATGCATCTGAAGTTTGTTTGCAGCAGCTGGAGGCCCTAGCATACCCATTCTCTCTGTCTTTCTTCCCTCTCTCTCCATTTGCAAATAATAAGTAAGTAAATAAATAAAAACACCAAAAAGAAAGAAAAGTTAATTCTCTTTCAGACATTATATGGCCATTGTATTCATAACCTTACAGCAGTTGATGTCACCTACACAAGACCTGCATAATATTAAAAATATAAGAGGAGGGCTGGAGAGAGGTCTCAGTGGTTAAGGCGCTTGCCTGCAAAAACTGATGATCGGGGTTCAATTCTCCAGTACCCACATAAAGCCAGACGCACAAAATGCATGCATCTGAAGTTTGTTGGCAATGGTTAGAAGCCCTGGTGCACCCATTTTCTCTGTCTTTCTTCCCTCTGTCTCTCTCTGCGTGCAAATAAAAATAAATAAATATTAAAAAAACAAGATGAGCTGGGTGTGGTGGCGCACGCCTTTAATCCCAGCACTAGGGAGGCAGAGGTAGGAGGATCGCCGTGAGTTCGAGGCCACCCTGAGACTACATAGTGAATTCCAGGTCAGCCTGAGCCAGAGTGAGACCCTACCTCGAAAAAAAAGTAAATAAATAAATAAATAAATAAAAAACCCAAGATGGACTAGTTGGAAAGAAGAAGGGGGTTCAGTAAAAGAGGGGAGTATGATCAGGGTACATTGCGTATATGAATAGAGATTGTCAATGAAAAGTCAAAAAGAAACGGTTACTTCTGAGCCACATATGAGTGATGAGATCCCAAGAACACAAATTCAGGTTGTCCTAAATAACATGTTCCACCGTGGAAGCAGTTTTATGAACTTTCCATAGTTGTAGGACAAAAGAAGTCATAAATCAAGGCTGGAGAGGGCAGAGTGAAGTCTTTGCTACCGGTGTCAAATGCTACCTTCTGACCTCCTCTGCTTTGGGGTTGGTGGAGGTTAGAACTCTACTAAGACTGCATTCCAAAGGTTTTACTTGATGGTCACAAGGATGTTAGATCAGGCACAAAGGAGGGAAATGGGTGGTTAGTAAGGGGACTAAAGATAGCCCAAGATTGGCTGGGTGTGGTGGTGCATGCCTTTAATCCCAGTATTCAGGAGACTGAAGTAGGAGGATCACTATGAGTTCAAGGACAGCCTGAGACTACTACATAGTGAGTGTCAGATCAGCTTGGGCTACAGTGCAACTCTGAAAAAACAAAAATAAAACAAACAAACAAACAAAAAACTAGCCCAAGATAATTTGGTTCTGGGTTTGTAGACTACTCCATCATCAGGAACTTTTTTAAAAAAAATCTCTCTCTCGCTCTCTCTGAAGTGTGTGTGTAGGTCAGAGGACAACTTTAGATATGGATCCTCACCTTCCACGTTGTTTGAGGTAGAATCTCTTGTTCACTGATGCATTCGCCAGGCAAGCTAGCTTCTGAGTGATTCTCCTGTCTCCATCTCCCATTTTCCATAGGAGGGCTGGGATTATAGACATGCACTACCATCCCTGGCTTTACGTGGGTTCTGGGCATCCAAACACAGGTCGTCGCTCTTGTGTGGCAAACACGTTTATCTACCGAACCATCTCCCCAGCCCAGTCAGTCTGCCTTGCGGGATCTTCAACACAGGTGTCCCCCCCACCCCCCGGGAACTTCAGCTGACATTCACTATCCCCTTGGTCTGCTGGAGGAGCTCACCAGGGGTCCATCTGGCAGGTGGGGGCTAGTACATTACTACTCGGAATGTCCACTTCACCTCCTAATGCCTTTTCATGCTTTAGATGTAGAAAGCGAGAGCACGTGACCCACACACACATCCACCGAGAGCGGCACTTGTTCAGCATGGAGACGTGGAAGGTGTAGGCTGGAAAATGTGTCAGTTGCTTCCCAAGCTCAGATGAACATGCCGTCTTCAACTGAATTTCCTGCCTCCTCTGATGATAAATGAATAGCAGACTGTTATTATGCACGGCTTTATCTGCAGGGAGTGGTAGGCACTGTGCTGACATAATCTCCTGGCATCCTGGGGAAGAAGAGATGATGAATGACTTAATCACTATACTCCAGAAGATGAAGGGTTATCATTAGAATGGTGACCAGATGTTTCCACCAAACCAATGCCAGATAGCCCGTGAGTCTGAGCTGCAGGGAAGATGTGGGTGAAGTCCCTGGAGATGCATCTTGAGGAGGTTTCCTTCCGGGCAGTGCCTCATTTCAGGATTGCATTATGTGGCTAGTGCTTAAAGTCTGTCAAGGGCACATTAAAAGAAATACTTTTTTTTTTTTTT
Organism: Dipus sagitta; assembly: GCA_036346955.1. Lineage (NCBI taxonomy): Eukaryota > Metazoa > Chordata > Mammalia > Rodentia > Dipodidae > Dipus > Dipus sagitta. The sequence goes on from CM070788.1 coordinate 43,960,947, forward strand.
AAAGCACTTATTCATTTGAGAGAGAGAGAGAGAGAGAGAGAGGGAGAAAAAGATACAGTTGGGCATGGGCACACTAGGGCCTCCTTCCTCTGCAAACGAACTCCATATGCATGTGCCATTTTGTGCCTCTTGCCTTCCGTGTGTACTGGAAACTTGAACCCAGGCCGCCAGGCATTGGAAGCCAGTGCCCTCAACCACTGAGCCATCTCTCGAGCCCCAGACGTATTGCCGTACGTTATCGATGCAGCGTGGTTTACTCTGACCACCTTCATGCTTCCCGTAGCTGGTCTTGCTTGGACACCACTCCAGCCAGGTTCCCCGCTGCTCGGCTGCGGCTCCCCAGAGGCATTCCGAAGAGGTTTCACGTGACAGTCACCCTCTGGTCACCTAAGCTCTCAGCAGCTCGCAGACGCAGCCTGAAGCTGAGACCATGGAGCAGGGCTGTGTAGCTGGCTGGGCCCGTGGGAGGGAACAGCGGATGAAGGGCTCAACACAAGTGCGTGTGTCACTGGGGCAGTGAGAACCTTTACAAGCTCACACTCTTGGAAGGACACATGATCTTGCCACCACCTGGGCAAGCGGTCCACAGTGGCAGTTGGACTCCTATCTGACAGTTGCCATGGTGATATGAACAGCAAGGCTGGCGACGGGAACAAATGCGGGTGTGGAGCTAGGTATGAGCCACAAGCACCAGAACCCCCCCCCCCTAAAGTTCTGAGTTGGAAATACCAGTCACAAGTAGCATCCTCTTCCAGCTCCTGCCAAGCAGTTAGTTCACCTTCATGTCTGTCTGTGGTGCATGCCAGGGAGTACACACGGTTGTGTTGGCACATGCGTGTAGGCCAGAGGACAACCTGAGGTGTCATTCCTCAAGGAGGTTGCCCACCTTCTCGGAAACAGGGTCTCACCAATTAGGTTAGCCTGACCGGACAGTGAGCTCCAGGGAGTCACCTTTCTCCAGCTCCCCAGGGTTGGGATTCCAGGCGGACATCGCAACACCAGGCATTTTCTTTGTAAGTAGTCAGGTCCTCCGGGTCCTCATCAACGCAAGCACTTTATTCCCTGAGCCGCCTTCCAGGCCCTCTGGCTCGGTCTTGGTCCATCCATGTCAGTTAGGACAATACTTCCTACTTGTTACTTTGTTTTCTTTTCTTTTCTTTTTTTCTTTTTTTCTTTTTTTTTTTTTTTTTTTTTTTTGAGGTAGGGTCTCCTTCTAGCCCAGGCTTACCTGGAATTCACTATGGAGTCTCAGGGTGGCCTCGAACTCACGGCGATCCTTCTACCTCTGCCTCCCAAGTGCTGGGATTAAAGGCGTGCACCACCACGCCCAGCTTTTGCTCTTTCCTTCCTTTCCTCCCCTTCCCCCTTCCCTTTTTCTTTCTTCCCTCCCTCCCTTCCTTTCTTCCCTGGACCTTGCATATGCTAGGCAACTGCTCTATCACTGAACGCCAGGTCCAGCCCACTTCTCAAACTTTAATGCACTTAGAACTACCTGGATATCATATTGCAAAAAAGAAAACAGAGATTCAGTCTGTTGCACAAGTGGCCTGAGATCTTTATTTCTAACAGGTTCCCCGTGTGGCTGCTGCTGCTCTTGCCCACGCACAGCTGTTTGGAGGCACACAGTCTTCAGGGCCTGCACACATCACAACCTCCTAGTTAACAGCAGTTTAAATAAGACAGAGGCTTATGTCTGCTTTCTACAACCCTCTCACTGGAGTTCTCAGGACTCCAGGCAGCTTCCACCAGGTTGCTGGGGCACGTTAGTTGCCCTGGTCCGTAGTCTAAATTGGATTCATTTCTAAGCAGTAGTTTAAACATCAGGGATGGGAAAGTGGGTGGCATGCCCTTCTCGTTACGGCCCCATCCAGAAACAATACATTCCACGTTCATTACCATTCACTAAGCTCAAATGCAAGGCCACAGTTAGTTCCATATAAAGCTGGAGAAGATTTTTATCTTTTCCACACTTTATTCTGTGTCCCAGATGCCCACCAAAAAAATAAAAAATCCACAAACAAGAAAAAGACAGAATGAACATTATGGAAGGCTAACAATCTTCGTGGTAGCTACCAAGAAAAGTAATGAAGGTGGGGCTGGGGAGATGGCTCACTGGTTAAAGACACTTGCTTGCAAAGCCTGTCAGCCCAGGTTGATTCTCAGCCACCCACCTAAGGCAGGAGCAAAAACCAGCACATGCTCCTAGAGTTCATCTGAGGTGGCAAAGGCCTGGGTACACCCATACTATCTCTCTCCTACAAATAAGTAAAAATAGTTTTAAAATATTTTAATTTATTTATTTGAGAGAGAGAGAAACAGAGACAGACAGACAGACAGAGAGAGAAAGAGAGAGAGAGAGAGAGAGAGAGAGAATGGGCACACCAGGGCCTCCAGCCACTACAAACGAACTCCAGATGCATGCGCCACCTTGTGCCTCTGGCTTATGTGGGTCCTGGGGAATTGAACCTGGGTCCTTTGGCTCTCCAGGCAAGTGCCTTAATGGCTAAGCCATCTCTCCAGCCCAAGTAAAAATATTTAAAAAATATTTATGGAGAAGCCAGGTGTGGTGGTGCATGGTTTAATCCGAGAACTTGGGAGGCAGAGGTAGGAAGGGTTGCTATGAATCAGAGGCCAGCCTGAGATTAGAGTGAATTCCAGGTCAGTCTGGGCTACAGCAAGACCCAACCTCAAAAAACAAAACAAAACACCACATTATTATTTATTATGCACAATACCTTAAATGAATCACCCCATTCAATTGTCACATACGCACATACACAGCAGTTCAGTCTGTGAAGTGCTTGTCTTGGAAGCATGAAGACGAGTTTGATACCCAGAACCGACATGTAAAAGACATGTAAAAGTGGGAATATAGAGACAGGAGGATCATTGGAATTCATTTCCCAGTTGGTCTACACTAATGTGTAAACTCTAGGCCAGCGAGAGAATTGTCTCAAACAAGGTGGAAGAGCATTTCTGAAGATGACACCATCTGGCCACCACACACATGGACACACACCACCTAAATGGTAAGCACTACCATATGGAAATATCCCCATTTATGATAAACTGAGCCTGAGAGATTAAGTAGCTTGCTTACAAGCCTGCAGCTGGAGAAGAGACAGGACTTCACTCCAGCGCCTGGAATCTTGGGAGGACCTTTCAAAGTGGTGCCCAGGACAGTTTTAACCATGAGGGGGTACCCCAGCCACGGAAGGAGCGCAGATGTGACTTTGAGAGGTTCCTTTCTAGGACGGACTCTACACAAAGTGTCTTCTCGTCTCCTGTAAGAGAGGTGATACTTATCTGCCACAGCCTGTGCTTTGCATTTTGGGAGAAGCTGGGTGTGGTGGTACAACCCTGTAATTAATTACAGCGTGCAGAGGGCTCCACGTTTGAGGCCAGCCCCAGGCTGCCTAGGGAGACACTGTCAAACGCTAAAGCGGTTCAGAGCGGGTTGGGGCGGAGAGCGGCGCCCGTTCCTGATCTCACTCCTACCGGCTCTCCCGGCAGGGCCGCGCTTGAGATGCCATCCGAATGCCTGGTGCATTTTCCCTACTGAGCTATCACTGGCCGGGACCAGATAGGGTCACTTTGTGTGACAGCCACAATCTAGAGGACATTTGAAAATCTTGTTTCCAGGGATTTTTTTTCCCTCCTCTCTTTTCCCTTCTTTTAATGAAAGGGGCTTTTTGTGAGTACAGTCTTTGTTCGAGGATCCAACGAATAAAGGGACCATTTTATTGGATGAATGACTGACGCCAGCACTACCCAGTCCCTGGCTTTTGTTCATCAAGGTGACAGTGGCTGGATGCCGGTCTCAAAGGCACTTTGGACTTTGCTGCCATCAGCAACTTGAAGGGTCTGGTTATTGGTTAATGCAGAAACTGGAGGAGGTGGTAACAGAAAATACCAGAGATGGTTACAAAATAGAAGGCTGGGGGCTGGGCAGAAGGCTCAGAGGTTAAAGGCACTTCCTCACACGCCTGTTGGCAGGAGTTCAATTCCCCAGCGCCCACATAAAGCTGACACATGCATCTGTAATCTCAAAGCACCTACAAGAATCCCGAAGCTTGAAGACTAGCTAGACTGGCACACAGGGCAAAAACAGTAAGGGAGACCCTGTCTCAAGCAACACAGCAGAGGGCGACACCCTGAGACTGTCACACGTGTGTCCATCCACAGAGCCACATCCACACATACATGGTTAAAAAAAAAAGTTTCCTTTCATATGTGAAAAGTCAAAGCATTAGGATCTGCTACCTGGGACCCAGCACTCGGGACGTAGAAGTAGGATTGCTGAGAGTTCGAGGCCAACCTGAGACAGCATAGTGAATTCCAGGTCAACCTGGGCTAGAATGAGACCCTACCTCAAAAAACAAGAAAACAAAACAAAAACTTGAAGGAAATCTCACTACCTAATATAAAATTATTCAAACTCCATTGCTAAGAATGGGGTCTCTAACGATCTAGGCTCATTTTTCTTTTCTTTTTTTTTAGTTTATATTTATTTATTTGACAGAGTGACAGAGAGAGAGAGAGAGAGAGAGAGAGAGAATGAATGAATATTGGCATGCCAGCCCCTGCAGATGAACTTCAGATGCATGTGGCCCCTTGTGCATCTGGCTAACGTGGGTCCTGGGGAATCAAACCTGATTCCTATGGCTTTGCAGGCAAATGCCTTAACTGCTAAGCCACCCCTCCAGCCCTAGGCTCATTTTTCTGAATCCCCTAGAAAGCCAATCCTCTGTCAAGGCAACTGAACATGGGCAAATAAAGGGAAAACCATTGTGTTCTGACCTTGTATCCCTCTCTTAACATGCAATAGTTAAAGAGACTTCAGAATTCTTTTCTTCAGGGGCCGGAGGTGTAGCCCAGTGGTGAGCTACTGCTTGTCTAGCATGCCCAAGGGCCTAGGTTCTATTCCTGACCCCCAGGGAGGGGAGGGTGAGGGTTCCTCAGATGGGAGCTCAAGAGAATCTGGAGAAAGGTAAGAAAATACTGTTAAGCCAGAACTGGAGAGATCGCTCAGTGGTTAAAGGCGCTTGCTTACAAAGCCTGATGGCCTGGATTCAACTCTCTAGTATGTACATAAAGCCAGATACACAAAGTGGCACAGACATCTGGATTGGAGTTCGTCTGCAGTGGAAAGAGGTCCTGGCACATCCATTCTCTCTCTCTCTAAATAAATTTAAAAAATTAAAAAATACTGTTAAGCCCAAACCTTCACATTCTAGACAAGTGTTCTACTACTGAGCTACAGCCCTAGTGCAAAACCGGCACATCCTAACTTACTTTTCCCCCATGTCTGATGCACGTGACACCAAGAAAAATTCCTGAGGACACACGGGCTCAGGGAGTGCTTGAGACTCATAATTTCCTCGTGTTGTTTTGCTGAGACTCTACAGCCCAGTGTAATTAAAGTCTGTTAAATGAATCAGCATTTCTCAGCAAAGCTCTTGTAGACCAGTGCTGTTTGTACACACTGGCATGGAATGTGGCATTTAAGTCAATTGACCATGAACTCTTGAGAATTCAAGGACATTATTTAGGGCTGATAAAGTTAATAGAAACTGGGTAAGAGAACAGTCACCCCTCGATACTGTTTGAGGGCATCTAACACTCATCAGTTCTGAGTGACTGAGCCCTAAGTACTGAAAGGTAGTAGGTGCCTATGGGCAGAGGTGCCAGTGCCCAGTTTGGGAAGTACTGCCAATCAGCCCCCGTAGAATGGCAAGGTAAGCCATGGCATCCTGCCACTTCTGCCCTTTGAAACCAATAGGTGAGGAATGACGAGCTGGCTCAGCAGTTATAGGTGCTTGCTCTGCAAACCTGTGTTTGGCGCCTAGCACCCAAGTAAAGCCAGCTGCAAAGTGGTGCACGTGCCTGTAATCCCAGCACCAAACGCAATGGGAGGCGGCGCCAGCAGAACCCCAGCTTGTGGGCTACGCTGGCCTTTCCATCAGCAAAACAGAGAGACCCTGCCTTAAATACGGTCGAAGGAAAGGACAGACACCTTGAGATTGTCATCTGACTGCCAAATACACGCTACATACACAAAGTTAAACAATTTTAAAACCAGCAGGCATTTACACCTGTCAAAAAAAAAAAAAAATCCAAACAGAGCTGGGGATATGGCTCAGTGGTTAAAGGTGCTTGCTTGCAAAGTTCAATACCCCAACACACCCATGTAAAAAGCCAGATGTGGGGCTAGAGGGATGGCTTAGTGTTTAAGGCGTTTGCCTGCAAAGCCAAAGGACGCAGGTTTGATTCCCCAGGATCCACGTTAGCCAGATGCACAAGGGGGCGCACGCGCCTGGAGTTCGTTTGCAGTGGCTAGAGGCCCTGGCGCGCCCATTCTCTCTCTCTCCCCCCGCTTTCTCTGTCAAATAAATAAAATAAATTAAAATAAAATGCCAGATGTGGTGGGACATGCTTTTAATGCCAGCACTCAGGACGCAGAGGTAGGTTCTCCATGAGTTCGAGGACAGCCTGGGACTACAGAGTGAGTTCCAGGTCAGCCTGGGCTAGAGTGAAACCCTACCTTGAAAAAAATCAAACCAAAACAAAAAGCCAGATGCAAAAAGTGGTGCAAGTATCTGTAGTTTGCAGTGGCAAGAAACCCTGATGAACCCCCCCACACACACACACAAATAAATAAAAATACTTAAAATGAAAAACCCAGCAGGCACTTATCCTAAGACAGACAACTCACTGTGATGAACAGATTTTCAAAACACATAACCTTTTACAATAGAATGATTTAAAAGAAAAAAGGTCATGTTTCCTAGTCTGTAAAGCAAGTATTAGTACCTGGCCTGTTCATCTCACCATTTAGAGTGGCATGCTTCTAAAATTGTTGTACCAATTTCAACTGGTACCATCAGTAGGCAGGGAGAAAAAGTCCCATCCTGGCAGTAGAGGGAAATGTGAGGATGTGTTGGTGAAAAGTTTGTAAATGCAGAATTCCCTGAAACTCTTTTTTTTTTTAAATAGTTTTATTTATCTGCAAGCAGATATATATAGAGACAGACAGACAGACAGAGAGGAAGAGAGAGACAGAGACAGAATAGGCTCACCCGGGCCTCTAGCCACTGCAAATGAACTTTAGATAAATGGACCACTTTGTGCATCTGGCTTTATGTGGGAACTGGGGACTTGAACTTGGGTTGTCAGGTTTTGCAGGCAAGTGCTTTAACTGCTGAGCCATCTCTCTAGCCCCTGACACTCCTCTTTACTCAAGTTCACCCCACCCTGGCCATTGTTCATTCGCATGACTCCTGTGGATCTTCTACTGTAATCAGTCATTGCCATTACCCACGTATTAAATATTTATTTCTTATCCCACTAGCCAGGGCCTGTGTCTTCCTCCAACACAAACTCTCTTGTTCCTTGCACAGGCTGGTGGCACGAGGCAGGCACACAGACAATACCAGTGAATGCTGAGAAATCTGAAGACATGTAAGAGAAATACGTATATCAAAAATTCACAGTCAAGGGCTGGAGGGATTGCTTAGTGGTTAAGGCACTTGCCTGCAAAGTCAAAAGACCCAGGTTCAATTCCCCAGTACCCACAAAAACCAGGTGCACAAGGTGGTACATGTGCCTGGAGTTCGTTTGCAGTAGCTGAAGGTCCTGGTGTGCTCACTCTCTCTTTCTCAAACAAATAAAATAAAATAATATTTTTAAAAATATCAGTGAGGCATGGTGGCACACACCTTTATTCCCAGCACTCAGAAGCAGAAGTAGGAGGATCACTGTGAGTTTGAGGCCACTCTGAGACTACATAGTGAATTCAAGGTCAGCCTGGGCTAGAGCAAGACCCTATCTCAAAAAAAAAAAAAAAAAAAAAAAAAAAAAAAAAAAAAAAAAAAGGAGAAAGAAAGAAAAAGAAAAAGAAAAAGAAATCATCACTGGCCAGGCGTGGTGACGTATGGCTTTAATCCCAGCACTCAGGAGGCTGAGATAGGACAATTGCTGTGAGTTCGAGGCCAGCCTTGAGACTCTATAGTGAATTCCAGGTCCACCTGGGCTAGAGCAAGACCTCACCTTGAAAAACAGATGAAATATTTGCCCGTACTGCCTTATTTTCCAAACTTGAACTTTTATAAGCTAGTCATCCACTTCAAGCCTTTAAAGAAGAGAAAGATCAAGCAGGACACTAGCCCTGGGGCCAGCTCCTAACTCAGTCACAGCGACAATGTTTCTCAGAGTACTTACAAGTTCTCCAACAGGGAAAGTTTGCCTCCACTGGCCATTGGTCTGTACCTTCAGAATACTATTTTGGGGAAGAAAACATGAATACGAGTCCATCTTTCCACAGTCTGTGTGGAATCCTTTAATTTGCTCTTAATAGCCAAGCTGTTATTCAGTGTTCCAGTCTTGTAGAAAGAGGACACTACTTTGCCATTCAGAGTGAGAAACCATCTTCATCTTTTGAAAAAAAAAAAATTCTTGCTGGGTATGGTAATGGTAACACCTTGTAATCCCAGCACTCAAGAGGCAGAAGCAGAAGTATCAAAGTGAGTTCGAGGCCAGCCTTGTCTACATAGTAAGTTCCAGGCTAGCCAGAGCTACAGAGAGACCTTGCCTTACTTCCTCCCCCTATTAAAAAGAAAATGAAGAAACAAAACAACAACCAGAAAACACGGAAACATGTTTGTAAAAGGCTGGCCAATTAATGCCTAAATAGGTAATGGAGTTTTTTAAAAATCTTGAAACTGATTTAGACATTGTTTAATTTAAAGGACAGCCATAATCTAAAACTGAGTCTGCCAGAATTTCACTGGGCATGACTCCTCTGAGCTATAGACAAACACAGGAAATCTGGTGTGTCACTAAAATGAATATGAGTCAAGAGTTCTCCAACTCAATGAATTACAAGTCCAATTATTTTTAACACCATCACTACCACTACTCACACTTCCATGAAAAGGACAGGAAATTAAGTGACACTTGCTTTGTTTTTGTTATTTTTCCAATAATGACTATGAAAAGGTTGTAAGCCATTAAGTAACTCAAATGATCATCTGCATATGGATGGGTGTGGTGAGCATGTGTGTGCATGGATGGATGTGTGTGCCCTTGTATAACGCCTTTAACCCCAGCACTCGGGAGGCAGAGGTAGGAAGATCGCCATGAGTTCGAGGCCACCCTGAGACTACATAGTGAATTCCAGGTCAGCCTGAGATATTGGGTATCTTCCCCAATTCTCTTCACCTTATTTGTTGACACAGAGTCTCTCTCACTGAACCCAGAGCTCACTGGTTTGGCTAGACAAGCTGGCCAGTAAGTCGCAGGGATCCTCCTGTCTCTGCCTCCGCAGTGCTGGGATTACAGACACACACCACTACGCCCATATTTCACGCGGGTGCTGGGGAATACGAACTCAGGACCTCATGCTTACGTACCATGGACTTTACCAACCTAGCCATCTACCTGATAAACTTTTTTTTATGTTTATTTATTTATTTTTGAGGTAGGGTCTCACTCTAGCTCAGGCTGACCTGGAATTCACTATGTAGTCTCAGGGTGACCTCGAACTCACGGCGATCCTCCTACCTCTGCCTCCCGAGTGCTGGGATTAAAGGCGTGAGCCACCACGCCCGGCTTGATAAACTTATTTTTATTGGCCATTTTGTAGTACTGGTACAAAAGCATACTATATAGTGAAATTCCAGTCCACTGAAATAAAGTTACTATAGAAGAATGTGTTATTTTATTTTTCTTGTTACTACTTGTTCTTAAGGAACAAACAAGAAGCCCCAATAATCTACTCGTTTAAAATACTATATTCTAGACCATCAGGATAGTACAGTCTGGCACAGGATTCTCAGAGCCACGGTCCCCTAATACTCCAGAAAGCATTTATTTGAGGTGTTTAAAATTAAGACAGTAAAGAAATCAATAGTCTAGTGACGCCAAATTTGTTAAGTTTTGCCAGACGTGTCTTTAGTGACCTGAGATATATTGTATCAGCTAAAGCAAAATAAGTCAGGACACCTTGAAAAAGGTAGTGTAGTAAGAAAAAGTCAATTTAATCGTTTAGCAGGCAAGCGATTTTGTAAACGTTCAGCAGCGGCAGCATCCAACTTACAAACGAACAATTTAAAAAGAACCAAGATTAGTGATTATAATTTTTCCTTCCCTTTCCCCAAAAGAATTGAAAAAAAAAAAAACCAGGAAAGAAAAAAAAAAAAGATTTGGAAATGAATGACTTTAAAATGCTACAAACATTGAACATTCAATCACGTCTTCTATCAGCCTTCTATGCATCCTCTCTGTGTTTTGTTTTAAAAGATGTACGTACTCCTAAAATGCATTCTCTTGCAATAACTTGTACGTGAGCATTTGCAATCTAGGGGTTTGGTCCTGCACACGGATGTGCACGGATTATCTCAGTTTAAATCCCATTTGCAAAGGGAACGCTTGTGTCTTGATTCAATGCTTCTTTGACTTCTAGTGGCAGGGTGTCAAAGAGGTGATCTTCCACAACAAGCCCGCTTTTCTTGAGCATGCGACACAGGCCCAGCTGGGCTGGCAGGCGGTCCAGGCAGTTCCCCTTCAGCTCCAGCTGGGTGAGCTGGGCCAGCTGCCCCACCTTCTCGGGCAGGGAGCTGATGCAGTTCTGCCCCACGTTCAAAGTCCTCAACTTGACGCACTTGAACAACTGTTTTGGCAGAATGTCCACTTTGTTCCCGGTGATATGCAAATGCTGCAGGTTCTGGAGCAGGCCGATTTCTATTGGGATCATGGAAATGTTGTTGTAACTGACATCTAAGCATCTGAGTTTCTGTAAACTAAATACTGCCACGGGTAAGGACTCGAGCTTGTTGTTGGAAAAGTAAAGGGACTCCAAGTTTTTGACGTGAGTGATGGAGGGAGGAATGGTAACAATTTTATTATGCCATAATTTTAAACAAGTCAGTCGTTTTAAATGCTGGAAGCTGATGATCTCCTCGATTGTGCGTATGTTATTGGATTTTAGGTCCAGTTCCTGTAAGTTGGAGAGGCTGAAAATCGCATGGGGGATTCTCTCTAGCTCACAGTTCTGGAGTTCCAGCTCGGCGACATTCATCATTTTCTTAAGGCTGTTCAGTACCAAGAGTTTGGTGCCGTCATTATGAATGACTAACTTAGTGAGGTGCGGAGCCACATCCGTAATGTTGGAGGGAACTTTGGTCAAATTACTCTTCACGTGGAGAATCTTAAGGTGCCGTAACTCACGCAGAGATTCAAGTCCTATCATCTTATTGTTCTCTGAGTTCAAATTGCCTATCAAGTACAACTCGCGGAGGTTTTTGAGCAGATAAACCCAGGCGGGAATTTCAGCCACGTCGGTGAACTTCACATGAAGGCATCTCAAGTGATCGCGGAGGAAGCTAAAAGCAGTCTGTTCGACTTTTGCAGGGCAATGGCAGAGGTGTAGCTCTTGGAGGTTAGTCATCTGAGAAATCTTAGCAGGGATCTTAGCTTCCGGGATCAGTTCCAGCTTTAGCACATCCAGGTCCGTGAGGTCGAAGACAGCATCGGGCACGCCCGACAGCATGAACAGGTGCAATTCCTGCTTGTCCTGGGCGTTGCGTGACACATGCTGCCTGAGTTTCTCAAATGTCCATTCATGGTTCAAACTAATTTCCCTAAGTTTGTTTTCGCTTACTTCGGACAAGAACACACCAAAACGCTTGGAGTACAGCTGGTCATACTGGTCGACCATGTGCAGTAGGAATGCAAAATCGTTTTTGACGTCAGGGATGTCGCTAAAACTGCTCTCTTCCCGGACCTTTTCAAAGGAGTATTCCTTCAGAGGGATCCTGAACAGCCAGAAAAGAGTATAGAGGCAGATGAAACCATAAACACAGATGATGGAGATGTAGCTGATGAGAAGCTTCTTCAACATGTAAGCCATATTGTGGGTGCACTCAAACACCTCGTAACCCGTCAGGTGCTCCACTTTGGGCTTGCACACGTGCTCGAAGCTGATGGCATTGACAAAGTTCGCCGTGTAACACAGGATGAAAATGAACTTGGCGGTTTTGATGACCGTTTGGACCACGTAGAGCTTATAGATCAGGTCACTGTCTTCCACATGCGCGCGGAACTTCCTCACTTTCTCAAACAAGGCTTTGGCCTGCTCCCCGTCCTTCTTATCCAGGATGGTCATGCTGGGAACCTCGATCACTGGCTTCTCGGCTGAGAACTTGAAGCCGGTTTTGTTGATCATCGGGGTACTGGCGCTGGGGCTCCCCTCATCGCTGCTGGTGGACACGTGCTTTGGTAGAGTCTGGGCACCCGTTATCCTCTGCTTATTTTCCTCCGAGTCCTCACACGCGGTCTCGGATAACGCCTTCGTCGTCCAAGGCGATTCAAAGCACTTCCCCAATATTGAGACAAAGTGCTCGACTTTGGAACAGGTTTTGGGATATTTGAACCAGAAGTTACTGCTGACCATAAGAATAATAGTATGAATAAGAGCAAGGTATGGGAAGTACTTCGAATACCACGGGAGGGCCAGATGGTAACACATCTGGTTAATAAATACGTACTGCTGGAAATCCAAGTTCGTTTTGCGGCCCGTTGGGTCTTTCTTCTCTTTCCTGGCCTCCTGGTTTGGAATGGTGGAATCTGCAGGCGCGTAGGTGGCTCTGAGAGGTATGTCAGGAGTCACAGCAGAAGTGGCAAAGGAAATGTCATGTGTCGCGTGCCCGTCCTGGTCCCGGTGAGCGGCGGTGTCCATCTTGGGGATCTGGGTGGTGACGTCAGCATTTCCCGGTGGGGAGTGTGCCTTCGAATTGACGGGTGACGGCAATACGGGCAGGCAGACCACCTGATCTTTGGTTAGCTGCATGGTTCCGGCGAAGATGGCAACCATCAACATAACGACAGCCAGGTAATCCATAAACACGTCCCACCATGGTTTCAGGATCCGGTAAGTTGGCTGAATGTCATTAAGTGAAGCAACTTCCGCGAGGGTAAACATTCCTGGAAAAGACAAGAAAACAGAAGGTTTTATGATCACAGAGAGGCAAGTGGCCACCATACGTGAGGAAAACGCCCGTGCTTGCTCCAAAGGAAAGGTTTCTTGCCCAGGTTCTGTGTCTGTATGCAAGGCAGGCATAGTGCAGAAGGACGAAAAGGAACACGTAGGAGGAAAATGGTCAATTGTTTCCCGTAGCCTTTCTCTTCTCGTGTAAGAAAAGAGAGAGGAAATAAACGAGGGCTGACTTCTAGGGATGACTTCATCGTGGTAGCCTGCACAAATTGCCACTGGCTCCTGCATTTGTATAGAATGGACCGATTTCAGGTTGAGATCGGAGCCGGGGACTAGGGTAGTCTCTGTTTGTATAAGCCCAGTGCGGAGGCTGTGCAGTCGAAGGTTGTGAAGCTCTGAACGATCATGTGCTCCAGACAGAGCCCTGCCACTGACTAAATGTGTGACTCTCTAAGCCTGGTGTTTACCATCTGTGTTGACGGGGGACTATAACTTCTGAGGACGGTTGGAACAGTTACATTTGGTAATGACTGCAAAACTCTCGGCACACCTCTGGACACAAGCATTTGATACTTGTGTGTTAGCCCCCTAGTGCCCTGTTGAAGTGTCTTGTGGACAGCTGAAATTAAGGGCCTAGAATTTAGGCAAGAGTCCCACTATCCATAGCTGGGATTTAGTCACACATATAGTTGAAACTGACCTAAGGTGCAGAACCTATGAGATGTATGTGGAATAAGAAGAGGGCCAAAGACCCTGGGGTGGGGGTGGGGGCAGGAACTAATCTGTGATAGTGCCAGTGGCTGAGTGGGGACTAGCAGGACTTGATCCCTCCCGAAGCAGGTGACTCCTGCAACAGTGAGGGGAACCCCAGTGCCAGGACACTTGGACACGTGGTCACCAGCTGTGTCTCCATAGTGCTCAAAGTAACCTCATATAATAATACAGTGCAAGGACAAGCATTCTGGAAGTAACCAAGAAAATTACAATGTTGTTGTTGGCAAGTAAAGGAAATTGGCCTCTGTAACCAACCACATGAGCCGAATGTTTGTCCTTCTGAATCAGGACCGTTTAGCTTCTTTTTTTTTTTTTTTTTTTTGAGGCAGGGTCTCACTCTAGCCCAGGCAGACCTGGAATTCACTATGTAGTCTCAGGGTGGCCTCAAACTCACGGCGATCCTCCTACCTCTGCCTCCTGAGTGCTGGGATTAAAGGCGTGCACAACTCCGTCACAACAGGGCGGGGTGGCACCCACCTTTAATCCCACCACTTGGGAGGCAGAGGCAGGAGGATGGCTTCAAGGCCAGCTTGAGACTAGAGAGTGAATTCCAGATCAGCCTGGGCTACAGTGCAAGACCCTATCTCGAAAGATTAAAAAGAAAAATTCCATCCTCACCTTCTGTTTTCCCAAGAGGTCTGCAGATTGCAGAACGAATAAATAAAAAATCTCGTCCTTTAAACTAATACGAAAGACAAAATTTGCAAAGCTGAGTCCTCAAAACTTGGGGAACGCATTTACGTTTTAGATGAAGCATGGAAAAGAGATTCTAGTGTCAGTAAGTTGCCTGGAGGTTGTTGAAAAGGATTCTGAGGTCAACTCTGGCTTCCACTGCAATGGTGTATGACTGGCTGTCAGTGTCTCTCCTGGACAGCAAAATGGTGAGGCGAAGCATCAGACCTTGGGACCTGCTGCCTCTGTGTTTTAAGTCGAGTTTCTCAAAGCAGTGACGGAGTTGTGCTCAAAGCAGGGGGATGGTCATGTCTTTTTTTTTCCCCTGAAATCCTTCCACATAATTAGTACTGGACAGAGCAAAGGCAACTATTATTTACCAAAATGCCATGGTTATTTACTCGTTTGTGATAGCAATTCTCACTGCTATAAGCTTCTCCCTACCTCCCTCTCTCTTCTCTTCCCCCGTCTCTCTTAGACAGGGTCTTCTGTGTCCCAGATTGGGCTTGAACTCCTTATGTAGCCAGATGATGATCTTGAACTTCTGATGCTGCTGCCTCCCCCTTCCAAGTCCTGGGACTACGGTGTGTGGCACTACCCCTGGTTCATGCAGAGCTGGTGCTCAAACCCAGGGTTCCATGCACACTAGGCAGGCATTTGACCGACTGAGCTACATCCCCAGCCTCTGTTCTGTTATTTTGAGATATGGTCTCATGTAGTTCAAGCTGGTCTCAACCTTGCCATATAGCCCAAAATGGTCCCGAAATCCTGATCCTCCTGCCTCTGCCTCCTATGTGCTAGGATTATTGTTTTGAAAGTGTTATATCTCTTTTTTGTTGTTGTTGTTTTTTCGAGGTAGGGTCTCACTATAGCCCAGGCTGTCCTGGAATTCACTCTGGAGTCTCAGGGTGGCCTCGAACTCACAGGGATCCTCCTACCTCTGCCTCCTGAGTGCTGGGATTAAAGGCGTGTGCCACCACGCCCAGCTATATCTCTTTTTTAAAAAAATGCATTTTATTTATTTATTTATTTATCAGAGAAAGAGGGAGGGAGGGAGAGAGAGAAAGAGAGAGAGAGAGAGAATGGGCGTGCCAGGGTCTCTAGCCACTGCAAACAAACTCCAGACACGTGCACCCCCTTGTGTATCTGGCTAACGTGGGTCCTGGGGAATCGAACCTGGGTTCTTAGGCTTTGCAGGCAAACGCCTTAACCGCTAAGCCACCTGTCCAGCCCAAAAGCTGTTATATCTCTTGTCATTAGGCAAACATGAAGTTGAGAACCTCAAACATTTAAACTATTAAAATGTACTTACGCTTTGTGAAGAATTCTTAGAAAACCCTTTCTAAGCCTTCAGGTATGGAATTTGGTAGTGGGGTAAGTGGGCAGGCCATACTCTCTCTCCTGGAACCCTTTCATTCTGAGCTCCTGTATCTTGTGTGTGTTTGTATGTGTATGTTTTAGGCAATCCCAACAGACCTGTCCCTTTTTTTTTTTATGCAAGAGAGAGACAGAGAAGTGCGAGAGAACTGGCCCACCAGGGCCTCCAGCCACTGCAATCAAACTCCAGACACGTGCTCCCCCTTGTGCACATGTGCGACTTTGCGTGCTTGCGTCACTGCGTGTCTGGCTTACGTGGGACCTGGAGAGTCACACTCGAGTCCTTAGGCTTCAAACCACTAAGCCATCTCTACAGCCCTTGGGTGTGTTTTGCTTGGGATTTTGTGTGTAACTTGCCTGGGAATCTATGCAGGAAGAAAAGCGAATGGGAACACTGCGAAAGCTAGAGAACTCCACCTGTCACCACATGAGCTCCTCGGTCCCTGCCTAGAACACGCAAAATAGCACGGCAGGCCACACAGTGACTCTCACGTGGACACAGGCTGCCACCGGTCTTGACCTCCTCCAATTCACCTCCTGCCCTGCTTCAGGTCCTGTGGTTAGATTCTTGCTTCTCCAACAAGCCCTTCTGCCTAGCTGCCCACGCCCCCCTCCACTGTCTCCTCTTCCTCTAGTCCCTTCTCTAGGCAGGGGTGTGCTCCCTGAGGCCACTGCACCTCTGCCCACCTCAGTCTTCATCACCCTGTTTGCTTGTCTGATCCCCAACCCAATGGGGACAGTAACCACAGCCATCCTCCTTCCTTGCCTGCATAGTTTGACACGGTAGGTATTCAGTCAATGAAAGAATACACGAGGGGTTGGAAGGATGGCTTAGCAGTTAAGGCACTTGGCTGCAAAGCCTAAGGACCCAGGTTCGATTCCTCAGTACCTATGTAAGCCAGATGCACAGGGTGGCGTATGCATCTGGAGTTCGTCTGCATTGGCTGGGGGCCCCTGCGCATCCATTCTCTCTGTCTCCCTCCCTCCCTGTCTCTCTTTTTCTCAGTCTGCCTCACTCTCTCTCAAAATAAGTAAATAAGTAAAATAAAATAAATCATTTTTTTTTAAAAAAGAATACACGAGACCTTGATCGTCGTTAGGATAAAAATTCCGAGAACACTTGTTAACTGTCTAGAGTCCTGGGCAGAGGTGCATTTAATGATGCTCAAGTTCTCAAAGCAACTTGTGACTAGGCAAGAATACAACCTCTCTCCAAGGCCTCAGCATAGAAATAAAAGGGCCTCACAGAGAAATTGTGGGAGACTTTTTACGTTACTGCCGTGAGAGCTCCGGTGGTGGTTTCAAGCGCCTTCTACTGAGTACGGGCTTTGATCCCAAAGGACAGAAAAGATCGATCGCTTCCCAGTGTGTGTGTGGGGGGGAGGGGGGGAGTGAAAGGCAGAAGCAGAAAGCGGGGAACACGGCAGTGAGGTGACTTCACAATCAGCCAGCTCTGCCAAACAAGAGGGTGGCAGGTGACAACTCCAGGTTCAAACAAAAGCTCCAGCATGCAGTCTACTCGCCACCCCACCGAGGGCTTTGTGCCCCGCATTCCCCAGCCTGTTTCTTCTTTCTGAACTCCTATTCACTTCCAGCTGAAACACAGCCTTGCACTGCAGATTTCTATCATGCTAGCACTCGTCCGTGGGCAAACCTGGTCTTTTCAATTAGCTTGCAAGCTCTGGGGTGACTCACCTCAGAACCCACCCCAGGCAGCCCCATGTCTGAGTGAACACAGAGGCCATTCCATGTCAATCAGAATGAAAGTAACAAGAGTTCCCACTTGCAGCTGGGCATAGTGGCACATGCCTTTCATCCCAGCACCTGGGAGGCTGAGGGAGGCGGACCACTGTGAGTTTGCGAGTTTGAGGCCATCCTGGGACTACAGAGTTACATTCTAGGTCAGCCTGGGCTATAGTGAAACCCTGCCTTGAACAAAACAAACAACAAAAAAAAAGTGATCATTTGTCATCTTTCTTCCATATACCAAGCACTGTCTTAGGAGATTTACATAAGGTACAATCCCCCATGCTTACATATTCCTTATATAAGAATATATAAGTAAGAATCCTTTTTATTTTTTTTTTTTCAAGGCAGGGTCTCACTCTAGCCCAGGCTGACCTGGAATTCACTATGTAGTCTCAGGGTGGCCTCGAATTTACGGTGGTCCTCCTACCTGTGCCTCCCGAGTGTTGGGATTAAAGGCATGCGCCACCACACCTGGCTCAAGAATATATAAGAATCTTTATACAGAATGTGTTCCAGAAAACAAATGTATGGCAAGCTTAGAGTTTCCAGCTTTGTAGGCTAAGGATTTGGCTCCACTTCCAAAATTCTATATAGTACTAGTTAACCCACCAGAATTCCTAAAATGAAAACGACAGGTAACACCAAGTCCTGCTGAGGACAGAGGAACAACTGGGATTACACAGTACTGGTGGAGAGTTGGGAATCTGAATAAACCGCATTGGGAAACTTTTTGGTATTATGCATTAAAACTGAACCCTATCTTTTATGACCGAGCAACTCCACAGCTACGATGCACACGTTAGGGAAAAACCCTCACTCACAAGACATGTACAAGAATACCCGCAGTGGCGTGTTTTGTGATGGCCTCCAACTGGAAGCTATACAAACACCAGCAGAGAGCAGATGGAAAAATGAAATGTGGTATAACCAACAAGTAGGCTACCAGGCAGGCAGCAATGAGAAGAAATGATCTGGTCACACAGGTATGTTCAGTTTGTCAGATGGAATTGGTATGAGCCTTTTTTTTTTTTTTGGAATATCTGCTTTCACGTCAATAAAAACAAAGCAGGCTGGATAGATGGCTTAGCAGTTAAGGTGCTTGCCTGCAAAGCCTGAGGACCCAGGTTCGACTCCCCAGAACTCACATGAGCCAGACACACAAGGTGATGCACGCGCACTAGGTGGCACATGTGCCTGGGGTTCAATTATAGTGGCTAGAGACCCTAGTATGCCAATTCTCCCCCCCCATAAAAAATGTGTATTAAAAAACTTCAAAAAGCAGTAATACAGGCTGGAGAGATGGTTAGCAGTTAAGATGCTTGCCCGCAAAGCCAAAGGACCTTGGTTTGATTCCCCAGGACCCACGTAAGCCAGATGCACAAGGTGGCACATGTGTCTGGAGTTCATTTTCAGTGGCTAGAGGCCCTGGCATGCCCATTCTCTCTCTCTCTCAAATAAAAGAAACAAACAAACAAAAAAAGCAATGATACCCTAAGCTGTACCATAAGCAGCTATCCTAGGGAAGTGCTGTCATACCAGATGAGACTCTGGCTCAGCCCCCATCTAAGGCACATCCAGGCCAGCAGGAGTCAGATCCCAGAAGGCTCATCCATCTTTCTCGGCTGAGTTCCCTCACTACCTTTCTCCTGGTCTGAGAGAAGGACCCTCCCTCCCCCGGCACCGGAGTACAAAGGATGGGACTGACTCAGGAAGAGGACGCATAGGAGGAGGAACACAGAACTGCGGACACTGCTTGGAAGGAGTTGAATGTGTACAGACAAAACCCAAGCGGTCCCTTGCGGGACTCCCACCTCGCCTTCCAGCTCGGGACTACATAAACGTACGGCTCCCCCTGGGAAGGCAAAGATGAGGACTCACAGAGCGGATGTTGTGGACGCTACATCATGAATAACGGAGTCTGGATTTCAAGTCCCATTTAAGGCCAAAGCAATGCTCCTTCTACCAGATGACACTGCCTCATGGTTCTTGGGTTTGCAGTGCTTCAGTCTGTGAAGCTCCTTCCCAGACAAGCTCTCCACAGCTTCTCATAATAGCTCAGTGAACCAGACATGGTTACTGCCCAATACTATAAGAAAACACGAGTCACAAGAAACTTAAATGACCTCCCTGAGCTAATGAGGTGAGTGCAGACAGGCTCTTTCATCTCCAAGTCCTTCTCTACCAACGTCTGGGCTGCTAGCAAAGGGCTGAGGGATGGAACCTCTCATTGTTGCCCTTGGCTTTGAGGAGACACAGCAATGACACGATGTAACCACCACCACCCCAGGGAGATCTTCTGTGCCCTCCACTCAGAGCCTGAACCATGAGCCAGGCAGGGTGGGCATGGATGGATCAGAGAAGAGGTATGGCAGCCCTAATCCTCTGAGCTTCCTGGGGGATGGTAAGCAGTAAAAGGAGAGAAGATTGCTGTATCCTAGTTACCACACAGCCCAGGAGAGGCCCAGGACAAGGCAGTACTTAGGAAGACTTCCCCAGGGCATGGTTCTGAAGGCGGCACAGTCAGGAAGGGTAAAATACAGGGTTGTGGAAGGGGAGAGAATACCATTTTGACCAATGAAATAATAAAATCAAGGCAGAACTGCAGGAGAAATTATGTGTCACAGATACTACCAATAATTCTAGCGCTTTCTTTAAAAAAAAAAAAAGGTTTATTTTATTTATTTGTGAGCAGAGAGAGACAGAGAATGGGCACATCAGGGTCGCTTGCCACTGCAGGCAAACTCCAGATGCATGTACCGCTTTGTGCATCTGGCTTTATGTGGATACTGGAGAATCGAACCTGGGCCATCAGACTTTGCATGCAAGCACCTTTAGCCACTGAGACATCTCCCCAGTTCAATCCCCACCCCCAGCCCAGTCAGGTAACTTTATAACATGAAGTCAAGTCAGTGGGTGAGGAGACCAGCTCCTGCCTCTTGTGCTTAGAGCTTAGATAGTCTGAAGCAATCAGAATTCAGACTAGTCACAAATGGTTATAAGAAAATTTGGTTTATGTTTCATGACCTGATATTAAAAGCATATACTTTTTGGGTTCTCCTGCACTAAATAGAGGAAGTGGATTCTACCTTCTAAGCCTTCTCTTTTCTGATGGCATGAGAAGTCAGCTTCCCATTGTTGTACGTAAACACTTCCCATGGAAGTCAAATTTTCCTGGTATTAGGATTGAAAGGGGGACATTACTAAACTCTGGATGTCTAGAACTGAATCAGAAAATAACAGAGGTTCAATCTGGATTCTTTTAAGATCACCACCTTGTTTTCTTATTCAAACTTATGTTCCATAGAAACTCAGTAACCAATAAACCTGGTTCAAAACTTAATAAATCAATAATTAATTGAGTCTAAAAAGCAGAGCTGGGGAGATGGCTCAGAGGTGAAGGGTGCTTGCTTGCTAAGCCGGCCAGCCTGGGTTCAGATCCCCAGTACCCATGTAAGGCCAGTTGCACAAAGTGCCACAACTGTCCAGAGTTCGTTGGCAGTGGCAGGGGTCTTGGAGTGCTCTCACACATACTCTTTCCTTTTCTCCCGAAAATAAATACATAAAAATGTTTTTTTTTAAAAATATTTTTGTTATTTTTATTTATTTATTTATTTGAGAGCGACAGACAGAGAGAGAAAGAGGCAGATAGAGAAAGGGAGAGAGAATGGGCACGCCAGAGCCTCCAGCCACTGCAAACGAACTCCAGACGCATGCGCCCCCTTGTGCATCTGGCTAATGTGGATCCTGGGGAGTCGAGCCTCGAACCAGGGTCCTTAGGCATCACAGGCAAGCACTTAACCGCTAAGCCATCTCTCCAGCCCCATAAAAATGTTTTAAAAGTATCAGAAACTATGACGACTGGATCACAATGGGCATATGCTTTAAAAACTCTGAATTATATACGTTAAATATGCAAACTGGCCGGGTGTAGTGATGCATTCCTTTAATCCTAGCACTCAGGAGGCAGAGGTAGGAAGATTGCTGTGTGAGTTCAAGGCCACCCTGAGACTCCATAGTGAATTCCAGGTCAGCCTGGGCTACAGTGAGACCC
This sequence comes from Dipus sagitta, assembly GCA_036346955.1. NCBI lineage: Eukaryota > Metazoa > Chordata > Mammalia > Rodentia > Dipodidae > Dipus > Dipus sagitta. The sequence continues at coordinate 43,982,561 of CM070788.1, forward strand.
TACCATGAAAAAACAAAAATAAATAAACAGGAATTAGGTAAACTGTATGGTGTATGAATTTTATCTTAATAAAGTTGTTAAAACGTAGAGTTCCTCAGTCTTTTAATGTTACTGCCTAAGCTGCCTTTCAAGAGAAGCAGGCTGCAGCCCCACGCTGGTTCTGAGGTCAGACATGCTTTCAAGTGCCAGGATGTAGCTCAGAGCTACAGTTCATGCCTAGTATATGCCAGGTGCTGGACTTGAGCCCTAGCATTGCAAGCATGTTTTAAGACGGTTGTTAACATAACTACACTGACCTGGTTTGGGAGAAAAAGAGTATTTCACTTATTCCTCTTTGAGTATTCATGCTTTTAATCTATACAAATCTCCATAGTAACCTTACCAGATTATATATTAGAAATACCCAGTTCACAATCTGGTAGAAAATACCATACCTCCCCCCAAAAAGATTACTGAGTCTGTATGAAAAAAAAAAATGCTGATAAACTAACTGTACCATCACAACAAATAATCGTTCCCCAATACTCAATATGTGGAGTTCATTTGCAGGAGGCTCTGTCACACCCTTATCCTCTCTCTGCTCACAAATAAATGAATAAACAAATAAATAGAAATTAAATATTATCTTGCATCCTTTAATCCCAGCACTCGGGAGGCCGAGGTAGGATGACTGTTGTGAATTCAGGGCCAGCCTAACAGTACATAGTAGATTCCAGGTCAGCTCAGGCTAGAGCAAGACCCTACCTCTAAAAATAAAACAAACAAAGAAGATTTTTGATACCACTTTTGGAATTTCTCCCCAGTATTCAAAAAAGCACTGATATTCAGAAAAATATCACTTCAAAGCTAAGAAACAAAAAGTCTAAATACATGGTAACAGATCCAACACAAATGGTCTCGGCGATTAACAAAGATGTGCTAATCTAACGCCAGGAACTGCATGCTTTTTGTTCTAAGCTTTCAGTTCTAAAAGTCAAGGTCCACAGTTGAGAGCTAGAAAAGATCTTATTCATAGAACAATACCATGGAGGCTCTAAGACTAAGTTAATGCTTTTGTATTTTATGTCACATCCCCCCCCCAAGTTTCCCTACAAATGATCCCTTCATTATAAATGCAGGACAGTGCAATTTGCAAGTTCAAAAATGCTGCAGTTCTGACAGGCCCCACCAAGGATAACACCCTCCACTAGAAACCTTACTTCATGTAACAAGTATCTACCGTGTATTCACTATGCACTACACACAAGCTGAGGGAGATTCAACAAGGGAATAATTTCATCCCAACAATTGCTCTTAGCCAGGTGTGGTGGTGCATGTCTCAACTCCAACACTCTGGAGGTGGGAGCAGGAGGATGGAGCAGTTGAGGCCAGCCTGGACTACACAGTGAGAACTGTCTGAAAGGTAAAAATGAAAAAGAAAAGCCAGGTGCAGTGGCTCACACCTTTAATCCCAGCACTCGGGAGGCTGAGCCACAAGGATTGCTGTTGAGTCTGAGGCCAGCCTGAGCTATAGTGAGTTCCAAGTCAGTCAGGGCTACAATGAGGACCTGGCTTCAAAAAAGAAAGAAAGAAAAAGGAAGAAGGTGATGTCCCCTTTCTTCAGAAGTGTCCCGAGGAATGACGTAGGGCAGGACATGAGCAATGGTTTGACTAACTCCTGGGAGAGGCGGGCAGAGAAGGGACCTGCACAAAGGCTCCAGAAACAGTCCCAAGCTGAGGGCCAAGCGTTTGGCCAACGTTGACAACCCTAACTGCATCCAGTCTGCACTGCAGACATTCCTGCAGGGATTTCTAGGGGAGCTCTGCTGGTATGTTACAGTCCCTTCCACCTATCTGGAAGACGGGTACCTTGGGTTCTGCCCAGTTTTCTTCAGTACACATGCCAGGTGCCTGACTCTGGGCTAAGTAACACACTCCCTGACACCCTAAGCTTTCCATGGCTCCAGAAGCTCTCCAGCTCCTCTTCCAGGAGTCCGACGGATCAGCAAACCCGTGGAGATCCGCTCTGGATGGGACACAGCGGAGCCTGCCCATCCTTACACCCAGTGTGGGAGACTGCAAGAGAGCCACAGCAAATGCTTAGCCTACGAGCCCTCAAACAACTTCTCAAAGGGGGCCAGAGGGATAGCTTAGAGGTTAAGGCGTTTGCCTGCAAAGCCAAAGGACCCAGGTTCGATTCCCCAGGACCCATGTTATCCAGATGCACAAGGTGTCACATGCGCCTGGAGTTCGTCTGCAGTGGCTGGAGGCCCTGGCACACCCATATTCTCTCTCTCTCTGTCAGATAAATAAATAAATAAATAAAAAACTTCTAACAGGCAGGTGAGAGAAAAATGCTACTCCACTGCTGGAGGAGCTTATCTCATTAAAAGGGCATAAAAGAGCTCCTGAGTAGAGTGTTAGAAAACCTTAGCCATTAGGACTAAGATATGCGTACATCAGATAATTGTAAGGCTTACACAACCCACCTTCTGTCTCCTGTTTTCTTTCTAGTCGGGTTTGGATTCCTTTCCTAGTGGGCAGTGAGTTTGTTTGTTTTTTTTTTTTTTTTCCCTTTCTATCATATCTGCATGTCCCCAGGGCAAGGGCCAGGATAGGTACTTAATATAGGTTTGTTATCAGAATGAATCATACAGACCTTTGATAGCATTCTAGAAGGCTCAGAAGACATTGAGCCTCAACCCAATGCTGTCAGCAAGAAAAGGGCACAATTAATTATGCCAGAGTGAACATCAGTCCTGTTGACAGGCATTTCCCAATGCCCAGATGAGCAGCACATTACAGCTTTCTGTAACAGGTACGTCTGACGCTGGCACGCCAGTCAAGCTTCTGCAGGCAGCTCGGCTCACAGTTGGGAAACTGAGGCAAAGGGAAACGCAGGTGTGCCTTCCTGAGGAGAGAAGATTACATCCTGGTTCCTGATGATAAACCCACGCAGTCTCTGGGGCAGAGGTAAACAGTCTTAGCACGTCCCAAGTGATGCCAAAGGCCAGGGAGACAGCTGCCTGCGTCAGGACTCTTTTTTGTTTATTTATTTATTTACTCACTTTTGTCCTGTATGGGGTTTTTCTGCCTTTCCCTCCAGGCAGTGGGGCAGGGATTCCGAGCGGAGTGAGTGGAACCCTAGAATTAGTGGTGAATGCTGTCTCTGTGCACAGGATTTAATGGGGGCAGTAAAGGAAGCGGAACATTGGGCAGGTGTGGCGAAGCCTGGCACATGTAAGAACTCAGAAAACTTAGCTGCTGTTAGTTCTCACTGTGCTGCCAACCACGTCTCATACGAAGTATCCTACAAAAATTCACTTTTTGTCACTCGGTTCTAAGATCTGTTTACTTGTTATGGTGAGCTGAAATAGGAGCCTTGGAACCCAGAGGTTCCCCACTTGGCTGTGATGTCTATGAAGTTCATCTCACTCTTATGCAGGCAGTGTAAGTATTAATGTTCAGAATGCATTTTTGTTTTTTTTTTGGTTTTTTGAGGTAGGGTCTCACTCTGGTTCAGGCTGACCTGGAATTCACTATGTAGTCTCAGGGTGGCCTCGAACTCACGGCAATCCTCCTGCCTCTCCCTCCTGAGCGCTAGGATTAAAGGCGTGCGCCACCACGCCTGGCTACAGAATGTATTTAATTTAATTATCCATTTACTCATTTCCCCCTCCATTCAAGAAGCATATATGGCAATCAAATGTGAGCATTCTCCAAATTCCTGAGTAAATAAAGACCTATTTGCTCTCACACAGTGCACAGTGAAGGAAAAGGAACTATTCATCTGTATATTCATCAAGATGTCACTTGTGGAGAGCCACCAACAAGAGCAGTGGGCAGGGGGACATGAGCTGGGCAGTGAGTGGACCAAGTAGCACCCTCCCTCCCCTCCCACCCTCCCACAGACCCTTACAAGGCCCTGCACCTTTTTTTTTCTTTTTTTTCTTTTTTTTTTTTTGAGGTAGGGTCTTGCTGACCTGGAAGTCACTATGTAGTCTCAGGCTGACCTTGAACTCACAGTGATTCTCCTACCTCTGCCTCCTGAGTGCTTGGATTAAAGGTGTGTGCAACCACACCTGATGTTGCTCTAACTCTTTAAAAAGTATTTTTATTTATTTGAAAGAGAGAGAGAATGAATACGGGCATACCAGGGCCTCTAACCTCTGCAAACTTCAGATACATGCACCACTTTATGCATGTAGCTTTACATGGGTACTGGAGTATTGAACCAGGGTCAGCAGACTTTGCAAGCCAGAGCCTTTAACTGTTTAGCCATCTGCTCAGGCCCTTACACTACTTTTTTTTTTTTAATTTTTTGTTTATTTTTTATTTATTTGAGAACAACAGACAGAGAGAAAGAGACAGATATATATATATAGAGAGAGAGAGAATGGGCGCGCCAGGGCCTCCAGCCAGCGCAGACGAACTCCAGACGCGTGCGTGCCCTTGTGCATCTGGCTAACGTGGGTCCTGGGGAATCGAGCCTCGAACCGGAGTCCTCAGGCTTCATAGGCAAGTGCTTAACCACTAAGCCATCTCTCCAGCCCCTTACACTACTTTTGTGTCACCATTATTTTTTTGTTGTTGTTGTTCCTTTCCTTAACGGGAGTGCCCCTTGTTGCATAAATTCAGATCCCAGGAAGTGCGGGCCTTTTCCCGGTGGGTAATTCGGGGTTTCCTGCAGTCGGCGAGGTCAGGGGGCAAGTGACGGGTCAGCGGAGGCGTGAAGACAAGTGTAGCGGGATAGGCTGGCCCAGAATGTGGGAAAGCCTGTTGGGAGAGGGAGCAAATGACACTTGAGGAAGCTGTGCAGCTTACGCACACTGCATGACAGGATGTGGGGTCCGAAGGCTTCGGTGAATGTGGTCGGACTCGGGCAGTGGGAGGTCAGCAGTGGTTGTAGCCAGAGGTGGGTGAAGAATCAGACGGGAGGATGGAAAGGCAGCTATTGCATGACTCTGGGCAAAGGACACAGGCAGCAGTTTAAACAGGCTTGAGCCTTAGAGAAGGGCTGAGTAAAATGGCTTATGAGAGGTAATCAGGCCAAAGAAATCACAGAGGACTTGACAATGGGCTGGATGAAGAGCTGAAGGAGGAAAAGCGAGCTCAGGTTTCTTTTACTTCTCCATTTAAGTGTCACGCCCCTTGTACTCTGCCTTTGATTTACATGCGGCTTATTGGAACTTTTTGTTTTGTTTTACTTTTTCTGAAATAGGATCTTATGTAGTCAAGCCTGGCCTTGAACTCTTGAACCTCCTGCCTCTCTATACCTCTGGAATAACGGAATTTTTTTTTTTTTTTTTAGTTTTAAAAGGTAGGCAGGTCATATATAATAAAAGAGATATAAGCCCTCAAATACTTAGGCATGAAATGCATCATGAAACCTATCTATAAGCTTAGTTGGATAAATATTACTATGGAGGTATATCAAATGACTGATAACTACCTTTTAGTGGTAGTTCTTGAGTCAAGCAAAAATATTTAATTTTTGTCTTTACATACATGCAATGTGTTTATCCCTGCATGTGATGCAATGCCTACCTTCAGGATTCTCCAGTTAAAGCCTGTGATTAGCTTCTTTACTCCTTTTAGGGAGGCAGAGAAAGCAGAACAGTTTTATTCTTTACTGAGTTTTCTTTGGGTCAACATGTAAGTGAGTTTACACTTCATAACTAAGCAATAGCCAAGACGTAGTAACACCGAAGTGGAGGGCAAAAAGCACAAGGGCAACAGCCTGAGAATGAACTCAAGTACTTTAAACCAGCTTAAGGTTATGGATGAATGGCAGAATATACACACAAGTAGCCCAGAGTCTCTGATTCAACTGGATTAAAACAGAACTGGACAAGAATGTGGTGGGAGGTGTTAGCCCGCCCGAGGCTTCGTCCGTGGGAACACACACCACGTCTCACGTCACCAGCAGGGGAAAGCTGGGCAGTCCTTCATTTTTCCTTTCCTTAACATGGTGACTTACTGTCAGTGAAACGACACAGCACACATTACTCTGGAATGGCCTCTATGTGGCCACAAACATTTTTTTTTTTTTTTCCCCAAGGTAGGGTCTCACCTAGCCCAGGCTGACCTGGAATGCACTATGAAGTCTCAGGGTAACCTTGAACTCACAGCGATCCTCCGACCTCTGCCTCCCGAGTGCTGGGATTAAAGGCGTGAGCCACCATGCCCAGCTACACAAACTTTTTTTTTTTTTTCAGGGGGAAACTAGAGGGAGGAGACAGGATCTGGAATATGGTGTAAGTAAGAGAACAACAAGGAATACAAAAGTGGAAAGAGGAAAAAAGAAAACGATGAAGACAGAAGAGAAAAACAAATAAAGAAAACCAATAGCCAAGGAGAGGATTTTAACGAGAGTAAAATAAGTCAGTCAAATAATGTAGATATTAAAGACCACACAGATTCTTAAAAGTCATTAATGACCTTCGACAAAATAATCTCTGTTATAGTGGAACTCACTGCTGACATTAGAAAACATTTCAACGAAAAAAATTCCACCAAAAGGTTGGCCTTTTAAAGTAATACAAATGAAGCTCTATTTTAGAATTAATGATAAACCAGTAAACTTGGCCAAATGGTCCTTTTGTTCTATTTCAAAGGGCTCAATAAAACAAAGAAATGTCTCATTCATACTGAATTCATTTAATCTTGTTTCTAGGTATTCAGCATCTCTAAATTACCAGTGTTCTCCAGAGAAGGGTTCTGAGGAGAGCTAACTGGACCCCTTGCACTAGGCTTATGTCATCTCCCTTTACATAACATGAACTGGGCAAGTTTCAACAGAGAGCCACAGCTAGAGAATTATAATTTATGTATTTATTTATTTTAAAATATTTTGATTATATTTATTTGAGAGAGAGAGAAGAGAGTATGTGTATGGGTACACTATTGCCTCTTGCCACTGCAAACTCCAGATGCATGGCCCGTTTTGTGCACCTGCCTTTATATGGGTGCTAGGGGATTGATCTTGGACTGGCAGCCTTTGCAATCACGTGCCTTTAGCCACTGAGGCACCTCCCCAAGCAGAGGAGTTATGACTTAAAACATTCTCCCAGTTATATACCGCTTTAGTGGAGTTGTTATGAATCACAACTGAACAAACTGCTTTATGACAACTGAACCCTGTGGTAGAAAAGTCCAAAATATGAACAGCCAACAAGTACGATTTCTACTTTTCTTAAAATTATTCTGTGTGTGTGTGTGTGTGTGTGTGCGTGTGTAGGTGTCACTTTGTGTCTAGCTTTATGTGCGTGGGTCTGGGGAATCAAACTCAGGTCGTCAGATTTTGCAAGCAACTACCCTTAACTGCAGAGCCGTGTCCTCAGCCCGATGTGATTTCTAAATCTGGCTCAGGTCATGTTTTTGATGTTGGGCAAATACATTGTCCAGCAAGACAGATACAGTGTCTGCCCTCCCAGACCTTAAAACGTTGTCCATGTTAACCTTAAATATTCTGGAAAAGATGAACTAATCCTACTCAAATACTCCCAATATCTAAAGTGACAATAAAGTATGTGAGTGAGTATCAGCCGGCATGTCCCTGGCTAAGTGTGACAAAGCTTCTGAGGACGTCAAATGCCACAAGACCCACGTATCGTCACTTCAAACAAGCCGCCACGGGCGACAGAAACACAGGGCACCCTGGGATGTTGGACCTCAAAGGCACAGCCAAGTGGGAGACGTAGAGTCGGTTTCCATGGAAACTGCCAGGAAAGCTGACATGGAAGGATAGAAGACCTGAAGAAGAACCATGGACGACAGCTGACCAAGCTGGGGGCCAGGCACACGTAACCTATGATGGAATCACGCCTCGTTCGTCCTAATACCATGGGTGATGTAGCTCTAACTTGATTAGGGTCGGGTTTAATTACTGACCCTCCTCCCTGAGTAGCTTTTATCTAAAAGCAATTAAAAGTACATTTGTTACTTTAAAAGAAAAAGAGAAAGTTATCTGGCAATCTTCGTATTTGGGTATCCTTTTTATTCATTCCCCTGTCCCCTACCTTCACTTTCTCCAGCCTCACCTCCACACTGTGGGGAGAGTTACTTGTAAATTGCACCAGTGACCTCAAGGCCCCACCTGTGTGACCTTTCCAAGGTTCCTCTTTGTCTCCTAAATCCAACCTGGGACTGGGGAGATGGCTCGGCAGTTAAAGGCATTTGCTTGCAACGTCTGATGGCCTGGGTTCAACTCCCCAGTACACACGTAAAGCCAGATGCAGACAGTGGTGCATGTGTCTACAGTTAATTTGTAGTGGCAAGAAGCACTGGCATACCCATTCTACCTCTCTCTACTTACAAACAAATGAAAGCATTATTTTCTTCTATTCGAGGTAGGGTCTCACTCTAGCCCAGGGTGACCTAGAACTCACTCTATCATCCCAGGCTGGCCTCAAACTCACAGCAATCCTCCTACTTCTAACCCCATGTGCTGGGATTAAAGGTGTGAGCCACCAGCCTATTATTTAAAAACAAAACAAAACAAAACAAATTATAATAGAGTCCAGCAACATGTAGAACAGTAAAGAACTAGGTGTAGTTGCACATATCTGAAATTTCAACTACTTGGGAAGCTAAGGCAAGAGGATCATAAATGATGTTAGCCTGAGCAAATTGGTGACACTTTTTTTTTTCTTAAATAAAATAAAAAGGGACTGTAAATATGTACCTCAGCAGTAGAACACTTCCCTAACATGCCCCAGGTCTTGGGGTCAATCTCCAACACGACAAATAATAAAACACCACAAATACCTGTAAGAAAACATTTTCCCTACTTTTTGTAATGGAAACCTGCCGCCACCATGCACTGGTGTCCATGCAGAGATCGCATTGCCCAGTCTCATGCAGTGAAGCTGGGCCAAGCGGATGTGAGAGGCTCAAGTTCAACTTCCCGGTAATCTCTAAAGACAGGGCTGCTTGGTTTGGCCATTCTTTCCCCACTGTCCAGCTGGCTGAGAATGGGGAGAGCAGGTGGGACCTTAGACACATGTGAGGTGTGACAGAAGATCCTGTCAGCCCTGTCCTGTGCGAAGGAAATCAATGTCCAACTTTCTCAAGCCGCGCGACTCGGGTTTTGTTATATATTAGTCTAGCAATGTCATAATAAGTAAAATAAATACATAATAATATAATATAAATAAATAAAATAATTAATAAAAATCTGTGATGGCTAAAAAAGTAATTCTTAAACAGATTTAGGTAGACTTCTTTTATAGTGATTCCTTAATCTCTAATTCAAGTATTTCCAAAAATACTACTGTGGGCTTAAAATGGGAGTAAACACAGAATAGAATTTTATGCTAATAAATAATTTAAAATGTACAAACAATGCATTATAATTTGTTATAAACATAAATTATGTTGGGCTGGAGAGTGGTTAAGGCTCTTGCATGTGAAGCCTAAGGACCCAGATCCGATTCCCCAGTACCCACGTAAGCCAGATGCACAAGGTGGTTCGTGCATTTGCAGCTTGTTTGCAGTGGCTAGAGGCCCTGGCATACCCATCTCTTTCTCTACCCCCCCCCCACCTCTTTCTCTTAATAAGTATTTTTAAAAATCATATTGTTCATGCCTATGATCCCAACACGGGTGGCTGAGGTAGGAGGACCATGAGTTTGAGGCCAGCCTTGGCTACAGAATGAGTCAGTCTGGGCTACTCTAAGACCTCGTTTCAAAAAAAAAAAAATTTAAAAAAGAAAGAAAGATAACAACAAAAAATATTGTAGTGGTTAAAGTCACTTGATTATAAGCCTGCCAGACTGTGTTCAATTCCCGGCAACCACATAAAGCCATATGCAAAGTGGCCCAGGCAATTGTGATCACAACAGGCCCACGGCAATCAGAGGCAGAGCCCATAGGATCTAGGAGCTTGTGGGCCAGGCAGCCTAGTGCACAAACCCCAGAAGAAAGAAATAGCAACAAAGGAGACACTGTCTGTCTCAAGCAAGGTGGCAGGGAAGGACAAACACTCAGAGCTTGTCCTCAGACACACACACACACACACACACACACAATTAGTATAATACAAAATTATATTAAAACAATAGCATACATGATGGGATAATAAGTGTACCAATGTTATTGTAAAACCTGTGAGAGACAAAGTATACTGTGTAGTTGAGAAGATTAATTTATAAAGAGCCAGGCATGGTGGCGCACGCCTTTTAATCCCGCACTTGGGAGGCAGAGGTAGGAGGATTGCTATGAATTTGAGGCCAGCCTGAAACTACACAGTGAACTCCAGGTCAGCCTGGGCCAGAGCAAGACCCTACCTTGAAAAACAAACCAAAAAACAAACAAACAAACAAACAAAAGACTAACTTATAAAGCCTTAATGAAGGATACCTCAAAGAACATGACGGGACCTGGAGTTTTACAGAGGCAGGTAAACTGGGAGTGACCTGGTGTTTCAGGGAAGGTCAGGAAGGATGGAGGTGAGTCTCTTCTCACAGGGAGAAGTAAGGTAGTCAGTCCTCTGAGGTTTCCCAGATCCCAAAAGGGTGAAGGGGAAACTTCTGGAAAATTAAAGACTATGAGAGGTATTTCCCAGAAGCAGGGTCCAGGGCAACTGTAACACTGTCAGGTTGAATTTAGGAGACAATAAGGAACCTTGGAAAGGTTTTAACAAGTGGGGCCACGAGATCACTGGCGCATTTTATAAGTAACTCTACCCACAGCGCGGAAGTGAGACTGGAGAGAGCGAAGGTGGGGGACAGGGGAATGAATAAAAAGGATTCTTGAACAAAGAAGATTGCCAGATAAGTAATTTTTTTCAGTTTGGAAAGCTGGGACTGATGTCATTAATTTAAATAGAGATGTCTTGAGTGAAGTTGACCTGAATGTCAAGAGAAAGATCTGGGAAAGCATTAGATTTATGGACTAATTAGAATATGGAAGATGAGGGGACAAAAAAGCCAAGGACAGAGTCCAAGGGATCACCTCCCACCCCCAGGGAATAGAGAAGAAAAGGACTCGGCGAGGGGGGCGGGAACCACAGAAGACAGGATCCAGGAAGATAAGGCTGGCTTGGCAGCCGAAGCAGAGACAGGCTGTAGGCAGTCGGAAGTAGCATGCATGTCATGGAGGTTAGGGATAAAAGCCACAGCCTGACCTACAGGTGAGACCGAGGGGGGCCACTGGAGACAAGGGAGCCCCTTCTGTGAGGAGAGGTCTGGATCAGATGGGCAAGATTGAGTGGGAACCTGAAAGCGAGAAAAACCAAGGCAGGGACCACAGGAGGCAGCAAAGGAAGACAGAGAACCAAAACCCACGTTTCCAGGATGGGAAAGGAGTTGGGTGTTAGAAGTAGAAAAAGAGTGAGAAAGGGTATAGTGGTGTTTTTCTTACTTTAAGCACAAATTCAAACCATAGAGTACTGTGAACACCCTTCCACTGGGAATTCTAACTCAAATAGCAGCACGTTTAATCCTTACGCCTTTATGAAGGCGTAAATCTTTATGAAGATGGAGGAATTCTGATTCCTGTGAGAGTCCTCCAACAGCTTGAACGTACAGTGTTGGATTTTCCCTTCGGTTCATTTGTAAACATTAACTTTGCTAACCACCCCTTACTCATCCAATCATAAAATTTTAAAAGGTCCTTTTTTGGAAAATCTAAAAGGAAAACAGGGTGACTTACAAAATGACTCCATGTAACTCCCCCTTCCCCCCTCGCCACACTAAACCGCATGGCTGAGTGAGGAGCTCTGTGTAGGCTCCCTAATGCAAACAGTGCCTGACTTTCTCACCAGGAAAGGCTAAACATTCAAAGGACTCAAGTCAGATCCCACGGAAAGAAAGAAGGTGGGAAAAGAAATATTTATTATTCTGAGTGACAGTGTCTGGGACCTAAGCAGTTTAATTTACTTCGCATTTCCTTGGCCACAGTGTGGAGGGAAATGATGAGGAAAGGGGGGGGGGTGGCTATGGGTTTCTTCACAGGGCACTCCGAGACTGCGCCTTACCTTCAACCCCAAAGGCAGGCAGGCAAGGAGAAAGTTATCTATCATCCCCTGCTGGGGACCCAAACACTCATGTCCTGAGCTCATTCAATTGTCCTTTTCACCCTGAGCAGTAGTATGATTGGCTCAGCTTTACTGAGGGGAAACTGAGGCTCAGAAGCTTTGAGTAAGTTCACGAAGATCACATACCTGATTTGACAGACCGGAACACAAACTTGATTTGATGACCCCCTACCAAGTCCCGAGCTGCCCTCTTCAGCTTGTTTTAAGTTAAAAATTAGCTCAAATTACTATCCAAAAAAAATGTAGAAATAATTAAAAGAGATGACTATGAAGAAAATAAGCTGCTAATGTTCAAAGGTTACCTCAAGAATAATACTGGGAATAAAATCTAAAGAAGATGAAAATATAACTTAAAACCCAATGTCTTTACCATCATCATAGCTTTAAAAAAACACTCCCATGGGTTCATCTGAGCCTGATTCTTATAAGCAGCAGAGAAACAAGGGAATAGCATCACGTTATAGCCAAGAAACCGCTGAGACAAGAAACAACATAACAGAAGACTGCACCTGGAGAGTTCTATAAAAGCAAGTATACTCGAATGGCCTCCATGAAGTTTTTACTTCTCTTTAGAAGGGGTTGTTAAAAAGCCACACAAACCATTCAGCAAAAGCTGTCCTACGGTTGTCGAGACAACCTTTCATTTAAGATTAACTGTAACTGTCATTCTTACTCTTTTTCTTGTATGTGTGGTGTGTATATGTGTACACATGTCTGGTATGTGTGTACATGTTTTATTCAGCTATTTTTTTAATGCATGCGTGTGTGTATGTTTGTGTGGATGTCAGCGGTCAGTCTCAGGTATCCTTGGGAATGCCTTTTGCTGTTAATTTTTGAGGCACGGTCTCTCATTGGCTTGGAGTTCACCAATTGGGCTAGACTGGCTGGATAATTAGCCCAGTGTTCCTCTGGTCTCCCAGCACTGCACGGAGCAGACATTTTCATGTGGGCTCTGGGGATCACATTCAGCTCTTCATGTTTGCAAGGCAAATGCTTTAGTGACGAAGCCACCTCCCAGTCTTGTGATTTTTATTATTAAAGAGCATTATGTACTGATTGTCTCTATGGACAGAGTACGACCTTAGCTACATTTAGAACTTTACAAAGGGGAGACTGGGTGGGGGTGGCTTACATCAGACCTAAGATTTTTCACTCAGGGAGAGGACTTGGTATACTTACCATGTTTTAAAAAAATTCTAAAGTGGGGGCTGGAGAGATGGCTTAGCGGTTAAGAGCTTGCCTAGGAAGCCTAAGGGCCCCGGTTCAAGGCTCCATTCCCCAGGACCCATGTTAGCCAGATGCACAAGGGGGCGCACGCGTCTGGAGTTCGTTTGCAGTGGCCTGGAGGCCCTGGCGTGCCCATTCTCTCTCTCTCTCTCTCTCTGTCTCTTTCTCTCTCTCTGTCCGCTGCTTTCAGATAAATAAATAAAAATAAACAAAAAAAATTTTAAAAATTCTAAAGACGTACCACTGGTACCCATACACATTCTTGGTTACCTAGGAAATGAAAAGACAGTGTGGGGGCTGGAGCTACTGCTCAGTGGATAAGCACTTCCTGTGAAAGCCTGAGGACCTGAGTTCAGATCCCCATAAACCTTGTACAGCCGAACTTGGTAGCTCAGGTTTGTAATCCTAACTCGACTACAGTGAGGCCAGAGGACAGACACAAGAGAACATGCTGAAGACCTGGGACTAGCTAGTGTGGCAAATGCAATGAACAAGATATCTCAAACAAGGTGGAAGTGAGGAAGGACACCTGACCCTGTCTCCTCTCTCTCTCTCTTTCTCACACACATACACACATCAAAAGAAAATAAAAATGTGGCATTAGAGAAAGTAATTTTACCCATTTATTTTAGTCATGCAGTCACTGGTTACACTCAACCCTACCCCAAGCTGCCTTCTGGTAATTTCTACCCAATGGCAACTTGTCGCACACTGTGCTGTGAGGAGGCGGCGGTTTGTTTCCTAAATGACTCAGGTCTCTATTCACTAATGTCACAAGCATGCGCTGAAGAAAAGGCAGGCCTGAGTTGCACAAAGGTAGCCCGCGAGGCAGTAAGACCACAGTTATGAATTACAGTGCTGTCATTAACCTCACAGAGCTTCCTGCTCGCATCAAATCTGCCTTAATGGGTTTTCATTCTGTTGTTGTTGAAAACCAAGAGAGCCGGCTGGAGCCACTATAGACAACATCCAGGGAATTTCTCTCTCTCACACACAAGCTCTCTTTTAATGCCCCAGCAGTTACATCCAGTTTTTGAGGAAATACTGACAAGGAACAGGTTGAGGGTATTTTCCACTGGTTTAAAAATAAAGCATCCTACCCAAAAAAAAAAAAAAAAAAAGACTACATCTCAGAACACAGGGAACAGGAAGCAGCAGCTGGATTTATCAGCCTCCACTTCCTCTGAGAGCCACAGTAAGGAACTCCCCACTGAGACACAGGCAGTGCCGAGGTTAGGTTCGGCTGTGGACCCACCCAGTCCACCACTGGCCGCCAGCCATTCCCAACAGCTGATGGCTGACCACTTCAAACTGGAAACGCCGTCCACTTTATCTCAGAGTTTGCAATGCCCAAGCCCTCTACTTTGAGAAAAATCAATGAATGGGATTGGTGTCTTGACACACCTATGTAACTGGTCCTAGAAAAGCCAGGACCTCGTTGCTTTCTTACAAAGAATCTCCCTTCGGGGATTACTGTGCAGGCGTCAGGAGCCTGGGACATGAGACGGTGACGGTGAGGTACCCGGAGGGACTGGACCAGATCCTGAGCTTCTGTGAGAAAGACACAAGGGCGCTGGGTGAATTTCGGTCTTCCCTCAGCTGAAGTTTTCAGTCCAGCTCTGCCTCCATTCTGTCCTCTATGAAGTGGAATGAGGTCACCTACTACACAGAGGGCTAATAAAAAGCGAATGACATGAGGACTGTGAAATACTTGGTGCATACAATAATAACGGGCTAGCTAGCTTAGCTGGAGAGATGGCTCAGTGGGTAAAGTGCTTGCCTGGCAAGCGTGAGGACCTGAGTTTGATCCGCAGCACCCATGTAAAAATGCCAGGCGTGGCAGCGTGTAACCATAATCCCGGCACTGGGGAGGTGGAGACAGGAGGATCCCGAGGGCTTGCTGGCCAGCCAGTCCAGCCTAACTGGAGAGTTCCAGGTCAATGAGAGATTCTGTTTCAAAAAGAGGTGGACGGTATTCCTGAGGATGACCTCTGAGATGGCCTCTGACCTCCATATGCGCCCCCCCCCCCACATGCACACACGTGCACACGCACACACATGGAAAAAAAAAAAAAGAAATATCAGGGCTGGAGGGACAGCTTAGCAGTTAAGGTGTCTGCCTGCAAAGCCAAAGGATCTCAGTTCAATTCCCCAGGACCCACAGTAGCCAGATGCACAAGGTGGTGCATGCGTCGAGTTCGTTTGCAGTGGCTGGAGGCCCTGGCACACCCATTCTCTCTCTCTCTCTCTCAAATAAATAAATAAATAATATTTTATAAAAAGAAATATTAGGGCTGGAGAGATGGCTTAGTGGTTAAGCGCTTGCCTGTGAAGCCTAAGGACCCCGGTTCAAGGCTCGATTCCCCAGGACCCACGTTAGCCAGATGCACAAGGGGGCGCACGCATCTGGAGTTTGTTTACAGTGGCTGGAGGCCCTGGCACGCCCATTCTCTCTCTCTCTATCTGCCTCTTTCTCTGTCCGTCGCTCTCAAATAAATAAAAATGAACAAAGAAAATTTAAAAAAGGAACACCAGACTAGAGCAACAGCAATATGCACACTTAATATGAGGGGCTTTCTAATCCCAAAGCTTTCATAAATATATCATCATTTTGTTTGCTCCTCAAGATGGTACCCATGATGGGTGCTATTAGCAGAACACCATCACCACCGTCACTGTCACCACTATTGGTCTGTAACACACTAGTATGGAGGAATATGGTAGTAAAATCGTGCCCAGACTCCTCAGCAAGCGATCAAGCCATTGCCAACCTGCCCGGCAGCCAGGGAGCAGTAAGGAAAAGGCGGGGAGTGATGATGAAAGCCACTCACATTTCAGGCCGACTACCCCGGGCAAGTCCCTTCACCTCCTGGGCAACATGATTCACCCACTTGCCACCAGGTTGGTGGCAGACGAAAATAGATTAGGCCTGGTTCCAGCTCGTGAAGAACACGCTTGGAGGCGAAGGGTGGGAGGTGGAAAGAAGTGACATACAGACAAACTAATTACACAACAGTGCTTGCTTAAAATATGAAATAGGGACAAAGTGCCGTGGGATCCCAGGACAGGAAATGACTAACTTTGTCTGGGGACTCATGGAAGAATTTCTTTAATTTATAAACTGGGAAAAGAAGGGGAATCAGACTTCAAATTCATCTACATGTGTTTTGGCTAAACTTTGAGGAAACCAGGCCTAAAGAGATTATCAACAATCTCAAAACATGGCACAATTTCTCCTATTCCTCTCCTTGTAGCCAAGAATGTATCATAGAAAACAACTTACCCAGGTGTGGTGGCGCATGTCCTTTAACCCCAGCACTCGGGAAGGCAGAGGTAGGAGGACCGCTGTGAGTAGGTTCGAGGCCAGCCTAAGACTACATAGTGAATTCCAGGTCAACCTGGGCCAGAGCGAGACCCTACCTTGAAAAACCCAAAAGGAAACAACATAGATATTGTGCTAGAAAACTGGATGTTACCAAACTCGAAAAAAAAAATTGAGCATTTTTATTTCCCCAGAATATTTCTAAAATATGCTTCGCACTTGTAAGTCTACAGAGTTCTGTGGGAGCTAAGTCTCCCTCTAACGCTACGTTCAGTAATTACAGGAGCAGACGGGATGGGTTCAAATTCTGACTTGACTGCTTACTAGCTGCATGAACTTGGGTGCTTGGAAGCTTCTGTCCCTCAGTTTCCTCACTTATAAAGTAGTGATGGTGTCAGTGGTGATAATAGTAATTATTAATGGCCACCTGCCTCCTAGGGTAGATGTGAGAACTTAAATGACCTAATACACAGAAGTACATAGAACATTTCCTGACACAAAATTAAGGTAAACTGAGCTGGAGCATAAGCTGATTTCTACTGTGAACTGTGAAAGTGTCATAACAATAATTATTTTTGTTTGCTATTTAACAAATACTGTCTTAAGGCTGAAAGTTTTAATTTAGTTTAAATCCACAAATTTCATTTTTCAGATTATATATATGTGTGTGTATGTGTGTGTCTCAATTAATTTAACAATGAAATATAGGCTAACTTCCCCAGAAGTAGCCTAAAAGGGGGGGGGTGGAGAGAAAGCTTAGCAGTTAAAGGTGCTTGCTTGCAAAGCCTGTCAGCCTGGGTTTGAGTCCCTGGCATTCATATAAAGCCAGATGTAAAGTGGCACATGTATAGCATATATCCCCATCCCACATACATATACACACATGCACAAATATACATATACATATATATGTATGTGTGTATATGTATACATGCGTATGTGTGTGTGTATATGTGTGTATATAAATAACAAAAAGGTTGTTAGGGGGCCAGAGAGATGACTCAGTGGTTAAGGTGCTTGGCTGTAATGCCTAATGACCCAGGTTCATTGCCCCAGGACCCTTGTACAGATGCACAAAGTGGTGCATGCATCTGGAGTTCCATCTGCAGCAGCTAGAGTCCCTGGCACATCCACTTTCTCTCCTTGCAAATAAAAACATAAATGTACTAGGAAAAAAAAAAAAGGTTGTTAGGGGTTGGAGACGGGAGCTCGGTGGTTCAAGGCGCTTGCTTGCAAAGCCTTCTGGTCCAGGGCTTATTCCCCAGTCACTCATATAAAGCCAAACAAGCATTTGCAGCAGCAAGAGACCCCAGTGTGTACATGCATCTACATACTCTCACACACGTGCAGAGAAATACACACACAAAAAAATCTTCCAAAGAGGTTTAAACAGAATTTTGGATAAAGCATTCAGTATAACACTAAAGATGCAAATCTGGCCACTTATCAAAATATAGGTAATTAAAGCACAGTTATTTCCATGATTTTTGAAAATATTATTTATTTATTTATTTGAGAGAGAGAGAGGAAGAGAGAGAGAGAGAAAGAGGGAATGGGCAAATGAACTCCAGACACATGTGCCTCTTTGTACATCTGGCTTATGTGAGACCTGGAAAATTGAACTGGGGGTCCTTTGGCTTTGCAGGCAAGCGCCTTAACCACTAAGCTCTCTCTCCAGCCCTCTTTCCATGTGTTTTTTGTTTGTTTGTTTGTTTGTTTGTTTGTTTTTCGAGGTAGGGTTTCACTCTAGCTCAGGCTGACCTAGAATTCACTATGTAATCTCAGGCTGGCCTCGAACTCAGGGCAATCCTCCTACCTCTGCCTCCCAAATGCTGGGATTAAAGGCGTGTGCCACCACACCCGGTTTCTTTTCATGATTTTTATCCCTCATTGCTCTCACACAGAATTTAGGCCATTATTTTGGCTGTTAACCAATATTTTACCATTATTATATAGGAACTGTCAAATGAAACAGGTTGTATCCTGATAAAATTAAACTTCTACAAATCAAAATGGATGTTTTAATCGGCAATATTAACAGCACTTAGCAAACCCAAAGTTTCTGTATTTAATGTTGAATATACGAAACATCATTCACCTGCTGGCTTTATACCAACATCAATACTTCCTGACTCTAGGGGCCTGTGGTTTTCATCGTAGTCGATAATGCTGGGGTTCACGTCTCAGAATTCACCACTAAAACCTGCTGCTATGAGAGTGCTTACTATGAGCTGGGAAGATGGCTCAGTGGTTGACGGTGCTTGTTTGCAAAGCCTAACTGATGGGCTTCGATGCCCCAGTACCCATGCAGAGCCAGATGCACAGGGTGACAGATCTGCCTAGAGCTCGTTTGCAATGGCAGGATGCCCCGGCATGCCCAGATTCTCTCTCTCTGCTTACAAATACATCTTAAAAATATTTTTAAAGTACTGGCCTGGAGGAGATGGCTCAGCAGGTAAGGCACTTGCCTACAAAGCCTAACAACCCGGTGTTTTTTTTTTTTTTAATATTTGTTTATTTATTTATTTGCAAGCAGAGAGAGATAGAGGACAGACAGAAAGAATGGGCATGTCAGGCCACCAGCGTCTGCAAACAAACTCCAGGAGCATGTGCCACTTTGTATATCTGGCCTTACATGGCTACTGGGGAACTGAACCAGGGTCATTAGGTTTTGCAGGCAGACAACTGCCTCAACTGCTGAGCCATCTCTCCAGCCCCACGACCCAGGTTCGATTCCCCAGGACCCACGTAAAGCCAGATGTACAAAGTGATGCATGCATCTGGAGTTCATTTGCAGTGGCAAGATGCCCTGGTGTGCCCATTTTCTCTCTTTCTGCTTACAGATAAATAAATTAAATTAAAAAAAAAGAAAGTGTTTTCTACAACCCCAAAAGAATAAGAAGGAAGAGAGATATAAGGGAGGCATATTTATCATACTCTCATTGTATCTTGGAAAGAATTTTTTTTTTTTACAATACAAACCAGTTTTCTTTGTCATTCTTCTCAATGTTTTATAAATACACCCATAGGAAATAAAAAAAAATAATCCATGCTATGGTTTATGGAGACTTATCAAGTATGTGCCAAGCGTGCTAGGGGACGGGCTCTGAAAGACCATTTCATTTAATTGCTACCCCAGGCTGGTCTATGTGAGCAAAGATGACTTTGAACCTCTGAGTCTCCTGGCTCTACCCTTGGAGTGCTGGGATCACAAATACATGCCAAGTTTATGTGGATCTGGGAAAAAAAAACCCAGCGATTTGTGCTTGCTAGACAAGCATTCTATCAATGAGCTATATCCCCAGTCCCTAGAAATGTTAAGTCATATCTTCATAAAGCCGAAGGGATAGTTCAAGAAGCAAAATTAAATATGTATGTTTATGAGAGACAGATATTTTTCTTTTTCTATTTTTAAAAATATTTTTCACACATATGTGTGTGTGTATACCAAGGTCTCTTGCCACTGCAAATGAAGGTCTGTCTGGCTTTATGTGGGTGGCTGGGGAACTGAACCTAGGCCAGCAGGCTTTGCAAGTAAGCCCCTTTAACCTGCGAGCCATCTCCCTAAATTCATTTCTTTTTGGTTTTGCAGTGTTGAGAATGAAGCCCGGGGGCTTGCTTGCACATGCTAGGAAAACACCCTCCCCTAAGCTGAGCTCCCCTCCCAGCCCCACTGTTTTAAACTGAGAAGAGTGAATGAGACCAGAACTCACACTGGCTCGAGAATGGCCACAATCTACTGTAAATAAATCTACCAAAATGACGTGGCTGCCCCAGGAAAGCTTAATAATGCTCAAAACCAACAAACAAAAAAATAAGCCTTATGTTCAGAAAACAATTCTCCTTCCAAACAACTCCCCTATACTCTTGTTGTTGTTGTGTTTCCCCTTAAAAAAAAAAAAAAGTCTTTCATTTTGTTTTATTTTTGAGGCAGGGTCTCACTCTAGCCTAGGCTGACCTAGAACTGACTCTAGTCCAGACTGGCCTTGAACTCATGGTCATCTTCCTACCTCAGCCTCCTGAATGCTGGGATTAAAGCATGAACCACAACATTATCTATCTATCTATCTATCTATCTATCTATCTATCTATCTATCTATCTATCTAATCTTTCTCTTTCTTTCAGAAAAATAAACTTCAATTGTTTTGCAGGGTATCTAAATGATCACTTTAGAGAAAAATAAGGGAGAAAGAAAGCTTTTTTTTTTTTTTTTTTTTTTTTGGTTTTTCGAGGTAGGGTCTCACTCTAGCCCAGGCTGACCTGGAATTCACTATGGAGTCTCAGGGTGGCCTTGAACTCACAGCGATCCTCCTACCTCTGCCTCCCGAGTGCTGGGATTAAAGGCGTGCGCCACCACGCCCGGCTCATTTTTTTTTTTTAAAATGGACGACAGTATTAAGATTAGCTCACTCAGGACTAGAGAGATGGCTTAGCAGTTAAGGCATATGCCTGCGAAGCCTAAGGACTCAGGTTCGATTCTCCAGGACCCATGTAAGGCAGATGCACAAGGGGCACAATGCATCTGGAGTTCGTTTGCAGTGGCTATAGGCTGTGGCGTGCCCATTCTCTCTGTCTCTCTTCTTTCTCTCTTTCTCTGCTCGCAAATAAATAAATAAAAATAAATTATTTAATAAAAGACTAGCTCACTTAATTTTACAAATCAGGACTTATAAGCAACAGGATAAACTAAAGTTATAAGCCAGGTGCAGTAGTACATGCCTATAATCCCAATATTTATGAAGCTGAGGCAGGGGGATTATGATTTTGATTATGATTCAGTTCATACTTAAAATCCAGACTCAAGGGCCGAAGAGATGCTCAGTGGCTAAGGCACTTGACTTCAAAGCCTAACAACCCGGGTTCAATTTCCTAGTACCCATATAAAGCCAGGTGCACAAAGTGGCACATGTATCTGGAATTCGTTGGCCATGACTGGAGGCCCTGGTGTGCCCATTCCCCCCACCTCTTGCAAATAATTTTTTTTTTTTAAATTCAGACTCAAATGTGTCCTTCCAAAAGGGCCATTTGCCCTCCATCCCATTGCAAGGCTGACTTAGCTGGGCCTCTCTACTTTATCCACAGCTCATTAGTATAATCAACTGAGGTATAACTATTGTTTACCCGACAGACTGTATGTTATTTCTGAGGAGAGACCGCGTCTCCCTGATCTTTACATATAGGTCATCCAACAGTTCCAGTTGCCTTGTCTACAGAAGAGAACAACAAATTGTTGCTGAACCATATTATCAAGCATTCATGTGGTATTTTCCTTTTGGGGGGGGGTGCACTGGCTGTATAATCTAACGACTTTCCAGTATAGTCATCTGCAAAACATTTGCAATTAAGGAATAGGGCAATCACGGGCTGGAGAGATGGCTTAGCGGCTAGGGACTAGGGAATCCTATCTGACGAGGAATAATACAAACATGTGCAGTAGCCAAGAGATTACCATGTTTACGGCGCTCTCAGGTCACCGAGATCTGCTGACACAGAGCTGGTTTCTGTGACTCATCTTGTCGCAATGTATGGTGTGTCCCCCTCCCCCCACCCCTCCTGTACATTACAGGTATTATGAATCCTGTTGTGATTATTTTTAGTGATTCAACAGTTCATAAGAAAAAGTGATCTCAGCAGCGTAGAGACTGCAAAAGACTTTTAAAACACTTGAAGGGAGGGAAAAGCGGGGAAAAAAAGTTTAGAAAAAAATGTCACGAGGTGGTGTAAGTTAAGAGCGAGGTTACATCAGGCCAGGGGAGGAAGGCAGAGGACATGTATGTTTTTTTGGCCTGAAAGTGTTTAGCTTTCAAAGTGCCAAAGCAACATTTCGTGTGGTTCTTGTCTGTTCTTCGGTATTTATTTTTCTTGTTCATGCATATCCCTTGTGATTAGGAACCAAACATGGCAGGCAGCTGGCGCCCAGGCGCAAAGGCTGAATGGAAGGCAGGAAGCCCAGCACCTGGGAGATGGAAAGGGGAAGGTTCCTCTGGGACCTTTTGCACAAGTCACAATAAACTCCTTCCACGAATAAATGCTGACAGGCTGGGTTTGGAGGGGTTTGGGGTCAGCTGCTGGGTGTTGACTTGTAATGACCTGGAGCTGGTCTTCCCCCGGTCCTGCACCAAGAGGCCGCTGACACGCGGGGAGGCACCGAGCACGAGAGCCACACTCACCCAGCAGCTGGGGAGCCCTTGCCAGCCAGCCAGGCTGAGCCCAGATGACTCAGCAAGCTGGTGCGGTGACCCTTAGCTGGTGGAGTCCTGATTCTCGTTCTTACCCAGTGCCCATGCCAAACGCATGCCCATCTGAAAATAGTATGGAGTCGTTGCTAACGCCGCCTGGCAGGACACACAGGCAAGAAGGGCAGCCTGGCGCCCTGGGTGACAACCTGCTCCCAAAAGTTTGGCTTAGAACAGTGACAGAAATGCCAGTCATTGTCCTGTGAAACTGATCCTGCCACAGGGCTCCCAAGCAGACCGAGCAGGCAGGGCGGGGCGGGTCCGTGGGGTTCCGCGGGCTAAGTTCAAGGTAACTTCCAAAGCTGAGCCATCAGAAAGAAACTCCCCTCTGGGCTGACAGCACTCTGACTTTCTCATCGTCAACAGCTGCAATGCACCTGCCTCTATGGGGGGACTACTGCTGGGCCGTCCAGTCTCCTTGTATTTAGGGTAAAACTTGCCTTTCGGTCATGTTCCTCACTAGAAGTCAGCAGGCAAACCTGTCTAGCACTCTGTGAACAGGAATTGTTCTCGTTTTTGTTTTTTTTAATATATATAGCTAACTAAAGATTAACTTTTTTTGGTTCATTTTTATTTATTTATTTGAGAGTGACAGACAAAGAGGCAGATAGAGAGAGAGAGAGAATGGGCGCGCCAGGGCCTCCAGCCACTGCAAACGAATTCCAGACACATGCGCTCCCTTGTGCATCTGGCTAACATGGGTCCTGGAGAACTGAGCCTTGAACCGGGGTCCTTAGGCTTCACAGGCAAGCACTTAACTACTAAGCCATCTCTCCAGCCCAAGATTAACTTTTTAACGGTGTTTTTGTTTTGTTTTTAAGATCCAGAGGTAAAATGTGGTAGCAAAAAAAAAAAAAAAAAAAAAAAACCAAGCCGGGCGTGGTGGCGCACACCTTTAATCCCAGCACTTGGGAGGCAGAGGTAGGAGGATTGCTGTGAGTTCGAGGCCACCCTGAGAATACAGAGTGAATTCCAGGTCAGCCTGGGCTAGAGTGAGACCCTACCTTGAAAAACCAAAAAACAAACAAACAAACAAACAAAAAAACCAACCAAACAAACAAACAAAAAGAAAGAAAGAAAACAGCAAGGAAGGGGCTGGAGAGATGGCTTAAAGGTTAAGATGCTTGTCTGCAAAGCCAAAGGACCCAGGCTTGATTCCCTAGGACCCATGTAAACCAGATGCAAAAGGTGGTTCATGCGTCTGGAGTTCGTTTGCAGTGGCTGGAGGCCCTGGTGCGCCCATTCATATTCTCTCTCTCTCTCTCTCAAATAAATAAATGAAACATTAGAAAGCATCTCGGAAGGAGGCAGCTGAGACACAGGGAGTGCCTCCAGCCCTAGCTGAACCTATGAGGAGGGTAACTGGGGGTTCAGTCTTAGCAGGAGAGAGACCTGAACTTCCCTCCCCTCTGAAGGTACCTGGAGCAGGGCCAACACGTCTTGACCTTGGAGGGCCTCGAGCAGGTGCGGAAGTGAGGGTCTAACTCGGCTTATGCTATTGCAGCTGGAGGGAATCCCTGACAGAAGCCACCTGGCCTCTCCCTCCAGCCCACTCCACTCCTTCACTAATTCCTCCGTCTTCCAATTCCTTCTCTTCCATCTGCCTCCTGTGGGTGACAGGTGGCTCTTCCCTGCTGGTGACCACTTCCTGCCGTCCTGCTGTCCAGGGAAAGGATGGGAAAGTCTATGTAATTCAGGGATGAAATCTCAGGAGGCTTCATGCTTGGCCTCAGACCCAAAGCCACATTCTCCAAAAAGCATTATTAGTTCTAAGGATGCATTTTGCCTGAGAACATATCAGCCTGACTTCCTTAATTTTTTTTGTTTAATTTTTTTGTTCATTTTAATTTATTTATTTGAGAGCAACAGAGAGAGGGAGAGAGAGAGAGAGAATGGGCGCACCAGGGCCTCCAGCCACTGCAAACAAACTCCAGACGTGTGCACTCACTTGTGCATCTGGCTAACGTGGGTCCTGGGGAATCAAGCCTCGAACCGGGGTCCTTAGGCTTCACAGGCAAGCGCTTAACCACTAAGCCATCTCTCCAGCCCTTTTTTGTTTAATTTTTAAGACAGGGTCTCACTTAGTCCAGGCTGACTCACTCTGTAGCCCAGGCTGCCTTCAAACTCATGGTAAGTCTTCCTACTTTACCCTCTCCAGTACTAGGACTATAGGCGTCCCTATTATCTTTCAAAGTGGTTTTGAAAGTGGGATTGAAAGAGAAGTTACTAAGAGGTCCCACAAGCCTCAAGAATGGTCAGGACTCCTTGTGTCATATATGTTTACGTCTTTCAGTGAATACTTATTAAAGCTATATATGTAAAAATATGGTGGAAAGAAAACTGAAAAAATGTTGCTTGGTCTTATTTGCTTGTGAGTCTATATTTGACCAAATTGTATCTCACACCAATTTTGGGAAGAGAGTCCAAATGTATCAAGAAATTTGAATGAACTCTTAGAAAGTTACAATGAATCAAAAATACATTCGAATTAGAAACAATGACAAATGAAGTTGGTTTTCCACCATGCAAAGCTCTGACCTTACAGAAAATATCTCCCAGACATTTTATATGCCAAGTGACAGGCAAGGATGTGAGGCAGAGTACGCTCCATTTCATGTGTCTGACATGACAGAAACCTGAAAGGCAGTGGGACACTCTTCACAAGTTCTTCCTCATGTCTTTTACAACAGGATATTTTAAACTACCATTCGCTTAACAATGAGTCATTCAAAATGCTCAAGGGCTAGAGAGATTTCTCAGGGGTTTAGGCACTTGCCTGCAAAATCTGATGACCAGCATTTGATTCCGTAGTGCCCTCATAAAGCTAAAAGCACAAGGTGGTACATGCACCTGGAGTTCACTTGCAGTGGTTAGAGGCCCTGGAGTGCCCATTCTCTCTCTCCCACTCTCTTTACGCTTCCTCTGTCTCTGTCTCTCTCTCTCTGCTTGTAAATAAATTAAAAATATGTAAAATAAAAAAAATAAAATGAGCCACGCGTGGTGGCGCACGCCTTTAATCCCAGCACTTGGGAGACAGAGGTAGGAGGATCGGCGTGAGTTCGAGGCCACCGAGACTCCATAGTGAATTCCAGGTCAGCCTGGGCTAGAGTGAAACCCTACCTTGGAAGACCAAAAAAGAAAAATCTTAAAAAATAAATAAGTAAAATGCTCAGAATGAAGAACTGCCATGTTTAAAAAAAAAAATGCAGCTAGCCATCTGCCAGCAAATACAAAAAGCAAGCTGTGGGTAGACCCGCAGCAGCGAGGCTCCCTGACGGCTTATACAGTGCCTTTGACCTTGATCCATCCTCACAACTGCACAACTACCGTGGGAAATCAGCGTGAAGGCAGAAAACAGGGTTCAAGCAGCTCAACTCCTTGTCGGATATCACTCAGCTAAATAAAAGGGAAACTAATGGAGAGAGGGAGGGGGTAGATCTGTGAGGGGGGAAGTGGGGGAGGGGAGGGAACTATCATGGTTTACTGTCTGTAAGCATGGAAGCTGTCAATAAAAAGGAAAAAAAATAAGAGCGGAAGTGGCGCCAAGACACACGCCCAGAGCTTCTGACGATAAACGTGCGCTTTCCATAGTCATGATTCTGCATCGGGGACGCTGACATGTCGCAGATGGCTGTGCAGTGTGGCCATGACTGGTCCCCTGCCCTGAGCCAGCAGCAGAGGCAGGCGGAGACCAGGCCTCCCAGAGCTCAGATCCCTCAGGAATTACACAAAGTCACTGGAAGAAAGAAAAGTGGGGGCTGGAGAGACGGCTCAGCGGTTAAGCATGCTTGATTGCAAAGCCTGACAGCCTGGGCTTGATTCTCCAGCACCCACGTAAAGCCAGATGCACAAGGTGGCGCATGTACCTGGAGTGAGTTCACAGTGGTCAAAGGCCCATCCCCCCTCTCTCTTTCTCTCTCTGTATGCAAATAAATAAAAATATTTAAAAGAGATTAAAGTGAGTGAACTCATTTCACTTTATTCCTCCTTTTCTATCCCCTGGTCAGCCTGGAAAAGACACAGCCCGGGAACCTGACCAGTGAGTAGCTGATCTGCCTGAAACAGTTTTACACCTGTTGAACGACAGAATGACCTATGAACTCCGAAAAGCATGCGAAGTGTGTGAGTGCACACGCGTATGAAAGCCAGAGGTCAACAGAAGTTGTCTTCCTCAATCACTCTCCACCTTATTTTCTGAGATGGGGGTCTCTCCCTGAACCCATAGCTCGCCAGTTTGTCCTAGCTTTCACAGAGGTGCTGGGCATCTGAACCTAGGGCCTTTACACAAACACATTACCCACTGAGCCATCCCCCCCCAGCCCCACAGCCTTCTCAAATTCCCCTGTGGTCACATGGTCACCTATGGTCACCATGAAAACTATAGCTAAGCCTGGGGATTCGCAAAGGAGCCAAGCTTAGTGGAAAGCCTTTGGCTTTGATGGCAGTGCTGGGGCCCAGGAAGGGAGAGCTTCCAGAATCCTCACAGGACTATTTCTACTACAAGCCTTTCATCCTGTTCTACCCACGTGAGTTCCTTCAGCCTCACTTTCTCTGGAGCTGTAGCAGAAGGAAGGGCAGTCAAAGGGTCTCAGGTCAAGATGTGTAGTTAGTGATGATTACAAATTATTAAGGACGAAACCAAATAGTATAAGAAGCCTCTCATGCTATTAAGTAAAATTTAATGGATACTATATTCTGGAGTTATTAAGAGAACCTTAAAAGCATACTTATGTTTAGAAGAAATCAATTCCATCAGAGCTGTCAGATTTTACGACTCAATTTATGATTAAGTCAATCTCGCCGGGCGTGGTGGCACACGCCTTTATTCACAGCACTTGGGAGGCAGAGATAGGATCACCATGAGTTCGAGGCCACCCTGAGACTACATAGTGAATTCCAGGTCAGCCTGGGCTACAGTGAGAGCCTACCTTGAAAAACCATAAAAACAAACAAACAAACAAAATAAAAAGATTAAGACACTCTCGAGTTAGTTTGAAGAGATTCCCTCACAGTCACGGTTATTAGTACACTTATGAACATCAGCAAACAGCCCCAAAAGTAGAAATAATGATGCACTTCCTGGAGGAAACTCTCCACCGTTAACCAACCCCCAGCACAGGAATTCTGAAAAGACACAAGTCCAGGGCGTGGACTTGCCTGCTTGCAGCGGAGGGAGGTAAAAACATCTGACACCCGGGCTCTGCTAATCCTGCCATTTCCCTCGGCAGTGAGAATAGTGTCACCTGAGTGGAAATTGACAATGTGGCGCTGTGAACCTCACTGACAAGGTGCTCCTAACAGATGGGTTAAAA
The DNA here is from genome assembly GCA_036346955.1 of Dipus sagitta. Taxonomy (NCBI): domain Eukaryota; kingdom Metazoa; phylum Chordata; class Mammalia; order Rodentia; family Dipodidae; genus Dipus; species Dipus sagitta. Next base: position 44,010,678 of record CM070788.1, read on the forward strand.
CACACACACAAAAAAAAATGATGAAAAAAAATGATGATGAAGACCTCCAGGCACAGTGACACATACCTGGAACCCCAGAAATTGGATTTGAGACCAGCCTGGGCAACTTAGGGAGACTCTCATCTATCTCAAAGAGGGGGAGAGAGGAAGAGAATTTAAAAGATGGCGATGTGGGCCAGGAGAAATGGCTCAGCAGTCAAGGCGCCAGTCTACAAAGCCTAATGACCTGGGATCCCTTCCCCAGGACCCGCGTAAAGTCAGACGCGCACAACGGTGCATGAGTCTGAGTTTGTCTGCAGTGTGGCTAGAGGCCACTGTGGTGTACACGTGTCGGGTGTGTGATAAGCCCTCAATATGTTTAACTTTGACAATGATGACAAATATTTAAGCACACCATAAAAATAGGAACTAGGTCAGATAGTGGTGACCACTGGGGACACTCAAAAGGCACCACAGTGCTGAGAAGTGACAGAGGAGTGCTCAGCACTGGGAATCTCTATCATATCTTCCAAGACTCAGGGTCCATTGTGGAAGAGGTGGCGGAAAGAATGTAAGAGGCAAAGGAAGGAAGACTGCTTACAATGCGCTCCTCCAGACATAAAATGGCCTGGCTATCCATGACCTCACAGTAGCTGGTACTACCTACACAAGATCTTCATAATGGGAAGAAAAGAAGGTGACATCAAAATAAAAGAGACTAGGGATGGAGAGATGGCTTAGTGGTTAAGATGCTTACCTGGGAAGCCTAAGGGCCCAGGTTCGATTCTCCAGGTCCCACAAAAGCCAGATGCACATGGTGGCACTAGCGTCTGGAGTTCGTTTGCAGTGGCTGGAGGCCCTGAAGCACCCATTTTTGCTCTCTCTCCCCCCACCAGCTCTAATAAATAAATAAATTAAGTAAATCTTTAAAAAAATTAATAAGTAATAGAGAGACTAATTCAGAGGGGGAGGGGATATGGAGAGTGGATTTGTGAGGGGGAAGTGGGGAGGGGGGAATTATCATGGTTTAAAAAGTTAAAAAGAAAAGGAATTAGTGGCTCCTTGAGGGTTTATGAAAAAGGTCAATGTCCACTTAGGCAACCACACAGAGCTCATTTGAAAAAGGTTTCTTATTTTGGGGTACAGGGGCCTCAACTGGACCATTCTCCTCAGTGACTACAGAAGCTTATCAAAGGGGCCCAATGCTCAGGTTCAATGCCAGAGCAAGAGAGCTAGGGAAATGGTTTAGGGAAGCTCTGAACACGGGTAGCAGCCAGCAGTCTACAGTCTTGAGATTTTTGTTTCTGTTCTTTATGAGGCAGGGTCTCATGTAGCTCAGGCTGACCTTGGCCTCACCACGTAGCTGAGGCTGACCTTGAACTTCTGATCCTCACATGTCCATGTCCAGAAAGCTGAGATTACGGGTGTGCACCACCATCGCCAGTTTATGCTGTGCTGCGGATCGAACTCTAGACCTCATGCTTGCTAAACGGGCGCTCTACCCACTGGGCCACATCCCCAGCCCATCGTGAGACTTTGAGCTCAGAAATCAAGTGGCCAGTCATTCAGATGCACGTTGTTGACATGCTCGGACTTCCTAGAGCACCTTTCCTGCGTGGGCCCTTCTGCTAGAGCAACTTCCACAGACTGTGATGCCTCTGAGCTCCTAGGGCAAGCACACCTTTGAGTGCCCCCCAACACTGCAGAAAGCCAAGTCTTAACTCATTTGAAACCCAGGGAAGATGAATGCAGGCTACACTTGTGCCGCCTTTCTCCAGGTCTGCCCCCGTCCCAGCATGGAGATGCTCAACTGGAAAGTCCAGAACAGGGTGGAAGGTTTACGTAAGTACGCCCATGACAGAGCAGCTCATGGCCATGCTGGCTTGACCCTGACGCTGTGTGGTGAGAAGGCCGAGTCCGAGACATTTAGAGGGAGGAAGACGCTAAAGTTCCCAATGCTGAAAAGATCATATTGTGTTCCTCCAACCAGCAATGAAACGAAACAGCAACCACAAAAATGAGCACAGAGATCACCGAAGGTCTTTTTCCCACAATGAACACTGCGGTATTTTGCTAAGCAATGAATATCAAATTCTTTTATAAATATTTTCTCGTGGTGGCCCTGCCATTCCAGGTGCCCCAAACAACATATTTATTCTATCTCTCCGCTAATGGAGATTGGCACCAAGGATTCTCTGCAGACCCACGGAGGCTGGTGTGAGACAAAGGGCTCAGGTCAGGAGGCAAGGGAAGCAGGAAGGGCCGTGGCGATGAGGGTGGGGCAGTGACCAGGGCAGCTGCGGAGCAGCACTGACGCAGTTTCTGTCAATTAGCAGCTTTTATTCCTGCCAGCTTCACTCAAGAGAATTTTGCAACAGACCTGAACCCAGTCCCCTTCTTTTAGAGGGCATAAACTCTAGCGTGCTGGTGATGGCAGGTCCAAGACCCAGCTGCCAGTGAGAGGCAGAGAAGGAACTGAAACCCAGCCCCTGGGCTGCCTCGCTCAAGTTCCTTTTACTAGGCTTATTTCTTCACACCTAACAGGGCTCAGGGAAATGGGGCTCAGACAATCTGGAACGCAGACAGTAATGCCAAAAGCCCTACTGACTCTCTGGACCAGCGCTATGTGTGGATAGCATCAGAAAAGGCCAGAGAGAATAGTCCCCCTTTCCACTGCTTTTCTATCTTTTTAAGATTTATTTATTTATTAGAGTGGGGGTGGGGAGAGTGGGCACTCCAGGGCCTCTAGCTACTGCAAATGAACTCCAGATGTATGTGCCACCATGTGCATCTGGCTGACGTGGGACCTGAAGAATAGAAGCTGGGTCCTTAGGCTTCACAGGCATGTGCCTTAACCACGAAGCCATCTCTCCAGCCCTATCATGCTTTTCTTGATGAAGCAGTATGATTCTCTCATAACTGTTTTTACTAGGCTAGGAATGTTAAGGGGCACAGTCTGTTTTCCAGTCTGGGAAGTCTTCGCTGGTGGCGCGAAAGCGTGCATACAACACGAGACCCATGCACGCTGCTCCGTGTTCCCTGCCTCCACTCACCATGGCACGAGAAGTGAACTTGCCCCTGGATACCCAGCTGTGTGGTTCCTAAGATACCGCAATGGTAAAGCAAACAGGGTGAGGGGATGCCCATACCTCCAGCGGGGCAACTGTCTTACAGATAGATGGTCTTGCAGGCCTGCCGCTGTGGTTTTGCTGGTGGGAGGCTGGGACAGACTCCAAACACGACTGTGGGGGTCAAGAGAAGTTCAAGTTCAACTCAGTGTTGTGCATGGCTTGTGGATCAACTCTGGTTTAAGTGGAAAATTCAGATCTCCTGAGCTGCAAAGGCTTTCTTTTAATATATTTTTTATATTTTATTTATTTGAGAGGGACAGAGAGAGAATGGGCACACCAGGGTCTCTAGCTGCTGCAAAAGAACTCCAGATGCATGCACCACCTTGTGCATCTGGCTTGTGTGGGACGTGGGTCCTAGGAAATTGAACCTGGGTCCTTTGGCTTCGTAGGCAAGTGCCTTCTTAACTGTTGAGCCGTTGCTCCAACCCAGTAAAGGCTCTCTTAAACACTTCCTCTGAGATAAACTCTTTATGAAGGATCCTATATTGTATCATCCACCTTAAGTGTTAAACATAGCCTAAACCTGACTTGGACAAAGGATTCTTGTTTGAACTATGCATTTCTGATACACATAAATCGCTCCGTTTCCTTTCTCTGCTGTATCTGAGACCTACACAAGATCAGGCAAATCAAACAGGTGACTTTTACTCTGTATCTCTTGCCTTTCTTGCCTTTTGTATTCTACCCAATGCACCCTACCCAAAAGAAAACTCCACAGTTCTCCCAAGGGAAAGTCAAGATTGAATAAAGCAACGTAAATGTCTCTCTCCCAGGTTCTCAGCTACAAGCCTCTTGTAGTCTGTGCCTTCTGCGTGGGGAACCATGCTAATTTCCCATGGAAAGCATTCCCTGAAATCTCTATGCCAGTAACTCTGTTCTGGCGCTTCCCTGGGTCTCCACGAGTTTCATGTGCATTTCTGCCCTTTCACACTTTTGAAACGCTCTCTTTTGCTAAACTTAGCTTCTGCAGGACAAGTTCTAACCATCACTATCCACGGTTGCTTTTCCACGGTCTAGTGCAGCACCTCCCACACCGAATAAATATGCAGCTGGAAGGGTTGAGCACACATTCCTTAACTAAATTTTGTTTTTGTTTGGTTTGTGAAACAGGGTCTCACGTAGCCCAGGTTCATATGGCCCAGGACTCCTAATCTTCCATCTCTACCTCCAAAGTGCTGGGATTACAGGCATATGCCAATAGGTACCTGGCTTTTAGCTTGATTCATATAGATATTGTGTGATGGTTTATGTATCAATTTGACAGGACCCAGAGTCACCTGCAAGGGATTATGTAGATTAGGTTACTCTCCAGGTGCATCTGTGAGGGAATTATGTTACTAGGTTAATAGAGGTGGGAAGATCCCCTCAAACTGTGGGCAGCACTATTCCATAAACTAGGGGAGCGTTCCATGGACCATATAAAAAAGAGCAAAGTAGCCAGTTGTGGTGGTGCCCGCTAGTAGGATATTGCTGAAGAGGCAGAGGCAGGAGGATCAGGAGTTCAAGGCCAGCCTGGGCTACACATTTTAAGGGCTGGAGAAGATGGCTTAGTGGTTAAGGCATTTTCCTGAAAAGCCAAAGGACCCTGGTTCGAATCCCCAGGACCCACATACCCACATAAACCAGATGCACAAGGCGGCGCATGCATCTGCAGTTCGTAGGCTGTGGCTGGAGGCCCTGGCGCGCCCATTCTCTCTCTCTCAAATAAATAAATTATAAATTGAATTAAATGATTTTTTTTTTTAAAGGAGCAAAGTGGCTGGGCAGCAGCGTTCCCCACTCCCCGCATCCTCACTAGGGCACATGTGTGACCCAGTGCTTCAAGCCTTCCTTGTCAAGATGGACTCGACTCTCTGGAACCAGAAGCCGAAGTCACCCTTTCCTCCTCTGAGTCGATTCCGGAGGGTACTTCGCTCCAGCGAGAATTAAGTCACCGATGCACATTGTAAGGCCAAAACTTCTCTCATTTTACAAAGAAATCAAGCTTCTGGGAGGTTTTGCAGAATGGCCAAGGCCATGGGTTCTGACATTTAGCAGGCAGGCTGGGGTTTTACTGGGACACACTGTCATGTCATGAGCTAAGTATACCAGTTGCACATGAAAGACAGGAAAGGAAGCCCTGAGCCTTGGATGTCGGCACATATATACTGACTAGCACCAGAAGAGCAAATACGCAAAACTTTTTGGTATGTTTAGAGAAATTGTTCTGAAAGCAGAGATGTCGTTGGGAGATGGAGTTTACATTAATTCTTTTCTCAAGGACCTTTCAGTGCTAATGCTTGGCAGAAGTGCTTGGTAGACATGACTTAGATACAAACAACATTTATCTGGCTAGAAGGTCATGAAACAAACTGTCTCTGGTCAACTGCCAGCACAGCCTCAGAAGTCTTGAAAGAGCCGGCCATGGGACAGCTGCCAAACTGGATGTAACTTGGATGTCGCTGGTCTTCCATGGGAGTTGAGGAGCCATAAGAGGCAGGAACTGGGGGCAGCTGACAGGATGGGGTTGGTTTGGGTCTTTGACCATCTGTGACTCTCTAATGTTGCACCCAACATTAGGCCCCACCCCTAGAGGTGCTGCCTCAGTTGACCTAGCATGTGGCCAGTACACAGGCATCTGAATTAGCAACTCTACAATCCTCGTAGGCAACCAGAGGTTAGGGCCTAGGTATTTTCAAAGTAGCTCGCCTGGCTGACCCAAGGGGAAGCCGCCAAGCACAACTCAAACTCCCTTTGAAACCTTGTTGTGTGCCCATCAGTATTTAAGACACTAATAAGTGGTTTAGGAACAGCAGCTCCCACATCTAAGGCAACATTTATTTTTATTTTATTTTATTTTATTTTTTTCGAGGTAGGGTCTCACTCTAGCTCAGGCTGACCTGGAATTCACTATGTAGTCTCAGGGGAGCCTTGAACTCACAGCAATCCTCCTACCTCTGCCTCCTGAGTGCTGGGATTAAAGGCATGCGCCACCACGCCCTGGCTCAAGGCAACATCTATAGAGATGGAAGCGGCAGGTTCCTTTACCTTTTTCCAGCCTCTTCTATGTAAAGATTTACAATGGAAGAAAATCCACTGCCTTAAAAGGCACTTAGGATTTGTATATTTAGAGCAGGTGAATATTATGGTATGTGAATTCAAGCTCAGGAAAACTTTTTTAAAGATAACTGGAGGGGCTGGAGAGATGGCTCAGCAGTTAAGGTGCTTGCCTGCCAAGCCTCACAGCCTGGGTTTGATTCCCAGTGCCCATATAAAGCCAGATGCACGAAGTGGCGCATGTGTCTGGAGTCCAGCTGCAGCAGCAGGAAGCCCTGGCATGCCCATTCTCTCTCTTCGCTCTCTGTCTCCCTCCTCTCTTTGTGTCTCACAAATAATTTTTTTTTTTTTTTTTGAGGTAGGGTCTCACTCTAGCCCAGGCTGACCTGGAACTCACTATGTAGTCTCAGGATGGCCTCGAACTCACGGTGATCCTCCTACCTCTGCCTCCTGAGTGCTGGGATTAAAGGCGTGCGCCACCAGGCCCAGCACACAAATAGTGTTTCTTTGAAGTGATTCGGTTCCTTTTGGGAACACTTGTTACAAGAATGTGCTTTATCCAGGAGGGAGAGTCAAGTTCTTCAGTGGTTTAGCTTGCCCATGCTCCGGAAAATACCCCTCACCTGACATGCTCAGGTAACCGATCTGAACTTAACTCAGTGCATCCCACGCGCACACATAGCATACACAAGGCATGAAAGTAGAAAGGGAAAAAGCAGGTTTGGTGGTAGTTGGAAGGAGAAAAGATGGTAACTGGAGTGACTATGATCAAAATACATTATATACATGTGAGAAATTGTCAAAAATAAAATCAAGGGGGAGAGAACTGGATGGAGAGATTGCTCAGTGGTTAAAGATGCTTGCTTGTAAAGCCTGCCCGTCCAGGTTCAATTCCCCAGCACCCATGTCAAGCCAGATGCACAAAGTGGCACATGCAGTTTGTTTGCAGTGGCAGGAGGCCCTGGTGCACCCACTGACTCTGTCTGCCTCTGTTTCTCTCTCTCTCTCTCTCTCTCTCTCTCTCAAGTACATAAAAATATTTAATAAAAAGTGGGAGAGGAGCCGGGCGTGGTGGCACACGCCTTTAATCCCAGCACTCGGGAGGCAGAGGTAGGAGGATCACCACGAGTTCGAGGCCACCCTGAAGCTACACAGGGAATTCCAGGTCAGCCTAAGCTAGAGTGAAACCCCACCTTGAAAAACCAAAAAAAAAAAAAAAAGTGGGAGAGGCTGGGCATGGTGGCACATGTCTTTAATACCAGCACTCAGGAGGCAGAGCTAGGAGGATCCTCATGAATTTGAGGCGACCCTGAGACCATAGTGAATTCCAGGTCATCCTGAGCTAGAGTGAGACCATACCTCAAGAAAAAAACAAACAAAAAAAGTGGGAGAGGGCTAGCAGGATGGCTTGGAGGTTAAGGTGCTTGCCTGGGAAGCCTAAGGACCAATGTTTGACTCTCCAGGTCCTATGTCAGCCAGACGTGCAAGGTGATGCAAGTGTGCAAGATCACACATGCGCACAAGGTGGTTCATTCATCTGGAGGGATTGCAGAGGCTGGTAACCCTGGCACGGCAATTCTCTGTTCCCCTCCCCCACCCCTCTCTCATAAAAAATAATTTTTTTTTTTTTTAAAGTGGAGAGCAAAAGGAATGTGCTCTGGTGGTCATTGTAAGGCATTCCTCTCTGAGTACTTTACAGCTGCTGGTTCTAGGTGGGCTGTGGAAGCCACACATGACTCTGGATTCAGAAACACGCTGCTTGGAACACACTTACTACCTATGCGACCCCCAGCAAGTGAGTGCTCGCTCAGGTTCGTTTCCATCTCGTGGTCCTCAGGAGGCGATCGTGTTTCCCTCGTAGGATCTGTGAGGACTGGGAGGCATCAGTATGGAGCAGCGGAAGGCATTCAGTGAGTAAGGCTAGTTCCCCGCTTCTCCATGCTGCGGCGGCACAGCCCTTCCCCGCAAAATACAACATCCACACCTTTAATGATACTTCATTAGGTTGGGGTTTTCTTTCTTTAAAAAAAAATTATTTGTTATTCATTTGAGAGAGAGAAAGACACAGGGGCACAGGGCGAGAGAGAGAGAGAGAATGGGCACACAAGGGCCTTCAGTCACTGCAAACAAACTCCAGACACATGCGCCACCTTGTGCATCTGGCTTACGTGGGTCCTGGGGAATCCTTTGGCTTTGCAGGCAAATGCCTTAACCACTAGGCCATGTCTCGAGCCTGTTTTCTTTCTTTCTTTAAAAAAGTGTTTCATTTATTTATTTATCTGAGAGAGACAGAGAAAGAAACAGAGAGAGAGAGAAGATGGGTACACCAGGGCATCCAGCCACTGCAAATGAATTCCAAATGCATGTGTCACCTTGTGTATCATGCTTTCGTGGGTACTGGAGACTTGAACCTGGGTCCTTAAGCTTCACAGGCAAGCGCCTTAACCGCTAAGTCATCTCTCCAGCCCAGGTTGGGGTTTTCTATTCGTCACCACCTCAGCTTCCTTCACCTGAATTGTTTTTAGATTTGATAACTGCTATGGCCTCACTTCCACAGTATTGGGGAACTCTGCCACAATGACTGCAGAACACCAAAGACCACCTACTGGCTCACATGAAATATTTTCAGTTTCAGGAGTTCAAGGTTTCTTTTCTCAGAACCAGATGTCTAAACCATTATCAGAGGTGCAGCCACATCTTCCTTCAGTGTCTCGGATAGGAATGCCTTTGTTATCTGTCGTGCCAGGAGAGGTGGTCTCCGATTACAATACGGTGACATGACAATGCTATTCCTTAGCTGAGCAGTATGAACTTGCTGGTATTGTCTTTCTTTTCCTGGTATTTCCCATGGGAAAGTTACCTGCTTTCAAGTATGACACCCTAGAGACCTGTCCTGAGCCTGACAAATTATGCCTGGATGCATGCTACTTTAAGAGAGCCCAGTGGAGGGCTGGAGAGATGGCTTAGCGGTTAAGTGATTGCCTGGGAAGCCTAAGGCACCCCGGTTCTAGGCTTGATTCCCCAGGACCCACGTTAGCCAGATGCACAAGGGGGCGCACACATCTGGAGTTCTGTTTGCAGTGGCTGGAGGCCTTGGCGTGCCCATTCTCTTTCTATATACACCTGCTTATTTCTCTCTCTGTTGTTCTCAAATAAATAAACTAAAAAAAAAGAGAGAGAGAGAGAGCCCAGTGGAGAGACAGGTAGAACCACAGAAGCATCAGGTGGGATTGTTCATGTTTGAAGAACTCTTTCAATATATCTAAAAATAATTTTACTTACAAAAGTTCAAGGTCTCAACAACTTTTTAGAAGCTCAACCACTATATAAAATGAACTGTGTCATATATAAATAGAAACTTATAGATATCAACATATTTTATAGCTAAAAAAAAGATTAATTACATAAGTAAAATCTGCTCATTTAGAAAATTAGAAGCTAAAAATATCCTAAAAAGGAATGAGTAGGCACAACCTTCAAAAATTTTCTCACACCTACATATATACAGTTTTTAGATTCTGCTTAAAGCTAACTTGCCTTTGAAATTAAGCAGTCCTTTGCAATAAAATTATCTAGCAAGCCAGCCAGGCCTGGTGGCTTATGTCTTTAATAATAGCACTTGGGAGGTTGAGGTAGGAGAATCATATAGTTCGAGGCCAGCCTGGGCCACAGAGTGAGTTCCAGGTCAGTCTGGACTAGAGTGAGACCCTGAATTGAGCTGGGGGAGATGGCTCAGTGGATAGCATGCTCACTACTCAAGCTGAAATACCCGAGTTTGATCCTCAAATCTCATGTAAAAAGCCAGAAGTGGCAGGGGTGTGGTGGCGCAATGCCTTTATTCCCAGCACTTGGGAGGCAGACGTAGGAGGATCACCAATGAGTTCGAGGCCAGCCTAAGACTACAGAGTTAATTCCAGGTCAGCCTGGGCTTCAGTGAGACCCTACCTTGAAGAACCAAAGCCAGAGGCTGTGGTGGGCTTCTGTAATCCTGGCATGCTGATGCTGGTGGCAAGGTGGGAGGGAAAGCGAGGAAAGCGTTCTGGAAGCTCATGGTGATGGCAGCAAAGACCAGCAGAATAAGGAACCCTGCCTCTGATGAGGTGGACAAGCCGGGACCAACCTGAAATTTTGTCCTCTGACCTCCACATGCATGCCGTCGCATGCACAAGTCTGCACTCGCGCACATAGTAAAATAAACGGAAATTCTAAAACAAGTTACGTAGTAAAAAGTTAAAAGTCATTATCTGTTGATAATAATTGCCTCAAGAAAGCAAGCCAACTCTGCCAGGGCTGTAAATACATAGGGATTTAAAGCTCTTGTCAAGTGAGAAAAATAAACACCAACTCACGGACACTATAATACAGCCTACAAATATAGTAATCCTATCTTTTCTTTGGCAGTAATAAAAAGCAATGTCTTACATGTGCTACAAAGGTACTGTTGTTTCTTATATGTTTATTCATTTATTTGAGAGAGAGAGAGAGAGAGAGAGAGAGAGAGAGAGAGAGAGGCAGACAGAAAATGGGCACACCACAGCCTCCCGATGTATGCGCCACTCTGCGCCTCTGGCTTTTCGTGGGTACTGGGGAATCGAACCCGGGTCATTAGGCTTTGTAGGCAAGCTCCTTAACTGGTGAGCCATCTCTCCAGCCCCAATAACAATCTTCTGGCTTTATTTGGTTCTCAATTCACTTTCAGCCCCCTCCTCCCAGTCTTATTTTGAGACAGGGTCTTACTCTGTCATCCAGGCTGGCCCAGAATTAACAATGTAGCCCAGAACTCATGGGCCTTGGAACTCATGATGCCCCCTACCTTCTTGCTGGGACTTCAGGCGTGAGCCACCGCTCGCCGGTTTGGTCAGCCCACAGCACCAGCCTTGACTTCACCACTTCTAAACCCGACAGAACGCGGTTCTGCTGAGGTTACTAAAATGGACCTGTCTAAAGTGCTATCTAGAGAAGAAGCTATTCCCCGAGTTCTGCAAGCTGGCACTCAGGAGGTAAACAAGACTGTTCGCTTATCTCCTGTGCACCCCAGTCCTCCTCCAAGCAGTTCCCCTCGGGCTTCCGATGCCAGGCTCCCTGTGAGAGACAACACCGCAGCGAGAGATGCCAGCGACGGGAGCTGCTATGACAAACCATATCCTCTCCGTGAGTTAAGGCAACAGAGATTTACTCCTCCCAGTCCTGGAAGGCTGAGGTAAGGGTGCCAGTGAGGGTGGGTGCCAAGGAGAGTCTCTTCCAGGCTGCAGGCAGCTGATGTCCCTTTATATACTCACGCCATGGAAAAATGATATGAAAACGCGCTGGGTCCCTTTTATAAGGACACTCACCCCACCTGTGAGGGCAGAGCTCCCAAATGGCCCCCTCCTCCCAACACCGTCCCAGTGGGGCTTCCGGTTTCAACACAGGCATTCAGGTGGTAACAGGAGCCCTCTGGTTACAGAGGATATTGTTCCTGTGAGAGTTCGAAGGCAAGGGCTTAGCACATTCCGAGAGGAATCGAAACGTCCCCCAAATACCAAAACAGAACAATCTAAACTAACAAACAGAGACAATGCTCCACAACGGCTTCTACCTGACAAGCGTTGGCCCTCCACTGTGTCTAATGAGATAAGCAGCAAGCCTGGGATAATCAAAAGGTCTTAAGCTAGAGCCAGGTCTCCAGGCGGGCCCACACGCCACACAGCAAAGCGCTTGTCCATAATGATCACCCAGGCCACGCTGCGGCAGAGAGAGGTTCTCTACGGTGTGTGTGTGTTGGGGGGCATTCCTGCATCTCCTCTGCTGAGGAAAGGAACACCTGGGGAGACTAGACCACTCCAACTTTTTTTTTTAGCTTTCCGAGGTAGGGTCTCACTCTAGCTCAGGCTGACCTGGAATTCACTGTGTTGTCTCAGGGTGGCCTCGAACTCACAGCGATCCTCCTACCTCTGCCTCCCAAGTGCTGGGATTAAAGGCGTGCGCCACCACGCCTAGCTAGACCACTCTAACTCTTGACCACCCAGTGTTTTGTTTTGTTTTGAGGTAATAACTTGTTCCTACGGAATCATTCTGATTCTACCCTTTCTATATATATAAAAAAAAGTGGGCTGGAGAGATGGCTTAGCAGTTAAGCGCTTGCCTGTGAAGCCTAAGGATCCCGGTTCGAGGCTTGATTCCCCAGGACCCACGTTAGCCAGATGTGTAAAGGGGCATATGCATCTGGAGTTCCTTTGCAGTGGCTGAATGCCCTGACGCACCCATTCTTTCTCTCTCTCTCCCCCCTCTCTCTCTCTCTCCCTCTTTCTCTCTTTGTCTGTCACTCTCAAATAAATAAATAACTATAAAGAAAAAAAAGTTTATTTTAGACCAGCGTGGTGCTGCCCGTCTTTAATCCCAGCACTCAGGAGGGAGCCAGAGGTAGAAGGATCACTGTGAGTTCGAGGCCACCCTGAAACTACATAGTGAATTCCAGGTTAGCCTGAGCTAGAGTGAAACCCTACCTTGAAAAAAAATTAGTATATTTTTATTTTTTTTTATTTGAGAGAGAGAACGAGGCAGAGGGACAAAGAGAAAGAGAACGGGCATGCCAGGGCCTCTAGCCACTGCCAACGAACTCCAGATGCATGTGCCTCCTTGTGCATCTGGCTTATGTGGCTCCTGAGGAATCGAACTGAGGTCCTTTGGCTTTACAGGCAAGCATCGTAACCACTAAGCCATCTCTCCAGCCCTGATTCTACATTTTTCCCTAGCTATCTGTGCAGACACATCCAAATATGGAGATGAAACTACGCATGTGCTGGGTGGGGGCGGGGGAAGCAGTGGGTGTATCTGACAAGTACCTGGACATTCTAACCATGTTCCAGCGCACTGACTGCCCTTCTGTGCTTTAGTGTGCCAAGCTCTCATGTGCCCTGGGACCTTTGAACCTGCTTGTTCCTCGGTAGGACGGCTCTCCCTCATCTTCCTCTCACTGTCCCCTCCTTCCTTCTCTTACTGTAGCTCAACTGCCACGATCCCACTGAAGCCTCTCCCAGTTAATCTCGAGCACCCCGTTTCCACGTCTTTACAGCACAACTATTTGTAGTTGGCTTATTTATGACTTGTTTGTGTGTACTTAATGTGGAGCCTTGTCCATTTTATTCACTATAATCTCAGCACCTAGAACAGTGCCTGTCACTAAGCTACATGTTGAATGAATAAATGCATGAATGAATAACTTTACTAGAGTCAGTACGAAGCCACGAAGAACATGTAACTTCAAACAAAAAGAAATGTTGGAGGCAGGGTCTTTAGCCCAGGCTGGTCTCAAACTCCTTTATATAGAGAACCTCGGACGCCTAATCCTCCTGCCTCTGCTTTCCCAAGTGCTGCTGTTACAGGCGTGTGCCCCCATGCCTGATTCAGAGGGGCTGGGGATCAAACCCAGGGCCACATGTCTGCTAGGCAAGAACTGGGGTACATCCCCAGCTCTCAAATGAACTTCGTCTGGCCAAACCTTTCCTCTCTGTGCTATCGGGAGGAACACCAGAGACAGTCAACCTTGATAAAGCCAAAATGCGTCACCTTCCAAATGTGACTGAAAAAACACCAGCAATCTAGCGGTGGTTCCGCAGGAACCTTCCAGAGGGAACTACTGTGCCAAGACTGGTGCGTGAAGAGAAGGGAGGAGTCTCTGCACACTCACTCCTGCCTGCTGTGAAACATCTGGATGGAAGGTGACACAACGCCTGAAGCTACGTGGAGTAAAGAAGCGCAGAGAGGCCGGAGAGCAGAATCAGACGCCACAAAGACCTCCATGTGTTTGAAAGATGGGCGAAAACAAACAAGGAAACTTAACCAGGATTATCCTGAAGCCTGTGTGCAATTTGAAGATGAACAGAGGCGGAGTCTGGGGCACCTGGATTAGCAGCAAAGCACCACTGAAAACTCCCAGTGACTTTTAGCATCATGAGCATCCAATGGACTGAGCATATGGTCTGGCCACCAAAACCCCACTGTAACACGGAGCGTGCGCTTGGAGTTTGTTTGCAGTGGCAAGAGGCCCTTGTGTGCCCATTCTCTCTCCCTCCCCTGCCCCTCTCTTTCACCTCTCTGTCCCACTCTCTCTCACTGCAAATAAATACATTTTTAAAAAACCCACTGTCAGAACATGAGCCCTGCTCACAAGGTTGATGGATTGGGGTTGATGAGCCAGGGCTGTGGAGAAGCGAACAGTAAGTTATTTCTTTCAGTAGCAGATCCGAGCACTTCTGGTGTAACAGACGTTATGCAAAGGGAGAGGCAGGCAGGAGAGATCAAAGGTCCAATGCCCAGCATGGAGAGAGAGAGAGGATAGTCACCAGACAGGACAGGATGGCCGCAGTGGAGACAAACTGGAAGTTCCAGGAGCACAGTTCTTCAGTCCATGTGGAGAGGCTGGGCAAGATGTTCCAGAAAAAGACTTGTGGAGACAGTTATCTGGTTCAGAGGGTGCAGTGAAAAGTGACTGAAGTTGAGAGCTTAGCCCAGCGGCAGGCGCAGAGCAAGTCATGAGAACCATGTTGGTAGTGGGTATCAGAATCACCATTATTATTATTATTTTTAAATATTTTAATTTTTATCTATTTATTTGACAGAAAAGAGGGAGAGAAAGAGAGAGAGAGAATGGGCATGTCAGGGCCTCCAGCCACTGCAAACAAACTTCAGACACGTGCACCCCCTTGTGCATCTGGCTAACGTGGGTCCTGAGGAATCAAACCTGGGTCCTTTGGCTTTGCAGGCAAACGCCTTAACCACTAAGCCATCCCTCCAGCCCCAGAATCACCATTATTGTTGGGCTGGTCATTACAAAGAGCAAATTCTTCCTGCCTGCTCTTTCTCCGCACAGAGTTGTAACTAATCCTTGAAGAGGGAATGGTAGAAACACAAGAATCGCCGCCAGGCTAGCTGTACAATAACTGTTGCAAGTAAAACTCGTGGACTGATGTTAAAATTAGTGGGTAGAAGGGCGATGAGAAACAAGGTATAGGCATAGTCTCAAAGTATCGCTGTACCACATACCTATCACCAACAGAAAACAGCAATTTCATAGTGGGCTGGCTGGACAGCACCCTGACCAAGAGACCACAGGTAATATCCCCACTGATAAGACACAGCAACATTTCATATCTAGCTGTTGGTGTGCTGGGCTGGGAAGAGCACGTCACCTGTGTGGTATTCTAGTCAAAAAAAATATGGGCTGGAGAGATGGCTTAGTGTTTAAGCTGCTTGCCTGCAAAGCCTAAGGACCCATGTTCAACTCTCTAGATCCCATGTAAGCCAGACACAAAGGTGAGGCAAAAGCAAGGTCGCACATGCCCACTTAAGTGGCACACGTGTCTGGAGTTTGACTGCAGTGGCTGAGGCCCCGGCGCCGCAATTCTCTGTCTCTCTCCCTCTAAAAAAATAAAAACAATATAACCCTAATCTAATCATAGGGAAAAAAAAAATACCAGAGCGCACAAACTGAAAGAGTATATAACACTAGCTGGCCAGTAAGCTACCACCCTCAGTGCTATGAAAGGCAAGGAGAAACTGAAGAGCAGCCAGGCGTGGTGGCGCACGCCTTTAATCCCAGCACTCGGGAGGCAGAGGCAGGAGGATCGCCGTGAGTTCAAGGCCACCCTGAGACTACATAGTGAATTCCAGGTCAGCCTGGGCTAGAGTGAGACCCTACCTTGAAAAAACCACCACACAAATGAATAAATAAATAAATAACTTGAAGAGCTATGGAGGATCAAAGAGGCTACTTTCTTGGTGTCCATCGTCGTGCACATGACTGTGCCTTACCCTCAGGAGAAGCTGTGTATGGTGGCTTCAATGCAAACTGTCCCTGACAGATGATGGCTCATGTGTTTGGTCCTCAGCTGGCGCTGTTGGGAAGGTTGTGGACCCTTTAAGAGGTCAAGCCTTGCTGGAGGAAGTGGGTTACTGGAGGGGGCGGGGTGGGCCTTAAGGTTTCTAGCCCAGCCTCACTTCCGGTCTGACTTCTGCTGGCAGACTACTCTCGTGGCCTTGTCTTCCCCAGCGCCATGCTGGACTGTCTCCCCTTGACACTGCAGGCCACAATTACCCTTTCTCTCCTTAAGGTGCTTCTGGTCAGGTATTTTATCACCAAAAGCAACTAGTACACCAGCTGAACCTATGCAAGATCTCCATGCATTCTTTTTTTTAAAAATTTTTTTTGTATATTTTTATTTATTTGAAAGTGACAGACAGAGAGAGAGAGAGAGAGAGAGAGAGAGAGAGAGAGAATGGGCACGCCAGGGCCTCCAGCCACTGCAAACGAACTCCAGATGCGTGTGCCCCCTTGTGCATCTGGCTAACGTGGGTCCTAGGGAATCCAGCCTCAAACCCGGGTCCTTAGGCTTCACAGGCAAGCGCTTAACCGCTAAGCCATCTCTCCAGCCTCCATGCATTATTTTTGTGACTTTTCCTTAAGTCGAAAGTGTTTCAAAATAAGACATGACAATAACATTGCACCTGCGCCAGCAGCCGGAGATTGTGAGGAGAGATACAGGGAGTGAAGAGAGGCTAACTTGGTCCAGGCCAAAGGATGGAAGGAAGAACATACAATAGAAACCAGCATACATGGCCCAGGGCTATACATGCCCAGAACTTGGCTCTCTCCAGAGAACTGCCCTGAGCTGAACTGTTGGTTCTCAGGCTACGCTTGATCCGGTTCTAGATGACTCAGCTCAGGAGTGAAAGCATTAACCAATGCGCTGTTTTGTAATGCAGAGGCCCCAGGGCTGGGCTCCTAGGGCGTGTTCTGCCACTTTCCCCTAAAATGTTTCTGTAGCCTATGAGGAGCTCATAGGGTCTTCCTATGTAGCCCAATCTGGTCTGCAACCCATGATCCTCCTGTCTCAGCCTCCCCAGTGTTGGGATTACAGGAATAAGGCATTATATCAGGCCTGTGGATCTGTTTTTCTTTTCTTTTCTTTCTTTCTTTCTTTTTTTGGTTGAAAATGAAACATGTTAGACACAGAGTTTTATGTTTATGGAAAAGTTGTGAGGAGACCACCAGATGTTAAAATTCATCCCACACAGAGCTTCCCCTGTTATTATCATACATCAATACGTATGTCAATAGGTTTGTCACAATGAATGAGCCGACGTGAGCAGAGCACGCCCCACTAAAGTCCACATCTCTGCAGATCTCCAAGTATTCTTTTCCTGTCCCAGGATCCCATCCCGGGCACATGACATTTGCTGGTTTCCTCTCCGTAGGCTCTCTTGGTCCTAACAGCACCTCCTTGTTTGGTGACCTTGGCAGTTCTGAGAAGCACTGGTCAGGTATTTTCATTGTGTGATCTTCTGTCAGAATTTATGTCATGTTTTCCTCATGATTTGCCCACAATTATGGGTTTGAGGGAGCAAGAACAAGAGGATGAAGTGTCTTCCGCTCTTTGTTATATTTTGTGGATTTTTGTTTTCATTTTCATGTTTGTTCTTGACCTGGCTAACACAATATATAAATATGCTTATCATATTTCCCTCATCTTACATACACTGCATAAGTGTTCATTTATGAGCTATGAGTAGACTATATGCTTCTAGGTAAAAACCAAGGGAAACAATGGCTTCTCACCTACCCCATTTAATCACTAATTACTAAGTGCTTTAGGGTTTTATAAAATGTGTCCTTGTCCTTACAAATGAAAGCCAGGAAGGGAATGGAATCCTCTCCATGGCTATCATGGTTCAGTGGCCACTTACTTCATGGACAGGGAGAGACGGAGGGAAGACTCAGAGGAGAAAGAAAACTCCAAGTACGACTCCAACTCTGAGGCAGTTACAAATAACTACCCCATCAGGGCCTCTGGAGGAAAGGGGTTCCCCATCTTAGAAGCGTTTCCTGTTCTGAACAAGTCAAATGAACAGGCACTGAGAGGGCAGGGCCCTATCATTTGTGACAGCAACAGATCCCCCTCCCCCACCCCGTTAGTGGTTTCTCTTCCTTCATCTATCTTTTCTTCAACTTTTCTCTAAAGAGATCATGGGATCAGAGGAAAAAGGTGAGTCAACGAGGTAAAATAGCTAAGAAAGACCTGTTCACAATGACCAAGCAGAAAAAGATTTGTCTATAGGCTTATGAAACATACAAGAAAACTGACAGAAAGGATTCTCAGCTGGATCTAGAGAAACACATTTTGGTGCACAATAATGGGCTACTCACCTCTCCAAAGTCCCTAGCACAATAACATCTTCCTGTGTTAAATATTCACATGGCCTCCTCACGAGGATCCCCTGATGGTGTTATTAATGAAGTGAGGGGTTCTGACACTGTCAGGGACTGTTGAAGCAGAAGAAAAGTGGAAAGCAGAGCTGAGGGTGTACCTCAGTGCCTAGCATGCTCGGGGGCCTGGGTTAGACCCCCAGTCCAACAATAACAATAAAAAAAAATAAAATCTAAAAGATTTTATTACAGGGTATGTATCGAGACATGAATTGCCTCATTCTTTAAAAGCTGACATCTCTCTGGGCTCTCATGGGTCTTTCGTGACCAGCAATGCATGCACACATGCATGCCTATTTCTACAAAGAGTCAATGCTGGGTGCAGTGTTTGAGCCAAACCAGAACAACATGAGCGAAGGCACTGGGGTAGAACTGAGCGCCCTCTGTCCTTAGTTAAAATGCATGGGGTGAGACCCAAGAAAGTTTATCCTAAGCAGTCACTAGAAATGGAACGACAAGACCGGACCAGGCAGTTCAAAGGTTTCATAGGAGCACAAAGCGAGTTGAGTTTTATTTGGCCGGTGTGGTAGTGAATAGATGGCCCCCAATATATTCTGTGTTTTTATTAGTTTGTGGTTTGGATCTGCAGCCACCAGGCAGGAGGAGGTGTCACTGGGCAGTCCAGCCCTAAGGTATGGTGGTGGGTTTGAGATTCCACTCTAAAGAGATGCAAAATGTCGAGCTGGAGTTCCTAAAGTGTGCTGTGTAGCTTTGGGCTTCTCTCTCTCTCTCTCTCTCTCCCTCTCCCTCTTGGCTTGACCCTTCTTCTGCCATTGTGGAACTTCCCCTGGATCTGTAAGCTTCAATAAATCCCTTCCTCCATAACTGTGCCTGATCTGGAAGTTCGTCTCAATGAACCTGAAGCTGCCTGCCACAGCAGGCAACAAAGATAGCATGGGTTCATGCTAACATGAGAGAGAGCTTGGGAACGTGAACTCACCAAGGCTGGGGAGATAGCTCAGTCAGGAAAGTGCTCGCCTTGAAAGGATGAGGTCCTGAGTTCAATTCCCAGAACTCATTAAAAAAATGTTGGGCATGGGAGCCTGGCGTGGTGGTGCATGCCTTTAATGCGTAGGAGGATCACCATGAGTTCAAGGCCACCCTGAAACTACCTTGAAAGAAAAAACTGCTGGGCATGGTAGTACACAGCTAATATTCCCAGTGCTGGGAAGGCAAAGTCAACAGGATATTGGGGTTCACCAGGTATGTAGTCTTGTCTAATCGGCAAAGTTTAGAAGCCAATGAGAGACCCTGCCTTAAGAAAGCTGGATGGCATTTTTGAGGCGTGACATGAAGTTGTGCCCTGGACTCTGCATGCAAGTTCATGGACACTCCCACCCACCTGCATACACACGAATGAACAAAGAAAGTGAACTTGTCGTGGTAAGTGCTGTGTGTAACGTGTGGGGGGCGGGGGCTGTGGCACAGGGACTGTCTGGAGTTCAGGGCCAGCCTGGGGTGTGTAATAAGACCTTGTTTGGATTTTTTCAAAGAGAGAGAAAGAAAAACGCGGGGAGAGAGAGTGTGGGAGAATGACAGACAGTGACCATCTGGAAGGCTGCTGCTGTAATGTCACAAGGGCCGAGGTCAGGCTGGACTGAGTGAGGCTACGGGAGAAGCAGCAAGGCTCACGTCTTAAACGGAACAACGTGGGAGGGAGCCGCAATAGTCTCTCACTGCGGAAACAAAGTCCAGCGCTCCACGATCTACCAGAAAGTAAAGCCCAGACCTAAGTCCTTGTAGTTATTAATTGTCAGACACTGTGTACTTCTCTGGGCCAGGCCCTATCTGACAGCTTCTAAGCTTGACTTCTTTCCATGGTCCCAACTCTGGGAGTGATTATTCTAGTTTACAACGAAGAAGCTGGGACTTGGGAGATACTAGGTGGCTTGCTAAAGGTCACTCTGTTGAAAACACTGGGCTTGGAACTCGTGTTTGTTAAACTCAGTGGCTCTTACCCTGTGACCTGCTCAGTGCGAACCCTGACGAAAACAGCAGTGCCCTGCTCATCCCCACGGCTCCTTCCCTAAATAAATGCGCTCGTGGACGCCTGACACCTACCCCTGCTTACACCAGCGCTCAGCAGCATGTACGACTCTGATGGACGTGAACAGACACCGTTACAGTGCTAAGCAGATGTGAGGTATTATTTTTAATTATTAAGTGGGTGTTTCCCTTCAATGACTAATACCAGAAAATAGAAATGGTCGCACCGCATACAGAATACCTCTTCTACAGCCCACCCTGAAGATGGGCTTTTTAAAAGGCTCACCATGAGATCATTTTCATTTCAACCAAGACCCAAAGAACAAATGGAGAACTATGTTCACACGTTTGGGGCCCAAACAGATGCTCCTCAAACACCATGTCCTACTTTCCCCAGCAGTGAAATGGGGGGGGGGAATAACACGAAACACATCCCAATAGCTGCTTTGTTTCCTATACACCTTCCCTATCGAGCCGCTGTGACAATGAGCAAGCAAGAAATGGTTCGAGGCACCCACCCTGTGCTGGGTGGGACTAGATGCCTGCCTTGAGCAGGGTGCTGGCAGGAAGTGGCCACCCTGCCTTTCTTAAGTCCCCCTGTCTCCACTGATGTCCGCCTACTGCCAGCACTGAGGAGGCTCTGAAGGGTTACTTTACAAAGGGAGCAGTTAAGGCTCGAAGAGGTCTGCATTTTTAGCCCTGTCATCAATATCCCAATAACACCATGTGTACTAGACGAGTGAAGTTGTGGGGCATACAAGAGACCTTCCTCTGACCTCTTCTCGTTTATTTTCTATCTTACTTCACATGCAGCTGAAACTCCATGAGTCATGATAACCGTCCCAAAGCCCAGAAATCACAGCCTGGGCCAGGTTCCACAGGGGGGAACTCGTACCGGAGGCGAGGGGTGGGGAGACTATTACTTACTAAAGAAAGGGTAGGGCTGGGGGAATGGCTTAGTGGTTAAGGCACTTCCCTGCAAAACCAAAGGATCTCAGTTCTATTCCTTAGGGCCCACATTAAAAAAAAAAAAAAAAAAGACAGACCTAAGGACATGTCCCTGTGGTCTACTTCCTCAAAAGAGGTTCCACCTCCTCCCTCCATCTCCTCCCAGTCATGTCATATGGACCTATCAAGGGATTTTTAAAATTTTTTCCAGATGCACAATGTGGCATATGCGTCTGGAGTTCGTGTGCAGTGACGAGAGGCCCTGGTGTGCCCATTCTCTCTCACTGTACCTCTTTCTCTCTCTTTCAAATAAATAAAGTCTAAAGAATTTAAAAAGAAAGTGT
The DNA here is from genome assembly GCA_036346955.1 of Dipus sagitta. Classification (NCBI taxonomy): domain Eukaryota; kingdom Metazoa; phylum Chordata; class Mammalia; order Rodentia; family Dipodidae; genus Dipus; species Dipus sagitta. The sequence continues at coordinate 44,032,346 of CM070788.1, forward strand.
AAACTCACTTGACTTTATCTTACCACATTTCTCCATACGCTTTATGGCTTCTCCTAGAAGCCCAAACTGTTCCTTGGGCTTTGTGACTAGCTTGAAGCTGCTCCCCTGTTCATGTAGGCCTGAGCCTATCCTCCCAGACCTGGGTCAAACGTCGCTCTTTCTAAAAGGACCAGTATTGCAGTACGTTGATTTCTACCTTGCAGTCAATGTCACTGCTCCACCACCGTAATGCATATGAGGCACCTGGCTGCCCATGCTCCCCGTGAAACGCCAACCACCCCAAGTGAAAATGTTACACAGTAGTACTTAAGGTACTCGGGGTTTTACTCTCCCATGTAAACTACCTGAGGACAAGGAACGAGCCTCTTCCTCCTTAAAAAAAAGGATGTCCCTCCCATAGCACTTGCCACCTGTGGACTCACAGAACTTTCAAAGCCATCCTAGTCATAGAACAAACCATGAAGGTTTTCCTGAAGGATAAGTTTGATGGTCAACCTGACCAGAGTAAGAAATGGTAAAGCACACTTCTGGGTGTGTCTGTGAAGAGACTTCCAGAGACAGTTCGATCCTGAGAGCTCTGAACTTATTACTGGACTAATTAATCCCTGGATGGGTCCATATGATGACTGGGAGGAGACGGAGGGAGCAGCTGAAACCTCTTGAGGATGCAAACCACGGGGGCGTGTCCTTAGCTCTATCTTTTAAAAAATTACATTTATTTATTTATTTGAGAGACTGAGAGAGGCAGACAGAGAAAGAGAATGGGCACACCAGGGCCTCCAGCTACTGCAAACAAGCTCCAGATGCGTGCACCATCTTGTGCATCTGGCTTACATGGGTCCTGAGGAATCAAACTGAGATCCTTTGGCTCTGTAGGCAAACGCCTTAACCGCTAAGCCATCTCTCCAACCCCCTTAGCTCTATCTTAATGCTGGCTTCTTCCTGTCTTCCAAGAATTGAGTGACAGCCCTGGCCACTTGCTCCTGTCACCATGGTGCTGCCCAAGGGCGTGGGACCAAACCACTGAGGACTGAACCCCCTGGAACTGTAGAGCAAAGGAACCCCTTCTTTAAAGTTGCTTTTCTCAGGTATTTGGTCATAGCTACACGGAAGCAACTAACACAGTATTATATCAGCTTATCTTTAAGTAGATCTGCAGTAAATTTTTTTTTTTTTTACAATTTCAAAAAGCCAGTGACATAGTCATACAGTAATCTGATGAAGGAAGGAGGGAGGAAGGCAGATGTGCTGATGAGAGAAGGAATCCGGTATCTCTGGACCCAACGCAGGCCGTGGCACAGAATGGAGCCACGATAAACACATGCCAGTCACAGCCACAATTCTAGACACACCTGTCTCTCACATGTCGGGGTATTTTGTTCATTTTTTTAAAAAAATATTTATTGGGGCTAGAGAGATGGCTTAGTGGTTAAGGCATTTGCCAGCAAAGCTAACCCCGGCTGGATGCACAAGGTGGCACATGCATGTGGAATTCGCTTGCAGTGGCTAGAGGCTCTGGCTTGCCCATTCTCTCTCTCTCCCTATCTGCCTCTTTCTCTCTCTCTCAAGTAAATTGTGTGTGTGTGTGTGAGAGAGAGAGAGAGAGAGAAAGAGAGAGAGAGAGAAAATGAATATGAGAATGGGCACACCAGGGCCTCTTGCTGCTGCTAACAAATTCCAGAAGCATCTGGCTTTCTGTGGGAGCTGGTAAATCAAACCCAGGCCATCAAGTTTTATAAGCAGGCCACTGAGCCACCTCTCCAGTCCCACTGTCAGGGTTATTTAGTCTCTGGTGACTGTCCAGAAGATCCCTCCTGAGCAGGCTTCTAAGAAGAATAAGTGGTTCTGGGCCCAGCTCCAATGGGAGTTAAGGCCTTCTCTCCACTCTCCTTGACAGCTGCTCTGCTGAGCAGGACTGGGACTCCCAACAGATGGCTTGTGCTGGGGGGTATGGACTAACTGCTTCCGGGTGAAGGTTCATGAAGGCTTACAGGTAGCACCACCAACTCTCTCCTAGTTCATGGCCAGGGCACCTTCTGGGGAGCTGTGATGCTTTGGACCAAGAGTCTACAGACCAATAACCATTTCACTCGGCTATCCACTGGGAAGTGAAAAGCAGAAAGTAAATATAAAGTGAGAGCTGGAGGGATGGCTTAGTGGTCAAGGCGCTTGCCTGCAAAGCCAAAGGACCCAGGTTCCATTCCCCAGGACCCACGTTAGCCAGATGCACAAGGTGGCGCACGCCTCTAGAGTTCGTTTGCAGTGGCTGGAGGCCCTGGTACACCCATTCACACACTCTCTCTCTGCCTCTTACCCCCTCTGAAATAAATAAAATTAGAAAGAAACAAAGTGAATCAGTTTTACCCCCTTCCTTCCACATGGCAGAAGCTCTTCATACTTTCTTCTTTTAATAATAAACTCTCCCTAAACCTTAAAAACAAATAAGTAAAATGAATCCTTTCAAGGTTAATGGAATGGGATTCATGCCTGACAGCGAGGCTGGGATAGTGGAAGCTGGTCAACACCTGTAATTTAGTTCACACCCTTTCCAGAACTGCTGTAAGGTCTGTGGCCTGGGCATTACTTAAGAGAACACAGCTTCCTCACAGGAAGGAATGCCCTTGAAGGAGAAAGTGCTGATCTGGGGGTCTACATACTACTTACCACTGTGTTTAGCTTTTTTTTTTTTAAAGGTATGTGTAAATTCGAAGTTCACCACATTAAAATCTTTATTTTTATTTTTAGGTTTTTCAAGATAGGGTCTCTTTTTAGCCCAGACTGACCTGGAATTCGCTATGGAGTCTCAGGGTGGCCTCAAACTCATGGTGATCCTCCTACCTCTGCCTCTCAAGGGCTGGAACTAAAGGCGTGTACCACCATGGCCAGCTCAAATCTTAATTTTCCTTTCCTTTCCTTTCCTTTCCTTTTCCCTTCCCTTCCTTCTCTCTCTCTCTCTCTTTCTTTCTTACTTATTTACTTTTTGAGGCAAGCTTACAGATTGACTTTTTTTTCCCTTATGAGAAAGAGAGAGAGAGAATTGGAGCACCAGGGCCTTCAGCCACCGCAATTGAACTTAGGCGCACGCACCCCTTTGTGCGCATGTGTGACCTTGTGTGCTTGTGTCACTGTGCACTGGCTTATGTGGGATCTGGGGAATTAAACCTGAGTCCTTAGGTTTCACAGGCAAGCGCCTTAACCGCTAAGCCATCTCTCTAGCCCTAAATTCTTAATTTTAGGAATTTTAAAAATAAGAAGATCCAAGCCTGGGATCCACACTGCACGTCACTAACAATCAGAGCGGAGCTGCACCCCCTCGGAAGGACCATGAGCCCGCCGTTTACCCCCACCCTCTCCTGCCCCTCACTTTCGGATGCTCTGACCTGCCCGGCCTGGTGAAAATGTGAACTGGAAGATGCTTACCTCGTCAACCCGAGCTGAAGTCATCCCTGACTTCACTTTCCTCAGTCCTCACGTCCAGTCGGTCTGGCAGTTCTGTCAGTCGTTCTGAAACCCTCGACTGTGCACAGTACGCCCTCTGGTACGGACCCCATTAACTGTGGATGCCACTCATACTAACTCCTACTCACTCTGTTCCCCAGCCCCCAGCTCTCGGCCCCCTCCTGTCTTCTCTTTCCACTTAGCACTGCACACCGTCCCACCACACCCCAGCCTCCTCCACCCCACCCCACTGCCCGCACCTCTCCTTCCACCTGAAATGTCTCCCCGTGCCCCGTATGTTATGGCTTGGCTCCCAGCCTGGCACGTAGGTGCTGGACACTTCAAGGAGGGGTGGGCCTCCGTGGGAAGCAGTCCAGTCAATGGAACAAGCCCTTGATGGGAATATGGTGGGGGGGGATCCCGGCTCTTCCTATTCTCTTTGGTCTCCAGGGATGAGGCGTGTCAGCTTCCTCTACCAGGGGCTCCCACCACCGTGGACCATGTGTAGCCACAGGCGCAAGGCAACAGAATCAATTGCTCATGGACGGAAACCTCAAAAACTGAGCTGTGTGGCTACATGGCGGAACACAGAACCCTGAAGAAACTCAGCCTCTCTGTAGGCTCCACGCTGGCGTAATGGAGGATTGATGAATACAAGCTGAACGCCAGCATCCATCACTCTGCTTTCCTCACTGTGGACTGAATATGATCGGCTGCTCTGCGCTCCTTCCCTCACGTCTTCCCTGACAAGTGTAAAGCTGAAACAAACCCTCCCTTCTCTAAGCTGCTTTTTATATCAGGTCCCAGCAACAAGAAGGTAACTAACACAAAACTCAAACCTTACGAAATATTAGACATTCCTTTGTGTTTCGCTATTCACCTTTTCCTTCTAGTTTATTTTTAATTTTTTTGTTTTATTTTTATTTTTATTTTATTTTTATTTATTTGAGAGCAACAGACAGAGAAAGAGGCAGATAGATAGAGAATGGGCGTGCTAGGGCCTCCAGCCACTGCAAACAAACTCCAGATGCATGTTTTGTGCATCTGGCTTATGTGGGACCTGGGGAATCGAGCCTCGAACCAGGGTCCTTAGGCTTCACAGGCAAGCGCTTAACTGATTGCTAAGCCATCTCTCTAGCCCCTAGTTTAGTTTTAAAAGCTATCATGTGTGTAGAAAGGTTTTTACTATGTGACTGATGGATCTTCCGCGGTCACAGAATACTTCCTGGATTGTCCCCAAGGCTGATCACTGAAAATACAATAATTAGGACTCATTAGCCATCTCCTTTCTGTCAGAAACAGAGCCACACTGGGAAGATGCCAGGTCGGGGGTGTCACTCGAATGTGGTGAATACCACCTAACACAGTTCTTCACAGGCTACGCATAAACTTGCTGCTCACCCAACCTGGAGACATCAAGGCATTAATAGTGACTGTGACAGGGGGCATTTTCTTTTCATTACTTCAACAAATGTTATAATCACTTTATAATTCAAATGTGTAAGTTAAATTAAGAAAACACAACTTTAGGGTTGTAGAGATTGCTTAGCAGTTAAGGTGCTTGCCTACAAAGCCTAAGGACCCAGGATCCATTCCCCAGAACCCACGTTAGCCAGATGCATAAGTTGGCACATGCATCTGGAGTTCGTTGGCAGTGGCTAGAGGTCCTGGCGTACCAAATCTCTCTCTCCCAAATAAATAAATACTTTTTTAAAAAAAGAAAGCAACTTTGGGCCAGGTGTGGTGGCACACACCTTTAATCTCACCACTCGGGAGGCAGAGGTAGGAGGATCACCGTGAGTTCGAGGCCACCCTGAGACTACATGGTGAATTCCAGGTCAGCCTGAGCTAGAGTGAGACCCTCCCAAAATGTAACTTCTTTCAACAGACTAAAGTACATGCCAAAATTACATATGAAATACTTATTAATACCACTTTTTGTGTGAGGAGCCTAAAAACAGCTATTTTCTTTATTTCCCAAGATGTTTACATTATGAAGAAATGACATCGCCACTCCACAAATGCAAACAGAATAAGTGGTCCTTGTCATCCTGAAAATCCCACAATGCATCAGGAATTTTAGAAAAGAATTTGGAATCATTATGGAAAACTAACAAGAACTCTACCGAACATTTTTAAATATCTTTATTTATTGAGAGAAAGAGAGAGACAATGGATGGGTGCACTAGGGCCCCTTGCCACTGCAAACTCCAGACACACGTCACTTTGTGTGGCTTTACCTGGGTACTGGGGACTTGAACCTAGGCCTGCGGGCTTTGCAAGCAAGCAGCTTTAATTAACCACTGAGGCACCTCACCATAACCCTTCTACCACACTTTTCTTTAATGTACATTTAACAAGTCACAAACGTAAGGTGCCTTATGCTGGGCAGAAAGGCACGAACACACATTCCTCGATTTCTGAAGAGCTTATAGTCTAGCAGAGACGTAACAGGGGTAAGTGACATAGTTACTTCCTGGGAAGGATACTCCTTACCAGAGGTAGGCTCAGGAAGTGAAGGAAACGTACAAGTCTCAGGAAGCCCCTGAAACTTGAAGTTCACAAGCGCATCCCACAGCCACTAATGGGGACAGGAGACGCCCTGATAGAAGGGCTGACTTCATCCCTGAAAACCATGCAAGGCGCTACAGGAATGCGGCGTCTGTGAGTCATCATGTTGGGGTACGGCTATTCCCCTATTCCCAGGATGCAGCTGCCGCTGCAAGGAACCTCTGCTGTAAGAAAGCCCTCACTCATACTCAGGTAAGTAACCCCAGTGAACTCACTGGTTGCTAAGCCAGACCCGGGTGGAGTCCGTTCTCTGGTCTGTTGTTGTTGTTGCCCTATGTGAGGTGAGATACTTGTTCACAGCTCCCCAGGAAAGGCCAGGCAGTAGTACACCTGTAACCTGAGGTGGGTAAGATGAGGGTAATTGTCTAGCAGAAGGTGTGACACACAGCACAAGTGTGTGCTATAGATAACAGGGTGAAAAGTGTCACAGGAATTGTGAAGAGCAAGGCAGGAAGGGGAAATCGACTGGACTGGACGGACTAAGGAGAGAAATCAGACAGACGGGTAAGAGGGAACAGTTAAGACAGCCAGTAGCTTAGAACTTGCCTGACACTGCATGGGAAATGGTAGTCCACTGCCGATCTTATGGCAATAACATAACACACGACACGTAAAAAAAAAAAAAAAAACCTGACATTCTACATTCAGGACAGCAAGGCCCAGAGCAGAGTGGAGACCACGGCACCGGATCACACAAGGAGAAATAAGGTAATGATGACCGAGGCGGGTAGGGTACAACCCAGTACACACGGGAGGAGATGTAGCCGGCCAGGAAAGCACAGCACCTTATAGCCTGCTTTCTGACTTACAGTCAACTAATATTTACAGCCCTTCCTCTATGCACCCAAGATGCCAGGCCTAGAACCTCACAGAATTACAGTGCAATTTTCGGTATGTTCATATTGTGATAAGGAGTTTAAGTCTCCACAAGACACAGCAGGGAAAAAAAAAAGAAAGAAGATCAAACCTAGGTCTCTTACATGTCTGATTCGTGGCAAATGCCATGCCTGGCGAGTTTTCAGCGTATTCCAATCTACCAGTGAGATCTAAAGCTTCAGTTCACAACTGAGATATTCTGCATTAAACACAGAAGCATTTTGTATTGAACATTCTGCCTTTCTTTGGTGGCCCTTGACTTAACACTGTGAAGTCAACTTTTCATTTGAATTATATAATTTAACTTACCCTAGCTTTCTCGCTGCCTCCAATTCCCTGTCTTCATTTAGCTACACTACACATATTCCCTTCCTCAGATATCCTAACCAAATCCTTTCCTTATCCCTAATTTCCCCATCTGTAAAAGGAAGATTACCAAATCTCTAAAAAGCAAGCAAGGAAAGAATATAGAAAAAAGTTCTGCACATGGTAAATGGTAAATACTGTGATTCTTACACCTTTTCCACCCTTATTTAATTTTTTAAAATATATTTTATTTATTTATTTGATACAGACAAAGAGGGAAAGAGAGAGGGCGCGCCAGGGCCTCCAGTCACTGCAAACGAACTCCAGATACATGTGCCCCCTTGTGTATCTGGCTTACGTGGGTCCTGGAGAATCGAACCAGGATCCTTCGGCTTTTCAAGGCAAATGCCTTAACTGCTAAGCCATCCCTCCAGCCCTTAATTTTATTTTTGATACGGCATCTCACTCTGTAGCCCAGGCTGGCTTCAAACTCACAATCCCGTGCCCCAGCCTCTCAACTGCTAGGAACACAGGTGTGTACCATGGCGCCTGGCCTCATTTATTTTTTTCAATTAAATGGCTCATTATTTACTGTTTTTATAATCTGATTTTAATGCTTTTTACAGTCTCATTTTATATTCTGGCTCAGCAAGGCCTGGTATGGTGGCTGGCTCTCACACCTTTAATCCCTACACTCAGGAGACTGAGGGACCTCCGTGAGTTCAAGGCCAACCTGAGTTAGAATAGACTCTGTCTCAAAAAGAAAAGAAAAAAAAAAAAAAGAAGAAGGGAAAGGGGCTGGGAGATGGTTTAGTGGTTAAGGTACCTGCCAGCAAAAGGACCCGGTTTCGATTCCCCAGTATCCGCATAAAGCTGGGTACGGTAGGTGGCACATGCATCTGGAGTTCGTTTGCAGAGGCTAGAGGCACTGGCATGCCTATTCTCTCTATCGGCCCCTTTTAACTAAAATATTTTTCAGAAAAAGAGAAAAAAAAGGCTAAAGCAGCACCTGTTTCATATTTACTCCTCAGTATTTACTAGCAGAGTGATGGGGTAGAGGAGGTCCCATGTAAATTAATTCTGGATAGTTAGGTATACCATCAAGCGAAACCCAGCACACGGTTAACCCGACAGATACACACCTCAGTGCCACATTCAGTGTTGGCCTTCTTCACCCACAACTGAGGGAAAAAGAAACAGTTCTTGGCACACAAGATCACAAAGAAGGCAACGTCACACATTTAACAAGGGAGTATTTGCTTCTGTTACAGTCCCTTCAAAATATAAACACCCTAACCTACAAGACGATGCTGCCGGCTCCCACCCACTTCTGTACCCCCCTGAGTGGCCTGATTAAGCATGAACAAAGGCTTTCCAAAGCGGGCTGCTGGCCAGCTCTTCTCATTCTTCGCCGATGTTGCCTTCTATCCAGTTCCAGCCAGTCTTCTCAGAATGCCTAATGATTAATTCTAGCTCTGCAATTTATAAGGTTTACACCCCCAGGAAATTCCATAAGTGGAAGCCCAGACTTCTTAAACTACAAGCGGCACCCCCTCCCTACAGTGCAAACGAAAGGAGAAGAGATACGGAAATGACGGCAGGAGAACCATTCTGTTGGCTTTACTCGCTGAAAGGTACATGGGTGTCCATGGCTGCATGCTAGACAAGCAGTCAAGTCTGGCAGGCACATGGGGCTGGGAGATACCAAGCAGGGAAGGACAGCGACGCCTAAGGAGGAGCAGGTCCTGTAGCCACACAGCTGCGCTGGCTGACAACCCGATCCCTCACCACGCTCACGGGCCACGTCCCATCAGAGACTTCCCCACTTCCACATCCTTCCTCCGCAGCAGGACCCGGGTTTACGGGCCCTTCATGCTTTTAAGCCGGAGGATATTAATAGCTGGCCACTTTCTCATTCTTTCTGCTCTATGCAAAGGGAGTCCACGAAAACTCACGGCAGGTTCAATCTATCTCAGATGTATTCTACAATTAGAAAATAGGAAACAGAGTGCCATGGCTTGAAGGGTGGGAGGGCGTGCCTAAGAAAACACCCCTACCACCTGGGCAAGGCTCTCTTCTTCACAGTGCCTGCTTACCAAGCAGTGTTGCAACAAGGTTTTACAGACCAAAAAGGCGGCCGTGGAGCTGGGTGTGGTGGCGCACAACTCTGATCCTAGCACGAAGGAAGTGGAGGCAGGAGAATCTAGAGTTCAAGACCAGCTTCAGCTACACAGAAAGTGGGAGGCCAGGGCTGGAGAGATGGCTTAGCGGTTAAGCGCTTGCCTGTGAAGCCTAAGGACCCCTGGTTCGAGGCTTGATTCCCCAGGACCCATGTTAGCCAGATGCACAAGGGGGCGCACGCGTCTGGAGTTCGTTTGCAGTGTCAAGTGGGAGGTCAGCCTGGGCCTGTCTGAGAAAACCAAAGGCGGCCTTGGAGAGTGACTGACTGAGCAGACTGTTTTCTGGGCCCTTCTGACCCTGCCTTTGAGAAAAGATCCGAGGGCTAAGAAAATCACATCTTTACAGCCTCAGAAAGCCTAAAAGGAAAACTTTGAGGACTCACATTCTGGGATGCCTTTAAACAACACTGTCTCTCCACGGCAGGTCCATACTTTTGGGTGATCAATACATAATCCCATGACAAGAAAGTTCACACACACACACACACACACACACACACACACACACACCCCGCCGAATGTAAAAGTCCACAGTAATGCGGCCCTTAATGTTTTTCACTTTGAATTCTGTCACTATGTTCATCTAAACAAGAACTGAACCGCCCCCTCTCAATGTGCTCTTGCTCACATTGCTATCAAAGGGAGCCCATCAAGCTTCCTCGAGTCAGCAGACTCTTGACACAGCTCAAGATACAGTACAGAAGCGCACTTCATGTCAAAAAGCATCAGGATTTCTCCTACTTAGGAATAATACACTAAGAAATGTTCTGCTTCTCATTAAGTTGCCCCGTTAACTTCTGAAGAGTTTCTGCATGCATGCGGCCGTCTATCAATACAAACAGTAACCACCGGGAAAAGCCTGACCAGACCACTGTACCACACTGCTTATGTCGCACGCTAGACCCAACTGGCTTAACTAGAATGAGCCTCCGCGGAGGGCTACTACCCACAGCTGATCTCCAAACTTGGAACAGACTACATTAGCCAGGTCGATGGACACATCACCCTAGAATTCAAAAATCCCTTTTCGTAACACAAGAAAAAAAAAGAAGTGATGATAAGTATATAAAGATTAGTCTCATACATTAGTCCACAAAATATGTTTCTGGAGGACTGGACAGATGGCTCTATAGGTAAGGAGCTTACCTGCTCGCAAAGCCTGATAGCCTGGGTTCGATTCCCCCACACCCATGCAAAGGCAGATACACAAAGTGGCGAATGCATCTGGAGTCGTTTACAGTGGCAGGAGGCCCTGGCAGACCCTTTCTCTCTCTCTCTCTCTCTCTCCCTCCCCCCCTTTCTCCTTGCAAATAATCAAAAAAATATTCTGGAGCAATAACAGCAGTTAAATATTTATAAAGCTTTACTCTATGTAAGGCAAGGTTTAAGTACTGACGCACATAAACCGCCTAACAAAATTTCAAACTTGTTAATGCGTGTATTGAAGTGGCTTATGTGTGTGTGCACGTGTGTGAGTGCAGATACACACGTACCACAGTGTCCATGGGTGGTCCTTGCGTTCCACCTTGGGTTTTTTTTTTTTGTTTGTTTGTTTGTTTGTTTTTTTGTTTTTCAAGGTAGGGTCTCACTCTAGCCCAGGCTGGCCTGGAATTCACTACGGAGTCTCAGGATGGCCTCGAGCTCATGGCGATCCTCCTACGTCTACCTCCCAAGTACTGGGATTAAAGGCGTGCGCCACCACGCCCTGCTCCACCTTGTTTTGAGGCAGGGTTTCTCGTTGTTGCTCCATGCTGGATCTATGAGCTTTGGAAAATTCTCTTGTCTCCGCCTACCTTCTTGCTGAGAGGTCACTGAGATTTCAGAAGCCCACCACAGCTCTGGCTTTTACATTTTACCCAGAGTTATGTGGTATGAGCTCTATCCACTGAGCCATCTTCTCAAGCTGCCCCCTCCACCCCGCCAATCTAACAATCTTAGCCAGTGGGAAGTACACCTCTCCTTACGTCATGTTTCTCTTTTCTCATTTTCTCTCTTTCTTTCACAAGTCCAAGTATACATCCTCTAACCTAAGAGTTCTGAAGAAGCTTAAAATGCAGATGTGGGGCCCCATCTGGAAAGAGTGACTCTAAGGTGGAGCCTGGGAATGTGCTTGGTAGTCGAGCCCTATGGTGGTCTGTGGACCACTGTATGGAAGACACTGCTTGCCTTTTACATACAAGGAGGGAGAAGGGATGGTGAGGTAGGCGGTAAATCCCTCCGGTAGCTGTAACCCCCACCCAGAGAGAAAGCTGTCACTTGACCCCAGAAGCCCCAGGAAAAGTGCAAGTGTCAGTAGAGCGAGCGGACAGGAGGGCAACTGATGCTTCAAATGCATCCAAGCAAGAAAGAAGCTCCAGCAACAACACAAAGAGATGGGGGGGGGGGACTGGGGAGACGCTTGCTAGCAAGCCTGCAGACCCAAGTTCAATTCCCCAGCACCCACATAAAACAGGATGCCAAGCAGTGCCCGCATCTGTCATCACCACATGCCTACGGCAACAGGAGGTGGAGCCAGGAGAATCCGGAAGTTCAAGGCCAACTAGACTGAAGCACACAGCAAAACAAGACAGAAACTTTCTCAAAAGAAGGTGGAAAGACGCCTTGAGTTCGAGGCCACCCTGAGACTCCATAGTGAATTCCAGGTCAGCCTGGGCTACAGTGAAACCCCACCTCGAAAAACCAAAAACAAAACAAAAGAAAAATATATATATATAAGCCGGGCATGGTGGCTCACACCTTTAATCCCAGCACTTGGGAGGCAGAGGTAGGAGGATCGCCTTGAGTTCAAGGCCACCCTGAAACTCCATAGTGAATTCCAGGTCAGCCTGGGCTAGAGTGAAACCCCACCTCAAAAAACCAAAAACAAAACAAAATAAAGAAGGTGGAAAGACCAATACCAGGCTGGAGAGATGGCTTAGCAGTTAAGGCACTTGCCTGCAAAGCCTACAGGACTCAGGTTCAATTCTCCAGGTCCCATGTAAGCCAGATACACAATGTGGCACATGTGTCCGGAGCTCAGTTGCTGTGGCTGGAAGCCCTGGGATGCCCATCCTCTCCCCCGCCCCCCGCATCTCTAATAAGTAAAAAATAAATCTTAAAAAAAGAAAGGATCAATACCTCAAGGTTGTCCTCTGAACCTCCACATGTGTGCTGTGACCCCCCCACACACATACCATACCCATATATACCCCTAACTACATATGTATAAATCATAATAAAAATTATAAGGAGAAGTTAAATCTCTGAATTTCAAAGGAAAGAGGAGGGGAGGAAGGGGGAAGATGGAAGGAAGGAAGGCGCGCTGAACAGACAGCCTGGCCCTGACTTGCTCCATCCCACCATGTGTACTCCTAGAGCCCAGAGTCTGCACCAAGCCTACGTTACTTTCTCTTCCTTTATGAATGGATGTGATCATTATTAACTGTGACCTGGAACGAGGTCCTCAAATTCTAGTGCCTCAGTTTGCTCACCAAATGAAACAGTATATATGCAAATGGTTCTCATGAAAATAATCAGTTAATATTAGCAAAGTACTTAAAACACCGATTGGCATGGAGTTCTCTGTGTTTGTGGCAGAAGGTGGAAGGTCAACAGAGGGCCAAACTCACATTTATACCAAGGCCACTTTAAGGTAAGCAGAAAAAGAAAATACGGGGCTGGTGAGATGGCTTAGCGGTTAAGGCACTTCCCTGCAAAGCCAAAGAATCCAGGCTTGACTCCCTAGGACCCATGTAAGCCGGATGCACAAGGTGGTGCATACCTCTGGGCTTCGACTGCAGCAGCTGAAAGCCCTGGCATGCCCATTCTTTCTCTCTACCTCTTTCTCTCAGTCAAATAAATAAATAAAATTTTAAACAATAAAAATAAATAGGGCTGGAGAGCAGGCAAAGCCAAAGGACCCAGGTTCGATTCCCTAGTACACACGTAAGCCAGACGCACAAGGGGGCGCATGTGTCTGGAGTTTGTTTGCAGGGGCAGGAGGCCCTGGTACGCCCATTCTCTCTCTCTCTCTCTCTCTCTCTAATAAATAAATAAATATTTTTAAAAATAAAATGCTGGGCTGGAGAGATGGCTTAGCGGTTAAGTGCTTGCCTGTGAAGCCTAAGGACCCTGGTTCGAGGCTTGATTCCCCAGGACCCATGTTAGCCAGATACACAAGGGGGCACATGCGTCTGGAGTTCATTTGCAGTGGCTAGAGGCCCTGGCGCGCCCATTCTCTCTCTCTCTCCCTCTTTCTCTGTCTGTCACTCTCAAATAAATAAATAAAAATAAACAAAAATTTTAAAAATAAAATGCCATCTAACATCCTATGTCATTGGAGGAATGAAAAGAGGAGACAAGTTGAAACACTGCACTATCTGTGGAAGGCTTTCTCTGGACTCCTGACACCGCCTTCGCCATTGCTCCATCTCCTAATCCTACTTCTTTCCCTTATTAGCATTCATTGTTGAACATCTCATAAATACCCAAGAAAAGCACCTTTTTAGGCTCGTTCACTCAATGGTCTTTGTGAGTGAGGGCTGTGTTCCCCCCATGATGGAATAGCTTCTAAAACAGAGACGGGGTGTTCAGCACATGACCAGAAGCTGCTTATGAAATGGACTGGTAAGCAGCTAACAAATATTTAATGGGTCCCTCTTGTAGTATCTCGAAAGGACCAAGTAGTCAAATGTTTTAGAGCCTCTCGCTTTTTAATCACATGCCCATTTAAAAACATGTGATCTGGTAAACTGCTCCATATTAAAAAAAAAAAATCAAAGGGTAATATCTGGCTGAAACAGACATTTGTTCCTTATATCAAGTCCAAAAGATTCTAACTGGTTACCTGACCGATATAAGCCTGGGTTACAGCCTCCGTTACATATGCTCCTTATGCTCAGTGATCTTGAGAGGCAAGAACAGGATAAGATATATACCCAACTTAATAATGGGAGAACAAAACAATTGCTTTTGTCTACACCCAAACTGATCAGACACAAAGTAGGAAACCAGGTAGGGACCTTTCTCCAGCTCTGCTGGGTGAGGACAGCCCAAGGTCTCACATTCCACTTAGGAGATCTTCCCTGCCCATTGCTCACGGCAAAGGCTTAGTACAGCAAGAATGGAATGGTTCTCACCACCCAGCTCAGCCGTCTCTTGTACCCACCTCTTAACATCTTCGGATTATTGCTGAAGGCACAATCCTGGTCTGATATATGACCAGGCAGGCACCTTTGACTATAAGTCAAAGTCAACATCCACAGTTTAGAGTACCACACACTTCACCATAGCCGGATGATTCTGGTCTCCTGTGTCCATACATTCTGAGTGGACAGGAAGACAGGATCCACAGACGAAGGGTAACGCGTCACCCCAGTCTTCACTGAGCCTGGGCTCCGTGAATGGGGTACAGTTACTGAATCCATGAGCAGCAATCCTCACTCTTCCTCATCTGAGACACACCCACACTGCACCTCTTAATACGTATATCCAAAAACACGTTTCTTTAAAAAATATTTCTTTTTATTTGAGAGAGTCAGAGAAAAGCATGGGCGCCCCAGGGCCTCCTGCAAATGAACTCCAGAGAAACACACCACGTTGTGCATCTGCCTTTCCGTGGGTACTGGGGAATTGAGCTGGGCCCGTGAGGCTTTGCAAGCAAACGCCTTTCACTGCCGAGCCATACCTACAACTCTGGCTTCTTACTTACGAGGAAATAAGGAAGGAAAACAGATTCATTACTTCGAGGTCATGTAATTCAACTATGTCTTCTTATATAAATGAAAAAAAAAAAAAGCCTGAGGTGCAAAGATGTCAAATGACTTGTCCAAAACCACACAGCTATTTTGTGGCAGCCCCAAGGTTTAAAACCCTAGTCTTCTGCCTTCTGAACAGGAGTCTACACCTCCAAACTTCCTCCTAGGTTATTTTCTTTTTAGTGATATTTGTTGGCTTTGTGTAGAAAAAAAAAAAACTTGGTCATTAAGCAGAGGATGCGCAGACCTGTGAATCCTAAGTGCCCATAAATACTTGTGTGGACTGAAGGCGATCTGGACAAGAAGCAGAATGCTTAGTACTGAAGACTGTCCTTTGTGTGATTTTTTGGTCGCCATGGTGATAAATAACATTTACTGCTACATGTGGTCTGGCTTACATCTATGAACAAGCATTTCCTGACGAATGGTAACTCCCACAAGACAGAACTTCCCAAATATTTTAGACAGCTGACGAGGAATAAAAAAACATCACTCCACACAGAAAAGATTAAAACAACTGATTAGGTCATTTAACAGTGAAAAGCATTCTACATCTGCTATGGTAAAGCTGACATTTTGGCCTTAAAAACTCATGTTAGGGGGACTGGAGAGGTTGCTTAGTGGTTAAAGGCACTTGCAAAGCCTGCCAGCCTAGGTTTAATGCAAAGTGGTACATGTATGTACACACACACAACACACACACACACACACACACACACACAAATAAATAAATAAATCATCGAACAAGCAAGCTCATGTTAGCAGCATAAAGGAAACTTTTGTGTTTGGTAATTTAGTATTTCTGTAAAGTATCTGGTCATGAAATATACAAAGACAGTTCATCTAATTACTCATTAAGAACACTCGGGTTTTATTAACAAACAAGGACTGTAAAATTTGGAATTGTGTGAACAAGGCCAACATTTTGATCAATACCTTAAGTTATAAGACCTTCCAATCCTCCATGATCAGGCATATTTCATACAATCACTCAACTATAACTTCTAGTGTTGTAGAAAGGCTCCGTGTGCAAACCAGGAAGGAGTCTAAAGATCAAGTTCTGTGTCACCACGACAGGACTCCCATATCGAGTGAAGAACGTGTCACCACCTTACTGACTCTCTGTCCTACTGGGCAGGTTCAGACCTTGTCTCAGCACCGAGTGACACGTGACAGCAGCCCGTCCTGCGTGCTGTCTCCATCCCACGTCTGGAACATTCGCAACGCCGTCACTGCACTGCGGGTACAAACACTAAGCCATGCGTTGAGAGGAGTCGTCGTGGGGAAGCCATGAACTTCAAACCCAGCTGGTCCTGCATCGCTTCCAGCTGACTTTTGTGTCCAACAGTTCGGTATTTCTGTAAGAACCACTTATCAAAATACCCCAGGTATTTCGTCATGAAATATACAAGAGAACCTATATAACTTTTTAAAAAAAACATAGTTTTATTTATTTGGGCACACATGCGTATGGGCATGCCAGGGCCTTTTGCTACTACAAATGAATTCCAGATGCCACTTTTTGCATCTGGAATTACATGGGTACTGGAGGACTGAATGCAGACTAATGGGCTTTGCAAGCAAGGGTCTTTAGCCTATAACCCATCTCCTCAGACCAGCCTATATAACTATATACTAAGAAACTTTTTTTTTCCTCCTAGCCTCAAGGTTGAAGGAACCTGATTTTGGATTCCTTCCTAATTTACAACTCTGAGCTGACAGTTTTGAGGCGTTATTACATTTGAAAGAAAGGGTCAAGAATTTTTCAAAGAGGACAAGGTGATCTAGTATCATCATATTCCCCGAATCTCGGTGCTCTGTCCCCTGTACGATCACAGGAGTACACACTGTCTCTAAGAACATTGCGGCACAACCGTCTTTGGTGAGAACATGACAACTGTTCCCAGTCTGGACAGAACAAGAAGTAAATCTTTCAGGTCTCTATTAAAAAATCCTTATTCCTCTGGGGTCACAATTATGCCTTCCTAAAATGCCCAATATTCTATCCCAAATCACCTCTATACAAATCTGCTCCAAAACTTGTGGAAATTGAGGACAATATAATTAAACTTCTTAAAAGTACTCGTGGAAGGTAGGGTTACATCTTCCTAAGTGCCTGGCCAAGTACAGGAGAAGCAATGGTGCAAGGTGGTGGTTATACATCTTCATGGACAAGGTGAGGGGCAAGGAGGGTGTGCTGTTGAAGTTTCGAGGTGTTCTGAGTTCGAACCAGAATGATCAAGGATGTTTGCACTGACCGTCAGGGGAAGAAAAGGCACGTGAAGGACAACACATATGACACCACCAAGGATCCTAAGGAAACAATCACTGCCCAAACCAGCACCATTGGCACCAGGCTGCTCTTAGTAAGTGGCGCGTGATGTTGAAGGACCACGAGTCTCTCTGGGAGACTATGAAGTGCACAATAGGATGGAACTGGAGCCATCTTCTTTCCTCCTGCCTGCTCTGCAGTCCTGGCCTCCCCTGTTATTAGAATGCTTGCATTTAACAATTCACATGGATGAAAATTTAGATGCTGGGCTGGAGAAATGGCTCACCAGTTAAAGGTGCTTGCTTGCAAAGCCTGAAGGCCCAGGTTCAAATCCCCATGTAAAGCCAGATGCACAAAGTGGCACCTGCAACTAGAGTTCATCTGCAGTGGCAAGAGAGCCTAACATGCCCATTCATATACTCTCTCTATCTCTTTCTGTGCTTGAAAATAAATAAGTAGGGCTGGAGAGATGGCTTAACGATTAAGCGCTTGCCTGTGAAGCCCAAGGACCCCAGTTCGAGGCTCGATTTCCCAGGACCCAAGTTAGCCAGATGCACAAGGGGGCGCAAGCGTCTGGAGTTCGTTTGCAGTGGCTGGAGGCCCTGGCGCACCCATTCTCTCTTTCTCTCTCTCTCTGTCGCTCTCAAATAAATAAAAATAAAACAAAACAATTAAAAAGAAAATAAATAATAAGATGTTGACCAAAAAATTAAATAAAAAATAAAAGGTGAGGGACAAGTTGAGGGGAGTTGACAGAAACAATCTACAGGATTTGAAATTTACATAACGTAACCAGCATTTCCTAGAAGTGAAAGTTGCAGCGAGTAAACAGAGCCCAGAAAAAAAAAATTAAATAAACAAAAAGCAGGCGAGGGGCAAAAGATGGAGGGAGTCGACAAAAAACAATCTCCTAAGGAATCTGAAATTTACATGTTGCAACTTTCTCCTCTAGGAAATGCAATTACATTAAGTAAACAGACGCCAGAGGAAAGTCAAATAGCTACACACAGACACGTTGTCAACTGGACATGTCCCTGACAATTTCATTAATCTTAAAGATGTGCGGTTGGTGACGTGGGATAGAAAATCTGACGCTGGAGGACGCAGGACCGACCACGGCAGTGTTTGGAACGGAATACGGCTGGAATGATTCACGTTCTGTCTCCTGACCGTCGCGGCAGGACTTCCATGAAGAGTCACAAACACATCGCCAGCTCACTGACCCGTCTAACCCCTGTCCCACGCAGCAGCTTGAGAGAGTGGTGGCCCGGATGGATATGCGACATCTCAAACATCAGCTGGCAGGACACTCTGTGTTCCACCGCCACATAGTAAGCATTCCAGGGAAGCTCAACTCTGTGAGCACGTTCCCGGCATGCACCGTGCCAGAAGCACCGTGCAAGATGTCCTCAGTGCAGAGTTTATGTCTAAGCGACAGCTCTTGTGCCAAGAGGACCTGTGCTTAACAAGGATGTAGAACATACTCTCCGCAATGTGATTTTCTAAGTTCCAATGTAAAAATTTCCAATTCCGCAAGAGATTCCCAGATACTGAGGAAGGGATCATCCAAAGCACTTAGTGACACTAGGCCAATAGAAATCCAACGGCTCAGATGCTAAATGAAAACAAAAGCTCTAAGTGTCCCAAAATGCAACTGGAGAAATATAAAGCAGCATAAGAACACAAACAAGGGGCTGGAGAGATGGCTTAGCAGTGAAGGCACTTGCCTGCAAAGCCTAAGGACCCAGGTTCAGTTCCCCAGTACCCACATAAACCCTGATGCACAAAGTGCCACATGCATCTGGACTTCATTTGCAGCGGATAGAGGCCCTGCCGTACCCATTCATCCATTGATTCCTTCTCCCTCTCCTTTCAAATAACTACATAAATAAATAAGTAAATCTTTTTTAAAAATAAGAAAGCAAACAAACCAAAAGGAAGATAACAAAAGGACAAAAAAAAAAAAAAAACAAAGACTTGCAAAAATAACAAGACACTGGGGACTGAGGAGATAGCTTGGTGGATAAAGCAACTACTGCTCAGGCCTAAGTACCCTAGTTCAAGCCCCCACATAGAAAGCTGGCCATTGCAGCAGGCTTCTGTAATCAGAGCATGCTGACAGAAAGGTGGGAGGTGGACAGGAAAATTTCCCAAAAGCTCTTAGAGAGCAAGACAACAGAACAAGATTCAGAGAAACCCTGTCTCTAATGAAATTGGATGGTGTGAAAGATCCCAAAAGTTGTCCTCTACTTCCACAAGTGAGCCATGGCACTTGTACACTGACATGCACACACACACACACACACACACACATGAACATATACACACTCAATATAATCTTTAAAAAAAAAAAGAGAGAGAGAGATGAAAGTATTTTAACAAATCTACCCATCATTTGTACCAAACCACAATGTGACTGCTAATCTTGTTAGCTTTACGGGATTTAGAACCATAGAGGAGAAAAAGCTCTCGGTGTATCTGTGGGAGTGTTTCCAGAGAGGTTGAACTGAGAGGTGACACCCACCCTGGATGCGAGTGGCATGGTCCCAAGGGCTGGCGCCCTGGGCTGGATCAAAGGGAGAAAGCAGGCCTCAGACTTACGTGCACCAATCTCGGCTTCCTGACGACAGCCACAACGTGACTCCCTTACACTACTGCTGCCAAAGCTGGCCCACCGGGATGGATTATAATCACTCTCAAACAGTGGGCCAAAATAAACCCTCCCTTCCCTAAGCTGCTTTTGTCAGGTAGTTTATGACAGCAACAGAAAATTAATTAGTATGGACGGGTAACAGGTACTGGGACTGCCAATGCTTTTCCAGTCGTAAACCACTAAGACGTTTATAATCAAGGTTAGTCACATAAGCCATTATCTTCTGAGGTGAGAGTTAAACTGCCTTGTAAACATGCCTGGTGTGATGGTGCATGCCTTTAATCCCAGCACTCCAGAGGGGGAAGTGGCAGGATCGTTGTAAGTATGAAGCCGGCCTGGGCTGCAGAGTGAGTCCAGGTCAACCTAGTGGACAGTAGGACCCTGCCTCAAAAGTAATAGAAATGAGTGTTGCTAAAAAGAAAGGAAGGAAACTACTGCCATCAGAATTACCCAAGAGCAGGGCTAAGAAGATGGCTCAGAAATTAAAAACACTTGCTTACAAAGCCTTCTGCCGTGGATTCAATTCCCCAACCACCCACATTAAGCCAGATGGGCATTTGCAGTGGCAAAAGACTCTGGTATGTATGTGCCACACGTGTATACATACAAGTAATTTTTTTTAATGAAAAAGATTTAGCCAAGAGTAATTATGTCCTGTGTAAATTAAATGCTAACATTCTAAGAATCATAAACTGGACTGGAGAGATGACTCAGCGGTTAAAGATGCTTGCTTGCATTGGCTGGTGGCCCCCAGGATTGATTCCCCAGTACCCAGGTAAGCCCAAATGCACAAGGTGGCACATGCCTCTGGAGTTCCTCTGCAGTGGCAAGAGGCCCTGGCATGCCCATTCTCTCTCTCTATCTCCTTGAAAATAAATAAAAATATTTTTAAAAATAAGAATCGCAAGTTTTGCATTATGGTCAAATGTATTTTATTTGGAGTACACTTGTGCACAGGCATACATGTGGAAACAGTCACGCACGTGTGCATGTGTGCGCGCATACACACACATGCACACACACACAGAGTGGTGGGGTAGAATTCTGCTAAATACCTGAATGACAAAAGACTGCTATGGTTGGCGCATGGTGGTCCATATCTATAATCTTAGAACTTTGGAAATGGAGGCAAGAGGATTAGGAGTTCAAGGCCATCCCCAGCAATGCAATGAGACTGAGGCCAGCCTGGGACTACATGAAACTCTGCCTTAAAAAAAAAAAAAAAAAAAAAAAAAAAGCAAACAAGAAAAGACTACTACGTACAGGCACTTACAAGAAAAGCCCTTCCGTGTTTTCAATTAAACATTAATGAGGCTCCAAATACCAGTTCCACCTCAGATAATCAATCATCTACTCACTTTCTTTAACAAAGCCCGAAATACAAACTTTGTTCCATGACATGAGACCGGGCCACTAAACCCTAGATAGGCATGAGATAACTTCACTTTGTAAACAGAAGACAGCTGCAAGCTCAAGACCAGAGATCGCCATCGTGCTCAGGGCTTGGGGTCTTTACCTCCTGGCAACGGCAAATGAACGCCTCGCCGGCACTTTACTGTCAACAGCTTACATAACTTTGCCACCCGCGGGCACAGAGGAAACAACCTCACCGGTGCCGTCCCAACTCTCACCCCACAAACAGACTTTGAAGCAAAATCATCTGAAGTCCAATTCTCTCCCTTAGGTAGAAGGTATAGAAATCACTCAGCTTTGGGGGCTGGAGAGGTGCAAGATGGTTCAAAGTGCTTGTTTGCAAAGCCTGATGGCAGGGGTTTGATTCTCCAGTACTCACATAAAACCAGATGCACAAAGTGGTGCATGTGTCTTGAGTTCCTCTGCAGAGGCAGGAGGCCCAGTGTGTGTATGTGTGTGTGTGCATGCATGCATACACACACACACACACACTCACTCTCTCTGCCTCCTTCTCCCTCCCAAATAAACAAAAATATAGAGAAATTACTCAATTTTAAATCTTCCAAGAATAAAATGCCCAGAATATGACCAGTTACTTAATTTTATCAGACTGGAGGCTGGGGAGACGGCCCAGTGGGGGAAGCACTTGCCACGTGAGCATGGGCGCCCCAGTTTGGAACCCCAGCACCCAGGTAAACAGGCAGATGCTGTGGCAGGTGTCTGTAACCCCAGCCACACCTATGGGCAGGCAGAGCAGTAGCGAGGGGCGAATCCACGGGAGCTCGGGGCCGTGCTCGTCTACGAAAGCAGCACTGAACATGTGAGAACCCCGCCATCAAAGGAGGAGGTAGAAGGTGTAGACTGACACCCAAAGTTGTCCTCTGCCCTCCACGTGCATGCTGTAGCATACACGATGGCCCCCTCCTCAGCAACCCCCCCCCAAAATACATATACCGCAACAATGACCTAACTGAACAAATGTTCATGAACTCAACCCAGAGGGCTCCTTGGTCCAGGCTTGTCGCTGGTGGCGACAGGTCTGCTTTGCTTACACCGAGGTTCAGTCTCAAGGAATCGTGTCGTCAAGGCTGGGATGGGACATGTGGGGAAGCATCTGGACAGCCATGTTGAATCCCTCTTTTCGAGTTCCCCGGCTGCATGCACCTACTTAGGAGAACACTGGGCAAAAACTAAGACTGCAGTAAAAAGTGCTCGTAGTTCAATGAAACCCTCTTCTTTGAGAGCGACCGAGGCCGGTAGACACTTCCGTGTCCATTAGTTTTCTAGGAAGACCTGAAGGCAGGCAAGGGCTGGGGCTGATGTGGGATCCCCGGAACCCGCACAAACGCTGACTGTGGTGGATGTGTGTCTGGCACTTGACAGGTGGAGACAGGAGGATTCCCAGGCAGCTGCAGCCAGGTTCAAGTGCCAGTGAGAAATCCCATCTCAACAAACGACGTGAGAAGACGCCGCACATGAGCCTCCGGCCTCCACATGCTCACGAGGCAGCGGACGCACACCCGCCTCCACACGTACGTACGTACGTACATGCGTGCAGAAACTCACTTGATAACGGCAAGCGCACGCAGCTTATCTTCGAAGCTAGCAAGGTACTGGAGAGCAAGAGAACCCAGAGAGATTCTCGGGCCATCCGAGCAGAGCTCTGAACTTAACTCCCGAGCCCCACCCCATTTCCCAACCCTGCCTCTCCTCTTTAAGGCATCTCCACGTCGTCCGCCAGGACTCTCTCTCTTTTTTTTTTTTTTTGGTTTTTTCGAGGTAGGGTTTCACTCTAGTCCAGGCTGACCTGGAATTCACTATGTAGTTTCAGGCTGGCCTCTAACTCACGGCGATCCTCCTACCTCTGCCTCCCGAGTGCTGGGATTAAAGGCATGCACCACCATGTCTGGCTCGCCAGGACTCTTGAAGGCATCTTCAAGCCCTCTCTCGACCTCAGCACCAAGACCTGCTGAAATCCCCGTTGGCCATCATTCCCTGCCTCTATCTCAGCTGCAATTAAAACTCAACTCCCTGTCACCCACGGATATCCAGGATGCCTATATTTGGAGAGGGAGGAAGAAAAAGAAAACTGAATCACGACTCTCCCTGGGTTAAACTCCTCTGCCGCGCCTAGGAGCAAGTCCAAGTTCTCCAACTGCTAGTGCCATTTTTAGGAGCAGGTGCCCCCCACACACCCGGAAGGTCCCTGCGACTGCAGCCACTGCTCCTCACAGAGCAGGCTGCGATGGCAGTCACCAGGCGTCACGCAGGACGGTACCAGGATGCATGCCACATTTTCCTGCTACAGCATCTCAATTCTCGCTGTAAAGACTATCAGGGGGTCAGGAAGACCTTTTTGAATGGAGCTCAACAGCGGAGTGTACTGTCTGGAGGACTGGAGGCCTTGTGTGCTGCCTCTACAGAGTAGGCAATATGTGACCATGGGCAAGCTACTGGATCAGACTGATGAGCTTCAGTTTTCTTTTCAGAACTATGGCTATAGAGTAGGACCAACCTCCTTCCCCAGGTTGGTGTCAGTCAAACACAACACACAAAAACCAGAATGCCATAATTAGCTCCTTGTTACTATAAGAATTGTTCTGCCTGCTTGAGGAAAATAAGGTAAGGTACAGTTACATAAACCTCATTGGTACCACTGACCTCACAAATACTTCTCACCTCAGGGGTGATAACTGTGGGGGAGATTAGAGTAGGAAGAAAGCTTGGAGGAAGCAAAGTTTGCCAAGGAGACCCACCCAGAGTTCTCCAAACCTTAACCTGGAAACCGAGGAGATGGCACAGTGGTTAAAAGTGCTTGTTTGGGGCTGGAGAGATGACTTAATGCTTAAGGCACTTGCCTGCGAAGCCCAAGAACCCAGGTTTGATTCCTCAGGATCCAAGTAAGCCAGATGCACAAGGTGGCACATGCATCTGGAGTTCATTTACAGTGACTAGAGGCCCGGATGTGCCCATTCTTTCACATTCTATCTGCCTTTTTCTTTCTCTCTCTCTCTCTCTCTCTCTCTCACACACACACACACACACACACACACATACATACATAAATTAATTAAATATTTTAATTTCTTTTAAAAAGTGCTTGCTTGTAAAGCCTGCTGGCCCAGGTTCAATTTCCTAGCCACACACAGAAAGCCAGCCACAAATAAATAATAATAACAGTAATAGTGCAAGCATCTGGAGCTCTCTTGCAGAGGCAAGAGACCCCAGTGCACCCACACACAAACACGTACACACAAACGCAAATAAATAAATATAATATTTTATTTAAAAAAGAAACAATCATGACTGCTTTATTTGGCAAGCCCCTTTACTTAATGTAAAGCTTCCCGCTGGAAACTTTAGCTTTGACCATCTATTTCATGATTCTGGACTCTTGGCATGTGGACTGTGCTCAAGGTTACATCTTCTTCAAAGTCCAAGAACACTTTGTGCCAAAGATTCCCACTAAGGTAATGAAGAATAGAGAGGGCTTCTCAATTTTTCCACTTAGTGTATCTGTGCTGACAAGGGAACCTTGGCCATCTTCTCTTATCCCTTTTGCTTATCAAAGACAAGAACTCCATTGTGCAGGTTCTTGAAGTGACAGTTCATTTCATTGCTTCTACTTAAAACCTGGCCTGCCAGTGGTCAGTCCTCACTCTGGTGGTGTCATTTCTCCTCCATATTCCAATCCCTGTTAGCCTGGCTCACAGTTTATGTCCTTCAAGAATTCCCAAAATAAGCCTGGCGTGGTGGCGCACACCTTTAATCCCAGCACTCGGGAGGCAGAGGTAGGAGGATCGCTGTGAATTCGAGGCCACCCTGAGAGTACACAGTGAATTCCAGGTCAGCCTTGGCTAGAATGAGACCCTACCTTGAAAAGCCAAATAAAAAAAAAAAAAAAAGAATTTCCAAAGTAGTATTCACAACACTGTCTTTCAGGCACAAAGTGGACTCGGTACTCATGACCTTACAGTGGCTGATACGACCTACACGAGACCTGCATAACAGGAGGAAAATCATGACAACACAGGAGGGACACTAGTTGGAAAGAAGGAGGCATTCAGGAGGGCAGTGGAGGGGATTATGGTCACAGTATATTGTCTAAATTTATAGAAGTTATCAATAAAAAAGTTTCTATTCTTGTTCAGGGTGGCACACACCTTTAATCCCAGCACCCAAGAGGCAGTGGTAGGAAGATCACTGTGAGTTTGAGGCCAGCCTAAGACTACATAGTGAATTACAGGTCAGCCTGGGATAGAGCTAGACCCTACATTGAAAGACCAAAAAAGTAAAAAGGTCTTTAAGAAAATTCCCAATGGAGAGTTAGGGAAATGATTCAGTGGTTAAAGGCTATTGCTTGTAAAGCCTGAGGGCTCAGGCTCAATTCCAAAATACCCATATAAAACCAGATACAAGTTCATTTGCAGTGGCAAAAGGCCCTGGCATGCCCATGCCCATTCTCTCTCTCTCTGCTTGCAAAAAATAAAAAGGTTTTTTCAAGGGTTTGTCTTGTCACTCTTAGCATCTGGAAGAACCTTGCTTCAAGAAGAGAATATACATTTTAATTATGTTTGTCTTCACATGAAAAGATGTTTCACCTCCTTAGTCATTAGAGAAATAAACTAAAACCTACAATGGGGTACTACTTCACGCAGCTCATATGGCTATCATAAATAGACAGCAAATTCTGGCAAGAGTACAATGAAAACGAAACCCTCCTCACACATCGGGAATGGAAATGCAAAATGACAGCTGTTTTTTTTTTTTATTTTTCAAGGTAGGGTCTCACTTTAGTCCAGGCTGACCTGGAATTCACTATGCAGTTTCAGGGTGTCCTCGAACTCATGGTGATCCTCCTACTTCTGCCTCCTGAGTGCTGGGATTAAAGGCGTGCGTCACCACGCCCAGCTTGGTGCAGCTGTTTTGAAAAGCAGTTTCAGTTACTCAAAACAGTCAGTAGTTATAGAGGTGTAACCTGTGAATTATCTCCCTATGTACCTGAGAAGAACTTGTACAAAAATGCTCATAGCAGCCGTGGTGGCACACGCCTTTAATCCCAGCACTCGGGAGGCAGAGGTAGGAGGATCTCCATGAGTTCGAGGCCACCCTGAGACTACAGAGTGAATTCCAGGTCAGCCTGGGCCAGAATGAGACCCTACCTCGAAAAACCAAAAAAAAAAAAAAAAAAAGCTCATAGCAGTATTATATATAACAGCTCAAATGTGAAGAAAATCACGCAACTGCCCCTCACCCAATAACTATGGATCCACATTGGCATATGTAGCTTCAGTTTTACAGATGGAGAGACCCAAAGACCTGCTGCACAACAATTTGAATTAGTCAACCCTACTGAATGGTACAGTAAAAATCATTGCAAATTTATACGACGGAATATTATATGACAGGTAAAAATGAAATATTGATTCATGTTACGTTGTTGAACCTTGAAAAAAAAAACATTATGGTCAGTGAAAGATGCTATTTGCAAAGACCATACGCTGTATGAGTTCATGTATATTCCATATCCATAACAGGGAAATCTACAAAATTAATGTTGCCAGGGACCAGTGGGGTTGACTGGGGAAAGGTGAGTCAAGTCTAATGGGTACATTCTCTTTTTACAATGTCTAAAACTTCTTTAAAATTTCTAAAATGGTGGTGAGGGTTAATAACTCCACGGGTGCACTAAATAGCCATGTGTTGTGCACTTTAAATGGACCAAATGTATGGTACAGAAATTACCACTCCAGTGGCTCAATATATGCAAAATATTTACATGACTAGCTGGAACCCTTGGCTAAAATCATGACAAACAATAGGTTTAGGTTAACAAAATGCCTTCAACACTAGGGTTTGTCTATGCCAGCATCAGTGTTTCCCTTTTACTATTAAGTATAAGGGTCTTGATACACATATTTCATATCCTCAGTGAGTCCCTGCTCTGCCAGGCTCAGACTCCACTCCCTCCCCAACAGGTGCTCATCACTACTGTGGAGGAGGGCTGCAGGGTGACCTTGGTACCCAGAAATCACTGCAAGAGACTTTGACAGACAGCTGTGCAGTCTTAGTGATAGGAGAAGGCAAAACTTCGCCCTTTCTAACCTCTGTAAAGTAACCAATACTATACTTCCCGTTCCTGGTTCCAGCCAGTAACTGAATTTGCTTGTTATATTTTATTTTTGGAGACAGGGTTTCACAAGGCAGCCCAGGCCATCTTCCTGAGTGCTGGGGTGGTGCGTGTGCCGCCTCACTCACATTTAACTTTCCCTTTAAACGAGCAGGGCCACTGGGCCTCTGCCAGGAATATTTCTCGTCATTACATCATTAAAACTGCTAATTCAAGGACTGTTCGTTGGCAGCATTGTGGTTGGAGGGAGTCAAACAGTCCCGAGTTAGCAAGCAGGGCCTCTATAATGAGCTTCTCAACATTTATGCAAATAAAATTCTCTGCATTACTTATTATCAAAGTCAAGACGCATATGTACCAACAACTTTTGTTTCGAAAACAAAATGAATGCAAGGCTGGAGAGATGACTCAGTGGTTAGAAGCACTTGTGTGCAAAGCCTGACAGCAGGGTTTGACTCCCTTGTACCCACATAAACCCAGACGCACAAAGTACCTGGACTTTTTCTGCAGTGGCAAGAGGCCCTGGTATGCCTACTCCCCCTCTGTTTGCAAGCAAATAAATAAATAAGTAAATAAAATCAACACAGACGATTCATTTTTGATGAAAATGCATTCACCATGTTAGTATTTTTTATATTTTCATGATTTTAAAGCACTGTTTGAATTTATTATGATTTTTCAACTATTTTAGTAATTGCAACATAGCTACCAGCATTTGTTCATTTTGTGCATACTTCGTACTACTAAGAAAAGTTAGTTAAGTGACAACATGAATTGGCTGAAAGCTCCTTTTACTGTATGTAGTTATTATTTGAAAACTGTTGAAGGAGAAGAAAGTCACTCATAGGCTGTTGCACGAGCACCGGTCTAAGCTGTAACAGGGGAGTGACTTGGATCACGTTGCTTCAGGCCAAGAATACACGAGACCCTACCGTGTGCTTCAGGATACGGTGGAGAACGAGAGAAAGAGCTTGAAATCTACCAGGAAACTCAAGTAAACGTAATTCATGTGATATTGGAGATGGATGGGCAGGAGATTGGACGTGGAGTTAAAAGACAAGCCAGAAACAGGGGTTAGCTGGGTCACAGCGGAGCAAGGCAAGGAGGCCCGGCGCTAGACACGAGACCCCCCGCAGGCTGTGGATGCAGAGAGCATGCAGGGCCCAGGGGAGGGATAGAAAGCTAGAGCTCAGGACTGGAGACCCAGCAGGGACTTCCTCACGCCAGGCCTCGTGGTTTTCTTAAGCCCTCTTCTACCTTTTAACTCCTTACTCAGGAGTTCCGAGGTGACTGGGGATTCAGCTCAGGTTGGCTGAGTCCCTGTCTAGCATGCACGGCAGGAAGTCATGGTTTGATCCCCAGCACTGCAAAATGAGTTTGTGAAAACTCCCACCAGGCTCCACGTAGCTCATATGGATTCCAGAATCAAGAAAGTGGAAAACAGAGCGTCCGTGGCTTTAAAGGATGGGGCTGCTCACACGAGAAAACGGCCCCATCTATCATCTGGGTAAGAGTTCCTTCTACATATTGTCTGCTTCTCAAGCAGTGTTGCAACGCGTCATTCAGATCAAAAAGGCATATTGGAGATGGCTGGGGTGGCTGGGATCCTAGCACTCTAGGAGGTAGAGGCAGGGGGATTAGAAGGTCCAAGGTCATCCTTGGCTACCTAGAGAATTTGAAGACAGCCTGGGAAGCATGTGACCCTGTGTCAAAAAAAAGGGGAAAGAAAAGTCGCTGAAGGTTTTAAGCAGGCTGCCGACATACTGCGTGTTTTGATCTATTACCTCCCTTGTGGCTTAAGTGTAGAGAGCCCTGGAGCTCCGAGGCAGGCAGGGGCTGTGGGTCTCAAAAGCCAGTCAAGACCCGAAGGTGGCCATGAGTAGAGTCAGCACAGGGAAACAGTCAAGAATACTGGATGAAATTAAGAATTTAGGCTAGACTTCGGTAGGCTTGGCAGGTCATGACAGGTGGGAACAGATAAACAGGTCATGTTATGTGTCGTGCATAGGATGGAGGGACTACAGATGCATTTACACGGGGACCACCTGAATTTGATAACTGCTTTGTACAAGTTGTTGGGGGGGGAAAAAAAAAGTCTTTCTGTTTTCCTTGTGATTTCATACCTCTGCATCTTGTTATGAGCAGTGTTTGTAAAAAATCAAAAACTACTACTGACTTGCATAAGGGCTCACACCCAGAGGCGGCGATATTCAAAAGAAGTCTATGTTCCTTCTGGAAAGCCTTGGTTCAAAGACAAAAAACAGAAGAGTCTTTTGATCCTCACTACTGACACGGTCAACGAAAACCCAGCCCCTACACGTCAGACCTTTCTGCGCTGGGACAATGCTAAGGACGCCAGGAGTAGCAGGTGGTTAACTTTGAAAAAGCTCTGCCACCCACTTTATACCCTAAGAACAAGGATTTAAATACCAAAAGAACGGGGGGGGGGGGGGGCAGGGGGGCTCAAGTTCAAGTGGCCACTGCACCTGGCAGAATTTAACCCATAAAACCTCCCATGCAAATTTATAATTTTCCAAGAACAAAACAACTCCGGGATATTTTTTTTTCCCATGACCCACCCCCACTCGAGAACATTTTTAATATTTCAAAAATGTGCAAGGACCGGAACAAAGCAATTTAAAAATCTCAAAGGGTCAGAGCAACTGGAATTAGTTGAAGACTAACGTTCTACGTGAAAGCCACCAGGGCTGTCTTTATAAACAAGGCATCTCCTTCGTACCAAAGCACAAGAAAACAAAGGCGGCCCTAAACTCCACATGAAAAGGAAAGGCATGTCTGGTCTGGTCCATAACAGAAAAATCTCAAATAAACAGGCTCAGCCTCCCTGGGCATAAAGCAAGGAGTAGAAACAGGGAAAGCGCAATCATCTTTTTAGCAGGAAAGATGGGAGAGCTTTGTGAATATTGCAGGCTATTAGGATTCCTAATGGTGGGGTGGGGTGGCAACGCACACCTTGCATCCCAGCACTCAGGGAGGCAGAGGTAGACGGACTGCTATTGAGTTCTGAGGCCAGCCTGGGACTACAGAGTGAGTTCCAAGGTCAGCCCAGGCGAGGGCTGAAAAGCAACAGCAAAGAGGCTGTAGGATTCGTAAGCAGGGAGAGAGGCCGAGGGTTCTGAGCCATCTGCCCCTGTCTCGCACTGTACTGTGGGATCTACATCCCAGGTCTGCCTTGCTCCAGAGGCTGTGCACACCAGGACTACTCACGTGGGTGATGACTCACCCCACTTGCTCAGGACATGCGTTCCGCTCACACTGAGAACCACTGAATCCTCCCAGCACTGAGGCACCACTCCCGGGTCCTTGAGTTCTCATACAGGGAACGGGGGGGGGAGGCTGCCAAGCTGCCCAGGGAAACAGCCACAGTGAGTACCATGCGAATGCAAGCTTTATCAGCAGAAGATGCAACTGCAGCCATTCACTTTGCCGCCTTTATTTTCTAGGTTTTTGTCACAGGATGATTTTTGTTGCTTGGTTATTTTTGCCTCTGTGTTTGTAGGTGTGGTGTGGCACCTCACACGCTTGCCGTGAGGGGTGGGGGGCGCTCGCCTACGGTGTCCACAGCAGAATGTCCCGCTCCATCACTCTGCCCTGCCCTGGCTTTTGAGCCAGAGTCTCTTTACTGATTCTGGAACTTGCAGGGCTTCAATGATTCGTGGGTGTCGGCTCCTCGGTGGGACTGCAGGAGCAGATGCAAGGGCTCCGGAGATTCAAAATCGAACTCTGGCAGTCCCAGGCCCTCATGATTGTGCAGGATGCACACTTAACTGCTAAGCCATCTCTCCAGCTTGGATTTATTATTATTATTGGTTTTCGTTAGTGTTTTTTTCAAGGTAGGGCCTCACTCTAGCCCAGGCTGACCTAGAACTCACACTGTAGTTCCAGGCTGGCTTCGAACTCACAGCGATCCTTCTACCTCTGCCTCCCAAGTGCTGGGATTAAAGGCGTGCACCACCACACCAGGCCTGGATTTATTATTATTATCATTTTTAATTTTTTGTTCATTTTTATTTATTTGAGAGTAACAGAGAGAGAGAGAAAGAGGCAGATAGAGAGAGAGAGAATGGGCGCACCAGGGCCTTCCAGCCACTGCAAACAAACTCCAGACGCGTGCGCCGCCTTGTGCATCTGGCTAACGTGGTTCCTGGGGAATCGAGCCTTGAACCCAGGTCCTTAGGTTTCACAGGCAAGCGCTTAACTGCTAAGTCATCTCTCCAGCCCTGGATTTATTATTTTTATAACAACAACTAGAAGATCATTTTTCTTTCAAAAGTACAGACTAAATAGAAACAAGACCTCACATATCTCATCCATGAAATCACAGGAAAAAACAGCTTACCTGCTGGAAGCCAAGCATCTAGAACAGATGACGCTGGCTCACCTGACCCAATAGGCTCTTAATCCCACGCCCTGCTCCCCAGTACACAGCCAGTGCGGGGCACAGAGATGGTGAAGACAGGCAGCAGCTACACCCGGGCTCTGGAAGACCCACCTTGCCATCAGTTAGTTACGATCCTTGTCACCTGAAACAAGTCATTTTACACTTGATGCTTCCGTTTGCTCCCTGCACAGTGGTTCAGTGACACTTCCCGGAAAACTCCGCCTTTGGCTGGGGGTCCCAACACTATATGGGGGTCACGTAACTGAATGCAGGAGTCAAGAAACATTTAATCATAGAAACAGGTTTCTGAATGTGCAGTGACCAAAATTAATTTGAAATCAACTATATAGTGAATCTGAGGTATTTCCAACAGCTCTCGCCTGTGTTGGCACAGACCTAGTTTACCGGAGCTTTGGTTCTGGGCACACAACACACACATTTTGTTTATACTGTGCATGCGGTCATAGCATACAATGCCAGTAAGTGTTGCCTGACATCCCTCAGTTCATTGAAACTGTCACATGTAGTGAATTGCAGTGTTTTTACTGCGCGCACCAAGTTTTCTACTCTCATAGAAGCATGCTGGTTTAATTATGAAAATCAATGACTTCACTGTTTTCTTTCTGCCATGTCTTAGCATGTAAGTATCACATTAGCATATCTTTGCATGCTACTATGTCAGAGTGTTTGATTTTAAAAATTACTGTTTGAGTTACTGACTGGTGTTACACACACACACTATTTAATGGATTTTGGCTTAGGATATGGACAGAATTTTTAAAATGTCCCTAAGCATACTTCTCTCATTTTATACAAAGTAGTATTTTCAGTACAGATGCTTATAAAAATCAAAACACTCAGGGCCGGGCGTGGTGATACACACCTTTAATCCCGGCACTAGGGAGGCAGACATAGGAGGATTGCCATGAGTTCGAGGCCACCCTGAGACTACATAGTGAATTCTATGTCAGCCTGGGCTAGAGTGAGACCCTACCTCAGAAAGAACAAAAAAAAAAAAAACTAATCAACTCTGGAAAAAACAAAACATTAAAAAGATGCTCTCTGTCTTATAGCATCAAATATTCTGCCAACATTTACTTCTTTATGTAAAAATAAACAAACCCATCTTTCTCAATATGCAACTCTGCTTCTGTCTTTAATAAATGGGAAAAATTATATGTACAATTTGGTACCCAGCTGTACAGCCTGGGTCACGTAGAATTTTCACCAGTGAGGGTCAAGAGTAGAAAAAGCTGAAGAAACCCTGTCCTAAAGCCGTCTCACACAAAGCATTTAAAAAGGATAACCCCGGAGCTCGGCAGACAGCAGTCAAGATGCTTGCTCACACGCATGCCGGGCCTGGTTCTATTCCCCAGCCACCACGTACAGCCGTGCAGGCAAGCGTCTGCCGCAGTAAGAGACCCCGGGGAGCAGAAAGCGATAGAGGACAAGTTTGCAGGCAACTAAAGTAAAACCTGTCTTGTCTTCTGGGCTGTCCTGTCCATGCGCCATGTCCAGAGGACACAGGGGGTCTGTACTTGTGCACCAACCTGCCCAGGTATCAGATAGTCATGGTGATGCCACCAAAAGGCCTCGGGGCATCTATAAGTCCTCAGAAACAGAGGGAGAAGAGGTGAGAACAGTATAAGGACTCTAAAAGCACAAATGAGAAGATGGTAAAGGAAGAACAGAGAGAGGAAAGGAGACATAGAATAGAAAACTTCAGAATCACAAAGTGGGTTGGTTGGAAGGAATAACCACACAGTTTACATGTTAAGTTCACACATCACTTTAGCCTGCTTTTGAAGAGGGGGGAGCTGGGTTAGAGAGATGGCTCAGTGGCTGAGGCACTTGCCTACAAAGTCTAACGACCAGGGTTCGATTCCCCAGCACCTATGTAAAACCAGATGCACAAAGTGGTGTATGCGTCTGGAGTTCATTTGCACTGGCTGGAGGCCCTGGCATGCCCATTCTCTCTGTCTCCCGTCTGTCTGTCTGTCTGTCTCTCTCTCTCTCTCTCTCTCTCTCTCTCTGCTTGCAAATAAATAAGTTGTTAAAAAACAGAGAGGGGAACTAAGTCTTAAAGGATTTACCTTATTTTCTTAGGGGTCACCCAGCTAGCATAGGGCAAAGATGGTACTTTTTATGGGTTTGTTTAGCATAAAGCTTGTGACTGAGTGATCAATACATACTCTGTGACCTTTGGGAGGTCTTGTTAGCCCAGCATTCCTCAGGAGGTCTCAAATCTCTCTCTGTCCTGGCAGGATAGACGCCTCTTTAATGCGCCAAGGGACCCTGGTCACAGGCACACTTCAGCCTGGCTTTGGAAAAGACTTCTTGCTCATATGAAGCTAACAATCTGTCCAAACTTCACCCACCTTTATCCTGCAAGATCTTGACATCTGCATCAAACGAGGTTTCCTGTCCAAGCCCTGATCAGTAACTTCAAAAGGAAAAATGAAAAATGTTGAAAGAATTTTTTAAAAATTCACAAAAATTTCATAAGATATTAAAAAGCAAAAGCAACTGGACTTGTCAAGTATGGGCTCTGGGCTTACTAAACTCATTAAGTAGAAAGATGAAGGTAGGTAGGCCTGTCTTTGCTTAGTTATTTCATAGGGGATGAGATGTAACCACATTTGTACTAATCTTTTAAGTTTTCCCATAAAAGGTTTAATTAACAAGGTCATTGATCAAAGAGAGATTAGAGCGCAGAAGTTCTCGTGTCATCCAGAAAAGTTTAGATTGCAAGTTTCCTTTTCAATTTTTTTTTTTTTTTTTTAGACAGGTTCTCACGTATCCCAGGCTGGCTTCAAATTCACTATATAACCAAGGATGACCTTCAACTTCTCATCCTCATCCTGAGGTTGCGATTATAGGTGTTTACCAGCATGCCTGTTCTGTGGTTGCAGGGGATTGAACCCAGCACCTCGTGCATGCTAGGCAAGTGCTTATCAACTGAGCTACATCCCTAGAGCCTTAAACAGAACGTTATTTTTTCCCCTCAGAATGAGCTGAGATACGAGCCTGCCTACAGTAGGGCCACCAGTCAGCATTCTTACCCAGCAATGACGGAAGATCCAGACACTTAACAGAGTGACTTCGAACTCAAACTAATGACTTGGCATTGAGGTTCCTTCATAAAGTAGGAATAATATATGAGCAACAGAATTTTGAAATTGTAAATGTTGCTTTATCGTTACATACTGTTACTGCTACCCCAAATACACTGATTACAAACCATCTGAGATGGGAATATAGCTTAGAGGTAGACCATTTACCTAGCATGTCTGATGCCCTAGGTTCAAGTCCCAGCACTGAAGTAAAAAAAAGAAAGGCAAGGAAATTTCATTGCGCAAATACTTAACATAGCTTATTGTATATGTTGTATGTAACTGTTTATAAAATGTGTGTTAATGCCCAGCATGATGACACATGCCTTTAATCCAGCACTAGGGAGGCAGAGGTAGGACTACTGTGTATTTAAGGCCAACCTGGGACCACAGAGTGAGTTCCAGGTCCACCTGGGTTAGAGTGAGACCCTACTTCAAAAGCATAAAAAGGGGGAAAATGTGTTAATTTAACAAGCATAAGTATTGTTTTGGTGCTCAGTATTTGTACAGGACATTGCCAAGGTAATTTTTGTCATTTTAAAATTTGCACTTTAGTTTTTGTAATAACACTGCCCTAATATCTAGATTTCCCACTGGGCTATGGCAGGACAGACCACAAGCTCCCCCTCCTTTGAAGAAAAATGATTAGAACACGTAAGAGAAATCTTCATGAAAGAAATGAATGAAAAAGGCAAGCTGAAATTAGTGCCTACCAATCTTTTCCTAAGGGTGGTTATTAAAGCATTATGGCTTACCCTTATGAAAGCAAAGATAACCTATTATGCTATCTGTTCTTTTGAGGCAAAAACTCAGGGTTGCACATAATCCTTTCCCTGTATTCAAAGTAATGACAGGATTATTTCTTTCCTCCACTTACAGCTCTTAACTCCAAACCTCTTCTCTAATTTTCACAGTTGTTACTCTAAGAATTTCAGCAGGTTAAAAACATAGGGAAGAGGGGCTGGAGAGATGGCTCAGCGGTTAAAGATGGTTGTTCACAAAGTCTGCCTGCCCAAGTTCAATTCCCTGGCCATTCACATACAGTTGGACAGCAGGAGACCTTGCTCCGCACATAAGTGCAAAGAAATAAAAATTGTAAAACACAGGCAAGAAACCAATGGCAGCCGGTCAAAGGCACTGTTGCAGTTACCTCCTTATTGCTTGAGATGAACCTCCAACCAGACACAGGCTATAGGAGGAAGGGATTTATTCAGATCCGGGGGAAGCTCCATCAATGGCAGAAGCTGGCTCCCTTTCAAAGACCAAACAGGAGCACAGGCAAGCTCAAACTGCTCTCTAAAGCCTTGGGCTGGAATTAGATCCACCCCTAAACCCACTTTGGGCTCCACTCCAGGATACACCCCCAGTGACACCTCCTCCAGCCAGGCAGTTAGAGACCCAAGTTATAAGCTTAACAAACCCCACAAGGCTACATGGGATATACATTCATACTCAAACCACCACACGTGCCAAGGCCCACAGGTAACTGTTCAGATACATAAGCCAAGATAGTGACGAACTTTTATTAATGCTTCTCCACTAATGCTACCTTCCATATGCTGTCTTGTATTCAGAAGTGAGAATCCCCTATCCTTACACTCCACTTCAACTGAATAGTCTACTAACATAAATTTATTGCAAACAGTAAAGCTTACTGGCCTTTCAAGACGATCTTAAAACATCTTAGGAACTTGATTTCTTGTAAAATATCTAATATCAAAATATCACAGGGCTGGAAAGATGGCTTAGCAGTTAGTTTGATTCCCCAGGACCCACATAAGCCAGGTGCACAAGGGGGTGCATGTGTCTGGAGTTTGTTTGCAATGGCTGGAGAATGGTGTGCCCATTCTTTCTGTGTGTCAAATAAACAAAGTTTTAAAATATTTTTTAAAAATCATAAAGAAAAATGGAGAAAAATGGTTAAATTTCACTTATAATCCCTTAAATAGCAATTGTTTATATATTTGTGCTAGGGATCTATAGCTCAGTGGTACAGTATTTGCCTATTACACATGAGGCCCTAGATTCAATCCCCAGTACCTTAGTAGATACATATTTTGAAAACAAAACTATCTTGGACAAAAGAAAAGAAGCCATCCTATGTTCTTAAACCTTCATCTGGGTTTGTTTTACAGTGTACACTAAAATTCAGAAGATATAATTAACACCATGATCGCAGCAATAATGACAATTTTCCCTAGTAGTTCATCTGCCTGACACCCGGGACAGACCAACAGCCTCCCTCTAGCCATTATGGTCTCCCCACACCTCTGGTCTCCAGCAGAAAACCAAAAGCTCTCAAGCTGCATCTGAAAAGCTCTGCTTTCTGCCTGGTTTCAAGTGTTCTCATTCTTGCTCATTATTTTCTGAAAGACAGGAAGGAGGCATAAAGAAGTTCTGTGTAGGGGAAAACCTCAATTATGCAGAAAAAAAAGAGGCCCAGTGAACTCTGGGTTAAGAAACGGCAGGGTGGACGGATTTCCAAGTCATTCCTAGGGTCCGTTCTCATTGTGTGGGACTGGAAGGAACAGGCTGGGGTGACGATGAATGGGCTTAGCTATGGTTAGCCTCTTCTTCAAAATGAAAAGAGCTTTGTTGATTTTGATTATTAAAGTTGCTTATTTTTAAAATTCAATAATATACATAGCTATAACAAAAGTATGTGTCTATAATTTTATGAGAGAGATAGCTACTCTATCTTGGTGTAACCTTTCCAATTTTTTTCTACATACATAATTGTCTTTCCTTTTAAAAACCAGAAGTCAATTGTAAACTACAGAGTAACCACTAAATGCCTTTTAAAAAGGAAGTATGGTCAGGTGTGGTGATGTGTGCTGGTAAATCCAGCCCTTCAGACACGGAGGCAGGAGGATCGTGAATTGCAGGCTACATACTAAGAAAGACAAAACAAACAAAAAGAAGGCAGAAGAGATGGGGATGGAAAATGAAGAACAAATATAACAAATAAAAAGTAACTGCAGCCTGCTGTAGGGACATACACCTGTAATTGCAACACTTAGGAGGCTGAGGTAAGAGAATCGCTGTGAGTACAAGATGGGTCTGGGCTGTACAGTGAGTTCCATGTCAGGCTGAGCTAAGGTGAGAGCTTGTCTCAAAAGAAAAAGCTAAAGAGTTGGCTCAGCAGTTAACAGTACCTGCTTGCAAAGCCTGATAGCCCAGGTTTGGTTCCCCAGTACCCACATAAAGCCAGATGCAGAAAGTGACACGTGTGTCTGGAGTTTCTTTGCAGTGGCAAGAAAGGTCTTGGTGCACCCATTCTCTCTCTCTCTTCTCTCTCTATCTCTCTCCACAAAGAAATAAAAATATTAAAAGGGAAAAGGAAACAATATGTCAATATTAAAAGGGAAAAAGGGAACAATATATGTCAATAATCACACTAAGTGTGAATGGCTTAAAAGTACCAACCAAAAGGCATAGACTGCCAAAATGGACCCCCCCCCCAAAACCACAAATACATGTTGTCTACAAGAGGCAACGCATACTTTATACTTTAAATATAAAGATTCAGGTCAAAAATAAAAAGTCTGAGAAAGAAACATCAGTTTGTACTGCTTTGACATGTACTCTTTTGCCTTTTTCTTCCTTCCTTCCTTCCTTCCTTCCTTTTTCTCCAGGGGAGGTAGGTACTGGTGACAGACTGTAGGACCACCTGCATGTGCTCTACCACTGAGCACCAGCCACTTTACCTTTTCTTGAAAGACAGATGTAAAAATAAAGTCCATTGAGAAAAAATAGTTTCTTTTTTAAAATTTTTATTTAATTGCAAGGAGAGAGAGAAAGAGAGAGGCAGTGAGTGTTCCAGGGCCTCTTGTGGCTACAAATTAACTCCCAGACACACATACCACCATATGCATTTGGCTTTAAATGGGTACTGAGGAACTGAACCCAGGCCATCATGCTTTGCAAGCAAGTGCCTTTAAACTATTGAGCCATATCTCCAGCCTGAAAAAAGTCTCTTGGTAACTATAGGATTATCAGTGTACACCAAAAGCACTGCCTGATATTTAGAAATGTTGATTTATTTTATACCAGCTAAGCCTTTGCAGGACATTATTATGTAACAGACAATCACATATTATCTGAAACAAGATATTGTTAAATGAATACCAAATATATGCATTTCTCACTCATCTTGCCTGTATTCCAAAATTATAAATCAAACCATAACTGAACTGACTTGCTTCTTTTTTAAACAGACTCTCCTATCTTTTTTACTTTTCTTTATTTATTTGCAAGCAAAGAGAGAGAAAGATGACAAAGAGAGAGAGAATGGGCAAGCCAGTGCCTCTTGCCACTGCACATGAACTCCAGGTACATGTGCCACTTTATGCATCTGGTTTTACATGGGTCCTGGGACATTGAACTCAGGCTGTCAGGCCTTGCAAGCAAGCGTCTTTAACCACCAAATTATTTCTCCAGCCCTACAGGTAAGTATTAATAAACATCCTTGCCAGGCATGGTGGTGTACACCTTTAATCCCAGCACTTGGGAGGCAGAGGTAGGACGATCGCTGTGAGTTTGAGGCCACCCTGAGACTACAGAGTGAATTCCAGATCAGCCTGGGCTAAAGTGAAACCCTACCTTGAAAAAACAACAACAAAAAAATCCTTATTCTGACCTAAGGATAAATAAATATGCACATATAATTAGTGGGCCAGCTTCCATTTTCAATGTAGCTGAGTCTTTGAGCTGCTAACCTTTTCCTACTAGAAGAACTGGGAGATAATTTACTATCTAAAGAGTTAAAATCTGCCAGGCGTAGTGGTATGCACTCTGGAGGCTGAGGTAGGAAGGTCACTGTGAGTTTGAGGTCAGCCTGAGACTACAGCAGAGTGAGTTCTAGGTCAGCCCGGGCTACAGTGAGAACCTACTTCAAATAAATAAATAAATGAGCTTAAATTCAAGTTTCAATGC
This sequence comes from Dipus sagitta, assembly GCA_036346955.1. Taxonomy (NCBI): domain Eukaryota; kingdom Metazoa; phylum Chordata; class Mammalia; order Rodentia; family Dipodidae; genus Dipus; species Dipus sagitta. Next base: position 44,072,370 of record CM070788.1, read on the forward strand.
CAAATGGAAGCAGAAAGTCAAATAGCTCCCTCAATTCTTTCTAAATTTGATGCCCAAGCAGGAAAGTTTCGATTGTTTTTAAGTCCATACTAATCAAATACAACTTGGAAATCGATTCTGTACATATTAGTTAGTCAAATGTTAAGACAATTTAAAATATGTTCAAGGTATGTTTCTGAATTGTATACATGTATTCTGATTCTTTGTGTAAAACAACAAGATAAATAAACAGTACAACTAGGATTAGACTTGATATTTTTGTGTGACGTCAGAAAAAAAAGTGACTGAATGCTTCTCACTGAATGAGCCGGCTGGAATCTTTGATCTCTGCTGCTCTGAGTTCATAGTCGGTCTACTTTGTTTATTTTGAGAGTGAGTCCTTCCTGTCGTTCATCAGGAAATGGGAGAATGCATTTCTCGGCTATGGTTTAACTTCAAGCTTACATGATTGGTAATTCGTAAGCTATGTTGCACTTTGAAGAAGATTTAATTATGGGGAGAAATTAAGACTTTTAGAAACCAGAGAAGTGGGGTGGAGAGAAAATAGTATCCTCAGGCTTAAAAGGATGAATTTCGTAAAAGTGTCTCATTCATATATATACACACACACACACACCCTCCCCCCCCCCCTGTGTGTGTGTGTGTGTGTGTGTGTTACACCCTGTTTTCTTCCTGTGAAGGCATTTCTAAGCATTAAATTGTATAATAGCCTAATTGGGACGGGGAGGGAGGAAATGCCCAGGTTTCTCAAATCTATAAGAGCTTAGATAAAGATTAGAGGCTTAATTTTTTAAAGAGTGTCTTGACACCTGCTTAGGCTTGTTAAATTATTCCAAGAACCTCTGCAGCCACTTACCTGACCCGGATTCACTTTCTAATGCCAGCCACACTGGCATTAAGCTTTAAGGTGTTAGCCCCGGTCTTCAGAGGAGGCGTGGGGAGCTACGTGGTCTCAGAGGAAAGCCTTCCAGAGAAGAGCAGACCCCACTGAGAAGAGTCAGGGAACACTGCCAGCTCCGACTTCTCTCTGGGCAGAGAAGCCCATGGTACAGTGAAGACGCTGACAGACATGACTGCTAAGGTCTGCTGCTAAATCCTTAGCCTATCCCAACTGTTACTTTTCTTCTGCTGCACTTTTAACTACGGAAGAAAGTTGCAATGTGAAAAGAATACTCAGAGAGAAAGAATGCAGGCAAATGTAAGACCATCCCTCCCTGGTGCAGTGCCCAGGCCACTGGTGATCAGTGTTTTACCAATGAACCATGCCCCACGGGGGGGGGGGGATAGCACATTCACTGTCTACCTCCCACAGCGCATCACAGCTTTTCCAATCCTGTCTACCTCCTCCTCTGACTGTGACCACTCTCCCGTTGCCATACACAGCCACAAAGCATGGATATCTGATGGCTGAGCTAGAGTCATGTTGTGTACCGCCTAAAGACACTTGCCCTAGAGCTGCTATCAGAAGAGACTACATGGGGCTGGAGAGATGGCTTAGTGGTTAAGAAAGGACCCAGGTTCAATTCCCCAGTACCCACATAAGCCAGATGCACAATGTGTCTGGAGTTCATTTGCAGTGGCTGGAGGCCCTGGCATGCCCATTCTCTCATCTCTCTCTCTCTCTCTCCCAAATAAGTAAAAATTTAAAAATATTTTTTAAAAACAAAGATGGGCTGGAGAGATGGCTTAGTGGTTAAAGCGCTTGCCTGCAAAGCAAAAAGATCCAGGTTTGATTCCTCAGGACCCACATAAGCTTGATGCACAAGGTGATACATGCGTCTGGAGTTTCTTTGCAGTGGCTGGAGGCCCTGGTGCACCCATTCTCTCTCTCTCTCTCTCTCTCTCTCTCTGCCTCTTGCTCTCTCCTTCTGTCTCTCTAATAAATTAAATTAAAAGACGACACTAAGTGACAGCAGTGGAGCTTATCTTTCTCATAGTCACTTGGTGTGTTTTGTTTTGTGTAATGGTAGACTGTCTCAGGTAAGTTCTGAGAGGTACAGGAGACACGAGAGGACATAAAACATCTCCATTGACAGACAGGGGGAAACAGAGCCTTAAGAGAAGACTTGATTTCTCCACAGCTAGACCTCAGGTTCCTTAACATTCAATTGACTGCTCTTTCTCCCTTCCCTGCCCTCCCTCTCCCAAGATACTTAAGCTCCGTAGGTCACTGTCTAAACTTACCACTTCAGGCAAGGCCAGAGTGTTCTATTTTAAAGTCCATTGATGTTATTCATAACACTATCCACCAGGAAAACAAAGTCCACTCTCAAGGCCTAATTCCCACTGACCAAACTCTAGCAGGGTTTGACCTGGACGCGACTGTTCTAAACTTGCGATCGTCTCTCCAAAGCCCCTCGCAGCAGATCTCATCCCCTCTCGCCTTTACTAAGAACACCCCAACCACAGAGAATGAACTTTCACAAGCCCCTCCCCCCACATGCACATCCACCTGCAAGTCACATGAGTCTGTTTCTGCCTTGGTCTCAACAGAATGACGATCCCAGCTTCACGCTAAAGCCAACCCTTCGAGCATGTGCGCTCCTGAACTTGGTCCTCCTATCTTTGCTCCAACTTTCTCCACTAGTTACTCCCCACCTTAGTCATGGCTCCTTCAACATTCTCAAACTACATCACCATCACATACACCAAAACATTCCCTCACATACATGGAAAGACACAAACACATGCTTACTGCCCCTACCTCTCTTCTGCCGATCACCTGCAGTGATCCAGCCTGAGACTTTGGAACTCTTTTACTGAACACCTGATTGCCAAATCCAGCCTCATTTTCATTTCACTCTAAGTGACCTTCCTGTGTCCTCGGAGAGATGTGACAGCTATTCCTATTTACTACCTGGGCGACTTGGCACTGCTTACCTGAGCTTCAGACACCTTGTATATAAAACACAATAGCTAGGATTCTTTTTTTTGTGGGGGGCAGGGGGGGGGGAGGACAATTAAAGATTATATGACCAACCCCTTTCTGTTTGTACATGGAGGCTCTGATCTCTGGCCATAGCTACGGGATGTCGATGACATTCATGGCTCTCATGAAGGTCACACGTGCTCCAGCCCTAATTTCTCTCCTGCAGCCCACTCTCCTCAATGCTCTGCAGGACAGCCTCCCTTCACTTCACACAGAACTCACTCTCTAAACTCATTCTTTTTTATTGTTATTTGAGAGAGAGAAGAAGAGAGACAGAGAATGGGCGCGCCAGGGCCTCTAGCCACTGCAAAGTAACTCCAGACACATGTGCCACCTTGTGCATCTGGCTTATGTGGGTTCTGGGGAAGTGAACCTGGGTCCTTTGGCTTTGCAGGCAAACGCCTTAACCACTAAGCCATCTCATCCTGAATATTGACACACTCTGAGAATCCTCTCAATCAGAAAACCCGCCAGTCCTCCTCTTTCTTCTCAGTCCCTTCTCACTTTCTACCTAACCCAGAACCAATTCTTTCTACTAAGTGTTTCCTCAATCCACTGTCTCCTTTCTTTCTGTTCTCGTCACCGACACTTCTGGCTGGGTTCTGGTCTCATCGGCCTGGATGACTGTGGTGGCCGCTGAACACCATGCTTCTTGGCCACCTACCTTAAGACGGTGACTTGAGCACTGCCTTCACAGAGCTTCGACAAAACCCAAACTTCCAGAACAGAGCATGTATGACCCTAGCTAGGAGGTGAACGAAGAAGGCAAGCCAGAGGCACCTCAGGCTGCTGTCTCCCGCAGCAGCGCCATCTCTCTCCAGTCCCTACGCTCCATGTTCCTCCACACACAGCTCTCTACACCTTCGAACCTGGCCTGTTCCTTCCATCGGGACGGCTTTTGCCCGCTCTTCCTAGTTAATCATATCTGTTCAATATTCAGCACCGCCATCACCACCTTCAGGACTTCTTTCCTAACACATAGGACTGAGCAAAATCCTTCTCTTCCTTTGCACTCTACACTGCTATTTATCACAGCGTATTTCCACAATGTGCCTTAACTTCTAATTCTAGTTAACAGTGATGTTGCTAACTTCTGAGCTCCGGTCCGTTCTGATTTTCACTCAGAACTGAACACAGTGTCAGGTGCATAAGAGGAAGACAGAGAGGGAAATAAGATCTAGGAGTTTGGAGCTCAGCAAACGTCTGCTGAATGGAGTAAGTAGCTCAGCTGTCAATTATATTAGGATAATTGAGGAAGAAAGGTTAGTAGGACAGGTGGGTACGATAGCAGGTTAGGAGGGCACAGAGGAATCTGCATCAGAAACAGGAAACATCTGTGCTGATAAAGCCCTGATGCAGTTGAGTGCTGTTATAGTCAAACTTAGCTGATACATAGGTCACGTCTGAAGCATGGTTAGAACAATTCTATCAGCTCACAGATAGATTTTATCTGTCTGACACAGGTTCTTGACTCCAGAACATTCTGTGTTAGAATTTTATCAGACTTGGAACAAGCTTAGTAAATCTTGTAAAGAGGGCTAGAGGGATGGCTTAGCGGTTAAGGCATTTGCCTGCAAAGTCAAAGCATCTGGGTTTCATTCCCCAGGACCCACGTTAGCCAGATGCACAAGGGGACGCACGCGTCTGGAGTTTGTTTGCAGTGGCTGGAGGCCCTGGCGTGTCCATTCACGCTCTCTCTCTCTCCCCCTCTTTCTCTGTCAATTAAATAAATAAATAAAAATAAAATACATTTTTAAAAATCTTATAAGGATTAAAGCTCTCTACATGTCTGTATTACGTGAAGAACAGCACACTAGGGGACAGGGATGTGGCTCTATTGGAAGAATGCCTACCTAGCATGCACAAAGCCTTAACTTGGTCCCCAGCACCGGATAAAACTGGGCTGTGGTGATACACAGCTGTAATCCTAGCAGTTAGGAAGTGGAGGCAGGACTGAACAGGACTTCAAGGTCATCCTCCAATACACATAAAGTTCCAGGCTAACCTGGGCTACATAACACCCTGTCTCAAAACAAAGATTTAAAAAATCTACAGATAAAACAAAAAAATAAAAATACCTATGATCCATGTAATTCTAAAACTGATGGCTATATCCTTATTATACAATATCCTATTTTTTTAAAAAAAATTGTACTTATTGATTTGCAAGCAGAGAGAGAGAGAGAAGAGAAGAGAGACGGACAAAGAGAATGGGTATGCCAGGGTCTCCTGCCACTGCAAACAAACTCCAGATGCATGCACCACTTTGTGCATCTGGCTTTATGTGAGTACTGGGGAATTGAACTCAGGTCATTAGGCTTTTCAGACAAGTACCTTAACTGCTGAGCCATCTCTCTAACTGCCACAATATCTTATTTTGAAACCACATTTCTTTCTTCTTGGCGGGGGGAGGGAGGTCTGGCAATAAATATTTTAAGCTTTGTTTCGTTTTCATGATGACAATTTTCAAGTTCATTTCCTGTTTTGTTTGTTTGATATTTAAACACAAAGCCAAACCACAAAACTTTATCTCACAGGTACATGTACTGTGTCTGCATCCTGCAGACTTATAAGGACATGACGGAGGGAGGGGGGGTGATGGGTGTCTAACAAACAGGTTGAGGCCAAATTTCTTTTTCAATAGTGATCTCAAATTTCTAAATAAAAAGTAATTTATAACTAATTTTTTTGAGACAGAGTCTCATGTAGGCCTAGGTAGACTTCAAGCTCACTATGTAGCAGAGGAAGACCTTGAACTTCTGATCCTCCTGCACCTCCTGCATGCTTGGATTATGGGCGAGCACCACCAGGCCCAGTTTGATGCAGTGCTGCAGACTGCACTTCATGCATGCTGGGCAGGTCTTCTATCCACAGCCCTCAAATTTATTTTTAACAAGAACTCGCACGATGTGCATCACACTTTGCATAGACATGCAGCTACCCACTCATCAGATGAAAGAACGTAGCATTCAGTGTGACGTAAGCTGGGGAGGAGAGGAATGAGAGCCAGCGAGCTGAGAACAGAAACGAAGCAGGGTGAACTTGAAGCAAACCAAGCTGAAAACTGACGAGGTTCTCCCAATAATAAAGTCACATCTATAATTAACAGGCTTTCAAGAATATGCGCCCAAGTATTAGCACATCACAACTCATAAAACATTCGTCCAAAACCATACCAGGAATGCACATCAAAGCTCTATAAGCACAGAGAGAGAAGCTCTGAAGCTAGCCACCGGTGCCCTACATAGAAGAGCTCATGTGGAAGGAAGCCACAACTGCTAAAAACCTAACAAATAAAATCAGGGGGAAAAGGCAATGTGAAAGGCAAATTGTCATCAAATTATGTCACGGCAGAATGTTCCAGATAAGTAGACATAATTCCAGAAGACATCGTTATAGGTATAAAGAGTTAGGAAATGAGCTGGATGTCGCTCGGTTGGCAAAGTGCCTGCCCAGCAGGCACAAAGCCCTGGGTTCACTCCCCAGCGCCACGTGAATCAGGGGTGCTGGTTGCGAACCTGAAATTCCACCACTTGGGAAGAATAGGCCGAAGGATCAGGAATGGAGGGTCATCTTCTGTCTGTCACACAATGAGTTTAAATCCAGTCTCAAGTAAAATTAATAAGATAGTCAAGGAACACAGATAATGGCAAGAAGGCTGCTTTACAACAGTCTTAGTGCTGGGCTATAGGAGAGGGCTTGTGATCAAGCAAGACTGCTTATACACAACTGTCTCAAGAAACTGTCAAGAAGGCTAACACATTCCACTGTACAGCCAGGTTCCTTGGGAAAAATAAATATATACCACAGGAAAGCCAAAACTATTTATAAAACCATTGACTCTTTCATGTCCCTATTCCTAACATGTACAAATTCTCTATAGTTTTAAGTTAACCTTTGCTGAAAAGGGAGGTAAACTGGCGGCGTGCCCCTTTAATCCCAGCACTCCAGAGGCTATGCTAGGAGATTTGCTGTGAGTTTGAGGCCAGCCTGGGCTACAGAGTGAGTGTCAGGTCAATCTGGAATAGAGTGAAACCCTGCCTCAAAGAGAAAGAGAGAGAGAGAAGTAGAAGGTAAAACTAAACAAACCGTAATTATGGCTCTTCTTTCTTTTTTTATTTTTATTTTTATTTATTTATTTGACAGGGGGAGAAAGAGACAGACAGAGAGAGAATGGGCACACCAGGGCCTCCAGCCAGTGCAAACGAACTCCAGACGCATGCGCCCCCTTGTCCATCTGGCTTACGTGGGTCCTGGGGAACCTAGGTCCTTTGGCTTTGCAGGCAAATGCCTTAACTGCTAAGCCATCCCTCCAGCCCCACGGCTCTTCTTTTTATAGATTGAGGTAAAGAGAAGATGTCTCAGGAGCAGGGCTGCACAAGTCTGAGTACAGGTCTTGTCAGTGTGACTCGGGTTACATCACAATCGATGCCTGCCTCAGTTTCTTTCCATTAACATGGTCATTATCCACCCCGTGCAAGACCAAGAGAAAAATAGCTCATCTATGGGAAGTGTCTGGAAAATAACATGAGGTGTTAAAAAAATATGGATATGATTTTTTTTTTCAAAGACAGGATCTCAAAATATAACCCAGGTAACCTTGTAACTCTTAATGGGATTACAGGCATGAACCACCATGCCTGACCCAAGAAGTAATTTCTCTTTTATAACCAGATAAAAGAACTTCATGTAGTAACTCTAATACATTTCAGTGCTTAAACAGAATATGAAGAGAATATAGACAGAATGGCTTTAACAACAGGCATGAAAACCAACCTGACTCAATATGAACTTTGATGTCTTTCCCACTGCACAACAGGAATAAATAACAGGTCTCTTTCCATACACTTACAAAAAAACTATAAAGGTTAGGGGCGGGGAAAGCTCTTTCAGCATCTAGAAAAGGAACACAAGGCTGGTAAGGCGGTGGTGATTTATGAGTGATGAGTCTGTAACTGCTGTCAGAAGCCTGGCAAACACAAGGCATGCTCACGGAGGGGAGTGCTCTTAGCAGAAATCTTGTTCTCTATGACCAAATTAACTGTAAAGACCTCAAAACTGACCATGAAAAACAACCCGGAAACGAGATGAGATCCAAAGGCAGGACTTGGCATATCACCAACTAAATGTACAATGAAAAGGTAAAATTCCACCTGGAAGTCCTTATACCTGATGGGTAGTAGGCTGTGTGGGCTGAGCACTACATTTTCAGTGTAGACCACTCTTTTCCTTTGTCCTAATTTACAACCAGTGGATTAAGGTAGATGATAGATAGATGATAGATCGATCGATCGATCTGAATTCCTACCTCAAGCAAGTAATGTGCTACTACTTTACATATGCCAAGGTGCTGTGGTCATTAATTCATATCCACATAAAACTAAGTAAGTCAAGACTTTTGAAATCTTTTAACATTAAACAAAATCTCCCTGGTTTTGTTAGAGTTGAGAATTAATGCTTCATGGCTCGCAATTTCTGATAGAGAAGATAATCTTTATTTTACAAAAACACATGAAGAAAAGTAAGAGAGGTTTTGAAACAATGAAAATCTCAACTCGCATTTATCTCCACTCCTACTCTGCTCTCGGCCATTAACTCTCCCTTGGCATTTAACATCAAAGCTCGTCACAATGTCATTCTGAGCCTCTCCGTTGGAAGGGACAATCGAAGGGACAATCTTACTTCACCAGCCCCTGCAGCTCATCTGCACAGTCAGAAATGGCAGTGAGTTGTGAATTAATGAAACATGGGTATATCATTTTATTCCTCTAGCCTTATTTAAAAGGCAGGAAGACAAGAAGCAAGGAACGGAAGAAAAGCATACGTTCCACGAATACAGGCATGCACCACCATGCCTGGTTTCTACGGTGCTGAGGATAGAACTCATGCATGCTAGGCTCTACCTACTGAGCCACATCCCCACCCCTCCCTAATGTCTTGACAAGTATTATAGAATGGGGATCGCAGGCCACTAAAGACACTAGTTAGTTAAAAGAAAATTAATAAAGGTTTCATTTAATGTTTCCCAATGAAAAGAGATTTAAATTTAAATTTATATTCTTCTAGATGTAACATGAAAATCCTAGCTAATCAAAGACTCCACTTTACTGCAAAAATAAGAAAACAAAAAGCTGAGAGTGGTGGCACACCTTTGATCCCAGCAGTTGGGAAACAGAGGCAGGAGGATCACTGTGAGTTCGAGGCTAGCCTGGGACTACAAAGTAAATTCCAGGTCAGCCTGGGCTAGAATGAGAGCCTACCATAAAAAAAAAAAAAAAACAGCCAAACAAAAACTTATTTCCATTTAGGGACCTTCTTCTTTCTTCTTTTTGTAAATAAGGGTCACATATAGCCCAGTCTGATCTCAAATTTAATATAAAGCTAAGATAACCGTGAACTTCTGGTCCTCTTGCCTCCACCTCTGGAGGCAAGAGATTATAAGCATGCACCCACCATGACTGGCTTAAGCAGTACTGAGGATCAAACCCAGGAGTCTGTGCCCACCAGGCATTCTACCAACTAAGCTGCATGCCTAGCCTCCATCTAGGGACTACTATGAAAAGAATTAATGTGTAGGGCTGGAGAGATGGCTTAGCAGTTAAGCGCTTGCCTATGAAGCCTAAGGACTCCGGTTCAAGGCTCGATTCCCCAGGAACCACGCTAGCCAGATGCACAAGGGGGTGCATGCATCTGGAGTTCGTTTGCAGTGGCTGGAAGCCCTGGCGCACCCATTCTCTCTCTCTCTCTCTCTCTCTCTCTCTCTCTCTCTGTCATTCTCAAATAAATAAATAAAAATGAACAAAAAAAAGAATTAATGTGTAGTTTACAGTTCAATGGGTTCACCCATGCTCTTCTATAATGTGACCTTTTCTGTGGGGTATCCTAGCCGAGTAGGAGAGTCAGGAATGTATGGCGGCAGAGGTGGTACATACATACCAGTTATGAATTCATATATTTTCTGGGGCATAAACTGTTCTGGGGGAAAACCAGAGAGAGTCTTTTGTGTCATACTGCCAAGTTAAAATACGGTGTCTGACCCTTTCAAAAGACACATGCTAAGTAAGACCTGACAAAAGACACCTATAAATTAAAACATGCCATTGGGATTTTGGCAGACTGTAAGTCACATTCATGTAAATACAACTAAATCTAGTTACAGACACTGGGAGAGTAAATTTCAAGAACAGAAAACAAGCAACAACAACAAAAACCACAATACCTCAAGTTCTATGGTCTTTCGATCATCTCTCTTGGGGATGGAAACGCAGCTGAGTGGTGCAATGCTGGTGCTTCGTGTACAAAGCATGTACACTATCCTGGGTTCAGTCACCAGCAGAAAAGACAAGAGGGGACAGGAAGAAAGGGGAGGGACTTGTTTTCACTTTTTTTGTTTGAGGCAAGCCCAACAGCTGTTTTTTTTTTTTTTTTTTTTTTTTTTTTAATGACAGAGAGAAAGAGACTGAGAATTGGCACACCAGGGCCTCCAGCCACTGTAATTGAACTCCAGATGCATGTCCCACCTTGTGTGCATGTGCGACCTTGTGCGTGCATCACCGTGCGTCTGGCTTACGTGGGATCTGGGAAGTAGAACACGGGTCCTTAGGCTTTGCAGGCAAGTACCTTAACTGCGAAGCCATCTCTCCAGCCCCTGGTTTCACTCTCTTAACACAGATATCTCACTATTAAATTCTAACTTAAGTCCCTATGTAAGAGGAGGAAATTAATTGCTCAGTTTTTATAGAATACCTTGGTTATTATTGCTAATATAATTATTCCAACTGCCAAATGTCACAGTGCTCAATCTGACATTTTATGAGATTCAAGTTTGAACCTGGTGTGATGGCTCACACTTTTAATCCCAGTACTTCTGAGTTCAAAGCCAGCCTGGTGGGTTTACAGAGTGAGTTCCAGGTCAGCTTGGACTAGATAGAATAAGACGCTGTCTCACACAAAACAAAACAGAACCGAGAAAGGGAGAGAGCGATTAAAGTTCTGAAGGATTACTGGAATGGTAAGATCTTATAATTCAAATTACTTTCGTACTGTTGATAATGAATAAGAACGGGGGGGGGGGGCTGGTGGTGCACATAGAGCAGCCTACCTGAGTAGGACAGTTGTCCCTTTCAAAGCAAATATAATTGTGAAGCAAATACATTTGGTTGTAAAACTTGCCAGCATTGGAATAGTATAGTAGGCATGAATTTCAAATTCGACAATTCGGCCTGCCTCCTAAAACACTTTGGCTTCCCAAGGAGATGAAGGTCTAGAGTATGAACAGAAAAAGACCTGTCTTTGGCAGAGTCTCACCTTCCTTCCTTCTGGTCACTTGCTAAGAAATTGCTGAGTTTTAAGCCGGGTGTGGTGGCACACGCCTTTAATCCCAGCACTCGGGAGGCAGAGGTAGGAGGATTGCTGAGAGTTCAAGGCCACCCTGAGCCTATATAGCAAGTTCCAGGTCAGCCAGGACTAGCATGAGACCCTATCTCGAAAAACCAAAAAAAAAAAAAAAAAAAAATTGCTGAGTTTCGGATTGCTCAAACATTTTGTTATATACTCATTCTATCACACCAACTCTTCTCAGCCAACCCACTTGCCTAGCTTCCCTCCTTAAGATGAGCTACACCAGGTAGAGAAATCCAGGTCTCCGGGAACTAAGTGAAGGCCCTCACTGGGGGGAGAAGGCAACTTGACAGTCTGAAAAGTACAACCGGAGAGATGAAGCCGAGTCTATGCGCAAACCAACCTCTTCCTTAGCATTTTATTCTCTGAAAACCTGAGCTGGAACAAGATAGAGTTAGCAAATTCTAATGTCCCTGGGAAATCCGAGATGGCAGTCTTCATTTGGGTTTGGTGACCAATGGAATTGACTCAATACAAATGTCAGGCTCCGATTTACAAGGCACCGGGTCTGAGCACAGTGGAAACACAGCAGCCAACAAGCCAGACACCAGACTAAACACCTCAGGACTCACGGCTGACCCTCATCTGTGGTCGCTACCTTTCCGGTGTGTGTGTCTGCAACACTAATTCGCTCAATTGGTGATGGTCTGGCTCTTCCAAAGCAGGCGGGCCGGCAACCTGCCTCCCTCACCTTGACACTTCACCCACAGCTCCCCCGCTTCCTCCTTCCTTCTCCACTGTCACCCCAACACCGCTGACACCCAAGTGTCTGCCTCCAGCTTCTCAGAAACACTGCAGAAGGCAGCCCCCAGGGCAGGAACAAAGCAGCTGGAAGGGCGGGTGGCCAGGGCAGCTGGGCACTCTCGGGCAGTCCCAGATGCAGCCTGCGGGCATCCCAGCCTGGAAAGCGCCAGCCTAAGAGGCGACGAGGCGCCCACGGCTCCCCGAGCCTTCCCCGCCCGCGCCCCGGGTCCAGACACGTGGAGTGACAGGGGACCCTTGGGTGAGGAAGGTCAGCGGCGAGGGACACGCGACCCAGAGAAGGCTGCAGAGCTGAGCTGGGCTCGGGGCTCGTGCGTTCCTCTCCCCCCTCCCCCCGATCCCCAGGTGCCCCCTCCCGGGTGCCCCCCGCGCACCTGGACCAGCCGGCCACCCTGCTCCCTCAGGGCGCTCTCGGGGACACTCTGCGGGCGGGCTCCGGAGGCTGGAACCGCGGGCGACGCGAGACCTCACTCGTCCATCCCGGGAGCCGGCGGCACGTTACGGACAGCAGTGCACTTCCTGTTTGAAAGCAGCGGTGGAGAGTGAGTGAGAGAGAAAGAGAGAGAGAGAGAGAGGGAAAGAGAGAGGGAGAGAAAGGGGGAGCGGAGCGCCTGCAGCCGGCCGGAGGGAGCGCGGGCCCCGCCGCATCCCCGCCACGCTCCGCTCCGCGGCCCCCCGCGCTGCGCTCTCCTCCCCGGGGCCTCCCCGCCCCGCAGCCGCCCGCGACCCGGCTCAGCCCCGGGCCCTTCCCGGCCGGCCGCGGGCTCCGCGCTGTCCGCACGTACCTCCCTCCATCCCCGGAGCCAGGGCTTGGTGTCGCCCCGCCCCCGCCCCCGGTGAGTCCCCCGGGGGGCCTTGACTTCCCTCTGATCTGATCCTGCCCTCCCCACCCTGGCCCTCGCCTCCACCACTATCACCTCCCCAAAACACCAAACCAAACAAATAAATAAATAAATAAATAAATAATCAAAAGCAATCACCTCGGGGAAGGTGTAAAACAAAGTCTAGGCTGAGCCTCTCCCCGGGGAAGTGGTGGCTGCAAGTATGCAAATCGGGAAAGTTAACAGCCACATCCCAGCAGATTCACGAGGGCTCCCGGGATGGGAAACGACTTGTCCTGTGCCTGGCTGACTCAAAAGGAGGAACGTGCGCCCCGACTGTCACGGACTGGGGGAGGGGACGGGGCGAGCCCGGCACAGGGAGCTCCGGGTTCCCCACGCGGCTCTTTGAGCCCATCAACATTTATTTACCGTCCACCGATTACTCTGGGAGTATAAATAACCAACTTTTCACCCAGAAAAGGAAATCACACAGACCCGTTCCAAAGTTCTGGGGAACTCGTGGCTCATTTGTGTTGAATTATGACTTAGGTCAACTTTTCAGAGTAGTGTTAAAATTAAAAGAATAAAGTAAACAGATGGCTCAAGAATCTGCCATGACCCCAGGGCCAACTCCAGGAGTTGGCATTTGTAACCTGTCTGCCCTTATATTTCGAAGCTCTTCGGACTGTCTGTGACACTGGGCTCCCGCTATCATGAGCCTGTCGGCTTAAGTTAAGTCGTTCTTGGCTCCAAACCCAGAGCACAGACTCTGACCAATGATTGCACAAAAAGCTAAATTTTGACGTAGCAAGAAAACGACACAAATTAAGGTCCAACTCAGTGCTACACAGCACCTCATTTTAATATCCCATAGGTCTTAACATTTCCCAACAGATCTCTAAAAACCGTGTCCTCATATTCCCAGATGAGGAAACAGGGTCAGAGAATTTTAGCAGCTGTCCCGGTGTCTAGAAAGTGGTCAGGTGGAGAGAGAGGAACACAGGTTTGGGCTAAGTATAAAATTTGGGTCACTTCCTCTGCACTCCAAATTCCTAAGACAACAGTGAGTTCTAGGGGAGAGTCAAGGCCAGGGACCATGCGGGATGCATCTCAGCCTATGATCCCCAAGCTCCCAGTGTAGGGCTAGCTAGGTTCTTCACACACTGATTCTCAGGTACCTCCATGACTCAAGCAGGGGACACAAAGCTCTCTCCACCATCCACTACTGCCTCTGTCAGCCTTTTCAGAATTACTCAGTAGCAGAAGTTCAACAGGTTCTAGGACAGCCACTCATATGCCAAGGTACAAAGTCTGACCAGTTCAGAACCTAACCAGCTAATATTTGTTTCCTGAATTCCTTTCTCTTACTCTCCCTCCCCCTTGCCCCTGGTTTTTCCAAGGTACCATCTCACTATAGCCCAGGCTGACTGGAACTCCTCTGTACTCTCAGGCTGGCCTCCCAGTCAGTAATCCTCCTACCTGTAGCTCCTGAGTGCTGGGATTAAAGACAGGTGCCACCACCTTACTCTTACCCACTGAGCCATCTATCTCCACAGAGATGATTTTTTTTTTTTCTCTAATGAGGCTGTTTTTGTTGTCTTTTTGTTTGTTTGTTTGTTTTCTGTTTGTTTTTCTAGGCAGGGTCTAACTCTGGCTCAGGCTGACCTGGAATTCACTATATAGTCTCAGGGTGGCCTCGAACTCACGGCGATGCTCTGACCTCTGCCTCCCTAGTGCTGGGATTAAAGGCGCACGCCACCACGCCCACCTGTTGTCTTATTTTTAAATTACTTACTGTGTGCGTGCACGTACCAGGGTCTTTTGCAACTTCAACTGAATGCCTAGCCAGCCTTTATCTGGGTAGTTGAGGGTCTGAACCTGGGCCAGCAGGCTTTGCAAGCAAGCACCTATAACTACTAAGCCATCTCCCCAGACTCTTGTTTTTTGTTTTGTTTGTTTTTGAGGCAGGCTCTCGCTCAAATCCAGACTGCCCCGGAGCTCATTCTGTAGCCCAGGATGGCCTCAAACTCACAGTGGTCTTCCTACTTCAGCCTCCCAAGTGCCGAGATTAAATGCATGGGCCAGCCAGGCGTGGTGGTGCATGCCTTTAATCCCAGCACTCAGGAGGCACAGGTAAGTGCTGAGATTAAATGCATGGGCCAGCCAGGCGTGGTGGCACACGCCTTTAATCCCAGCACTCAGGAGGCAGAGGTAAGTGGATCGCCGTGAGTTCAAGACCACCCTGAGATGACATAGTGAATTCCAGGTCAGCCTGGGCTAGAGTGAGACCCTACCTTGAAAAACAAAACAAACAAAAAAAAATTAAAAAAAATAAATGCATAAGCCACCACCCCCAACTAAAGGGGCTGGTTTAACAGGGCAAATGCTTGGGCTGAAGAGATGGCTCAGAGATTAAGGCAGTTGCCTGCAAAGCCTAATAACCTGGGTTCAAGTACCAAGTACCCACGTAAAGCCAGCTGCACAAAGTAGCGCACGCATCTGGAGTTCATCTGCAGTGGCTGGAGGCCCTGGGACACCCATTCTTTCTTCTGTTTATTTCTCTCCACTTGCAAATAATTAACTTAATAAAGAAGGCAAATGCTGTTTGCAAAGCCAAATACATGGCCTTAACTTTCAGTAAAATGCCTGGTAAGTTCTCACTGTCCATTTCTTTCTACTTTACTACTTCCTTCATGATCGCCTGTCACCTGGCAGTAGCCTGTAGCTATTAATAAGCCTCCAGATGTAGGTTAAGAATCACAGCACATACTCGGCAATGCTGACCCCGAGATGCTTGCAGAGAAATGCATGGCATCTCACCTGCCCAACCCATCACAGCTACCTGTGCCTACCTCCCCAGTGCTGGGACTAAAGTCACACACCACCATGAGACCAGCTCCTTTTTCTCTTCTCCTCAGTGGGTGCTGGGGATGGGACTCGGCACCTCGTGCTTACATAGTAAGCACTCTTAGCCACGGAGCCATCTCCCCAGACCCTTGAGCAGCTCAGCCTTGGAGTTATAGAGGACATAAACTGGTTCAAGCTTGGCAGGGGGTAGGCCAAGGGGCACAAGAGTCAGAAAAATGTGTCTTATCCTTCAAGCACTCAGTCTACTGAGGAATTATTCCTAAAAGCCTTCCGAGTGTTTTAGTGTCCTTGTAGGTCCTGTTCTGTCCAGCTGTTTCCTCTTCCCAGTCCCTTGCTCCCCGGACCCCCCCCCCCCTGCACCTGACAACTCTTCATCTCTTCCATCAAACTGCAAGCTTGCAAGCTTCTACCCAAAGACGGTGTTTCTTTGCCACATGGTGCGCAGTAACAGTGCAGACTCCGGGGGAAGACATTAAACTCACAACATCTGTTCCAAGACCCTGTCAATAATTACCCGTTTTAAAGGACATAATTCCATATTAAAATATCTTTTGGTATCCACGCCTTCATTTCAGTTACTCATTATAACCAAGAGTCCAGAAGGATAACCCGAAGAAAAATAAAAATTCTCGGGCTGGAGAGATGGCTTAGCAGTTAAGGCGCCTGCCTATGAAGCCTAAGGACCCAGGTTCAATCCCCCAGCACCCACATAAACCAGCTGCACGAGGTGGCGCGTGTGTCGGGAGTTCATTTACAGTGGCTAGAGGCCCTGGCGCACCCATATTCTCTCCCTCCCCCCACCTCAAATGAATAAATATTTAAAAATAAATAAATAAAAATAATAAAATTCTCAAAGCAAACACACTGAGATGACCTTGTAGAGCCTTTGTTTCTAAGAAGTCCTAAGATTACATGACCTTGTTTTTCAAAATCTCTCTGAGTTCTGAAAAATTCAGTCAGTCATGTAAAAAGTCAATAATAAGCCACACTTATGTCATTGTAGTACTGTGCTGAGTGACAGCTTTATGATGTTGGTACTGCTTAACACAATACGAAAGTCGCTCTGCCGAGTGTTGAGGAATCTTATTCGCTGTGCACCACGTGCATGTTTGATTCTTGACACTCTCCACACAGAGCCATGGTCAGCTGTGGCCAAGCATAATTCCGTTTTCCTCTTAGACTCATTACAGCTTCTTTTTCTCCCTCAAAAATGTTTATTAGAACTCATTCTGTGAGGATTGGAGAGATGACGCAGAGGTTAAGGCGCTTGCCTGCAAAGCCTAACGACCTGGGCTCATACCCAGTACCCACATAAAGCCAGATGTACAAAATGGCACACGCATCTAGAGTTCATTTGCAGTAGCGAGAGGCCCTGGTACATCCATTCCCCCTCTCTGTGTGTCCCTGTATCTCTCCTCACAAAATAAGTATATATCTGTATATGAAGAATTTATCTATGAAGCCAGGTGTGGTGGCACACGCCTTTAATCCCAGCAGTGAAGAGGCTGAGGTAGGAGGACTGCTGTGAGTTCAAGGCCAGCCTAGGATTACAGAGTGAATTCCAAGTCAGCCTGGGCTAGAGTGAGACCCTATCTCAGGGGGAAAAAAATCTATGTACAGATCACCCAAGGGCATTGTTTGGGGAAGAAAATACTGTGGAAAATGTGTTTGTTGACCCCCAACAAGCACAAGGCCTAATCTCTCCAGGGTCTAGCTCCGCTCCAGCGTGATTCATGACGCAGTAATTCTTCCCACCGCTGCTACAGAAGCAAACATTTAAATCACAGTCACGTCTGAAGCGGCGTGCTCCCAGGTAGACAGAAATGACGCCACGGAAGATAAACACGAATCAGGCACGTTATGCACTCCCGCAATCCCAGCACTTAGGAGGTGAAGACAGGAGTATCAGTCCAAGGTAGTCCTAGGCTACAGAGCAGGTCCAAGGCCATCGCAACCTACATAAGACAAACAATAAAACTGATTTTGGGGGGCTGAAGTGATGGCTGAGCGGTTAAGGTACTTGCCTGTAAAGCCTACCTTCCCCAGTACTGACTCGCTGGCTTGATTCCCCAGTACCTTCGTAAAGCCAAATGCAGAGTGGCACATGCATCTGGAGTTCTTTTGCAATGGCTAGAGGTCCTGGCATGTCCATCCCCCCCGCCCTCTGTGTGTGTGTATGTTTCTTCTATCTGTCTGTGCTTGCAAATAAATAAATATATATATATTTTTTAATTTCAAATAACTGATTTTGAAAGAAGTGGGAGCAGGAGAGAGGGTGTCTCTGAAAATCTCCACTCCCTTAGTACCTCAGTGCATAATACTTAGCAACTTTGTGAATGCCACTGTCGAGACTTCAAATTAAACCACAAGACAATAAACTTATCTACAGAGCAGCCTGCTTATCCTGCTTCATCTTCGAGAAAGCTCTTACTTTGAAGGTTGAAAATGGCTACCACAAGGTTCCTCTTGGTGAGGATTCCAGATGGATTTTTGCAAACAAGAGAAAGAAAACTGACAAGCTGTCTGGTTCCCTAAGAGACGGATTTTCTGCGCCAGCCGCCTTGGCTGCAGAATGTTCTGTCTCGGCCTCCCTTCCAGGGGAGTGTATATGGCAGAACTCTCTGGAAGGAGGTCTCTGGCACTCGGGCTACCTCTGCAAAACCTGGGCCATAGCTTTCAAGGAAGCCTTTTTCTGGGCCAACTGGCAGGCTTAACTGGCATTTTCCCACAGAGGGCTATCAGCCATCTTCAAGGAGCCAGACTGTCCCTTCCCATGACAAAGTGCAGCATGGGGCTGCAAATCATTTTGTTAAGACCATCTGCCGGGTTGGGGGAATGGCCCAGTGGTTAGAGGTACTTGCTCATAGGTGCCAAACTGAGTTCCAACTTCCTCAGCACCTATGTGAGGATGGACAGATGCAGAGTGGTCCAAGGGTCCATAATCCCAACACACCTGGGACAATGGGAGGTGGCGCCAGGCGATTGCCAAAGCCTGTCTCAAAAGGAGGGAGGAGAGGAGAACCACCCTGAGGCTGTCCTCTGACTGGCACCCGTGTGCAAGCACATGCCCCCCCACACACTCGCAAAGAATAAAAACAGAAAAGAATAGCCAGGCGTGGTGGCACATGCCTTTAATCCCAGCACTCAGGAGGCAGAGGTAGGAGGACTGCCATGAATTTGAGGCCACCCTGAGACTCCATAGTGAATTCCAGGTCAGCCTGGGCTAGAGTGAGACCCTACCTTGAAAAAAACAAAAAACACATAAATTTTTTAATCTGCCTGGGGGCTGGGGAGATAGCTCCGTGGTTAAAGTCGCTTGCTTGCAAAGCCTGTTGGCCAGGGTTCAGTATTAAGTAAGTAAAACATACCTTGTAATGAATGGTCTCCCTCAATTACATGGTATGAACTTCTCACTTTGGTAAAAAATAAACACGTATTTTGCAACTGACTGACTGATTTTTTTTATAATAACAGCAGATATCATTTAGATTAAATACACTCCCTGAGCTGTGACTGAATATTTTATAAGACAGACCTAATAATTAACTATGACCGACACAATCGCTTTGTTTTTTCTCAGTGGTACTTCCCCCTAGACAGACTTTATTTTAGGGCACCCCACCCCAACAACATAACAACAGAACCTTTCCTTTTAAGGTGGGCTTAACTTAGGGGGCTAAGGTACTGGAAAATCAATGATCACCAGAGCTGTGTTCCAAGCCAGGTATTCTTGAGGTCACTGTCACATGCTGAAGAGGAATTTGGACAAGAGGTAACCATGTGAAAATAGCTTTATTATGGAAAAGTGAGAAAAACTCCCAAGCAAGTGGGAGGGGCAATTGGGGAGGGACTGACTTCCTGGTTGATACAACCTTAATAAGTTGTTCCAAGTTCTTTGATTAGTATGTAAATGTATATATTAAATGAATGTTGGGCTAGAGAGATGGCTTAGCAGTTAAGGCGCTTGCCTGCGAAGCCTAAGAACCCATGTTCAACTCTCCTGGTCCCATGTAAGCCAGACACACAGGTGACGTAAACACTCAAGGTCGCACATGCACACAAAGTGGTGCACGCATCTGGAGTTCAGTTACAGTAGCTGGAGGCCCTGCAGTGCCAATTCTCTCACTCTCACTCTCTCACATTAAAAAAAAAAAAAAAAAAAAAGGCCAGTCTGTTGGGCTTGCCTTATAAAAACAATGAATGTTTTCTGGTTACTGTGCATGCACATGCATATGTTGCAGTCAGGTTTGCATTGCTGGCAGAAATCACCCGACCAAGAGCAGCTTGTGGGGAAAAATAAAAGTCTGTTTTGGCTTATAGACTCAAGGGGAAGCTCCGCAATGATGGGGAAACGATGGTATAAGCAGAGAGTGGACATCACCCCCTGGCCAACATCAGGTGGACAACAGGAACAGGAGAATGTGCCAAACACTGGCAAGGGGAAATTGGCTATAACACCCATAAGCCCGTCCCCAACAATACACTACCTCCACGAGGCATTAATTCCCAAATTGCCATCAGCTGGGGAGACTAGCATTCAGAATATCTAAGTTTATGGGGGGCAACTGAATCAAACCACCACCGCATAATACACAAGAAGGATAAGATCCACAAAAGTTAGACCAAATGTGGTGTAATCCCTGTATTTCTAGTGTTGGGTAATAGAGGCAGGAGGATTATAATTTTAATGTTATCCTCAGCTACATATCGAATTCAAAGCCAGCCTTGGCTACACAAAACCCTGTCCCCCCCAAAAATATGTATGTATGTATATATATATATGTGTATGTGTGTGTGTGTGTGTATGTGTGTGTGTGTGTGTATGTATGTATGTATGTATAAGTTTAGCTGAATTAAAATATCTGTAAAGAAGTAAAGAGCATTCAAATTGTCCCCAGCATAGACTTCTAGCAATGAACTGCCTTGGGTTATCTACTGATTGGTGATCACATGTGCTGCATAGACTAAACTCTGCCCTAAAGGCATTTTTCTTTGGAAAGTATGCTTGGTCTGTTCACCTCCTGAGGTAGCTACCTCTGCTCCTTCTTTAAGGAATTGTTTTACTGGGCTGGAGAGATGGCTTAGCAGTTAAGCGCTTGCCTGTGAAGCCTAAGGACCCCGGTTCAAGGCTCAATTCCCCAGGACCCACATCAGCCAGAGGCACAAGGGGCACACGCGTCTGGAGTTCATTTGCAGTGTCTGGAGGCCCTGGCATGCCCACTCTCTCTCTCTCTCTCTCTGCCTTTCTCTGTGTGTCTGTTGCTCTCAAATAAATGAAAAATGAACAACAACAACAAAAAAAAAGAATTGTTTTACTGCTCTCTGGGCAGTCTTGTTTATAAAATATATTTGTAATACAATTTTTTGGTTTTTTTTTTTTTTTTTTGGTTTTTCGAGGTAGGGTCTCACTCTCATCCAGGCTGACCTGGAATTCACTATGTAGTCTCAGGCAGAATTTTTATTATGAAAGCTTATTCACCAAATTCTTTATTTTCTTTGTTTATATTATTCAAATTCTTTTTTTTTCCTTTTTTTTTTTTTTTTTTAGACAGAATCTCACGTGTCCCCAGCTGGCCTTGAACTCCTGATGCTGCCTCCACCTCCTGGAGAGCTAGGATCATAGGTATATGCCTCCACACCCGGTTTACATGGTGCTTAGGCTGAACCCAAGACTTTGGACATGTTAGGAAAGCCTCCTACCCTCTCATCTACATTCCCACACCCCTTATCATTGAATTCTTAAAACTAACTCTGGTGCAGTAAATGTCACTCACATAACATGTGTGAAGCCACTATGGCCCCAACAGCCCTTTGAGATTATCTTGATATCATAAATCAAGAAAAAGATTCAGAGATGTAAAGTGATTTGCCCAAAGTCACACTCTCCTAGAACATTCCAGAACTCAGGCAGCCTGGCTGAGCACAGTATCCACTGTTTTGTTTTGTTCTGCTCTGTTTTGTTGCGGAGGCAGGTTCTCACTTTAGTCCAGGCTGACCTGAAACTCACTCAGTAAACCAAGCTGGCCTCGAACTCAAGGTGATGGTCCTGCCTCAGCCTCCCAAGTGCTGGGAAGACATGCATGAGCCACCACAGCCACACCCAGCTCACCGTGTCTACTTTCAACTAACAAGCTGCCAATAGGACCCCCGGACTGGGTGTACTTTTCCCCAGTTGGTGGGGTGCAGCGCCACGGAGACAGCAGAAGAAAAAGTAAGGTAAAAGCCTCAAAGGGGAGATTTCCCTTTCCATAGCAAGAATGTAACTTCTGGTCACACAGGCACTGAGAGATATCTTCCGGGGCCATGGGTACTGAGTCATGTTCACGTTGCTGAAGATCAGAATACTGGAAAGAAAGAGATTTTGCACAAGGGAAGACCAGGAAGGCATCTGCTTTCCCATCTTAACCAGAATCTTAAGATTTCCAGGCTCCACGGACTGCCTGGCTCCGGCACAGCCCAACTGGGCATGCGATGACCCCCTGGACTTTGATCTCGGGGGAGAACTCGATACAGCGTCCTGTGAGGTCACGATCGCTAGATCAGCTGAGACTTCTGTGGCTGCAAGAACCGCAGGACAGTTAAGCAGGCTAGAAAGAAAAACACTGGATATTTACTAGTGAGATGAAGAAAGAAAAAAAAAAAAAGCCATACGGAATAGTACTCGATCTGTATTCAAAAGTAACAGAAATCGCTTGCACTGTCATAATCAAGTTTGCACAGAACATTCGTTTGGGAGGTGTGGAAAGGGCAAATGAGGGCGAGTCAATGGACTTAGTCAAATTAACAGAGACATGGAGAAAAACAAGAAGTTCCGTTACATTTTTGTACTCCCTTTAATTTGCAGGGAGGGGCCGAGGATGTCCGATGGGTGGGAACCGTCTCCAGATGCCAAGACAGAGCGAAGCAAGCAAGAGCGGAGTGAGGATGTTGAAAGCTTCAGCACCCAGGGCTGGCCGTCACAGAGGGCCATTCTCTATTCCATGTGTCGTCAGGAAAGTCCCATGGGGAGCTATATTCCTTTCAGGGGGCTGGGGAGAGAACTTAGTAAGCAAAATGAGAAAGAAAGAAAGGAGAGAGGGAGGGAGGAAGGGAGGGAGGACGGATCTGAGCAAATTTGAGAGCGCTCACATGAAATATCAGTTGTGTGCATAGAATCTGGTCACACCTACACATACACCACACACAGGAGGCCATGAGAACAGTCTGTGGCCAAGGCAGCAGGTTAAAGAACAAGAGAAGGGGCAGAAGAGAGCTAAAACTTGGACTGACTTTTATTATTTTAAGCATAAACTATAATTTCTAATTTCTTTAATGTCGAGAGAAAGCTTCCCCGTTGGTACAACTGTTTATCTTCCCAGCAAAAATTACACTTGAAAGGTTAGCCGTTGATGTAGAACTCAAGATGTGGGAGTAAGAGAAATTGGTGACACCAGTCAAAAATGGCCCCTGTGCAGGCTGGGTCCCAGGAAACACACAAGTGGATACAGTCTCCTGAGAGACTAAAGATGTGAACTCATAAATAATTAACATGTAAGGGAAGGTGTGTGTGTGTTTGAGATATGGGCTCCACATGTCTCCTAGCAAGCTTGTTTATGCAAGTAAAGCATGTTTCTAGAAAATAAAAGACACTAGCCCAGCACTCGGGAGGCAGAGGTAGAAGGATTGCCATGAGTTTGAGGCCACCCTGAGACTCCATAGTGAATTCCAGAATTCCAGGTCAGCCTGGGCAAGAGCAAGATGTACCTCAAAAAAAAAAGGAAGGAAAGAAGGAAGGAAGGAAAGAAAAGAAAAGGCACAGAAAGAGGGGGGCATTACATAATTAATGCTTCCTAATATGTCACCCTTACTACTCTCAACTGCAAGTTGGGCAGCTATTTTTGAAAGCTAAAGCTCTCGCTGTGTGAGTAAGGGACACCTCTGGATTGCTGCAGAATTACAAGCAATGACAATGACAGCCGCAGCAGCTACTACTAGTGAAAGGTTAACTACGTGCCAGGAACTGCTCTATTCACCTTCCATACATTATCCTCACCACTAACCTGAACAGGCAAACACTGCTAAGTCACTCTGCCATGGTCCCACGGCCAGACGGTGGGTGAGTGGGATTAACTCACACACAGACAGTGGACTCCAGGGCTCATGATCTACCAGTCAAGGAAGACAGACAGCAAAGAATAAAGTCCTATACCTTCCATTTTCCTCGAAATAAAAAAGGGGGGCTGGAGAGATGGCTCAGTGGTTAAAGATGCTTGCTTGCAAAACCTCAAGGTCTGGGTTCAATTCCCCAATACCCACTGAAAGCCAGATGCACAAAGCAGCAGGTGTTCTGGAGTTCATTTACAATACTTCTCTCTCTCTCTCTCTCTTTCTCACTCTCTTTTCCCTCTCTCCTTGCAAATAAATAAATAGAGAGAAATATAGCACAACGGCATCAGAGCCATACTATATTCGAGCGACGGGCGAGAAAATGCCTGTCCAGTGTTAGCTGAAGACTGCTGCTTATTTAAAGGGGATCAAAGGCAAACCATGGGCTGGTGAGATGGCTCAGCGGTTAAGGCACTTGCCTGTCTAAGGACTTGGGTTCAATTCCCCAGAATCCACGTAAGCCAGATGCACAAGGTGGCACATACTTCTTGAGTTTGTTTGCAGTGGCTACAGGCCCTAGAGCACCCATTTTCTCTCTCTCTTTCTTTCTCATAAATAAATAAAATATTTAAAAAAGCAAGCCATAAAACCAAACAGAGGCCGGGGAGATGGCTCAGAAATTACAGGTGCTTGCTTGCAAAGCCTGCTGGCCCTGGTTCAGTTCCCTGGTACCCACATAAAGCTGTATGCAGAAATGCGGCCCATGCACCTGGCATTCGTTTGCGGTGGCTAGACACCCTGGTGTGCCTATACACACAAGCATGCAAATCAATTAATATTTTTTAAAATGACCTTCAGCTGGGCGTGGCGGCACATGTCTTTAATCTCAGCACTTGGGAGGCTGAGGTAGGAGGATTGTTGTGAGTTTGAGGTTAGCATGAGACTACATAGTGAGTTCCAGGTCAGCCTGGGTTAGAGTGAGACTCTGCCTCAAAAGAAAGAAAGAAAAAGAGAGAGACAGAAAGAAAGAAAGAAAGAAAGAAAGAAAGAAAGAAAGAAAGAAAGAAAGAAAGAAAGAAAGAAGGAAAGGAGAAAGAAATCAACAAAAAAAAATGACTTTCCCCAAAGTCTGATGATTGGTCTCCTCTCATGATTTCAAAATAACCCATACAAACTAGGGATGGGCCTCAGCTCAGACTCTTCTCCCATATGTAGGTCCCAATGCTCTAAGAGACCCTTCTGTCACCAGGGTGTAGTGTACACAGTCACCTGGGCCCTTCAAACGCAACTTTTCAAGCCTCACCCCAGAGTCACAGAAGGGGTCTCCTGGGATCTGTGCATGCAGGTAACCGCTAGGTGACCCTAAGGCGCATACCAGTGGAGGAGAGGGATCCCTTGCTGCAGACATTGTACGTCTTTCTCCATCCTTCTCCTGTAGCTGCTGAAGACAAGAGCGCCGAGCAGTTTCCCTTCTCAAGAACCAAGGAGCCGGGCACGATGGTGCGGGCCTGTCATGTTGACATGCAGGAAGTGGAATCAGAAGACTCAGCAGTTCGAGGCCAGCTTCAGCCACACAATGAATGAGTTTGAGGAAACCCAAGCTACATGAGACTCCATCTCAAAAAAAAAAAAAACAACTCCGGGCTGGAGAGATGGCTTAGCGGTTAAGTGCTTGCCTGCGAAGCCTAAGGACCCCAGTTCGAGGCTTGACTCACCAGAACCTACGTTAGCCAGATGCACAAGGGGGCGCACGCGTCTGGAGTTCATTTGCAGTGGCTGGAAGCCCTGGCACGCCTATTCTCTCTCTCTCTCTCTATCTGACTCTTTCTCTCTCTGTCACTCTCAAATAAATAAATAAAAATGAACAAAAAAAATTAAAAAACAAAACAAAAAAAAAAAAATAAACAACTCCAAGGGGGAGAGGGGGACTCCAGTGGGGCTGAGGAGATGGCTTAGTGGTCAAAGGCACTCGCTTGCAAAGTCTAACAGGCTGGCTTCGATTGCCCAGTACCCACATACCCACATAAAGACAGAAGTACAAAGTGGTGCGTGGATCAGGAGTCTGTTTGCAGCAGCAAGAGGCCCTGGCACACCCAGTCCCTCTCTCTCTGTCCCTCTCCCCCACTACATGCAAATAAATAAAAATATTTTTTTTCATTCCAGTAGAACTTTTGTTCAAAGACAGTGGACTGAAATCCACAGGTTGGCAAGGGTTGGGTAGGGCCGCAGGTTGGGCACGCCTGCCAAGGATCTCTGCATCTGGCCCGTGCCAGTCCTCTGGCCTCCATTTCTCCTACACCTACCCCCCCCCCCAAATCTGCCACAGCACCATACCCCACACGTTTTACCTCCTTTTATGTCTCCGTATTTTGCTGTCTCGACGGATCTCTCTATTCACTACCGTCCTCCTCAGCCCTCCAGGTCCTGCTCACCTAGTCCTTCCTTCCTCACTGAAAATGCTCTAAAACCACAGGGCAGGTGACAATCTCCTCTCATGAAGCGCACAGGGCGCCCACTGACACTTTACATGCTGGCTGTCCCTGCAAGCCAGCACGGCTCCTCGCAAGTCTTTCGTATGGTGCACGCGAGACAGGCTTGGGCTCAGAGCTCCGTTCTTTGGGTTGCTAGCCAGGAGAGTAATGCTGAGCAGGGTACGGACACACAGGCTTCAATGTTCTGCTCACTTAAACGGGACACTCACGGGCCTGGCCTTTGTGGCCGTGGTAAGAAAGGATGACAGGTGTGGCCAACATGGACTGCAGCTGTGACCGTGACGTTCTATCAACGTCCACTTCCTCCCCTATGGAGTATGTGGCCGGCGTAGTGAATGCTTCAAACGTTACTTTTTCTCAACGTGGAGAAAGAGGAGGAAGAGCAGGAGGCATCTGTCTTCAAAGTAACACAGGTGTCCCGAAAGCCCTTTCTCCTGGCTCAAGTTGTGTCCCGTTGTGAGGGACACTTCGTAACATTTCTACTGAGAAGCCATCTCTTGCCTTCCTTCGAGAATCAACGCTCCCAGTGCTAAGGAACAAGCCCTGTCTGTATGTGTCCCTCCTACTCCCGCCTGGCTTTTCACTCTGAACTACAGTAACTGCCTGCATCCAGGGTCGCTGCCCAGAGAATCGCCTGCTTCACCCTTAAAACAAATAGCACTTTGTCAGGAAACTGGAGGGCAGCCTAAAGTAGGAGGGGGGGGAAAAAAAAAAACAAGAAAAAAGAGCTTAGGCCAGAAACCGAGTCAACGCCTACACCCTGGTCCACAGCGTAACACAGGTAAGGAGAAAAGTGAAAGAAAGAGTTCAGATCAACACCCACCCACCACGGAAGCCACGTTCCAAGACTCACAAAGGACACGCTGGTCAGCTCACTGCCCGATACGTGTGGCTTTTGTTGTTAGTAAGATACTGTCACACAGAATAGCTCCTTATCCTCTGCAAACCAATCATACTGGTGGCATTATCCTCTCCCCCATTTACAGGCCACGGAGCCCAAGGTTTGAGAAGCCCAAGGTCACCCAGCAAGGACACAGAAGCGTGGCCAGGACCAGAACTCAAGTTCTCCAAGTTCCAAACCCCAGGGCCTTCCCACACAGCCTTGTATCAATTGTAAAAGGCAAGTTTTAAAAAGAAAAAAAAAAAAAAGCTCTTGGAAGCTCACCAAATGCACTAGTTGGGAAGCACAGGTAAAACAAGGCAGGTTTTGTGCTCTTAAAAACAATTCTGGTGCCAGGGATGCGGTTGTCATAGCAACAAGGCTCCCACTACAGCCTTATCATGATCAGTTCACTATCTTAGGACAGTGTTCGAAGAAGGCCCTTGTACTAGTTACTTTTCTGGTCGCGGTGACAAAGATCTCTGACAAGAAGGGTTTATTTTGGCTTACAGTTTGAGGGGGACACTGTCTATCATGCATGCAGCACAGGAGCCAGAGGCAGCTGGTGCCAATGTAGCCGCACTCAGGAAGCCAAGACAGGAGGAAGTGCTGGCGCTCAGCTCACCGCCTCCTCGGCCAGGGGCCACAGCCCACAGGACGGCACCGCCCCCCGTCAGTTAACGTAATCGACCCACTTCAGAGATGAGCGCAGACATCCGTCTCCTAGGTCCCCCCAGATCCTGCACTGCACGGCTGCTATCAACCGTGATAGCCCTAAAGTCAGCTTTCTATTCTCCGTAATTCCATTTGCAGACTGGTTAAGGGAGGAAGTCCCAGGCAAGGAGCACAGTTCTTTTCTTTTCTTCTTAAATATATTTTATTTATTTGACAGAGAGAGACACAGAGAGAGAGAGAGAGAATGGGTGTGCCAGGGCCTCCACCACTACAAACGAACTCCAGATGCATGGGCCCCCTTGTGCATCTGGCTTACGTGGGTCCTGGAGAGTCGAACCAGCATCCTTTGGCCTTGCAGGCAAATGCCTTAACTGCTAAGCCACCTCTCCAGCCCTCCTCCTCCTCCTCCTCCTTCTTTTTTTTTCCTCACTCAAACTTGGATGCTGACTTCAAGACTGAAGTGATATAGAAAGTAAAAGAAATTTCCAGAGCACACTGTTTGTTGTTGTGACACCAAAAATACTGATAACGATACTGCACAGATCCTCAGGGCAGAGACTACTTGGGTTCAATCTCAGCTCTGTCACAGCCCAAGCTATGCGACCTTGAAATGCCTCGCTATTCACGGTGCTGGAGAGGAGGAGCCTGACTGGAGAGCTGGCCTTGGTGCACTCCGCTAGGGACTGCTGTGTGGATTCACCAACAAAGAACATGGAAACTCTCCAACCCATGACAGGCACCGAGGGCCTACCACGAGCACTTCCTACTATGACTTCTAGATGACTCCCTGGGATTGGGATCTTTGGAAACTGTACTTTGTAGGAAGGCTAAAGAAGATTTCTTTTACAACGCTGGAATCCACAATGCCCCAACCCGGTGCACAGATTATTTATAAATTTCACTTGCACCTGTGGATCACGAGTCCCTGGGAGGCCACGTAGCGGATTTGAAGAATTTTTCTTCCCAATTAGCAGGGCAAGGAAGCCGCACCCATTCTCTCTCTACCACAAATCAGTTGGTATTTCCATAATGAGAAAGAGAAAAAAAAAAATCAAGACTCCTTATTGCACTGAGGGGACATATGCTCAAATTCAGCTATTCTAAAAGCAACCAAGATATTCAAAATGGAAAGTTATTGGCTGGCTGTGTAGCTCAGTTGTTAGAGTTCTTACTTAAGTATGCACAAAGCCCAGCGTTCAGTATCAGCATCGCAGACACTGGGTGTGGTGACACACACCTGAAATCCCAGCCCTCTTGAGGTGGGGGCAAGAGGAGCAGAAATTTAAGGTTGGCTCTACACAGGAAGTTCAAAGCCAGCCAGGGCACATGAGACCATGGTTGCGGGGGGGCGGGGGGGGGCGGGGGGGGGCGGGGGGAGAGAAACAGAAAAGAGGAGGGGAGGGAAAGGGGATGGAAGAAAGAGAAGGGGAGGGGAGAGGACAAGGGGAGAAAATAAAAGTAAAACTTAAACTCGCACCTCTTTTTGTTGTGTTGTGGATGTTGTGCTAAGGATCAAACCCGGAGCCTGGCCATGCTGGACAAGCGCTCTACCACTAAGCCACATCCTCACCCGGTTCTATCACTGGGTTCAACTCACACTGTGAGGCCAATACCAAAGCCTAGAACAAGCCCTGCTGATGAATCCAAAGGTCTCTTGTGAAAATGCTGAAATTCCAGAAACATGCACTAGGTAGTTGGAATGATTGAGATTTAAAAAAAATTTTTAAAAAAACAATTCCACCCTCCTCAGGCTAGGATTCTAAACCTGGCCAGTACAGAAAGCTATGAAAATGCTGACACTCTTATCTTTCTGAGGATGTTTGTGCAACAAATTACACTCCAGTCACATCAGGATGTTCTCTGGAGCAGATAAATCATGAGGCTGGTCACAGCCCAGGTCTGAGGTTATGTCCTGCACAGGGACACCCAGTGAGCAGGAGAGGCTTAAAAACCCATGGGACACTGTCCTCTGGTCAGTATCCAACAAGGCGGATGAAGCCCTCCCGTCCCTCTATCACAAGTGGGACGACGGGGGCTGCTCTAAGTGGCACTGAGTGTGCCAGCCCTCCTCAAGCACAGCAGGCTGGTACCCGCCCATCTTTCCCTGGAGATGGCTGTTCTCGCCCTCTCAGACACTGTTCTAGTTTAGACAGGGGAGGGGCAGATGTGAGGCTTGTGCTATCTCTCTAACGCAGCAAACTCGCCAGCTTTCTGGGTTTCACTTAGGCTGCCGACTGCTCTGTGACCCTCTTTTCTTCACCCACAGTCTCCTCGCTGCCCTGAACTCTTTCCCCTCTGTTACCTTCCAGTTCCACCTGTCAACTAACATGAGTGAATTATAAATGGCAAAAGAGGGCTGGAGAGACGGCTTAGTGGTTAAGGCGCTTGCCTGCAAAGCCTAATGACCCGAGTTCAATTCTCAATACCCACGTAAGCCAGATGCAGTGGTACATGCATCTGGAGTTCATTTGCAGCGGCTAGAGGCCCTGGTGTGCCCATTTTTCTCTCTCTCTCTCATCTCTCTCACCTTGCAAATAAATAAATAAATAAACTTAAAAATAAACTTAATGAAACGGCAAAAGGATGGAACTCTTTGCGCCTCCCACATACATTCTGCACTATTTCTAAACACTTAGTCACAATGGTCTCTTTCTCAGGTAAGGCAACCCCTGTCTTCCCTCTTCCTTCCTCACTCCCAGATCAATTTCAAGACAGGAGTAAATCATCTGCCTTCACTTCTTGGGCAGGGTGCAGAGGGTGGGGGGGGGGGGTCCCTGAATGCTACTTAACTCCAAGTATCCGTAAGAGTCACGGCCCATCTTCTCTCCCTCAAGCCCATCTTCTAGCAATTTCTCCCTGAACCTGCTACTCCTCAGGCAGGAAAGCCTGGCTCAAATACATTCACTCCAGATGTAGCAGTCCAAATGTAAAGGCAGAAACTGTCACCATTTCTCGGCCTGGGGTTTCAAGTTTCAGTGTGCTTCGTGTGTTGGGGCGGGGTTGGGGGGGGGGGGGACACAAAAGGATGATACCAAGTTTTGGTTTGATTCCAGTTGGAAGATGGCTCAGTGGGTAAAGGTGACTGCTTGCAAACCCTGAGGACCAGGGTTCAGTTCCCCAGGCACCCATGTAAGCCAGATACAAAAAGCAGCCCATACAGTGATGAGGTGTACCCACAGCCACACGCGTGCGCAATACATACATAAGTAATTTTTGTTTCGAGGTAGGGTCTCAGTCTAGCCCAGGCAGACCTAGAATTCACTCTATAGTCCCAGGCTGGCCTCAAACTCATAGTGATCCTCCCACCTCTGCCTCCCAACTGCTGGGATTAAAGGTGTATATCACCATGCCAGCCTATATTTTTTTTTTTTTTAAGTAAGCCAGAGAATGAAGCATTGCATGCAGTGCAGCTAAAAGAACAGCAACAGGGTGAGACAAAGAAAAATCCTTCCAAAAGTGGCAAAAAATGATGTGAACAGACCTGCAAGCTGTCCTCTGACGGCCACGCATGCATCGTAGCACACTGGTTGCACTTACACACAAACACATACACACACACGTATAAATACACCCACTCACAAATAAAGAAACAGTAATAAAAAATGAGCCAGGCACTGTGGTACTTGGGAGGCAGAAGAACTGCTACAAGTTCAAGACCAGCTTGTCCGTACTGGGAGTTCCAGGCCAGCCAGGACTACATAGTAAGTCCCTGCCTCCAAAAAGCATAAACACCAAAACAAAAGGCA
Source organism: Dipus sagitta (assembly GCA_036346955.1). Classification (NCBI taxonomy): domain Eukaryota; kingdom Metazoa; phylum Chordata; class Mammalia; order Rodentia; family Dipodidae; genus Dipus; species Dipus sagitta. The sequence goes on from CM070788.1 coordinate 44,104,028, forward strand.
GGCTTAGCAGTTAAGGCATGTGCCTATGAAGCCAAAGGACTCAGGTTCAATTCCCCAGGACCCACGTAAGCCAGATGCACAAGATGGCACATGCATCTGGAGTTCATTTACAGCAGCGGAAGGCCCTGGTGTGTGCCCATTCATATTCATATTCATTCTCATTCTTTCTCTCTCTCTGCCTCTTTCTCTTCCCTAAAATAAATAAAAATAAATTTTTTTAAAAAATGTTTAAAAAAAAAACAAAAGGATATTGTGTTTTCATTAAAACTCTGTCATTTTGTTGAGTCTACAGGAAGTTCTTATTTAGAATGTTGAATTAGCTAACCTTTTAAAATCAGATTTCACATAAGAATCCGGATTCTTGGCTTGTAGTGAGAAAAATCAGAAGATTTGGCACACGATCCCGCAGGACAAAATTGGGCAGCTCACAGACCCTCTTTGGAGAGAACTTCCATTTGCTTGCTCAGCTCAGCCCACCCCCAACTTCCTCCAGATCACCCTACCCTGAGGCTGCGTACAAGTTGCCATAAATCATCGGATGAGAAGCTCCCTCTGGGCCCGGCGTGGTATTTGCCTGAGTTCCTCCTCCCCCACCCTCTCCACCCACGAGAGCTGGCAACTCTCCCACTCTCTCCCATGCACAGAATACAGATTTAAGCATGAAACTACTGCTTGGCACAGAATCTGCCAGGTACAAATCACTTGTAAGGAAAATAATGGAGAACTAAGTAAAAGCAAGCATTTTATAAAGAATACACAGAAAATGGGGCTGGAGAGATGGCTCACTGGTTTAAAGGCACTTGCCTGCAAAGCTTGACAGCACAGCCCACCTTGGAATGTCCAGTACCCACGTAAAACCACAAAGCAGTGTGTGCATCTGGCATTCATTTGCAGGGGAACAAGGCCCTGGCATGCCCATTCTCTCTCTCTCTCTCTGCTTGCAAACAGGTATTTAGAAAAAGAACTAATAAACAGAAAATGTCTCTTTTTAAATATATTTTATTTACTTATTTATTCATTTGAAAGAGAGACAGAGGCAGACAGAGAAAGAGAATGGGTGCACCAGGGTTCCCAGCCACTGCAAACAAACTTCAGATACATGCGCCCCCTTGTGCATCTGGTTTATGTAGGGTCCTGGAGAATCGAACCGGGATCATTTGGCTTTGCAGGCAAACACCTTAACCACTAAGCCATCTCTCCAGCCCCAGAAAATGTCTCTTTATGTGTGTGTAAAAAGGGATACGGTTGTGCATGATATATAACTGCAGTCCCCTTCCCAAATGCACATTATGATGGGCTAAATAGTTAATATTGTCCAAACAATAGTGCAAAAAGTAAAATGGTTAAAATAGAACATTTAAACCAGGCATTGGTGGCTCATACCTTTAATCCCAGCACTTGGGAGGCTAAGGTAAAAAGATCATCATGAGTTCAAGGCTAACCTAGGTTACTGAATGAATTCCAGGTAGCTTGGGCTACAATGAGACTGCCTCAAAAATAAATAAATAAATAAATAAATAAATAAAATTAAAGTAAACAAGTGAAAATTTAACTGAATGAATTCACTCCACTGGAATCATACCTGATCATCATAAATGTATAAATAAGATGGGCATGGTGACACAGGCCTGTAATCCCAGCACTTGAGAGCCAAAGGCAGGAGGATCAGGAGATCAACACCAGCACTAAAAATAAATAAACAGCATGTGTAATGGCGCACACCTTTAATCCCAGCACTTGGGAGGCAGAGGTAGGAGGATCACTGTGAGGCCAGCCTGAAACTACGTTGTGAATTCCCAGGTCAGCCTGGGCTAGAACAAGAAAACCAAGAAAGAAAAGAAAAGAGAAGAGAAGAGTAGAGAAGAGAAGAGGGGAAGGGAAGGGAAGGGGGAAAGGAGGAAGGAAGGAAGGAAGGAAGGAAGGAAGGAAGGAAGGAAGGAAGGAAGGACAGAGAAAGAAAGAAAGAAAGAAAGAAAGAAAGAAGGAAAGAAAGAAAGAAAGAGGGGGAGGAAGGAAGGGGAAAGGAATTAAAAGGAAAGGAAAGAAAGAGAGGGAAGGAGGAAGACAGGGAAAGAGAGAGGGAGGGAAGAAGGAAGGAAGAAGCTAATTTAAAAATAACCACCACAGGGCTGGAGAGGTGGCTTAGCAGTTAAGCGCTTGCCTGTGAAGCCTAAGGACCCTGGTTAGAGGCTCAATTGCCCAGGACCCACATTAGCCAGATGCACAAGGGGGCGCACGCGTCTAGTTTGTTTCCAGTGGCTGGAGGCCCTGGCGCACCGATTCCCCATTCTCTCTCTCTCTCTTTCAAATAACTAAATAAAAATAAACAAAAAAAATTTAAAAATAACCACCACAAATGTATAAATAAAATACTCTAAATATGATACAGATATTTATTCATTCATTCACTTTGTTTACTCTGGAGATATGAGACACGATGATTGTTACTGCATATATCTGTGGTAGGGTTCATTCAACAAAGACATGACATTAACAAATGGCTGTGTCATCTCATAATGTATTTATTTACAGTAGGATTGAAGGGTTAGATCTAATTATGAGAAAGGTGCTTATGTGTGCCATTCTATCATCAATAAAAAAGAGAAAAGTGCTGGGCGTGGTGACGCATGCCTTTAATCCCAGCACTCGCAGAGGCTGGAACACTGCCATGAGTTCGAGGTCAGCCGGAGACTACGCAGTGAATTCCAGGAGTGAGACCCTACCTTAAAAAAAAAAAAGAAAAGAAAAGAGAAAAGAACTGAACAATACACCAAGACAATTAAATGGTTTATAGGTTTAGGTGCTTGCCTGCCAAGCCAAGGACCCATGTTTGATTCCCCAGATCCCACATAAGCCAGATGCACAAGGTGACATTTGCACAAGGTCACACATGTGCACAAGGTGGCACACAAGTTCAGTTCAACTGCAGTGGCTGGAGGCCCTGGCACGCCAATGTTCTCTCTCTCTCTCTCTCTCTCTCTCTCTCTCTCTCTCACTATCTCTCTCCTAATAAAATAAATAAAGTAAAATAAAAATCACCCTCTCAATTCTAGAATAGATGATAGTCTACGTTGACATTTTTTAAATTCACGATGTGATGACAAGAACCACGTGGCCTGGCAGCCTGAACACACCGACCTACTGCAGCCACATTCCTTAAGTGAGAAGCAGAAAGATGGATGGTCTGGCCCCATCAAATTCTGATTCTCAGGCTGGACAGCTGGATGGCTCAGTGGCAAAAGGTGCTTGCCTGCTAAGCCTGACAGTTCAAGTTCAATTCCCCAGTACCGACATAAAGCCAGATGTACAAAGTGGTGCATGCATGTGCAGGAATTTGTTCGCAGTGGCAGGAGACTGGTAGATGTGTACTCACTCTTTCTGTCTGCCTCTTTATCCCTGCCTCTCTCACAAATAAATAATTTTTAATCTGATTCTCCCTTTCACTTAACAGAATACTTTATTTACTTACTTACATTTGTGTGTGTACATGCGCACACTTGCACATGTGTATGGGCATGCTAAGACCTCTTGCTGCTGCGAACACTTGCCAGACACTTGGCACCATGTTTTGCATCTAGTTTTACATGGGTGAAGGGCATTATGCCTGAACCCTGCAGGCTTTGCAAGCAAGCTCCTGTAACCACTGAGCAATCTTTCCAGCCTCTTTTTTTTTGTTTTGTTTTGTTTTGTTTGTGTTTTGGTTTTTCGAGGTAGGGTCTCACTCTGGCCCAGGCTGACCTGGTATTCACTATGTAGTCTCACAATGCCCTCGAACTCACAGTGATCCTCCTACCTCTGCCTCCCCAATGCTGGATTAGGGGCCCATGCAGCCTTGCCTGTGGTGTTTTTCTTTTTCCTTTTAAATTATTTATGAGTACGTGTGTGTGGGTTGTTGCTTTGTTTTATTTGTGAGGCAGGGTTTCCAGCTTCCTGTGTAGCTAAGAATGACCTGGAACTTCTGATCCTCCTTCCTCTACCTCCCAAGTGCCAGCATTATAGGTGTGAATCACTGGTGTTAGACCCAAAGTTCTTAATACTAACTCCCATTTATCAGGCCTTTACTGATTGTCCCAACCTTTGCCCAAGAATGTACATGTGTTCGGGTTTAGTCCTGAAATGATCCTCAGTGAAAGGCATATCTACTTCCAGTGGTAGGAGGATCCCTGGGACTTGCTGGCTAACTAGCCTTGCCTAATCGGTAACTTCAGGTTCACTGAGAAACCCTGTCTTAAAAAATGAGGTGAGTTCGAGGACATCCTGAGACTACATAGTGAACTGCAGGTCAGCCAGAGCTAGAGTGAGACCCTAGCGTAAAAATAAAATAAATTAAAATAAAATAAAATAAAAATAAGGTGAAGGCCCAGTCTGGTGGCGCACGCCTTTAATTCCAGCACTCAGGAGGCAGAGGTAGGAGGATTGCCTTGAGTTCGAGGCCACCCTGAGACTCCATAGTGAATTCCAGGTCAGCCTAGACTACAGTGAAACCCTGCCTTAAAAAAACAAAACTAAAAATAAAAAGTGGAAGGCTGGAGTGATGGCTCTGTGGTTAAGGTGCTTGCCCGTAATGCCTAACAACCTGTGTTCTATTCCCCAGTACCCACAGAAAGCCAAATGTACAAAGCGGTGCATGCATCTGAAATTCGTCTGCAGTGGCTAGAGGCCCTGGCACACCCATTCTCATATATATTCTCTCTCTCTCTCTCTCGTTCTCTGTCTCCTTGCAAATGAATAAATATTTTTTAAAAAATAATCAAAAGCCTTGGGCTGGAGATGGCTTAATAGTTAAGGTACTTGCCTGCAAAACCAAAGGACCCAAGTTTGACTCCCCAGGACCCACATAAGCGAGAAGCACAAGGTAGTGCATGCGTCTGGAGTTCGTTTGCATGGCTAGAGGCCCTGGCATGCCCTTTCCCTCCCTCCCCCTCCCCCTCTCTGTCTCTGTCTCTTTCTTTCTCTGCCTTTCTCTCTCTCACTCTCAAATAAATAAATAAATAAATAAAATATTTTTAAAAAATCAAAAGCCTTTAGGTCTCCTTGTCTTCAAGAGAAAAATATTTTTAAAAAATAAATAAATAAGGTGGAGAGGGCTAGGGAGATGGCTCCAGGTTAAGGGCATTGGCTTGCAAAGGCTGCTAGTCCAGATTCATTTCCCCAGTACCCACATAAAGCCAGATGCACAAAGTATTGCATGCATCTGGAATTCACATGCAGTGACAGGAGGCCCTAGTGGACCCATGTTCCCTTTCTCCCTCCCTGTCCCCCGCCGTTCACTAATATATATATGTGTGTGTGTGTATATATATATATATACATATATATATATATATATTTTAATAAAAAATAAGATGGAGAGTAACTGAGGAAAACACACAACATCCACCTCTGCTCTTCACATGCATGTGCATACAAGTGCTCACACACACCCCCAAATAACACACACATTTGGGCACACAAAAACGGGCATTCCATTAGTTGTCCAACTACTGGGCTGGAAAGACTGCTCAGTGCGTAAAGGCATTTGGCTGCAAAGCCTAATGGCCTGGGCTTGACCCCCCAGTACCCACGTACATGTAAAGCCAGCTGCAAAAAGTGGTACACGTGTCTGGAGTTCATTTGCAGTGGCGCTAGGCCCTGCTACACCCATTCTCGTGTTCCTTCTCTGTCTGTCTCTCTCTGTTTGCAAATAAATGAAAGAAAAAAAAGTTCAACTACTCAGCTAAATTAAAAAAGTTTTATATGAGGATAAACAGATTTTTAAGAGCTCATTAGTAGCTTATCATTGCAAGGGTCATGGAGACTATTTTCCCAACAGCATTTATTTTTTTGCTTATTTTTCTTTTTTTTTTCCTGATTTATCTTTTATATATTTATTAGAGACAGAGAGAAGGACAGAGAGAGAAAGAGAGAGTGAGAATGGGCATGCCAGGGCCTTTAGCCACTGCAAACAAACTCCAGATGCATGCGCCACCATGTGCATCTGGCTTTTGTGGGTCCTGGAGAATTGAACCTGGGTCCTTAGGCTTCACAGGCAAGGGCCTTAACCACTAAGCCATCTCTGAAGCCCAGGCTTACCTGGAACTCACACTGTAGTCCCAGGCTGGCCTTGAGCTCAGTGCAATCCTCCTACCTCTGCCTCCCAAGTGCTGGGATTAAAGGTGTGCGCCACCACGCCTGACCCAAGAGCTTTTATAAGTGTCCACCATTTCTTAAAATTTGGTTGCGAACAATTGTGTTGTGAAGAGACTTTGACTGATGGCAGTCCTGGTCCCCCTGACGGCTTGGTCCAGTCTCTAAATGAGGTAGAGGCAGGTTGAAGGAGGTCTTCATGGAGAAGGTTGTCTTAACCATCCCTCCCTCGCTGCCCTGCAGAGCACACTGCTATTCCACTTCCCTGATGACTCTAAGGCTCAGCCAGGGGAGTTTCTGAGTTTCTGAGGGAGTGAAGACTTCTCTGGCAATGTTCCTAATGATTACCAGCAAACAGGAGGAGAAAAAAGTCTTTAAGAAAAGAAGTGCTCTCAATGGAAACTCTCACCACATGTGAGACCAGAAGGTGTGGGGGGAGGACAGAAACACCTTAGAAACCTCAGGTAGACTTGTTTCAGAGACCAGTAAAATTTCGAAAGAAAAGGCCAGGCGTGGTGGTGCACGCCTTTAATCCCAGCACTCGGGCGGCAGAGGTAGGAGGATCACCATGAGTTCAAGTCTACCCTGAAACTACAGAGTGAATTCCAGGTCAATCTAGACTTAGAGTGAGACCCTACCTGAAAAATAAACAACAACAACAACAAAAATACTGAATTCAATATATTGCTTGTTTGTTTCTGCTTCCGAAGTAGCATCTCGCTCTAGCACGGGCTCAGGCTAGCCTGGATCTCACTCTGTAGTCCCAGGCTGGCCCTGGACTCACAAGCAATCCTCCTAACTCTGGTTGGGATTAAAGGCATGTACCACCATGCCTGGTTTTAAATCTCCTTCTTTATATGCTAATAAAAAAAGTTAAGGCTTTGCAGTTAAAAAATAATAACAACTCTTTGAAGTAGGAAGGACAACCCAAAAATTATAAACTACCACCTTAAAAAAAAAAAAAAAGAACTCTGGGCTGGAGAGATGGCTTAGTGGTTAAGCGCTTGCCTATGAAGCCTAAGGACCCCGGTTCGAGGCTGTATTCCCCAGTACCCACGTACGCCAGATGCACAAGGTGGCACATGCATCTGGAGTTCGTTTGCAGTGGCTGGAGGCCCTGGTGTGCTCATTCTCTCTCTCTGTGTCTCTCTGTTGCTCTGAAATAAGTAATAATAAACAAAAAATTTTTCTTAAAAACTTTTGAAATTGAACCAACTTAGCACAAAAATTAAAACTAAAAAGCTTGCTACATCCTATTTCTTCTCATTTTCCCGTGGGCAGTGGAAACTGCATGCTCACTGGGAAAACAACGCAAGAACAGAATGCGAGGGGCATCCTAACGGGAGGCTTTCTCCCAGGGGCCGCGCTGGAAGCAGCCGCTGTCTTGCTCATCCCTTCTAAGAAGTCTACCGCTGCCTGTGAGCTCCTTGCTGGTCTTAATAACTCATCTGGGCTTGGGAGCCACACCCTTTGAAAGCATCCTGAGCGCTCAGCCCGGCTGCACAAGACACAGTGGATGACATCAGAGTCACTAGGGGTGGAGAAGGCTTTCCATCAAGATGAAGTCTGTCTATCTCCAGAGATTCTTTTTTTTTTTTCAGTTTTTCAAGGTAGGGTCTCACTCTAGCTCAGACTGACCTGAAATTCACTATGTCGTCTCAGGGTGGCCTCGAATTCACAGCCATCCTCCTACCTCTGCCTCCCCTCCTGAGTGCTGGGATTAAATGCGTGCGCCACCACACGTGGCAGATCCTTTTTTTGTCTTCTTGAGACAGGGTCTCGTGTATCCCAGGCTGGCCTCAAACTCAGGACGTAGCTGAGGGTGACTTTAAACTCCTGATCCTTCGGCCTTCGCTTCCTGAGTGCTGGGCCACCATACCCGGTTTATGCAGTGTTGGGGACAGAACCCCAGGACTTTGGTAAACATTAGGCAGGCACTTTTCTCACTGAGAAATATTCTCAGCCCTAGACATTCTGATTTACCCCACATACTGAGGGGTCCATAGTGGACACACATTTCAAAACCTTTTCCCCGGACTGATGCCAGGGTTAAGAACTGATATCATGTTTCTCTGAAGTCTTCCTGAATTCTTGCTTTACAAAGCTTTAAGGTAAACCTCTTCCTCTTCACTTGTTCCTTTAGGTGACCAATACTATTTAAAAGGCTGGCAAGAACAGTGTACTAAAAAAAAAAAAAAAATCAGCGGAGCCCAAGACAGGAACACCCCGGCCTTCACCCCACTGACTATTGGGGAACCTGGAAACAGGCAATTAAAATACCACATATAGGGCTGGGGAGATGGCTTAGCGGTTAAGTGCTTGCCTGTGAAGCCTAAGGACCCTGGTTCGAGGCTTGATTCCCCAGGTACCCAAGTAAGCCAGATACACAAGGTGGCACATGCGTCTGGAGTTCGTTTGCAATGGCTGGAGGCCCTGATGCACCCATTCTCTTTCTGCCCCTCCCCCCCCGTCGCTCCCAAATAAATAAAAATAACCCAAGTAAATAAATAAAAATATACCACATTTAGATTTACTGAATTAAGGGAAGAATCAGGCCTTCCTGTGTCCTGATCCTGATGGCCTCAGTGTTTCAACAGCATCGCTCAAGAGCATCTGTGCAGACAGGAGGGCTAAATGCTGCTTCGGATGCTCCTGCAGCTTCCATTCCAGCAGCAATGCCCAGGCTTTCAAGGAATTACATTAGCTCCTTCCCTAAGGCCAAGTGCCCATGCCTTGGAAAACAACACGGTGAAAATTCAATTAAGACTAAGAGCAGGGGTGATGAGTCAGTGGACACAACACTTGTCAAGCCAACGTGAGGAATGACGTTCGGGTCCCCAGCCCCGCCTGTGTGGTGGCCTGCCTGGGGTTCCAGCACTAGGGAGGCTGAGACAAGAGATAATTAGGCCTAGCTAGATTAACCATACTGGTGAGCTCTGGGTTCAAATGAGTGAACCTGCCTTAGTAAATAAAGTGAAGAGAGATGGAGGACACCTGACGTTGACCTCTGGACCACACACACACATACCTGCACACACATGAAACCACATGCAAATGAACACACATACATACACGAACGTGCAAAATAAATAAATAAAAAGACTCTGGGCTCAGTGGTTAGAGGCCCTTTGCTTGCAAAGCCTGCCATCCTGGATTTGATACCCCAGTATCCACAGAAAGCCAGGTTCACAAAGAGGCACATGTACCTGGCATTCATTTGCAGCAGCAAGAGGCCCTGGTACACTCATCTTCTCATTCACTCTCATTTTCATTCTCTCTCTCTCTCTCTTTGCAAATAAATAATTTTTTTTTTACATTTTTTAAAAGACTGCTTCCTGGGGCTGGAGAAATGCCTTAGTGGTTAAGGTACCTGCCTGCAAAGCCAAAGGACCCAGGTTGGATTCCCCAGGACCTATGTAAACCATATATATGCACAAGGTGGCACATGAGTCTGAAGTTCGTTTACAGTGGCTAGAGGCCCTGGTACACCCATTGTCTCTTACCCTCTCTCAAATAAATAAATAATTTAAAAGAAAATGGCATATGCATCTGGAGTTCGTTTGCAGTGGCTGGAGGCCCTGGCACACCCATTCTCTATATGCCCCTCTCTCTCTCTGCTTCTTTCTCCCTCTCAAATAAATAGAAATATTTTTTAAAAAAGACTATTTCCTGGACTGGGCTGGATGGCCCATACCTGTAATCCTTTATCCATTGGGAGGTGGAGGCAAAAAGATCAGCAGTTCAAGGTCCTCCTCAGCTACATAAAAGTTTGAGGTCAGCATGGGCTACACTAGACCTTGTCTCAAACAATGACAAATAAAGTCTTTATTTCCTTTTTATCCAAATGTGTTATTTTTTTTTCTGAAATGTAGCATTTCCTGTCCTTTTTTTATCTGCTCCAATAAGTCAGGACAGCACTGTGAAATTACTTTCAGAGCCTTTTCCCGAACAAGATGCCAGCCTTTGGCAGTGGCTTAACTTCCCCTGAAAGCTTGACCTCCTATTTGCCCACAGAGAAGCTCACCTCCACGCAGTCTGAGAAGTTACACACCCCCATGCGGCTTCCCCAGAGCAAATCCTTTCCGACTAGATATTCAAAATCCAGAGGTTCTTGCTGCCGTCTGCAAACCTAGAAATCCCACTGCATGCACCTTCTTTTGGTTCAATTATATAAATGAGACCTGAGGGACCTCACTGTTTACACACCTCCGAGCAGAGGATGAGCTTGATGCCGGCCTTTGTGTTCTTGAAGGTGCTGGATTCGGATGCCTGCTCTGCAGCTACTCATGCACATTTAATCAGAGCACCTCCCTATGCCCTGGGATTCTAATCTACAACATCCAAGGATTGAGTCATTCCCGCTGTAATATTTTCTTTTCTATTCAAAAGGATACAACGGGAGGCTGGAGAGATGGCTCACAGGTAAAGGGGCTTGCTAGCAAAGCCTGAAGGCCCAGGTTCAATTCCCCAGTACCACATAAACAGATGCACAAAGTGCTGGAAGCCAGGTATAGTGGCATGCATCTTTAATCTCAGCACTGGAGAGGCTAAGGTGGGAGGGTTGCTGTGAGTTCAAGGCCAGCCTGGGAACATAGAGAGTTCCAGGTCAACCTGGGCTAGAGTGAAACCCTACCTCAAAAAAAAAAGAAGGAATAAGGAAGAAAGAAGGAGGAGGAGGAGGAGGAAGGAAACAGGAAGAAGATGTAGCATAATATAAAAGGGTTTTTTGCAATATCTTCCCTCTCAAGAAATCTTAGATATCCACAAAATACCCCTTTCTCTTCTAGAATTATCCTTCATTTTCAGACTGTATACATAGGTTTCCCATGTGGACCAGGACAGAACTGAGCCTCAATAACTGTACCATCTGGAAAGACAGGACCACCAGCAAGGAACAGGGTACCACGGACACTCATAACTAAAAGGCTGTACGTGTAGGCTATCAGGCTTGGAATTTTGAGCTGATGTTTCTTCAATACTATTGGATGGCTACTAGCCAATAAAAGTAGTTCATTTAAATCTAACCTAGAGTTTGGACATGTAGCTCAGTTGGGAGAGTCCTCAACTCTCATGCCCAAAGCTGTGGGTTCCAACACACACCTCATGAGTGCCAGTATTCATCATGTGGAGGCAGGAGGATCAGAAGTGCCAGGTCACACTTGGGCTAGTATTGTATACAGTGCTAGCCTGGGATAGAAAAGACTCTGTTTCAATCAATCTAACGTGCTAGACAGACCGAGAACCTAGCACTAAGTCTCCTGGGACTTCTGACCTGCTGGCTACGAATGGCAATTCCTAACATGTTTTCAGTCAAGACATGAAACCCGAGCTGGCAAAACGGTTTGTTTCTAAGCCTCAATCCTCTCTCCTTCCCTAGGAGTAAAGCTGCCACGAAATATTGTGGGCATGCTAAAAAAGAGAGGGAAAGAGGGAGGGAAAAGAAAAAGAAAAGAAAGAATGAAGTAAAGAAAGAAAAAAATAAGGAAGAAAGAAAGGATGGAAGGATGGAAAGATGGAAGGGCGGACAGACGAACAGATGGACTGAGCCCAAGTGGGAACCAAGTTCATTCTATCTCTGTTCTCCCAAGTTCAAAAGCAACTCTGATGTGCCAAGCTTTTGATTTTCTTGAAGCATTAAAAACTCTCTTCCAGCTGCATGTGGTGGTGCACACCTTCAGTCCCAGCACTCCAGAAACTAAAGTAGCAGGATCGCTGTGAGTTCAAAGCCAGCCTGGGGCTACACAGTGAGTTCCAGGTCAGCCTGGGCTAGAGTGAGAGCCTGCCTTGAAAATGCAAACAAACAAAAATAAAAGAAAATGAAAACTCTCTTCCAGCTATCTACACAGCAGAGGGAGGTAGCTTAGAACACACCAGAACAATTTCAAAGTGGTGCCAGGTGGTGCGAACACTATCGGAGCTCAGGCAGTGGGGCCCAAACAGATTCTGTGAGGCTCCCTCACAAAGGGATAATGATGGGCTCACCTCCATCACTCAGGCCCCACCCCGAGGAAGTACCCCCAAACTGCTGAGTCTCACATACTACCAAACAGGATTAAAAGACAGAACCAAAACTCAAAACTCTCAAAAGATTCTAAGACTGGGCCAAAATAAGTAAAGTGAAATGGAAAAAACAAACATAAAAAATACACAACAAAAAACATCCACTCAACTTCTCAGGTTAAAAAACAAAATGTTGCCCAATGAATACTGCATTCAGCAGCTCCAACAGCAAATAACTAAGAGTTTTAAGGATCTATAGCCTGGTTCTGCATTGAATGCCAAAAGGGCAGTTGTGGCAGGGCGTAGTGGCACATGCCTTTAATCCCAGGACTTGGGAGGCAGAGGCAGTGAGTTCGATACCACCCTAAGACTACATGGTGAATTCCAGGTCAGCCTGGGCGAGAGTGAAACCCTTCCTTGAAAAATACCAAAAGGGGGCAGGGGGAGGCTGTTGTAAACAAGCTGCAAGAGTAGATGCTGAGGCCTTGGTCTCTGCTTGTACATTACTGTCATATTCAACTCCAGACTCTGCAGAGAGAGGCTGGACACCCAGAAGACGCATGTCCCATGAAGGACCGTGACAAGAATTGGGACTGTTTCACATTAGAAAAGTTAACGGGTGGTGGGGGAGCTGGAATGCACCCCAGACTGTCTCCATGCATTCAGAGGACCAGCCTGTGACAGTGAGCTGCTCCACAGAGAAGTGATGGGACCAAATTCAAAGCCTGCAGTCCTCAGATCAAACACCGAGGGTCCAGCGATGTTCGGCAGGTCTGTGTAAGAACAGGCAACAAGGGCTACCGAGCAAGTGTAAGAATTTACTGTTAGTCAGCCTGAGCCTCTCCAAAGTACCAATTCTGACTCTGTGACTCCCCACTTAGCCTAACATTAGGCTGTCCTGCTAGCTCTCAGACCATCTATTTCTTCTAATTAGGATTTACCCAGACCCTAATCACTTCAGACCTGAGCAGAGCAGAAGTCTCTTGCATTGGCTTCCTGACTTCCCCATAAGGCAAACCCCTCCCCCCGAGGGGGTGACGGAGCTGCATTTCGCAGATGCCACGGTGGCTCCCACATTCACTGTTCAGAGCAGGATGTCTCGACTTTGGCTACACTGGCCTTGTTGATAGGACCATCATTTAGGAGTGTGAGGCTGTCCTGTGTATTAAAGGGAATTTCTGGACTGGGGAAATGGCTCAGTGGTTAAGGGACACTTGCTTGCAAAGCATGCCAGCCCAGGTGTGGTTCCCCAGCACCCACGTAAAGGCCAGACGCACAAAGTGGAACCTGTGTCTGGGGTTCACACACAGTGGCAAGGGCCCTGGCATGCCCATCCTCTCTCACTCTCTCTGCATGTGCTTGTGTGTGTCTCGCACTCTCTTTCTCTCTCCTCATGAATAAATTTAAGAACAAAAATTAAACGGCATTTCTACCCACTAGAAGCCGGAAGCACCTGCCTCGGGCTATGATAAACAAAAAGTCTCCAGATATTGCCAAATGTCCGCTGAGAGGCAAAAATCACCCTGTGCAGAACCACGGGTCTTGAGGCAAATGATTAACCCCGTCGGCTTGCGGTTAGGTTTTCCACTAACTAGGTTAATCATATTTTCTGCTCCAACTAGGCAAACCTATTTATTGCTCTATGACACTCCTCAAAGCTTCCACTAGCATAGTATGTACTCCTTCCTCTTCCTTTGAGACAACCACATACCTAACCACGGTCAAGTCTATTCAGCTTTCTTCCCCTCCCCCCCAACACACACACACACACACACACACACACACACACACACCCTTCAGCTGGCTCCAAACACCCTTAACTTTTGGACAACCATAATTGTTCCTGCCGGCATCCCCTGTGTACCTGTCTTGTCTGCTCTCATGAGTATAATCCTCTCCTTAAAATTGTATTTATTTATCTGAAAGAGAGGATGGATAGATGCACCAGGGCCTCTTGCCTCTGCAAATGAACACTAGATATATACACCACTTTGTGCATCTGGCTTTATGGGGGCACTGGGGAATTGAACTCGGGCTGTCAGGTTTTGCAAGCAAGTGCCTTTAAACCAAGCTAAGTCACCACTCCAGCCCCAATCCTCTCCTTTTTTAAGGTTACGTGGCGTACACTTTGGTTGCAGCTTACAGCTCGTATTTAGAAACTACTGAGTGGTGTTTCTTAGAATGTCAAACACCAGCTCCAGTTATAAAGAAGTGAATCACAGAGAACAAAGTATAACATATGTATGAAGATAGCAAGATGAAACCTTGGGCACTAACTTGAGTTAATAATGTGAAATCCCTTACAAACTATTTTAAGAACGTACGTGGCCAGGTGTGGTGGCTCACACCTATAATCCCAGCACTCAGGAGGCTAAGATGGGAAGATTGCCTTGAGGTCAAGGCTAACCTGGATGACATAGTGAGTTCCAGTATAGCCTGGGCTACAGCGGGAGACTCTGTCTCAAAACAAGACAAAAGTAACATTGAGAGCCAGGCATGGTGGCACACACCTTTGATCGCAGCTCTCAGGAGGCAGAGGTAGGAAGATCACTGTGAGTTTAAGGCCAGCCTGGGACTACAGAGTGAGTTCCAGGTCAGCCTGGGCTAGAGTGAGACCCTATCTCAAAATAAAATAAAATAACATTGATGTATTGATCATGAATATACATTTTTGACAAAACTGTTACCTTTTCATGTCCAGTGACAATTTACCTACAGTACTGAGGAAGACCTAATTCCCAAAAACGAGCAAAGAAAGTAATTAAACTAGGATATGACAAACACATCAGATTTTTCTAAAATATTTTTTTAAAGCTCTGCACGAAATAAAACTTAGGGACAAAAAGAAAGGCCAAGTATTGACTAAATTTGTTCAATGCTGGAGAAAATAGCAGGCAGAAAAAGATAGGGATGTGGCCGAAGCCTTTGTTGCATCATACCCTACTCCACTTGGCAAACTAAGGGACTGGAGGAGGGGCAGGAGGGTTATGTGAGGACAGCGCCCTCTCCAACCTGCTAATCTGTGAGGTTAGGTTCTAATCAACAGAGTATACACACTCACCACTCACACCCTCAATGAAAACTAGGCAAATCTAAGATCCTAGGTGCAAATGTATCAAAGCATGCCAATTTAAGATTTGGGGGGATTTTTTTCCCAGCTCTATGGGTTACCTAATCATTTCATGAAGGCTTCTTATACGATCAGCAGAAGTCAAACACCCCAACTTTCTCAGACACTTTATTTTAGCCACCTCATTTTTTTGTTGTTGTTGCTATTTGTTTTTTTGAGGCAGGGTCTCACTCTAGCCCAGGCTGTCCTCAAACTCAGGGGGATCCCCCTCTACCTCAGCCTTCTGAGCGCTGGGATTATGGGTGTAAAACCACCACTACTGTCTCCATCTGCCTCATTTTAATGTTCTGTTCCTTCCCATGTTGCCCTTGGATTTTCAGCATGGTTTTTAGTCAGCTGGTGTCAGGACCACCCTGACACTGACCTAGCTTATAGGATGTGTCTGGTCAGAATTCACGGGCTGCAATAATAAATGCTGTCTGAAGGTCTTTTTTATCTGCTTTATGAGGCAGGATTCTTCCCCACGTCTCTAAGGCTCAGCCTCCCCAGAAGCTTTGAGGAGGAAGGTGTGAATCACTGTCATTCTTGGCCTATTGACCGGGGCCCTTGGTTGTTTATGAAGTAAACAGCCCTCACCATTACTGCAGTCCGGAATTCCCTGCCCGTCTAGACTCTTCTCCAGCCCAGCACAGAGCATGTAATAGGTGCTGAGGAAATGCTGCCTGGATGGAATTTTATTATTCAGGTTGCCAAGAAAAGTTTGCAGAAATCAACTCTTCACTTCTATATCTCTTCCAAAAATATGTCCTCACAGCTTTCTTGCCCAAATTAAAAAAAAAAGAAAAGAAAAGAAAAGACGCTTCAAAGTCAGCGAGGAAAAAATCTTCGAAGCAGCACGAGCCAAGAAGCCCAAGGGGTTCCAGGTGGAGCCCGCATTGGCCTAAGCCACCCTAATACTTAGTCCCATTTCTCTGCCTGCCTCCTACATTCTCTTCTTCCTGCTTCCTTTTCTTTCCTTTGCTTTTCTTCTTTCCGGCAACCCTACCTCCCCACTGTTGGTCACACACACACACACCCCCAGCTGCTTGTGGGGTGCCGCTACCCCACCTCTCCCTCTCCAGCGGGGACCTACCTCACCAACCCTCGACCTGTAGGGTTTCTTCTTCACTGTCGATCTCTTAAAAAATAAATAAATAAAACCAAACCAAAAAAAGAAAAAAAAAAAAGTCTTTATCTGTTAGGGATACCCCAAATAAAGGAGGACATAAAGAAGGAAGCCGCCATCCACCCTCCAGTCACTGGAGGTGAATGTTCCACTGGGCAAGCTCCCCAATTTTCCTTCCCTTCAGACCCCCTAAAACCAGATTCAAGCAGAAGTCCCGTTCCCAGGAGCCCACGCTTCCAAACAAGCTCGAAGCGGATTATACCGGTACCCAACCCGGAGATGGCCCGCGGCGCGCTGGGTGCACCTGCGGCCCCAGTGCCCTCCCCCGGGCGCGGGGGGGGGGGGGCGGGGGTGGGCGGGGCTCCGGGGCTCCCCTCCCCACCACGGTGCCCAGCGCGGCCCACCGGGCGCGGGACGGAGGCGGAGGCGTTTCTGGAGAAGTTCAAGGGCTCACCTTACGGGGCACGGGGCCAACAAGGCCAGACACCAAACCACCCACCTCCGGGAGGAATCGCAGGAGCTGCGATCGAGCGAACGGAAGGAAGCAGGCTGTCCCCACTCGCCTCGCTGCAGCCGTGTTCGGGCCCAGCGCCTGCAGGAAGGAGCCTGGTCCTTCGGGCCGTCCGCTGTCGTCGTCCCCCCCCCCTCTGCATACACCCCATCCCGATCCCCTCGCCGGTCCCGGGCTTCCAGCTGGGCTAGGGACCGCGAGCTGGGGGGGCGGGGAGGCAGGACGCCCGTGCCCGGGGCTGGTGCGCTCGCTCGGGCGCAGCTCCTCACCTGCGCCCCGTCCTCCCTCCCTCCTTTCCTCCCTCCGCAGCCCCGGCTCCCCGGCTCCCCAGACATGCGCACCCACCTTGGCGGAGCAGCTGCCCCCCACCCCCGCAGCCCGGGGCCGACGGAGCCTAGGCTTAGGCGGAGACGGCAGGCGGCGGCGGCGGCATCACCCGCGGCGGGCGGCGGCTGCAGCGGGACGCGCCGGGGCGGCGGAGGCGCGCGCTGCCCTGCAGCCTGTCCCCGCGGCCCCGTCCGCGGCGGCCCCCTCGAAGCACGGCGGACGAGCCGGGGCACCCCGGGCGGCGGCAGCAGTGGCGGCGACGGGAGCAGCAGCACATGACGCTGTAACGAGGGGAATTAGACAAAGCGTAACATGGACTCCGGGGCCCCCGTGCAGGCGCCGCGGCTCCGGGACCAACCGCAGCCAGCGAGCGCCGCGACTGGCCGGGCCGCAGCCAATGGGGCGGGCCGGGGCCTCCATGTGATTGCCAGCGCTTTCTTTTTTTTACCCCCTTCTTGCCCGGCCGGGCCGGCCCGGGGGGAACGGAGGCAGCGTGGTGGTGGTGGGGGGATCCAGCCACGACCTCCACCGCCGGTAGACAGGGGGGTCCGGCCAGCTGTGCCCGCGGAGCTGGGTGGCGGGGAGGCGGCCCGGACGGCGCACTGGCAAACGAGACGCCCCGGCGAGCAGGTGCACTCGGCGGACGGCCATGGCAGCGGCGGAATCCTTCCCGGTGCCCCCGACGCGCACCTGGGCAGGGCTCCGTGCCCGGCAGTCCGTTGCCTGTCGCTATCGAGGCTTCATCAGGAGGAAGCTTCGCCCGTCCTGGAGGGGAAACTGTTCTGTCCCCAAAAACCTCTCTCATCTTTGAGAGATGGGGGGGGTTACGTTAAAAAAAAAAAAAAAAAAGTCATGTCAATGCCTCCCAACGCGAAGGAGAAAGAAGTTTACCCGAGATCTGGGCGCATTACAAACCTCTGCGTAGTTTCTCGGCTCCAGTCAGTGGATCTACCTCTGCTATGATTGAAAGTTATACTAATTAAAGTTCTGTTGGAGAGTCCAGGTTTTTGTTTTCATCCAAGTCCGTCTCCATTCCATTCTTTTCCAAAAGAAATGCGAAGCAGGTACATGGAAGTTGTTTTTTTTAAGATATTTCATCTTTATTTATTTATTTCTGAGAGAGAGAGAATGGGCGGTGCCAGGGCCTCTAGCCATGGCAAACGAACTCCAGATGCATGCGCCACTATGTGCATCTGGTTTACGTGGGTTCTGGGGAATCGAACCTAGGTTCTTAGACGTCGCAGTCAAGCGTCTTAACCGCTAAGCCGTCTCTCCAGCTCCAGAAGTTGTTTTAAAATGTTTGTTTTTGTTTTGTCAAGGTTTCCTGGCGGTCTTTTTCCTGAATGCAGAAGAGGGCAGAAACTAAGAAATCAAGTCAGGCTGTCTGGAAGTATTTGGTTCAAAGCAAATGGTTCTGCCCAATACTTCAGTATCTTTTTTTTTTTTTTTTTAATCCTGGCCCCTGTGCTTCTGCCTGCAGTGGGCAGCCTCTCTTTTCTTCCAAGATCTCTCCACGTCCACAAACACCCCTTCAAAATTCACTTATGAATGCTCTTAATGAGGTTGAGGCACCAAAGGTACTCAGGAGGGGGTGGGGTTGAATAAGCTAGAGCGAGGCATTCGAGAGAATGGCTTCTGGAGGTCCGGGAGCGAGATGGCAGCCGCTCCCTGGGCGCACTGAAGTACAGGTCTGCCCAGACTCGAGGGCGTTGAGCAGGGAGGACCTGCGCACTCTTGGAACTGCCTCGGGCCCTATTAAATGACCCCAGAGGTAGAATCTCTGCCTGCTGAGGCTTTTCTCAATTCCCTTCCCTGGCCCTCCCGCGTGCAGCCTCTCCAATATTCTGGGCCTGGCCAAGGAGGAAGTGAGTGGGCAGCCGGTGTGTGGCAAAGTGATCTAATTACAGTCTTAGGGTTGCTGATCTGGGAGGTTAGAACAGTTTTAATACTGTTAACATCTAGTGATGAGATATTTTTGATTGAAAATATCCCACTATATAATTACATTAGAATGTTTGCCCTTGTAAAGACAGCTCCTGTGGTCTACTCCACTGTTACGTCTTCCACGAGATTTAAAGTGATTCTAGATTTTTTGGGGGGGGGAGGGGGGCTGTGGGGGTCAGTGTCAAGATTGGCATAAATTAAAAGCTGGGAGTATTGGCTCACACCTGTAATTGTAGCACTGTGGAGGCTGGGGGATCAGGAATTCAAGGTCATCCTCCTCTCCATAGTAAGTTCAAGCCAAGCCTGGGATCCAGGAGACCTTGTAAAAAGTGGGGAGGGCTGGAGAGATGGCTTAGCGGTTAAGGCACTCACTTGCAAAACCTAAGGACCCTGGTTTGATTCCCCAGGACCCAAGTAAGCCAGATGCACAAGATGGCACATGCGTCTGGAGTTCCTTTGCAGTGGCTGGAGGCCCTGGCACACCCATTCTCTCTATCTGCCTCCCTCACTCTCTTTCTCTCAAATAAATAAAATATTTTTAGCCAGGCATGGTGGCGCACACCTTTAATCCCAGCACTCGGGATGCAGAGGTATGAGGATCACCTGAGTTGGAGGCCACCCTGAGACTACATAGTGAACTCCAGGTCACCCTGGACTAGAGTGAGACCCTACCTCAAAAAAAAAATATATTTTTTAAAAAGATTGGTATAAATTGAGAATAAAAAAGTGATATTCAAGCAGCAGCCAAATATATTTAGTGACAGAGAAGAAGAGGGTGACATTTTCACTAAATATGAGAATAAATTGGACAAATTCCTTTGCAGCACAATTTGGAAAGTTGTGTTGCTAAGACCGGTTCTTTTGTGGTTCAGGCTTGCCTCGAACTCATGTAGCTGGGACTGACCTTGAGCTCCCCATCCTCCTGCCTCTGCCTCCCCAGTGCTGGGGTTACACAGCGTACCTCCACGCTGGACTTCAACCTGGAAAGTTTTGATGAAGTGTGTGTTCTTTTAGAACAGGCAGCTACACTTCTGGGAATTTTTTTTTTTTTTTTTTTGCTTTGAGAATATTTGTGCAAAAATCACATAGTTCAAAATATTTACACATACATCCAAATATATAGGTACCAGTGTGTTTATTGCAGCATTGTTTGTAATAGTGAAAACCTGGAAGTCTAATAAGGGGCTGGAGAGATGGTTCTACAATTAAGCACTTGTCTGCAAAGCCTAAGGATCCAGGTTTGATTCCCCAGTACCCATGCGAAGCCAGACGCACAAGGTGCCACATGCATCTGGAGTTTGTTTGCAGCCTCTGCTAGAGGACCCTGGTGTGGCCATTCTCTCCCTCTCTCTCTCTCTCTCTCTCTCTCTCTCTCTCTCAAATAAATAAAAAAAAGTCTAATAAAATCCCAATAGGGAACTGATTAAGCAAATTATGCTAGACCTGTAGAAGGACACCTTATGCAACTATTACCAAAAACAAGGTGCACTCATTTGTACCTGAGCACAGAGATGTCCAGAACCTATGTTAGAGCAAAGCAAACTGCAGATCCATAGGATTACTGTGACCCTGTTTATTTTTGTGCTGGAATATGCAGACTCTTATCGGTATGCTTAGGAGAAATCTGCGAGCACAGACAACAAGCCATTAATGGTGGTTATCTCAGGATATGGGGCCACGGGGCCTTTTGCTTTCTATTACAAAGTTCTGTGTGTTTGAATGGGTTTTTTTCTTCTTTCTGTTACAAAGTTCTGTGTGTTTGGATGGGGTTTTTTGGTTGAGCGCATCTTACTTGGATAATCACAGAACTGATAATTAGTAAGGTTGTCTTAGCACATTCAGATTTCTGTGAGCGAATACTGGGGCTGGGCCAGTTGCTCCGTGCGTAAAGCGCTCGCCACACACCATGAGGACCTTGAGCCCAGGTTCCCAGTCCCCACCTAAAAGCCAGGTGTGGCAGGACGTGCCTGTAATCCAAGCGCTGTGGCGGCAGAGACAGGAGTATCCCTAAGGCTTGCTGGCTAGCTAGTCTAGGCGAGATGGTGAGCATTAGGTTCAGTGAGAAACCTTGTCTCAAAAATATAAAATAGAGAACTGGTGAGATGGCTCAGCAGCTAAGGCACTTGCTTGAAAAGCCTAATGGCCTCGGTTCAATTCCCCACTACCCACGTAAAGCCAGATGCACAAAGTGGAGCATACATCTGGAGTTTGCTTGCAATAGACCCATTCTCTCTCTCTCTCTCTCTCTCTCTCTCTCTGCTTGAAAAATATATAATTTTTTGAAAATAAGCAATAAAAATAAAGTAGAAAGGTTGGGGAACCCAGCTTGGTGTCAAAGTGTTTACTCAGCAAGTGCAAGGCCCTAGGTTCAGTTACCCAGCACTAAAAATAAATAAATAAGGGATAGAGTGACTGAGGAAGACACCTGAAGTTGACCTCTGACCTCTGTACACAGGTGTGCATGTACACACCTGCCCCACACACATCTGAACATACACACACACACACACACACACACACATGAAAGAAGAAAAGCTCACAAACTGTTTGACTTATAAACAACAGAATTTCATTTCTCCCATGTATGGAGGCTGAGAAGTCCAAGGACAAATCAGAAGCAGGTTCAGCACAGGGTGAGTTGCCTTCTGGTTCACAGAGGGGCTTTCTCGCTGGTAGAAGGAGTGAGGGGTCTCTCGGGCCAGTATGATCGGGGTCCCAATCCCATTCACAATAACTTTGTCTTCTTGACCTAATGAGCTCTCAAAGGCACCACCTCTTCAAACCATCTGCGGATTGGGATGACAACCCGCCAATCTTAGCATGACAAACTACAGCAGAGATCAGAGGCACTGGGGGCTGGGGAGATGGCTTAGCAGTTAAGGCGCTTGCCTGCAAAGCCTATGAACCCAAATTGGATTCTCCAGGTCCTGTAGCATACATCTGGAGTTCGTTTGCAATGGCTAGAGGCCCTGGTGCACCCATTCTCTCTCTCTCTCTCTCCCTTTGTATCTAACAAATAAATACATAAAATGATAAAAAAAGAAAAAAGAGGCACTGGAGTTGTAGCTGAGCGGTAGAGCACTTGCCTAGGATGGTGGAGACTGATTCAATGCCCAGCACTGAGGGGTGGGGGAATATATAGAAATGGTTTAACCAAGTGCCTAGAACGTAGACAGAGCTTGTTAAGCATTGCATAGAATAATTATGTCCGCATAGTATTAGTGTGACAAAACTTCCTAATGTATCAGGGTTCTCTACTAATACCATAGCTAAAATAATGTACAACATTTAGAACACCTCAATATTTTATGAAGGCTATAACCTCATAGTGTGAACTCAGCCTAAAGAAACGGAAGGAATTGCCTTCTCATTTTTTTTTTTTTTTTTTTTTTTTTTTGAGACAAGCTCCCATGTAGCCCAAGCTGGTCTAAAACTGGCCTATGTTGCCTAGGCTGACCTTGAACTCCCAATCCTTCTGCCTCCACCCCTTAAGTGTCAGGATTAAATGGTTGTACTGCCTTACCAGGCTTCGTCTTCTCTTTTTTGTTTTCTCCATGCTAACTCCTACCTCCCTTTTCTTCATCTTTCTCTCCATAGACTTAAGTAAAGCATCTGCCTTCTTAGACTTAGAGAAACCCTTCACCTTGGAGGCAGAAGGCAAATTGTCTGCCTTCTTCATGGTTGAGGAAAGGGAATGATGAAGGCTTGAGGAGAAAGAGGCAGGAAATGGATCTGGGTGGGGTGGGGGAGGGGTGACTTCCCATGACTTAATACGGAGTCCAAGGAGGAAGGGAGATTGCCAGGCTGCTCTGCTTAGAAATCTTAGGGTGAAATTGAAACCAGCAAAGCTAAGGGTAAGACCCTAAACCACCAGAATGGGAAGCGTCCCTATGCCTTCTCAAACGGATTCAGAGAATGGTGACATTCAGGTCGCCTCTTTAGGGGAACAAGAACTTCTTTATTTTCTTTTTATTCTTTTCTTTTCTTCTCTTTTCTCTCTCTCTCTCTCTCTCTCTCTCTCTCTCTCTCTCTCTCTCTGTGTGTGTGTGTGTGTGTGTGTGTGTGTGTGTGTGTGTGTGTAGGCAGGGTCTCACTCTAGCCCAGGCTGACCTTGAATTCACTATGTAATCTCAGACCAGTTCACATGGATCCTCCTACCTTGGCCCCCTGAGTGCTAGGATGACAGGCATCCGCCACCACACCCAACTAGGCACTTCCCAATGGGCAGCCTGAACGAAGCATCCCTCTCCCACTGAATTAAAGAGGAAAAAAAAAAAACGGATAGTGACACTCAATTCAGCCGTCTACAAACTTGTACACTGCCCTCTTGCCTGCTACCACTTGGGACAAACGTCACTGCTGCCGACAAAAGCCTCTCTGTCCACAAAAGCGTCTCCCTGCCCTTGCTCTAGAGCTCATCGGACCTCAGCTGATGATTGCGACAGTTGTCCCCTCTCTCCTCCGTTATGTGTCTGCCTTTCTCCATTAGATTATCATTATCAGCATCCTAAACATTTGTTATCTCTTTGTGCCTGCGTAGATGTGTTCGCGTGTCTGAGTGCAAGGGTGTGCATGCCACCGCACACGTGTAGATGTCAGAGGACTTTCAGGTCCATCCTCACTGCTCTACCTCATGTGAAGCAGGGTCTCTTTTTTTAAAAATTTTTTTTGTTCATTTTTATGTATTTATTTGAGAGCAACAGACAGAGAGAGAAAGACGCAGATAGAGAGAGAGAATGGGCGCGCCAGGGCTTCCAGCCACTGCAAACGAACTCCAGACGCGTGCACCCCCTTGTGCATCTGGCTAACGTGGGTCCTGGAGAATCGAGCCTCGAACCGGGGTCCTTAGGCTTCACAGGCAAGCGCTTAACCGCTAAGCCATCTCTGCAGCCCCGCAGGATCTCTTTGGATCAAACGCGGCTCCTCTTTCACTGTGCTGGCCAAGGGCTTCCAGAAAATTCTCCCATCTCTGCCTCCCATCTCACAGATGATTATATAAATCTGGGATTACATAAACTAGGATTACATAAATTTGGCATGGCTTCCAGCTTTATTATTTTATTTTATTATTTTTCTTTTTGGGGTAGGGTCTCACTCTAGCCCAGGCTGACCTGGAATTCACTATGTGGTTTGAGGCTGGCCTTGATTTCACAGCAATTCTCCTACCTCTGCTTCCCGAGTGCTGGGATTAAAGGTGTGCGCCACCATGCTCGGTGCTTATTTTATTTTTTGAAGTGATTATAAGACTTTTTTTCTTCATGATGTTTTTTTTTCTTTTCTTTTGTTTTACTTGTAAATAATTTATTTTTATCAAAAAACCTTTCCATTACTCTCTTTTGTTCTTTTCACCTAGTCTCTCTTCTATTTTTTTTATATTTTATTTATATATTTCCAGGGAGAGAGAGAATATGTGCATGCCAGGGCTTTTGGCTGCTGCAACAAACTCCAGGCGCATGTGCCATTTTGTGCATCTGGTTTTACGTGGGTACTGGGGAATTGAACCCAGGTTGTTAGACTTTGTAGGCAAAAGTCTTAACTGCCGAGGTATCTCTCCAGTCCATCTCCTCTATTTTGATATCATTTATTTCTTTTCTTTTCTCTTTTTTATTTTCTTTCCTTCTTCCTCCTCCTCCTCCTCCTCTTCTTCTTTTCTCTCTCTCTCTCTCTCTCTCTCTCTCTTTCTGGCTCTCCTCCATCATCCATGACAACGTGTAGAGGGGCGGAATGCTGTACCAGTCTTGGGCAGGTAACCACAGCCACAGTGAGGTCTTAAAAACAATGGTGAGTCTGTGCCCGGGAGACAACGTTCTAAAGCAAGCCTCACCATCCTTTGGCGCTTACATTCTTTCTGCCACTTCTTCCACAATGTTCCCTGACACTTGGGAGGTGTGATATAGATGTCACATTATGAGGATGGAGGGATGGCTCAGAGGTCAAGGTACTTTCTTGCAAAGCCTAAAGATGCAAGTTCAGTTCCCCAAGACCCACGTAAAGCCAGATGCACAAGGTGGTGCATGCATCTAGAATTCACTTGCAGTGGCTAGAGGCCCTGGCATGCCCATTCTCTCTCTTTTTCTCTCTCTATCTGTATCTTTCGCTTTCTCTCTCAAATAAATAAATATTTTTAATATTTTTATTTACTTTATTTATTTATTTAACAGAGAGAAAGAGAAAGAGGCAGAAAGAGAGAGAGAGAATGGGCACTCCAGAGCTCTAACCACTGCAAATGAACATCAGACACATGTGCCACCTTGTGCATCTGGCTTACGTGGGTCCTGGGGAATCAAACCTGGGTCCCTTAGCTTTGAAGGCAAATGCCTTCATCACTAAGCTATCTATCCAGCCCCAGCATTTTTTTTTTTTTTTTTGGTTTTCCGAGGTAGGGTCTCACTCTAGCTCAGGCTGACCTGGAATTCACTATGTATTCTCAGGGTGGCCTCGAACTCTCGGCGATCCTCCTACCTCTGCCTCCCAAGTGCTGGGATTAAAGGCATGCGCGCCACCACGCCCGGTTTTCGAGCATTGTTTTTTTTTTTTTTACTGAATTATTTTTAACTTTTATTGACAACCTCCAACCATATGCACAATGTACCTTGATCATAATTCCCTTCCTTTTTCCTCCTTGCACACTCCCATTCTCATTGTCTTGCTTTATTTTTCCCTGAGCAATTTTCACATGCTTGATAGTGATTATTAATGGGTTGGTCAATTTATTTCAGATTTCTAATGGATAATTCACTTTAGAAAATTCTCAGGAAGAGATTTTTCCACATCTGAGCATTTATCAATTAAGAAAAGGCAACCATATTCAGAGTTTCTGATACTAAAATAGCTCCTAGGGCTGGAGAGACAGTTTGGCAGTTAAGGTGCTTGCCTGCAAAGCTGAACAACCCAAGTTCGATTCCCCAGTACCCACGTAAAGCCAGATGCACAAGGTGGCACATGCATGTATCTGGAGTTCCTTTGTAGTAACTGGAGGCCCCTTCTCTCCCCCGACCCCCGCCCCACACTGCTCCCGCCTGGGCTAGAGTGAGATCCTACTTTGAAAAACCAAGAAAAAATATAAATAAAATAAAATAAACTAGCACCTAGTAGTTGACATGGCAAAGCAGAAAACCATGTGGAAAACAGTACCATTTGTTGATCTTCTGTTAAGGAAAACAATCAGATATAAGTTAACAAACACACAGGCTATTGACTCCACACTGCCTGAAATGACATTCTAATTATGGGAAATATTTAAGCGAAGTGATGCAAACATGAAAGGGAAAAGTTAGAACAAATTAAACATTCATTTCCCCTTTACGATGTTTACTTGAAAACTGTCATGTTGTCCACTGAGATTACTATGTGTTCTAATTTGGCTAAACAAGGTTCTTGAGTGACAATGCAGAGCACAGATGTGGCATAGACTAGCCAGTGGGAATCTCTGTTATATTATAGTATTACCAATTGAAAATTCGAATAGTAAAAAATATTCTTCAGAAAAAATACCCATAAAAGGTAAATTTATTTATTTATTTATTTCTCATTCCTCACTTGAGTGGCCTGGAACACACTCTGTAGCTGGCCTGGAAATCGCAGGAGTGACCTTTCTACCTCAGCCTCCCTCAGAATCCCAGAGTGCTGGGATTCAAGGCATGAGGCCCCCACACTAGACATTTTTTGTTGTTGTTGTTGTTGAAACAGGGTTTCATGTAGCCTAAGCTGCTCTTAAACTCTGCGTATGGCCAAAGACAACCTTGACCTTCTGATCCTCTGCTCCCACCTGGGTGCAGGTGTACACCACCACGCCTGGTTCAGGCTGTGCGGCAGATAGAGACCAGGGCTTCGTGCAGGCCAAACTTTGCAAACAGGGACGTCCCTAGCCTTGGAACTGGGAGATGATTTTTCTTTAATCCCAGCACTAGGGGGGTGCTGAGGCAGGAAGATCACTATGAGTCCAAGGACAGCCTGGGCTACAGAGTGAGTTCCAGGTTAGCCTAGGCTAGAGTGAGAACCTGCCTCAAAAAAAAAATTATAAAGAAATCCAGGCGTGGTGGTGCACGCCTTTAATCCCAGCACTCGAGTGGCAGAGGTAGGAGGACCACCATGAGTTCGAGGCCACCCTGAGACTACATAGTGAATTCCAGGTCAGCCTGGGCTAGAGTGAGACCCTACCTCGAAAAACCAAAAAAAAAAAAAAAAGAAAAAAAAAGTTATAAAGAACAGTGGAATGGCAAACTTTAACTTTGGCCAGCCAGGCCAAATGACTCAACGAGTGCAATAGTGGTATGTCTATTATGGGGGAAACTAACCACTCTCTAATTGGATTTAGGCCTACTCCACAGGAGGGAGTACATGCCTAATACTAAAAACCTAGTCAAAAGCCTATGGCAGGGGAGGTCACGAGCCCTAGGGGTGTAATGCCTGTTGTTTTCTGGCTAAATGCATATAGTATTTTATGAAATAGCCCTGTAAACACTTTTCTTAATGTCCATAGCCATATATTAATGCTACTCTTACTTCTGATTAGAGAAGCTTCTCTTTTCAGATGGTGGTGACCCCTGGGATGACTCAGTAGGCACCATAGTGCTGAGAGAAGTGACAGAGGAGTGTTCAGCACTGAAACATCTCTATCACACCCCCCCAAGGCTCAAGGTCCATTGTGGAAGAGGTGGTAGAAAGAATGTAAGAGCCAAAGGAAGGACTGCTTACAATGCAATCTTCCAGACACAATTTAGCCTTGATGTCCATGACCTCACAGTACCTAGTACTACCTATACAAGACCTTCATATTAGGAGCAAAAGATGATGCACATGCCTTGGGCTTTTTTTTTTTTTTCAGGTAGGGTCTCGCTCTAGCCCAGGCTGACCTGGAATTCACTCTGTACACTTCTATGATGTAGCTTCTTGCTGATTATTTTTGACTTTTTCTTTTTTTTTTTTTTAATTTCCTAATCTTTCATCAAGAGTCTAAATACAAGGGCTGGAAAGATGGCTTAGTGGTTAAGGCACTTGTCTGCAAAGCGAAAGGACCCAGGTTTGATTCCTCAAGACCCACATGAGCCAGATGCACAAGGTGGTGCATGCGTCTGGAGTTCCGTTACAGTGGCTAGAGGCCCTACTGTACCCCTTCTGTCTTTCTCTCTTTCTCAAACAAAAACAAAAGGTTTTTTTTTTTTTTTTTAAGGTAGGGTCTCATTCTAGCCTAGATTGACCTGGAACTCACTCTGTAGTCCCAGGCTGGCCTTGAACTCACAGTGATCCTCCTACCTCCACCACCCAAGTGCTGAGACTAAAAGCATGCCCCACATGCCTTGGGCTTTTTTTTTTTTTTAAGGTAGGGTCTCATTCTAGCCTAGATTGACCTGGAACTCACTCTGTAGTCCCAGGCTGGCCTTGAACTCACAGTGATCCTCCTACCTCCACCACCCAAGTGCTGAGACTAAAAGCATGCCCCACATGCCTTGGGCTTTTTTTTTTTTTTTTTTAAGGTAGGGTCTCATTCTAGCCTAGATTGACCTGGAACTCACTCTGTAGTCCCAGGCTGGCCTTGAACTCACAGTGATCCTCCTACCTCCACCACCCAAGTGCTGAGACTAAAAGCATGCCCCACATGCCTTGGGCTTTTTTTTTTTTTTAATTTCCTAATCTTTCATCAAGAGTCTAAATACAAGAGCCTGGGGAGATGGCTCAATACTTAAAGGTGCTTTCTTACAAAATCTGCTGACCCAGGTTCAATTCGCAGCCACCCACATGAAGCCTGACACAGAGGGTCACAAGCCTTTCCTTGCAGCAGTGACAACACACACACACACACACCCCTGCATGCGTGCGTGCCTCAATAAATCAAAAATGTTATTAAAAAACCTGGCAGAATTGGCTGAGGACCAGCATTCATCTCTCTGCTTCCTCACTGTGGACTCAACGTGACCTGATCCCTCAGGCTTCCCATTCCTTCTCTGTCCCGACGGACAGTAACTTGGACCTGTGAGCGGAAGTAAACCTTTCTCCCTTAAACTGAGTTTGGTCAACAAAAAGGTAACGAATACAATTATGAAGGCAAATTCCATAGGATGGGCATTCTGACATTGCCACAGTTTTTTTCTTTACTTAAAACAATTTTTAAGCCAGGCGTGGTGGTGCACGTCTCTAATCCCAGCACTCAGGAGGCTGGGTTAGGAGAATCACAGTGAATTCGAGGTCACTGTGAGACTACATAGTGAATTCCAGGTCAGCCTGGGCTAGAGTGAGACCCTACCTCGAAAAAAAAAAAAAAAGAGTCTAAATATAAGGGCTGGAAAGATGGCTTAGTGGATAAAGGCACTTGCTTGCAAAGCCTGATGGTCCAGGTTTGATTCCCCAGTACCCGTGTAAAATCAGATGCACAAAGTAGCACAGGTACCTGGAGCTCCTTCGTGATGGCAAGAGGCCCTGGCATACCCTTTCTTTCTCGATCTCTCCCTGTCTCTTGTCTGCCTCATTCTTTCTATCTCTATCTCAAGTAAATAAACAAATAATAATAAATAAGATAAAATATATTTTGTATTTTTTAATATTTTATTTATTCATGTATTTGCAAGCAGAGAGAAATATAGAGAGTGACAGACATAGGGCTAGAAAGATGGCTTAGCAGTTAAGAGAAAGAGAGAGAGAGAAAGAGAGAATGGGCGTGCCAGGACCTCCAGCCACTGCAAACGAACTCCAGGTGCATGCGCCACCTTGTGCATCTGGCTTATGTGGGTACTGGGGAATTGAACCTGGATCCTTTGGCTTTGCAGGCAAGCACCTTAACCCCTGAGCCATCTCTCCAGCCCTAAAATATTTAAAAAATAAAATAAAATAAAGTGGAGAGTGACTGAGGAATAAACCCAATATCAACCTCTACACTCCATAAATGTCCACACACGTGGTCACACACATATATACATGCACACCACACATACACCTCATCTTCATCTATCATCTGTCTGAACCTTGTGTCTGATTCTGTCGACACCCTGACTAATACAGAGAGTGAAGACCATGAGTCTAAACCACCCATACATGAGAACTCACCCTCATTCCTCCCAACTTCTGCCGAAGGGGAGCTGAATCTCCAGTGACCAATGGCTTAATCAAACGTGTGTGAATGAAGCCTCCAGAAAACCCCAGGAGGAGGCCAGGCATTGGTGGCGCACACCTTTAATCCCAGCACTCGGGAGGCGAAGGTAGGAGGCGCTCGGTGAGTTTGAGGCCAGCCTGGGACTACATAGTGAATTCCAGATCAGCCCGGGCTAGAGCGATCCTCTACCTCAAAACAACCACAGTAACAAAACTCAGGACGGGATTCAGAGAGCTTCCAGGTGCTGAGATTGTGGAGGTTCTGTGGGAGGTGGTCCACCTGGAGAGAAAGTGGAACATCTCTCCATCGTTATTCCATGTGGTTTCCTCAGTGATAAACCAATAAACACGATTTCCTGAGATCTGGGAACTCTCCTAGAAAATTACTTAAGCTTAAGTAAGCGGTTGCAGGAGCCCAGTTTATATCTGCTCAATTAGAAGCACTAATTACACCCTGGGATTTGCCACTGGAATCCAAAGTTAGGAAGGGCAATCTTGGGACTGGGCCCTCAGTCTTTGTAACCCTGTGCTATTTCCAGGTACTTAGTTTCAGAATTGACTTGAACGACGACGTTCTACTGGGATCCATTACAGAATTAATTTGCTTGCTTGTTAGTGGACAGACAGCCTCACGCCTTTGGAAGTGCTGGGATTAAAGGCGTGTGCCACCACGCCTGGCCTCCTCCTGGGGTTTTCTGGAGGCTTCTATATTGATTATACAGAATGGGCTTGGTCTCTTTCTCTCTCTCTCTCTCTCTCTTTCTCTATCCCCCCCCCCCAAGGCTAGTGTTGACCTGGCTAGGTAGCCCAGGGATGACCTTTAACTCCTAGTCCTCCTGCCTCCATCTCTTGCTTGCCAGTAGAAAGCCACCACAGCTGATTTTTGTGGTGCTTGGAATCAAACTCAGGACCTTGTGCCCGCTAGGCAAACACTGAGCTAAATCCCCTGCCATTCACTTATACATTTAAAAAAATAATACATTGGAAGCAAAATGCACTTAGCACTGAGGCGTGTTCCCACTTTCAAAGCTCATATTCTAGAGTAGGGCATGGTGGCTCTGCTTACGCTGCCAGCACTCAGGAGGCTGAGGTAGAAGGGTCCTCATAAACCAGAGCCCAGTTTGGGCTACAAAGTGAGTTTCAGGTGAGTGTGGGCGAGCGTGAGCCCTTTCCATGAAAAAGAGAAAAAGCCAGTCAGCCAGACAGACAAAGAGGAAAAAGGAAAGGAAAGCAAAAGAAAGGAAAGGAAAAGAGGAAAGCTCATATTCTAGTAGCAAAAAAAAAAAAAAAAAAAGAAAAGAAAAAAGAAAGATTATATGTTGCCTGGGTGCACTAAGGGAGGCCTCAGAGAAGAGATGCCAATTTTGCTGGGTACCAAATGATGAGCAGGAGTTCACCCAGTAGATAAGGCATGGAAAGTTCTACCGACAGTGGGACAGCATGAACTCAGGCACATCTTCATCTCTAGTCTATTAGTAGCCATGAGACAAGGGACAAGACACGCTGTTTTTGTGAATACGCGGCAAACGCGGAAGTGTATTCCCAGCCCAGGTGGCCCACTTACGTTGCCAATAAAGCCAAAGCCTTTCCCTCACTAGCAAATATGCTACTACAGACCCCAACATGTGCTGTTGCTGATGATTTGTGACCGGCTTTTATTTTATTTTATTTTATTTTATTTTATTTTATTTTATTTTTTACCTTAGTATTTTATTTTATTTTATTTTATTTTATTTTATTTTTTACCTTAGTATTTTCTTCTTTTCCTCCTCCTCCTTCTCCTCCTCTTCCTCCTCCTCTTCCTCCTCCTTTTTTTTTTTTTTTCAGGTAGGGTCTCGCTCTAGCCCAGGCTGACCTGGAATTCACTCTGTGCACTTCTATGATGTAGCTTCTTGCTGATTATTTTTTGACTTTTTAACTACTGAACCATCTCTCAAGCCCAATATTTTTGACTTTTTCTTTTTTTTTTTTTCAAGGTAGGGTCTCATTCTAGCCTAGACTGACCTGGAACTCACTCTGTAGTCCCAGGCTGGCCTTGAACTCACAGTGATCCTCCTACCTCCACCACCCAAGTGCTGAGACTAAAAGCATGCCCCACATGCCTTGGGCTTTTTTTTTTTAAATTTCCTAATCTTTCATCAAGAGTCTAAATATAAGCCGGGCGTGGTGGCGCACGCCTTTAATCCCAGCACTCGGGAGGCAGAGGTAGGAGGATCGCTGTGAGTTCAAGGCCACCCTGAGACTCCATAGTGAATTCCAGGTTAGCCTGGGCTAGAGTGAGACCCTACCTCGAAAAAAAAAAAACCAAAAAAAAAAAAAAAGAGTCTAAATATAAGGGCTGGAAAGATGGCTTAGTGGTTAAGGCACTTGTCTGCAAAGCGAAAGGACCCAGGTTTGATTCCTCAAGACCCACATGAGCCAGATGCACAAGGTGGCGCATGCGTCTGGAGTTCCGTTACAGTGGCTAGAGGCCCTACTGTGCCCCTTCTGTCTTTCTCTCTTTCTCAAACAAAAACAAAAGGTTTTTTTTTTTTTTTTTTTAATAAGAGTCTAAATACAAGAGCCTGGGGAGATGGCTCAATACTTAAAGGTGCTTTCTTACAAAATCTGCTGACCCAGGTTCAATTTCGCAGCCACCCACATGAAGCCTGACACAGAGGGTCACAAGCCTTTCCTTGCAGCAGTGACAACACACACACACACACACACACACACACACACACCTGCATGCGTGCGTGCCTCAATAAATCAAAAAAGTTATTAAAAAACCTGGCAGAATTGGCTGAGCACCAGCATGCATCTCTCTGCTTCCTCACTGTGGACTCAACGTGACCTGATCCCTCAGGCTCCCCATTCCTTCTCTGTCCCGATGGACAGTAACTTGGACCTGTGAGCGGAAGTAAACCTTTCTCCCTTAAACTGAGTTTGGTCAACAAAAAGGTAACGAATACAATTATGAAGGCAAATTCCATAGGATGGGCATTCTGACATTGCCACAGTTTTTTTCTTTACTTAAAACAATTTTTAAGCCAGGCGTGGTGGTGCACGTCTCTAATCCCAGCACTCAGGAGGCTGGGTTAGGAGAATCACAGTGAATTCGAGGTCACTGTGAGACTACATAGTGAATTCCAGGTCAGCCTGGGCTAGAGGGAGACCCTACCTCAAAATAAAACAAAACAATTTTTTAAAAATATTTTATTTATTTATTTGAGAGGGAGAGAGAGAGAGAATGGGCACACCGGGGCCTCTAGCCACTGCAAACAAACTCCAGACGTGTGCAACATCTGGCTTACATGGACACTGGGGAATCAAACCTGGGTCCTTAGGCTTCGTAGGCAAGCGCCTTAACCACTAAGCCATCTCTCCAGCCCCTGTCACAGCTTTTGCCTTCTGATGAAATTAAATACCTCCCTCTTTGCCCAGACCTTAGCTACACCAAGAACAAAGACACTGTCTCCCATTGCTGTCAGAGTTCAGATCAGAGCGCACTGGTTAGGACTGCACCAGGTAAAGGCGTGGCTGGGCCCTGATTAGGAACGGGAACGCCGCGTGAGCAGAGGACTTTGGAACCAATGGCAGGCTGAGTGTGACCACGCCATTGGCCTTCCACTGTCATACCTAAAGAGACCTCTGTGACACTTGGACTGAAGTCCAGAGGGCGAGAAGCTATGACAACTGCTTTGACGTCCCTGGGGACACCGAAAGGAATCTCGTGCCATGCGTTAGCTGGGACTCTTTCCTAGTTTCAACTTTGACCGAGGGGGACTTTTCACGTTGGGGTGGATGGCCGGCTGGGATGTTCCTGGCCACAGTTGCTTTTTTTTTTTTTTTTAATTTATTCCTTTTTTGATTAATTAGTTTTGTACTCAGTGAATACAGTCAAGTTGGTACCATTGTTAGGCTCATCCATGTCCTACCCCCTCCCCCCCCGGGCCCCTCCTTGTTGAGGTATGTGGGTCACACATTGTGGAGTTAGCCCACAGTTGTGGGTAGGAGAAATGTCTCTGCGTATCACGACCCAGCGTTGGCCACAGTCTCTTATCACGACCCAGCGTTGGCCACAGTCTCTTACCCTCTGCAAGAACACACCCGTTCTTTTTGTTTGTTTGTTTACTTATGTAGGTGGTGGGACGGTTTGACTTCGCACGCTAACAAACACAAATCCGAAATGTCACTTTCTTTCTCCCACCTGCTTCCTGTCGGTCCTACTGGTGGCTGCTGGGAGGCCAGCGTGAAGCCTTAGCAGGTGTGGGTCCTGGAAGCAACGTGATGAGCCAGGCATTCCCAGATCCCGCCAGGCCCTCCCGCCTCCTCTCTGCTCGCCTCTTCTTGCAGGCCCAGGATGATTGTTCTAACCTCCTCACCTACATCTCCAGTTCCTTTTAGGTTCACAATGAGCCCCTGGTGTGGCATATTTGTGATGTGCAGAGGCTGTCACCCAAAAATAAACTACAGTTCTGAAGAGGAGAAGAAAAAAAAAAAAAAGGCTGATTTGAAGAGGCGTGCCAGCCAGCCATGGCGTTCTATAGCAGTCCTTGGTTAATGTCTGCAATTTTTCTTTTTCTACACAAAGCTAAATGGGGTTTATTAAGCTCCTCTGGTGTAATTTTTAAAAAGAAAGGACAAGTTAAAAATAGTCTCGGCACAGAGCTTAGAGCTGTTAGGAAGAGCTGAAGACGAGGTCTGGAAGCAGGTTTCAGAGCCCTGCTTCACAGATGTGCTGGGAACAGGGAAAAGAGACCTTTGGGGACAGAGCACTGCTTCCAGGGATCACACCGATACTCAGCTTCCTCCCTCCCTTCCTTCCTCCCTTCCTTCTCCCTTCCTTTTTCTCTTTCTTTTTGTTTTTTTGAGGTAGGGTCTCACTCTAGCCCAGGCTGACTTGGAATTCACTATGTCATCTCAGGGTGGCCTCGAACTCACAGTGACCCTCCTACCTCTGCCTCCCAAGTGTTGGGATTAAAGGCGTGCGGCACCATGCCTGCCTTCCTTCTCTCCTTTCTTTTTTTCCTTCCTTCCTTCCTTCTTTCTTTCTCTCCCCATCTTTCTTTCTTCTTTCTTCTTTTCTTTCTTTCTCTCCCCCTCTCTCTTTCCTTCTTTCTTTTTTTCTCTCCCCCTCTTTCTTTCTTTCTTTCTCTCCCCCTCTCTCTTTCCTTCTTTCTTTCTTTCTTTCTTTCTTTCTTTCTTTCTCTCTTTCTCTCCCTCTCTCTCTTTCCTTCTTTCTTTCTTTCTCTCTCTCCCCCTCTTTCTTTCTTTCTTTCTCTCCTTTCTTTCTTTCTGCCCATGTGTGGAGCAGTAGTAATATACGTTTGCATGTATGGTGTGGTATATGCACATGTGTATGCAGATGCACGTGCCCTCTGTGCACACACGAGCAGACCGGAGGAGAGTGTCACGTGTCCGCTCTCACTCTTCCGGGCGCTTACACTTGAGGCGCAGTCTCTCACTGAACTCAGTCACACCAGCTGACCTGTGAGTCCCACAGATTCTCTTGTGCCCACTCTCCACGGCACTGGAGCTACAGGTATGCGTGGCCATGCCCAGCTTACGTGGGCACTGGAGAACAAGGTCAAGCTCAGGCCCCTCATGCTTGTGCAGCAAGAACTCGCACCCATTAAGCCATCTCCCCAATCTGCCTTCCCTCCTTCCTTTTTTTTTTAAATTTATTTTTATTTGAGACATGCAGGGGGGAGAGAGAGAATGGGTGCACCAGGGCTTCCAGCCACTGCAAACAAACCCCAGACACATGTGCCACCTTGTACATCTAGTTACGTGGGACCTGGAGAATTGAACCTGGGCCCTTAGGCTTTGCAGACAAGCACCTTAACAGCTAAGCCATCTCCCCAGCCCCCCTTTCTTTTTGAGACAGGGCTGCATGTAGTCCAGGCTGGCCTTAAGCTCCCTATGTAGATGAAGGATCATGTCTGATCCTCCTGCCCACAGCCCCTGAGGGCTGGGATTGCAGGTCTGGGCCACCATGTTTGGTTTTATGTGGGGATCGATCCAGGGCTTCACGCAAGCAAGGCAAATGCCATCACCCACTCCCTCAATTTAACGCACTTCACTTAGACCGTATAAGCACAAATTTGTGAACATCCAGCCTTCTGAGTCAGCTCTCCTTGATAACTGCCACCCTCGTACCTGCGTTAGGTTTCGTGTGGCATAGATGGAGTTTGTGGTAGTCTGAATGTACGTCCCCCATAGATGCATGTCCCCCATAGACTTGTGTGTTCTATTAAGCTTGTAGACTGGGTCTCCAGCCGCCTGGATGGAGGAGGCAGATCCTGGGGTCCAACCGTAAGGTGTGTTTGGGGATAGCTCTGATTTCCAGCCCGAAGGTACACAGAACAGTCTGAGCTCTGGCAGGGTCCCTGCTGCTAGCTCATGCTTGTTGCTTTTTGGGCGTGTGTGTATGTGTGCACGTGTGTGTGTGTGCGCACGCGCATGTGCTGGTGGTGCTGTTGGCTTGCTTGGTTTGTCTCTGCTGGGATTAATGGATGGGAGCAGTTTCTTCCTCCACAGATGGGCCTCCCCTGGATCTGTAGGCAGTAACAAATCCCTTCCTCCCCTAAAGTGTGTCTGTTGTGGATGTCCATCCGGGCAACATGAACCTGTGTACAGGAGAGTTAATGTGCACGTTTTGGAAAGGATGCCCAGGTCTCAGCATCGATCTACCAGTCAGCCACATAGCCTGAGCAGACGGCAGGCAAGCTTGCAACAGATTAAAGCGGGGACAGCCACTTAGCAGAGATGTGATAGGGGATACGTGTGCCAGGCTGGGCACCCAAGTGGAGCCTGGGAACCCTAATAGTCTTGTGCTCTGGCTATGCAGGGATGGACCTGAGGAGGCTGCTTCCCACTTCCCAAGGAGGCAGAGGGCGGGAGGATCCAGAGCAGTTCTGGGGCTGGGGCCCAAGCAGGCTTCCTTCCTGCCTCTGGATGGCGCTGTGGGCTCAGGACCCCTTCTCTCCTTGCTGTCTTGTAGAATAATTCACCTTGACCGCAGTAACCTTTTCCTGTGCGTGTGTGCTGTGCGTGCGTGCGTGTATCTGTGTGGATGGGGGTGTGTGGAGGCCAGAGCAGCCACTCCCCAGTTTTTTTTTTTTCAAGGCAGGGTCTCACTCTAGTCCAGGCTGACCTAGAACTCACTCTGCAGTCCCAGGTTGGCCTCAAACTCACAGTGATCCTCTTACCACTGCCTCTTGAGTGTTAGGATTAAAGGTATGCACCACCGTGCCCTGATCCACCTTATGTTTTCTAAGTATTTTTATTTACTTATTTGCATGTGCGTATGGGCACACCAGGGTCTCTTGCTGTTGCAAACGAATGCCAGATACTGGTGCCAATTTTGCACTGGCCTTACGTGGCTGCTGTGTAATCAAATTTTGGATACCAGACATGGCAAGCGAGTGCCATTAATACCGAACCATCTCCCCAGCCCTGCGCATCTTTTCTTTTTTTCGGGGGAGGAAGGAGGTTTCCAAGGCAGAGTCTCATTCTAGCCCAGGCTGACTCTGTAGTCCCAGGCTAGCCTCGAACTTCTAGCGATGCTCCTGCTTCTGCCTCCCTGGTGCTGGGATTAAAGGCATGCACCATTATGGCCAGTTTCCAACTTATTTTTCTGCAACAGGGTTTCTCTCTGAACCTGTAGATCAGTGATTCAACTAGTGTTGGCTGGCATGCCCCTGTCTCTGTCCTCCCAGTGCTGGCATTACAGGTACATGCCACCAGGCCTGGGTTTTCTGTGAATGCTGGGGAGCTGAACCCAGGTCCTCATGTTTGCACAGCAAGCATTTCCCAACGGAGTCATCTTGCTAACCCCGACAGTGGTAATCTTGTGGGTCCAACTTCTGGATTACACTATGAATATCAGAGACCATTTGTTGAAAGCTAATGATTTACTGTGCACCATGCCGGAATTGCACCTATGTTAACTTTTTTGTTTGTTTGTTTGGGGTGGCTTTATTTATTTATTTATTGAGACTGAGTTTTGTTATGTAGCCCGGGCTGGCTTCGAACTCATGGCATTCCTCCTGCCTCAGCCTCCAGGGTGGCAGGGATTACAGGGGTGTACCGCCGTGCTCAATTTAGCTACATCATCTTCATTAACTCACTAGACAGTCCCAAGTTCAGGTTTCTGGCTGTGCTCTTCGTTATCTGTACCAGGCAAATTGCCCTCCTGAGCCAGTATATTAATTAGTTCTTGCTGCCACAATAAAAATGTCATAAACGGGGTGGCACAAACAGCATTTATTTTCTCACAGGTCTAGAGATGAGAAGCTCAAGATCAAAGTGCCAGAGGCTGGCTGTCCCATGAGGTCTTTCCCCCTCAGTTGCTCATGACTGCCTTTATTTTGTGTCTTCCCATGACCTTTACAAGGTGGGGAGTTTTCTGGCGTCTTTCTTTTCCTCCTTTAAGAATCTCTTTTTTTTAAAAAATACTGTTATTATTGCATGGTAACCCACACCTTTAAGCCCAGCACTCGGGGCAAGGGGCAGAGGCAGGAGGATTGCTTTGAGTTCAAGGCCACCCTGAGACTGCAGAGTGAATTCCAGGTCAGCCTGAGCTAAAGTGAGACCTCATCTGGAAAAACCAAAAAGTACTGTCATTATTTATTTGTGTGTACGTGTGCACATGATGCATGTTTGTAGACACGTGTGTGCCACACCACAGGTGTGGAAGTCAAAGTAGAACCCCAAGGTGTATTTGCTCCCCTTCCGTCTTCTTTTGAGACAGGCTATTTCATTGTTTGAAAACTACTGCTTGCAAGCTTCCACATTCTTCTGTCATTGTCATAGACGTGTTGGGAGTAAAGATGCATGGGTCACTTTGCATCCAGCTTTATGTGGGGCCTGATAAACTCAGGTCAAACTCAGATCAGCAGGCCTGCAAGCAAGTTCCTAACCAGGGAGCCATCTGCCCAATCCCTGGTGTCTATTGACTAGGATCCCACCCTTATGATCTCCTTTATCCCCACGTATTTCCTTAGAGATTCCATCTCTAAATATAGTCACACTGGGCACGAGGGCTTCCGCACATGAATTTGGAAGGACACGAGCACTCAGTCTATAGCAAACAGTTTCTTTAGTTGGTAAACTGTGAATTGTACTAGACACCTGAGAAAGTGCCCCGTGACACTTGTGAAGGGCTCAGCAGGGCGCCCTGCACAGTTCACGAATGTCTCCAAGTGGCCGGCTGGGACTGTGGCACAGTGGGCACAGCACTTGCCTATCATCCATGAAGTCTGGGGTCTGAACCCCAGCACCACATAAAGCAGGCGTGGCCATGATGCACACCTATGTCCCCAGCACTGGGGAGGAGCAGACAAGAGTATCAGAAGTGCGAGGTCATCTTCTGCTACGTAGGGACTTCAAGGCCAGCCTGCGCTATGTGAGACCCGATCTTAAAAAAAAAAAAAATGTGGGCTGGAGAGATGGCTTAGTGGTTAAGTGCTTGCCTGTGAAGCCTAAGGACCCTGGTTTGAGGCTCGATTCCCCAGGACCCATGTTAGTCAGATGCACAAGGGGGGGCATGCGTCTGGTGTTCGTTTGCCATGGCTGGAGGCCCTGATGTGCCCATTCTCTCTCTCTCTATCTGCCTTTCTTTCTCTGTCTGTTGCTCTCAAATAAATAAGTAAAAATAAACACACACAAAAAAAAATGTTTCCAGGTTGGAGAGATGGCTTAGTGGTTAAGGTGCTTGCTTGCAAAGACTAAAGACCAGGTTCTATTCCCCAGTACCCATTTAATGCCAGAGGCACAGAGTGGCATATGCACCTGGAGTTCCATTTGCAGTGGCTCGAGGCCTTGGTGCACCCATTCTCTCTCTCTCTCTCTCTATCTCTCTCTCTCTCTCCTTGCAAATAACTTACAAAACATTTTTTAAAAAACGTTTCCAGTTGTTAATATATGCAAGGATTGGCATTATAATCAGTAGACCTCCTGTAAGCATGGTTTGGCTTGCGGGGGGGGGTGTATAATTAGCAAGAGGATGTGGTTACAGTGCTCCAACATAGGTCTGTGGTACTCGAAATCCTGCCTTTACCCCCATTGTGTTTCATGGCTAACATAACACGTCATTGTAAGATCATTTGAATTGAATAGTATCATTTCTCGTTTCCTATTAATAGTTAAGCACACTGTCATATAGATCACAAAATGGTTTCTCTTTAACTATCACACACTCAAGTTCAGGGACCATGTCTTACTTTATCCCCCACGGGATTTAATCCAGGGCCTCATGTATG
The DNA here is from genome assembly GCA_036346955.1 of Dipus sagitta. Lineage (NCBI taxonomy): Eukaryota > Metazoa > Chordata > Mammalia > Rodentia > Dipodidae > Dipus > Dipus sagitta. Next base: position 44,144,503 of record CM070788.1, read on the forward strand.
TGAGGCAAGTGCTCTATGAGCGAGCTCTTAGCCCAGTGTTTGGCATAACAGCTATCAAATCAAACATAGCCCAAAATATGTTTCGAGGGGCTGGAGAGATGGCTGAGCACTTAAAGGTACTTGCTTGCAAAGTCTGACAACCTGGTTTTGATTCTCCAGTTTCCGTATAAAGCCGAGTGCACAAAGTGGTGCATGCATCTGGGGTTTGTAGTGGCAAAAGGCCCTGGTGTTCTCTTCCCCTCCCTCCCTCCCTCCCTCCCTCTCTCTCTCTTTGGAAGAAAAATAGGGCTTGAGCTGAACTATGCAAGATCTTCAGAGAAAATGTAGTTATAAAGTTGGTAAAATAACTAGGATATGACAGCTACCCTGGCCATCCCGTGGGCACTCCATCCTGACCGCAAAGACCACTGACCATTGTCTATATAACTCCCATGTCTGTACGAATGAAGATGGGTTTTTTTGTTTTGTTTTGTTTTGAGACAGGGCCTTGTGCAGCTCAGGCTGGCCTCAAACTGTCCATGTAGTTGAGGGTGGCCTTGAAATGCTGTTCTACCTGCCTCCACCTGGGACTGTAGGCATGGGCTGCCACGCCCAGGTAATTGAGGCTGGGAATGGAACACAGGGTTTTGTGCATGCTAAGCAGGCACTGTGTCCCCCGGGACGCATGTCCAGTGAGAAGATGGATTTTAAAATGCTGGGCTGGAGAGATGGCTTAGTGGTTAAGCGCTTGCCTGTGAAGCTTAAGGATCCCAGTTCAAGGCTCGATTCCCCAGGACCCACGTTAGCCAGATGCACAAGGGGGCGCACGCATCTGGAGTTCGTTTGCAGTGGCTGGAAGCCCTGGCACACCCATTCTCTCTCTCTCTCTCTCTGCCTCTTTCTCTCTCTGTCTGTTGCTCTCAAATAAATAAACAAAAAAAATTAAAATGCTTCCTCTCTTCCATTTGCCTCTTCGGAATCATGCTTCCATTTTTCCCTTCCTTGTTTCTGCCAGTAATCAGCGAGTGCCTAGTATGTGTCAGCTTCCTCTCCAGATCTGGGACACAGAAGTAAACAAGAAGCTGGGAGGTCCTGCCCTCCCGGGGGGTACAACATGTGCAAGGTAGTTGAGGCTGGATTAAGTCCCCAGGAAAGATATTCCCTGGGCGCCCTGCAGTGGTGGAGAGGAGCGGGGTGCCCTGGGCAGTGACAGCGTCCCAGCCATCGTGACCTGAGCTGAGAGGGACAAAGGAAACAGTTATCTTAATTTGCTTCAGGCACAGAGGGGCTGGGAAAGTGCCTGCTGACAGGGTTTAATAGGTATGGAAGGAGGAATTAAAGAGAACAGAAGATGAGGTCTCTGCTGCCTAAGAGCTTCCCTCAACTAGAAAGCAAAAATTTTTTTTTGAGACAAGTATATAGCCCAGGCTAGTCTCACAATCACGAGGTCCTTGTGGGTGACCGGAGCTCCTAATGTTCCTGCTCAGATGCTGGGATGATTGTCGTATACCACCACGGCCAGCTGAGCACCTCTCCAGTCTCTGCCTCCCAGATGCCAGGGTTACAGGCAAGCTGCCAGGCCTACCTGGCATTTACATGAGTGCTGGGGATGGGAACTCTAGTACCTTCCCTTGTATAACAAGTGCTTTTCCCAGTAAGCCATCTCCCCAGCCCAAACTCCCACTCTTGGGAAAGAAAAATATATGGAAATGAAGCAGTTTAAGAAAATGTTTACAGTAATAGTAACAAATGCAAATCACTTTGGATGGCGTAACGCATGAATGTGGATACTCTGAAATGAATACAGCCACAGGTGTTTTGTTACGATGAAGATCACAGAACACCCATCTCAGAACCACCCAGAATGCTCACTAGGTATGCCAGGATATTACCCTTGATTCAGACTCAGGGTCCTGCTGTCATCAGGTAGGGGCTGGCTGTCTTTACATAGGACTGCACCCTGGGTGATTCTGGTGTCTGTGAAGGTTTGAGGCCTCATGGGGCCGTGTTTACAAACACCTCCCACGTCCTGGAAAACTGCAAACAGAATCAGTGCGGAGGAGGCTGAGGCCCAAAACCGAGAATGATGCAGGCCCTAGACATGAAGAGACGGTCTCAGAGAAAAGGGCGGGAGGGTTGAAGGAGGTAAAGGAATCCAAAATGGTTTATAAGACAGTAAAAATACTGGGCTGACTGGAGCAGAGGGGAAAAGTTGTGGGATAATAAAAGTTTTTAAAGTAATTTATTTGAGGCAGGGAGGGGTGTAAATAAACTCCAGACCCATGAGCCACATTCTGCATTTGGCTTTACACGAGTACTAAGGAATTGAATCCAGGTCAGCAGGCTTTGCAAGCAAGCACCTTCAAATGCTGAGCCATCTCCCTAGCCTGGAATAATAAAGTTTTTTTTTTTTTTTTTTTGGTTTTTCGAGGTAGGGTCTCACTCTAGCCCAGGCTGACCTGGAATTCACTATGGAGTCTCAGGGTGGCCTCGAACTCACAGCGATCCTCCTACCTCGGCCTCCCAGTGCTGGGATTAAAGGCGTGCGCCACCACGCCCGGCCTAATAAAGTTTTAACAAAAGAAATTCTTAAACCGGGTGTGGTGGTACATGCCTTTAATCCCAGCACCTGAGAGGCCAAGGTAAGAGGATGGCTGTGAGTTTGAGGTCACCCTGAGACTCCATAGTGAATTCCAGGTCAGCCTGGCCTAGAGTGAGACCCTACCTTGAAAAACAAAAACAAACAACAAAAAAAAATTCTTTAAGGAATGCGGCAAGCCAAACACACTCAGCATTTGCCCTGTTGCTTTGAACATATTATTCGAAGGACATTCATAGTCAAATACTTTTGCATTTATGATTTCGGACTCTTCTCAGTGTCTCAGGCTGGCCTTTAGCTCACAGCGATCCTACCTCAGCCTCCCAAGTGCTGGGATTAAAAATGTGCAGCCACCACGCCTGGCTAGCTTCTTAGTCTATAAAATGGAGATCATCCTATTCTGGACCAAGGCTATGTTAAAACAATAACAAAACTAAAACCAAGCCCCCCTCCCCCACACGCAACACATACACGTTATGGTGTATCTGGCGACATCTGGCCTGGTGATACTATCTGTAGTTTTTTTGTTTTTTTTTCCCCTGCCTGATTTCCTGTCTTGTCTTCCTTCCTCAGGGCTCCAGCTGTCTCTGGAGGTTTCCTGGTCATCCTGGTGCGCCCTCTAGTGTCCAATTCTATAATGACTCAGTCTATTTCCTCGCTGAGAAACGGACCCTTGAGAACACTACATAAAAACTCCTGTGTGCAAGCTATATAAAATAACACACAAAAATAAAATCTTCTTTATTTTTATTTACTTGGGGAGAGAGAGAGAAAGGGGCAGAGAGAGACAGGCAGATAGAGAAAGATTGAATGGGTGTGCCAAGGACTCCAGCCCAGACACATGCACCACCTTGTGCATCTGGCTTACGTGGGTCCTGGGGAATTGAACCTGAGTCCTTTGGCTTTGCAGGCCTTAACCGCTAAGCCATCTCTTCAGACCCCAAAATAGCATTTTATTTTTGACACAGGAGCTCATGTAGCCTACCTAGGCTGGCCTATAACTCTGTATAGACAAGGAGGGTGTTGAACTTCTGATCCTCCGGCCTCCACCTCCCAAACACTGGGATTACAGATGTGTAGTTCTCCACCGGGTTTGCGTGGTCGTGGGGACTCGGTGCACCCAGGCAGGCACTCTGCCATCTTAACTCTCCCCGGCCCCCCTCCCCGCAATCACACCTTTAACAGTGCATGCGCGACAAAACCAAGGGAAAATTGCTTTGTGGTTTCACAGTCCCAGTGACAGTGACTAATATATTTTTTCCCCCTAAGTAAAAACTCTAAGTACATTCTGTGCAAATGGAGGAGAGGATGCAGGACTCAAAAGATTTTCCAACCTGAACTTCCCATTTTAAGTCTCCAAAACACTCAAAAACTGTCTTCAAACATTTCCTTTATTGTGTATGATTTCTCTTAGAATTATTTCACTGTTTGTTGAAGGAGTGGTGACAGGGGAATATAGTATCTGGGGCCAGCTCTGGATAATTGGGAGGGCTTGGTTAAGTTACTCCTCCTGGTTGGATCATACTTTCTGCCAAGTGAAAATGAGAGACGCAGATTCAAGGACTCTCCAGTGCATGGTTCTACCACTAAAGAGAGCGGCTGTGAGCGGTTATTACATTTGTGTTTGGAATCGCGAGACCTCAACTCTTGTGACTGCTCCAATATTTGTCAGTTATGGAATCTTGGTCCGTGGTTTAAGCTGCCTAGACCTCGGTTTCCTCATCTACGAGAAAAGACCATCACTGCCCGATTCACTGCTCTGTGTGTGTGCGTATTAATCTCCACTGTCAGCTCGACTGGATTCAGACTCACCGCTGTGTAAACACACTTCTAGGCGTGTCTGTAACTGAAGAGGGGAGACCCCATCCTGGACGTGGGCAACACCATCCCCTGGGTTGGGGTTCTGGGCTGAACGAAAAAGAGGAAGTGAGCTGGGCACCAGCATTCATGTCTTCTTGCTTTCTGACTGCAGATGTGAGCGGACACCTGCTGCTACTAGACACCTGGACTGTACCTTTAAACTGAACCTAAATAAACCCTTCCTCCCTTAAATTCCTTAAAATTGAAAAAAAAATGGGTGCAAGGGTATGCGTGGTGTGGTGTAGTGTGTGTGTGTGTGTGTGTGGTGCATGCATTTGTGTGTGCAGATGGATACACATGCATTGGGAGGCCAGTAGAGAACATCGGGTGCCCTCCTCTGTCGCTTTCCCTCTTTCTTTCCTTGAGATGGAGTCACTCACTGAACCCGGAGCTGAAGTTACACTGGCTGACCCGTGAGCCTCCGAAGTTCTCCTGTCTCTGCTCCAATCAGCTCTGGAGCTACAGGCATGCACGGCCACACCTGCTTTTTATGTAGGTGCTGGGGATTGAACTCAGGTCCCCAAACTTGCACAGCTTGCCCATCTCCTCAGGCCCCTTCAGTGGCTTTTGCCAGGCATTTTATAACAGTAATGAGAATAGTAGGTAACACATTATGAGACTCAAAAGAAAGATTCTGTTAACAGATTATTTCAAAAATTACAAAGTACCACAGAGAGTCAAAGTTCTAACATTAAGTCTTAGCTGAGCATGGTGACTCATGCCTATAATCTCAGCCCTCAGGAGGCTGAGGCAGGTGGATCGCCATGAATTGAAGGCCATCCTGGTTTATATAGTGAGTTCAGGAAAACATGGGCTATGGAGTGAGGCCCTGTCTAAAAAATATGTGTATGGGTCCAGCGTTTTTTTTTTTGGGGGGGGGGATCTGCATTCCAGCATAAGTGTGGTAGTTTGAATAGATGGCCCCCAATATATTCAGTGATTTATTAGTTTACAGTTTGTATCTGCAGCCACCTGGCTGGAGGAGGTGGAATTTGGGTCCAGCCCTAAGGTGTGGTGGTGGATTTGAGATTCCAATCTGAAGATAAGCGAAATGCCTGAGTTCCTCCTGCAGTTCCTGAAGTGTACTGTGCTGTGTGGCTTTTGGCTTCTCACTCTCTCTCTCCCTCCCTCCCTATCTCTCTCTCTCTCTCCTCGGCCTTTCTTCTGCCATTATGGAACTTGCCCTGGATCTGTACTCTTCAATAAATACACCTTCCTCCATAACTGTGCCTGGTTTGGGAGTTCATCTCAGCGAACCTGAAGCTGTCTGCTACAGAATTTGGTACTGAGAGTGGGGTGAGATGAATCTGACCAAATGGATTTTCATCTTTTGGAATTTTTGTTCTGGAGCAACAGGCATAGACTTGGTACTTGCAACTGAAGACATCGCCTGGAGTGGTAAGCCACGTTTTATGGACTATTCTGATGAGAGAGTGAGAATGCTTAATTCAGCAAGGGTTGTATTTGGAGGCTTGGCTTATGAACTTGGAGGATTGGCTTATGAGCTTTCTAAGGAGAAGGAAAGACTGCAGTGTACTTTGTTGGAACTGGGCTACTGGCATAAGGGCTGGCTGCATTCTGCTGCCCAGGTCCAGAGAGTTTAATCAAGGTTAAATTTGTAATGGCCTGATGTGCTTGGTTAAAGCTACTGGACTGAGAGATTAAACATTTTAAGTTGGAAAACCTCAAGCAAGTTAAAATTACAGACACTGAGACTGGTTGAAGCTGCTACTGTCAACATGTTAGCAATCTAAAGGAAGATGGCCCAATTGCTTTACATTAAAACAACGGAGAGTTGGGCTGGAGAGATGGCTTAGCGGTTAAGCGCTTGCCTGTGAAGGCTAAGGACTCCGGTTCGAGGCTCGATTCCCCAGGACCCACGTTAGCCAGATGCACAAGGGGGCACACGCGTCTGGAGTTCGTTTGCAGTGGCTGGAAGCCCTGGCGCACCCATTCTCTATCTATCTGCCTCTCTCTCTCTCTCTGTCACTCTCAAATAAATAAATAAAAAATGAACCAAAAAATATTAAAAAAAAAAAAAAACAATGGAGAGGATGCCTGAGGAAAGACTGTGATAGACATGCAAACTCTTTTGGAAAGAGTCGAATGGAGAAGGAACCTGCTTTTGAAGGTTATGATTTATTTGGTCCTGGAATTAAAAATATGGCTGTGTCCTGCACACCTGGTATTAATTTTGGAAGCATGAAAAATGTGTGTGGAGTGGTCATGAATTGCACATGGTTACAGGAGCCACTGCTGAGATGTGGCATGAGGCAGGGCATGATGACCCCAATAGGCTGAAAGAGCCTTTGGAAGATGGACCATGGTTTGCATGGAGACCTGAAGACATTTTGGATATACCAGGATTGTGGAAGAGCTACCATTTGGCTGTTAGCCTGGGATGGAAGTTTTTCCTGGCTACTCAGCCCAGCTGGAGGGTGGATTTGGAAATCCTGGAGACGGTCAGTCACTGGACTTGAACTGAAGAAGTCTGATGTTTGTTTACTGGTTATTGAGTTTGCATTGCTCTGGTCTCTCCTTGCTATGCCTTATATCAGCTGAAAATGTTTACTCTTGTGCCTTTATATGTTGAAAGTATTTAACTTGTTTGATTTTACAGGACTCACAGCTAAGACACAGTCTTAAAGCTAGAGGAAACTTGGGACTTTGGAACTATCTTAAGCTGGTCAAGACTATGGGAATCTTTGAAATTGCACTGAATACAATTTACAATGTGTGATGACTTTGAATCTATTGGGGGCCAGAGCAGAATGTGGTAGTTTGAATCAATGCCCCCCCAATACATTCAGAGTTTTATTAGTTTGTAGTTTGGATCTGCAGCCACCTGGTTGGAAGAGGTGGATCTTAGGGTCCAGCCCTCAGGTGTGGTGTTGGATTTGAGATTCCAATCTGAAGACATGCAAGGTGCCTCAGTTCCTCCTGGAGTTCCTGAAGTGCGCTTGCTTATGGTTCTGCTGTTGGTATTTTCTCTTTACCTGGACCTGGGAAAGGGGGCCAGTTTCTTCCACCATTATGGAACTTCCCCTGGATCCGTAAGCTTCAATAAATCCTGTTCTGCCCATAAAACTGTGCCTGGTTTGGAAGTTCATCCCAGCAATGTGAAGCTGACTAGAACATATGGGCAGGAGAGATGGCTCAGTGTTTAAAGGCCCTTGCTTTCAAAGCCTGATGGCGTGGGTTTGATTCTCCAATATCCATGTAAAGCCAGATGCACAAACTGTCCCATTTGTTTAGAGTTTGTTTACAACAGCAAGAGGCCCTGCTGTGCCCATACTCACTTTCTGTGTGTGTCTCTCTCAGATAAGTAAATAAAAATATTTTAGAAAGTAAAAAAAAAAAAAAAAAAAAAAAAAGTGAAAGACAAATTCTAACTGAAAGCTCAGAGAGACTGTCTGAGCCTAAACATGTTGATGGTTTAAGTAGTGTTCCCTTTGATTAGCCAACCATGTTGTCCAGCCCTGGTAAAGGTTTGCATAAACAACAGAGAAAAGTGCCTTGTGGGGAGAGACTTAGCTGGGCTCTTTTATTCAAAACATTTAAAGAACAAATGGAAGAGGTACCTGCTCATTACTGTGGATGTGGAAGGAAGATCCTGTGAATGGAAAGCTCAGGATGTGGGCTGGAGAGATTGCTCAGTGGTTAAGGTGCTTGCCTGCAAAACTTAATAACCTGGGTTCAATTCCCTAGTACCCACATAGAGCCAGATGTACAAGGTGGCACATGCATCTGGAGTTTGCAGTGGCTAGAGGCTGTGGTGTGCCCATTCTCTCTGTCTCTGCTTGCAAATAAATAAAATAATTTAAAAAAAGAGAGAGCTCAGATTGCTGAAACAAACATGGTTAGAAGTGCTGAGCCCACCCTTTACCCCCTCACAATTTCTTTCCTACCCAAGTCTCCTTGGCTACAGTGAGGGTCGTGTGGAAAACAAGTGGACGGTTTGAAGGTGTATGCTATTCATTCTCCACACACTTCTCTTGTTTTAAAAATTAAGACTCCTACAGAAAGAAAGAAAGAAAGAGAGAGAGAGAGAGAGAAAGAAAGAAAGAACGAACAGTAGGTAGCTGGGCATGGTGGTGCACACTTTTAATTTTTTTGTTTATTTTTATTTATTTATTTGAAAGCGATGGACAGAGAGCTAGAGAGAGAGAGAGAGAGGCAGATATAGACAGAGAGAGAATGGGCGTGCCAGGGCCTCCAGCCACTGCAAACAAACTCCAGACGCTTGCACCCCCTTGTGCATCTGGCTAACGTGGGTCCTGGAGAATCAAACCTCGAACCGAGGTCCTCAGGCTTCACAGGCAAGCGCTTAACCACTAAGCCATCTCTCCAGCCCCACACTTAATCCCAGCACTTGGGAGGCAGAGATAGGAGGATCACCGTGAGTTCAAGGCCACAATGAGACTATATCGTGAATTCCAGGTCAGCCTGAGCCAGAGACCCCACCTCGCAAAACTAAAACTAAAACCGAACTAAGATAAAATACGATAAGACTCCTGCCAGCAATATCTTCAGCATGAGAGCCATTCGTTTAGAATCAGAATGAGCAGATGTAAGAGAGATCCTGGCCGGGGTTTCCTATGTGCGTGGCTGTGGATGAGGACAGCGTGGCCGATGCAAATGGAAGCCAGTTCCACACACGTGTGGGGAGAGTCAATGACGGAGGGCCTGAGTAGAGACACAGCCCCGAGTTTCTCTTCGTCGGCTTTGCTGACTGGATTCAGGACCAGCTGCGGCAAATGCCACAGATATTTATTTACTGGGTGTGACCCAGGGCCAGGCAGGCATTCTTCAATAACCTGATGCACTTCCAGAACCTTTGCATAAACCAAATTAACCTTTACGCTTTTATTCTCATCCCCACGCTTTGCCGTGCCTAAGAAAGACAGGTTAGGGCTGGAGAGATGGCTCAGCAGTTAAGGCGCTTGCCTGTGCAAGCCTTAGGGACCCAGGTTCGATTCCCCACTACCCACGTGAAACCAGATGCACACGGTGGCACATGCATCTTGAGTTCGTTTGCAGTGGCTAGAGGCCCCGGTGCACCCATTCTCTCCCGCTTCTCTCAAACAAATATATAAATAAGAAGAAAAGTAAAAAATAAAAAGAAAGACAGATTAGACTTTTCCTCTGTTTACCATCCTCAAAGATTTGCCCTGAATCTCATGGGGATGTGAACACAGGGTGGCATGGGGTGGTGACAGTAAAGGGAAGAAACCCAACAGTGAGCCAAAGCCATCCCGACAGGCTTCTTTGAAACAACGCATAACCATGCCTTTGGGGAGGGGAAGCCCCAGCACAGCTTGTCTGCTTCCTGCTCTCATGGACTGTACATTTTGGCTCACAATTTTATTTATATATTTATTCATTTATTTATTTATTTATTCATTTATTTATTTGAGAGAGTGAGAGTGAGAGGGAGGCAGAGAGAGAGAGAATGGGCACGCCGGGGCCTCCAGCCACTGCAAACGAACTCCAGACTCATGCGTCCCCTTGTGCATCTGGCTTACATGCGTCCTGGGGAATTGAACAGAGGTCCTTTGGCTTTGCAGGCAAACGCCTTAACCACCAAGCCATCTCTCCAGCCCTTGGCTCACAGTTTTTGAAGGCTCCAGTCCATGGCTGCTGTTGGACCTATGGTAAGAGTACACGTTGGTAGAACAAAACCTCTCACCTCGTGGCCAGGAAGCAAAAGAGAGGGGAAGGAGCCAAGGTCTTCCTATTCCATTAACAACATGCCTCCAGTGATTTAAAGACCTCCCAGTAGGCCACAGCTCTTAAAGGTTCTATCGCTCCTTAATAGCACCATCTTGGGTATAAAGCCTTAAATTTTTTTTTTTTTTTATTTTGCACATCTGATTTTATGTGGTTTCTGAGGAATCGAACCCCGGGCCTGCATTCTTTGCGAGCCATCACCTTTAACTGCTGAGCCATCTCTCCAGCCCGGGAATCAAGCCTTTTGTACCAAGTCTTTGGGGTGCACTTCGGATCTGAACTATAACAGTAATTAATTGTTCCCAACCCAGAGAAATAATAAAAGCCAAATCACTCAAACTTGACCCACTATAGGAAGAGGGTAGACAGTAGGAAAGGGAAGAGATAGTCAGTTTCTGATCTCTTGCTGACTCCTCCCCTTTCAACCCCAAGGGCCGACCTCTGACCTCTACGGTGTTGAAAGGGAAAGTGGGCCAAAGGGCAGGAAAGACGCTGTTTGACGGCCAGTGGCCAGGGCCAGCGGGTGTCCCTCCCTGGTCTGAGCAAACTTCCGAAGTGAGCTGTTCCTGTACTAAGCTCCTTGGAGATGCTCTGGAGACCGCAGGGCTCTTAACAGGCTTTTCCTTAGCTCGGGTAATCCCCTCACCAACTGACCCCTCCTGTCCCTTCTTTCTGGAGGGCTTAATGCTCCTTTTGGGGTAACTACACGAGCGGATCTTGAGGGCAAAGTCCCTTTAAAGAGCTGCACGTGGTCCAATGGTCACGGCGGAGTAACTTACTTCTCCACCTGGAACTTCTACGCTGTTGCCATAGGCAACCCCGTCACATTCTTGCCCTTTAGTTTTCAGGAATGAAGCAGGATTCATTCCAAGCCCCACCTCCAGGCACACATTCCATAGCTCCAGAAGGTCTCCTGCACGCCTGCTGGTTTCGCTGCATTGCGTGGCCTTCGGAGCAAGCTGTGGGCCATTACGACCCATCAAACCTACCCCCGTCGTCTCCATCCCTCACAGACCCGCCGACCTCTTTTCTTCTTTTCAATATCCTCCTTCTTCCTCCCTCCCTCCCGCCTTCCTCTTCCTTCCTTCCTTCCCTCCTTCCTTCCTTCCTTCCTTCCCTCCCTCTCTCCCTCCCTCCCTCCTTCCTTCCTTCCTTCCTTCCTTTCTCTCTCCCTCTCTCTCTCTGTCTCTCACTTTCCTTCTTTCTTTCTTATTTGAGAGAGAATTAGTGTGCCAGGGCCTCCAGCCATTGCAAAAGGAACTCCGGTGCATGAATCACCTCGTGCATCTGGTTTTACATGGGTACTAGGGAATTGGACTCTGGTCCTTAGGATTTGCAGGCACGTGCGTTAACTGCTGAGCCCTCTCTCCATCCCTTCACATTTATTTTGCAAGTAATATTGTTTACTTTTCTAAAAGACAATCTCAGGCTGGAGAGATGGATCAGTGGCTAAAGGTGCTTGTTTATAAAGCCTGATGGCCTGGGTTCCAGTCCCTATACTCACATAAAGCTAGATGTACAAAGTGGCACATGCATCTGGAGTTCCTTTATAGTGGTGGGAGGCCCTGGCCTGCCTATACTCTGTCTCTTTTTCAAATAAATTGATATTTACAAAAGACAATCTTCACAAGATCTGAGACTATGTCCATAGCAGATCAACACCAACCCCGGGACCTGATAGCTTAGTAAGTGAGGCATAAAAGGCTTTCTGCAGGTCTTGGGTTGGACAGATGGCTAAGTGGTTAAGGCACTTGCCTGTGAAGCCTAGGGACCCAGGTTTCATTCCCCATTACCCACAAAATCCAGATGCACAAGGTGACATATGCATCTGGAGATCATTTGCAGTGGCTGGAGGCCCTGGTGTGCTCATTCTCTTTCATACACACTCTCTGTGTGTTTAGCTGCCTCTTTCTCTCTAAAATAAATAAATAAAATAAAGGAAAAAAAAGAGAAAAAGAAAAGGCTTTCTCCAGGTCTGGAGAGGTGGCTCGGTGGTTAAAGTCATTTGCTTGCAAAGCATGAGAGTCCTGGTTCAGTTCTCCAGTACCCACGTCAAGCCAGATGCACAAAGTGGCACATGCATCTGGAGTTCCTTTGCGGTGGCAGGAGGCCCCTATATTCACTCTCCATCTGTCTTCCTGTCTCTCTCAAAAAACAGGCATTCTGCAGCTGTGTCCTCTCAAGCCACATCTCTGCCCTCCTCCCCTTCCCAGCCAACAGTCTACAGCTGTTTACCCTCAGTGACCCCCCCTCCCCCATTTCCTAACTCTTTACTGGGAGGGAAGATCAGAGGATGCGCTTTGAACAGAGTTCATGGAGAGGATACTTCGGGGCTAAGCAGAGGCTTATGGGAAGGTCTGCACCTGCCTCAGCCCTGTCCCCTCAGCTGGCTGCCTCTCACCCCAGGCTCATGACCACTGCTCCTCCTCTTGGGCCTCCAGTCAGCCTCATCTATCAGTCACCAGGGCTGATTTCCTTCAGGGAGAGTCTCGCCTATGCCTGATGGAGCTCCTGACCCTATCATAAAGGGTGAGGGTCAAGGTTTACGCCTCTATATCAGCTTCCTGTGGCTGTTGAAACAAAGTACCACACAAACTGGGTGGTAGGAATTTCTTCTCTCACATTTCTAGAATCTAGAGGTCAGGAATGAAGCTGTGATCAGGCCCATGATGCTCCGAGGCCCAAGGGAAGAATTTCCTCCCCTCTTCCTGGTGTTTGGTGGCTGTTGGTAAGCCTTGGTGTTCCTTGACTGACAGAGGCATCACTCCGGGCTTCACATGATCATCAGTCACTGGATGAGGGCTGCCCTAACCCAGTATGATTCCTTCTTCTCTTCTTATTCCTCCTCCTTCTTTTTTTATTTTTTATTTTTTATTAGAGAATGAGTGAGAGAGAGAGGGAGAGAGAGAATTGGCCCACCAGGGGCCTCAGCCACTGAAATCGAACTCCAGATGCTTGTGCCACCTGGTGGGCATGTATGACTTTGCACTTTCCTTACCTTTGTGTGACTGGCTTATGTGGAGTCTGGAGAAATAGAATATGGGTCCTCAGGCTTCCCAAGCAAGCCGTCTCTCCATACCCCTTCTTTTTTTGAGGTAGAGTCTTGCTCTAGCCCAGGGTGGCCTTGAACTCACAACACACTCCTACTTTAGCCTCTCAAGTGCTGGGATTAAAGGTGTGTGCCACCATGCCTAGTTTATAATGTCTTCTTAACTAATTACATATGCAAAGACTCTAGTTCTTTCTTTTTCTGCTTTTTCATTAAATGTTTTTATTTATTTATTTATGTGTGACAGAGAGAGAGAAAGATAGCATGCAAGAGAGAATAGGTACACCAGAGCCTCTTGCTGCTGCAAATGAACTCTAGACACATGTACCACTTTGTGCATCTGGGTTCTACATGGTATGGGGGAATTGAACTCAAGCCATCAGGTTTTGCAAGTAAGCACCTTTAACCACTGAGCCATCTCCCCAACCCAGCTTTGTCCTTTTTATTCAGCCCAGAAGCCCAGACCATGATTTAATACCATCCACAGTTAGGATGGGTCTTCCCACCTCAATTAGCCTAACCTAGAAACTCCTTCACAGACATGTCTATCTATTTGGCTCCTAGGTGATTATAGATGCAGTCAAGTTGACAATTGAGATTAAGCGTACCTACAAAGACCCATGTATTAAAGGCTTGGTTCCCAGCTCCTGGTGGTATTAGAAGGTGTTTGAACATTTAAAAAGCGGGATCCAACCGGGCGTGGTGGCACACATTTTGAATCCCAGCACTCAGGAGGCGGATATAGGAGGATTGCCATGAATTCAAGGTCACCCTGAGACTACATAGTGAATTCCAGGTCAGCCTGGGCTAGAGTGAGCCCCTACCTCAAAAAAAACAAAACAAAAAAAGTGGGGTCCAGGCTAGAGAGATGACTAAGTGGTTAAGGCACTGCAAAGCCTAAGGATCCTAATTTGACTCCCCAGTACCCATGTAAATCAAGATGCACAGAGTAGCATGTGCGTCTGGAGTTTGTTCATTGAAGTGCCTGCAGGCACGACCATTCGCTCTATGTGTCTGCCTGTCTCTCTCATAAATAAATAAATAAATAAATAACTTTAAGTAGGGTCTAGTGCTAGATCTTTAAGTCACTGAATGGTGCCTTCAATGGGGATATTGGAACCCCAAGCCCTTCCTCTTCCTCTTTCATCCCAGCCATGGAGTGAACAGGTTTGTTCTACCATGACTTCCTACTAAGATAAGCTGCCTCTCCATGGGCCCCAAAGCAGCTAGGCCAACAGACAATAGACTAAAACCTTTGAAATTGAACCAAAATGTTTTTCTCCCTTTATAAGTTGATTAACTCAGGAGCTTTTGTTACTGTAATGGAAAGCTAATGAATATACATCACAACATTTTTTTAAATACTTTTCCCCATTTATTTATTTATTTATGAGAGAGAGGAGAGAGAATGGATATGGGCATTTCAGGTCCTCTAGTCACTGCAAACAAACTCCAGACGCATGCACCACCATGTGCATCTGGCTTACGTGGGTTCTGGAGAATCAAACCTGAGTCCTTAGGCTTCACAGGCAAGTGCCTTAACTGCTAAGCCATCTCTCCAGCTCCACAATATTGTTTTTGATAGAGAGTAAAACTATAACTTTTGCTTCTTAAGCAATTTGTTTGAAAAAATATATATCTTCCTGTTTAAATTCTCCAGGTGTCTTTTTTTTTTTTCCTCCAGCTATTTGACATTGCAGACAGGGATACTTCTTGCCTTGCAGCTGCTGGTGAACCTGCGTCGTGTTCTCTCCAGTACCAACTATTCAGAAAAGCTGCAGAAGAAGAGAAAGAACCTTGATGGGGCTGTAGTGGTTGGAATGTATGGCTCTATATACATAGGCATTTATTTCTGTTTATTTTTATTTATTTATTTGAGAGCGACAGACAGAAAGAGAAAGATGCAGAGAGAGAGAAAGAGAGGGAGAGAGAGAGAGAGAAGGATAAAATGGGCGCGCCAGGGCCTCCAGCCACTGCAAACGAACTCTAGATGCATGCGCCCCCTTGTGCATCTGGCTAACGTGGGTCCTGGGGAATCGAGCCTTCACAGGCAAGCGCTTAACCGCTAAGCCATCTCTCCAGCCCTGGGCATTTCTTTTATTAAAATTGAGCTTGCGCCCAGCGTTTTGGCGCATGTCTTTAATCCCAGCACTTGGGAGGCAGAGGTAGGAGGATGGCCATAAGTTCTAGGCCACCCTGAGACTACATAGTGAATTCCAGGTCAGCCTGGACCAGAGAGAGACCCTACCTCGAAAAACAAAAAACAAACAAACAAAAAATATTGAACTTGCAACTTGAGTCTCAGAGGGTGGAGCCCTGCTGGGGAAGATCCTTGGAGGCGGATCTTCTAGTCCAGCCCTGCAGAGAGGCACATCCATGTCCACCTCCAGTTGAACCACAAGAGGGGAGTGGGGTACAGCCCCTCCTTAAATCCTCTTCTGGGGCTGTTGGTATGGGCCTGACCTTGTGCAGAAGACAGCTCGTGCAGCAAACCAGCCCGCGGCTGCCTCATTCCCACATCGTCTGACCTTGTTTCCCCGTTCCCATGGTTTTTCTATTATTTGACATAAGAAAGTTGTTGTCAAAGCTTTTCTGAGTGTGTATAAAATAAACCAGCGCTGGTTAGGCGGTACCTCAATGTCTCCATCAGAGCCTGCAGTCCACCTCTATTCTTTGTGTCTGTCTTTTTTTCCTTTCTAATCCTCGAGTTGCCCCAACAGGTCAAAGCCGCGCTGGCCGCAGCACAGCCCTAAGGCTGATAAAGAGCCAGTTAGAGCTGACTTAAGGCTTGTGCTTGCTGGCTGTTTGGTGATGTCTCTGTGCACGGATCTGTGGAAGGGAGCCAGCTTCTTCTGTCGCTGATGGCGTCCCCCCCCCCCCCCGCCTCCCCGTGATTCTGTAAGGCTGAAATAAGCCCTTCTCTCCCATAAGCTGTTTTTGGTTTGTTTTGGTTTTGTTTGGAGTCTGGGGTACTACGTGGTGAGATTTCCTAGCTCCAACCTCATCGTCCCTTCAAGTCACATAACTGAAATTTATTAAGCCAAGATAGGCGACTTCCAGGTACGCTGGTAGATTACAAGCTGCTTTAGTGATCCGAAGCTGACATAGTGAAGGAGAGTCAGGACGACAGAAGTAGACTGCATTCCAGGAGAGAGGAAGAACATCGGAAATTCACAAAGGGAAATGATAGAACAGCTGGGAGTGGGGGTGGGGAGACAGATGCAGAGAAGCAGACAGGTGTACACAGCTGCAGTCACGTGGCTTCTCCAATAGGGAGAGGGCAGGCGTGGGGCGGGGTGGGGTGGGAGCCGAAACAGAAGCCTAATCCAAAAGATAAGCCAAGACAAGTGTTCCCCGGGAAGAGAGACTGGGGGTCCTACCCTCAGGATGAACAAACCCACAGCTCTGGTAGTCTCAAGAGCTTTGGGTTTTAGCCTCACATTGTGGGTTTTACTAAGACACTGACCACTCAGGTGGGACAGGTCAGAGGTGGACAGGAAGTCCACTCTGTCACACCCCATAACTTGGAGGGCTCTGGCCAGTTGCCACCTTGATAGGGAAGCTACTATTTATTTAGTTATTATTCTGTCTGTTTTCTTTGGAGCAGGGCCTCACTCTAGCCTAAGCTGACCTGGAACTCACAGTGATCCTTCTGCCTCAGCCTCCAGAGTGCTGGGATTAAAAGTGTGAGCCACCACATCTGGCAACTGGCAGGGAAACTATTATTATTTAAAACTGACCACACCGCTCCCCCCCTCCCCTGTGGGCACAGCCCCGGGTGGCACAGACAGCTGTGGGAGGCGGTGGGCAGAGAAGGAAGTGGGGCCACTGAGGGCAGGTGGCAGGAAGCTGGGCCCAGGCAGTGAAGTGTTCGAGGAAGTAGCTCCCTCCTTGGTGGTTAGCAGCTGACCTCATCACTTCAGAGTAGCTGTGGAGTTTGGTGACCTTGACACTGAGGTCAGCTGGTGGATTTGCCTCTGCAGCAGGTCAAGTTCATGACCATAGAGGCTGAGTACTCTGAATCAGCAGAAATGGCTGGAGCCACGTTCTTTCCTCCCAGAGGGTGTTTGGGTGGGTGAGGGGTCGGGGGAGTGGTTGAAAGTACAGGGACAGTCTCACCTCTGTAGATCTTAGCGCTGTGTTTGTACGATCCTTCACCACTAGAACATTAGCCCACCCTGCTGTGTACAAATTAGGAAGTCTTGAGAGAGTGGGGAGAGACTGCCTGGCCTACAGACTGCAAAACTAAGTGTGGCTAAGCAGAGGCTCCTGCGATACAGAGAAGGGAAGCTACTCAAGTGCAGACAGCTCTGGTGGACATCTGACACTGGGCCAGCCCAAGATCGAAGCCAGCATACATTTCACAAAAAACAACACAAGTCTACAAGTTCAACGGACCCTTCCCTTTCTCTTCCCCACAACCACCCAGCATACTCCAGTTTTAGAGGATTCAGAGAAAAGGGTGTTTTTGCCCATTGTGTTTCTCTCTTTTTTTCTTTATACTCTACTTTTAGTACTTTGTTTTGAGGAAGAGCCTCACTATAGCCCAGGCAGACCTGAAACTCAGACTCTCTAGCTCCAGGCTGGCCTCCCTCCAACTCACTTTGATCCTCCTACCTCTACTTCCCAAGTGCTGGGATTAAAGGTGTGCACCACCACACTCAGGTACTTTTAGCACTTTTTTGAATTTATCTTACTTTAAAAAAATAAGTTATGTCTTTATTTTTCATTCTCTTTCTTATATTTGTTTAATTTTGTTCATTATTGGGTATATGCATTTTTTTCATTATTAGGCAATCCTTTTCATTTTTCTTTTCTTTCATTTTCCTGTCCCTTGTATTTTAATTTCTTCTTTGACTTTTTCTTATTGTTTTTTAAAATTTTATTTATTTGCTAGAGAAAAAGAAAGGCACATTAAAGAGAAAAGAGAGAGAGAGAAAGGGCATACCATGGCCTATTACCACTACAAATGAACTCAGACACATGTGCCGCTTTGTTCCTTTTTTTTAATTGACAACTTCCATAATTGTAAACAATATCCCATGATAGTTCCCTCCCTCCCCCACTTTCCCCTTTGAAACTCCACTCTCCATCATACCTCCTTCCCCTCTCAATCAGTCTCTCTTTTATTTTGATGTCATGATCTTTTCCTCCAGTTATGGTGATCTTGTGTAGGTAGTGTCAGGCACTGTGAGGTCATGGATATTCAGGCCATTTTGTGTTTGGAGGAGCACATTGTAAGGAGTCCTACCCTTCTTTTGGCTCTTACATTCTTTCTGCCACCTCTTCCGCAATGGACCCTGAGCCTCAGAAGGTGTGATAGAGATATTTCAGTGCTGAGCACTCCTCTGTCAACTTCTTCTCAGCACTATGGTGCCTTCTGAGTCATCCCAACCACTGCCATCTGAAAAGAGAAGCTTCTCTAACCAAAAGTGAGAGTAGCATTAATATATGGGTATGAACATTAAGAGAAGTGCTTACTGAGCAGTTTGGTGAGCATAGTATATACATTTAGCCAGACACCAGCAGACGTTACACCCCTAGGGTTCATGACTACCCCTGTTGTAGGTTTTCAGTATCAGGGATGTATTCCCTCCCATGGAACAGGCCTCCAGTCAAATTAGAAGGAAGTTGGTTTCCCCCATAACAGATGTGCCACTATTGCACCCATTGGCTCATTTGGCCTGTTTGGCCAAATATAAGGCTTTCAGTGTCCACTGTTGGGTATCTTCACTGGTGATTTCTCTCTCTCCCATTGAACTGCATGCAGAATGGCTTCTTCCAGCTTTCTGTCAGCTGGTCTACATGGAGGAGGTTATCAGCTCAGTTCCAGCAGGATTTCTCAGTGACCTTGCAGCCCAAGTATGTGGAGTCTTCAGCAATAGGGTCTAACCATCTGTTCCTGGTAGGAAACCAAGGGCCTTGGCAATGACCTGTAATGTTTTGGGGGCCTCAAGGACCTCCCTGGCCAACAACTCACTGGAAGGTATGTTATCCCTGGCACTGAAATTTTTCTAATAACAATCTATGGCTCCTGAGTATTCCATTGTCCAAAAATGTAGGTTTCCATATGACTTATTTATATCCTCTTAGATTTTGATTAGCCCTCCCTCCACCTTTCCTTACTCAATTTCTTCCCCTGACCTCACTTGGGCCCTTTCACTCCCAGTAATCTGTTCTTCTACTACACGTGCCACTTTGTGCATCTGGATTTATATGGGTACCAGGGAGTTGAATCTGGGCTAGCAGGCTTTGCAAGAAAGCACCTTTAACCTCTGGGCCATCTCCCCAGCCGCTTTTTTTTTTTTCTTTCACAACTATATTTATTTTAAGGCAAGCCCAACAGACTGGCCTTTTATTTTATGTGAGAGAACAAAAGAGAGAGAGAAAGAGAGAGAATTGACATGCCAGGGCCTCCAGCCACTGTAATCGAACTTCAGACGCATGTGCCACCTTGTATGTATGTGTGACCTTGCGCACTTGTGTCACCTTGTGTGTCTGGCTTACATGGGACCTGGAGAGTTGAACATTGGTTCCTAGGCTTCGCAGGCAAGTGCAAGCAAGTTAACCACTGAGCCATCTCTCCAGCTCTATTTATTTATTTATTTTTGAGGCATGGTGTCATGTATCTCAGGAGGGCCTCAAGTTCATTGTGTAGCCAACAGAGCTTGAACTTCTGCTCTTCCTGTTTCCATCTCCTCTGCAATGCATGATGATAAGTGTGCACCACCACACCCGGTTTATGGAGTGCTGGGGACCGAACCCAGGGCTTTGTGCATGCTAGGCAAGCACTCTCTTAACTGAGCTACATCCCCAGGCCCAGAAGCTTTTAAATTTCATGAGGCCAACTGTTAAGTTTTACTATGTGTAATTTATTTTACCTCATTATATGCTTTTCTTTTTTAAAGTCTAGATTAACGATCAATATTATATCAGGGACAATTACCTCTTAATATTAAAAAACGATTTTTGTAGTAGAGTTTCCACCATGAATAATAGGTGTTCAGGATATGCTTTCTGATTGGGTTAAAGAGAATGTAGGCTGCCATTGAATAGAATCGTCCCTTTGGCTTCTGCCAACCCTCACATCTTATGAATTCTTTAACTCTGAGGCAATTTTCCAGTCTCAGTTTTACTGTAGCCAATCCTCTCAACGTAATTAAAACCAGCTCTGGCCCAGTGCTCCAGTTCCCAAGCACTAGGAGACATTTCCATTTCACATGCATACAATGACATTACTCATTTCATATTCATGTCTTCAAAATTCCTTCCTGGAAATATCTTTCCCTGTTGTAAAGAATGAGGTCTGCTGAGGAACTTATGTGCCATCCTTTGGATTTTTGCATTCAGACACATAGATCACTTCTGCTTGCAAGGGCAAAATTAGAAGACAAACAACAGGACACATTCCCAGCAGAGGAGGGAGCAAAGGGTCGTCATAAAAATCCTACTGTACTAGTTGATTTTTCCCTATTGCCTTAACCACATACTTGAAGCGACTTAACACAAGAAGGGCTTGTTTGGGCTTACGGTTCCAGGGGAGACAGTCCATCGTGGCGGGGAGGGCATGGCAGCAGGAGCACGAGGGAGAGCTGGTCACATCGCATCCGCAGTCAGGAAGCAGAGAGAGATGAATGCTGGGGCTCAGCTCGATTTCTCCCTTTTATTCAGTCTGGGACCCCAGCCCAGGGAATGGTGTTGCCACAGTTGGGGTGAGCTTTCCCACCTCAGTTAACTAAATCTAGACTCTCCCTCACAACATGCCCAGGGATTTGCCTCCTAGATGAGTCCAGAATGTATCAAATTGACAATATTAATCTTCACACTCTGTCATTTATTATTTTACACTGTCTAGTGTTATTAAGTTTTGAAATACTGATGTCAAGAATTGGCTTGTGGGCTAAAGAAGCTCCTGACAGACCTTTTTCCATCCCTGAGCTCCATCCCTGGAGGTGGGATGTTGCAGTGGACTAATTATGGTATTGTTGGGCCATGCTTTTTTTTCTCTCTTTTTAAAAAACATTGATTTATCTATTTATTTATGAGAGAGAAGGATACATGCATATATAGAGAAAGTTTGTGCACACCAGGGCCTCTTGCCACTGCAGACAAACTCCAGATACACGTGTCACTTTGTGTATCTGGCTTTATGTGGCTACTGAAGGATCAAACCTGAGCTGACAGGTTTTGCAAGTGCCTTTAACCACTGAACAATCTCCCCAGTCCCTTTGTCTTTCTTTTCTTTTCTCTTCTTTTCTTTTCTTTTCTCTTCTCTGTGTGTGATGTTGGTAATCAAACCTGTGCATGGAAGGCAAGTACTCTAGCACTGATCTATATATCTCTAGCCCTTGGGTCCTACTTTCTAAGAAATGGGGCATTGAGGCTTGTGCATATATAACTTGACTTGGGAGAAATCCCTCTTCTATCTTCCGATTTGCGTATTTATGCAAAGTGTTGCTTTCAGCATTGATGATTATAAAATCAAAATATTAATCAGCTCTGAAAAATGTTGGCATGCCCTACGTCATACAGTATCAAATATTCAGCCAAGATTTAATTCTTTGTGTGAAAATAGACAAGCACATTCATCTCATTAGTATGCAAATTTGCTTTTGTCTTTAATAAATGGAAAAATTACATTCACACCAAAAAATTGTTTAAGGCCTGGAGAGGTTGTTCAGCATTTAAGGTGCTTGCCTGTGAAGCCTAATGACCCAGGTTCAATTCCCCAGAACCCACATAAGCCAGATGAACGTGATAGCACATGCATTTGAAGTTTGTTTGCAGTGGCTGGAGGAACTGGTGGGCCCATTCTTTCCCCCCTCTCTCTCCCTCTCCCCCTCCCCCCCTGCCTCTTTCTCTCTCTGTCTGTCGCTCTTAAATAAATAAATAAAAATAAACAAAAATTAAAAATATTTTAAAAAAACTTGTATTCAAATTTCTGCTAAGGTTTTACCACAGGTGATAGCCACAGATACATTGAGCAGACACTTACATAGTGCTAACTATTCTAGAGACTCTAGTAAACTTAATTTTAATAACATGTGACTATGTACCATCTTCATTTCATACTTTAGCTTGTTTTTTGTGTTTTTTTTTTTTTTTTTCAAAATAGGGTCTCACTGTAGACCAGGCTGACCTGGAACTCACTCTGCAGTCCCAGGCTAGCCTAGAACTAACAGTGATCATCCCACCTCTCTCTCCCAAGTGCTGAGATTAAAGGCGTGTGCCACCATGCCTGGCATACTTTATCTTTTTTTAAATTTTTTTGTTTATTTTCATTTATTTATTTGGGAGCGACAGAGAGAGAGAGAGAGAGAATGGGCGCGCCAGGGCCTTCAGCCACTGCAATTGAACTCCAGACACATGCACCCCCTTGTGCATCTGGCTAACGTGGGTCCTGGGGAATCAAGCCTCAAACTGGGTCCTTAGGCTTCACAGGCAAGCGCTTAACCGCTAAGCCATCTCTCCCGCCCACATACTTTATCTTAAGGAAGGAGAATTTGAAGAACAGAGAAGTTAATTAACTCAAACAAATTTATGAAAATTTTATTAAAAAATTGATAAATGATAAGCAGCAGTGTTAAGATTCAAACTCATGCCACCTGGGCCCACAGGCTATCCAGTAACCAGCATGCCACATTGCCACCATGTTGGTGGCATCAGTCAGAGGCGTATGTAACCTGTGCTCATCACTGATGGAGGGTCTAGACAAGCATCATAGCTGTCCACAGACTACAGATGAATATTCGTTGTTCAGAGGTAGGTGCAGGTGGAACTGGCCAGTGTAATCCTGAGGGTGTGGGGTAGACACACTCACGATCTCATCTCACCTCTTCCTTTTCTTCCTAACAAATGCCCATTTTGTTTAGGATAGCAATATGCCCAGGCAGAGGTGGCCTCAACCCAGTGTTGCCAAGGAAGGTGACCCAGGAAGTCTGCTGGGTCAGGCCTCCAGGAAAGCTACTCTTTCCCTGATTCTTGTCACAGATTCAACTGGCATGCCTCTGAACTGCCCTGGTCTTTCTCTTCTTCTGGAACCCAACACAACTCCTTGATGTCAAGTGGTCATCCTACAATCTGGGGACTGAAGCCAGGGGCTCAGGCTGCTAGGCATGGAAGTCACAAGCGTCCTGGCCTTGCTGAGACCACTGAGCAGCCGCAGTAGCCCTGCCCACCGTCTTCTCAACTTTGGACGTGGAAGAACAGTGAACCCCTGTTTAGGGAAAGCAAGGTAGTTGAGCTTCTGTTACAAGCAACTGAACAAAGCCCAGATGTACAGTCTTCAAGGAAGAGATAGTCTTTATCTAAGTTTTGTTGTTTTAAAGTTTTTATTTTATCTTATTTTACTTATTTGTCAGGAGAGACGGGGGGAAGACAGAGAGAAAGAGAGCATGAATGGACATGACAGGGCCTCTTGTTGCTACAAACGAACTCCAGTTACGTGGGCCACTTTGTGCATCTGGCTTTAGGTGGGTGCTGTGGAATTGAACCCAGGCGATCAGGCTTTGCTAGAAAGCACCTTTAAATATGGAACCATCTCTCCGGCCCAGTTTTGAAGGTGAGGAATATTCTGCTAGGTGGGAGGAAAGAAAGGTTGTTCCAGGTTGGAGTCTGTCATGTCCCATGGTGGGGAAGCCAGCACATGGGTTCAGGGAAAGAGAGGAAGCCAGCGGCCCTGGGCAGAGTGTGGCTAACCCATCTCTGCTGCGTCCAACGATGGACAAGAAAGGTCAAGTTGTTGGTCTGTGAAACAGCCTGGAAAGGCTGGAGGCTTAGTGAGAAAGGGAAGCATGATGGTGTTATGGGAAACTGAGTCACACAGAGACGGGACCAAAGATAGAATGGAGAGTCAGAAAATTCATACATGTTGACATGAACTCAGGAGAAGTAACTTCCAAGGCCTGAGTACTGAACTGTGATAGCTCAGAGGTTTTATAGACAGTATGGCAGGCAGTCTTAAACTCTTTACAGTACTGGTAGGTTACAAGTTTCTAAGGTTACATGATTTGGGGGCACAAACAAAATCCCTTAGCAGTCAGTGATAAGAAAGAACAGATGGAGGCTGGAGAGATGGCTTAGTGGTTAAAGTGCTTGCCTGCAAAGCCTGAGGACCCATGTTTGACTCACCAGATCCCAGGTAAGCCAGAGGCACAAGGTGTCTCGTGTAAGGTCGCACATATGTGCAAGGTGGCCCACGCATCTGGAGTTTGATTGCAATTGCTGGAGGCCCTGGCATGCCAATTCTCTGTCTCTCTCTCATAAAAAAAGAAAGTACAAATGTAGAACTGAAGGCCGTTTGTTCAGGGTGTTGGAGCCTATGGCTGCACTACCCAGATAACAGAAGAGCGGGGTGCAGCTGCGTGGACAGCGAGGAGAGTCAGGGTCATGCTGTCTCCCTGGACAAGGCTCGTGCCATAGAAACCATGCTTTAGAGCATCAGCTGAGTCTGGTTTCTTTGTTAAATTTCTTCTACCACAGTGGCTAATATTGTCAATTTGACCAACTCTAGAAGTACCTCAGAGACAAATTTCTGGGCACAGCTATAAAGAGTGTGTAGATTAGAGCCAGGCGTGGTGGCGCAGGCCTTTCATTCCAGCACTTGGGAGGCAGAGGTAGGAGGATGGCCGTGAGTTCAAGGTCACTCTGAGACTCCATAGTGAATTTCTGGTCAGCCTCTAAAAAAAAAGAAGAGTTTGTAGATTTGGTTAACTGAGGTAAGAAGACCCACTCTAAGAGTAGATGGCACCATGTTTATGAGCTGGGGTCCCACGCTGACTCGAGAGGAGAAAGTAAGCTGAGCCCCAGCATTCGTTACTCTGTTTCCTGACTGCGGATGTAATGTGACCCGTTGCTTCACGCTCCTGCCACCATTGACGTTAGCCTGGTGAGACGCGTTTCAGATTCTGAGACCCGGGATCATAAGACAATGAAGGTGTGTCGTTTTGATCCACTCCGTTTGTGGTGACTTGCTACGGCAGCCAGTGGAAACTCAAACCCCAGAGGGCCTGTCCTCAGGGCTCCCCCAGAGCTGCTGCAGCTTCTGTTGTGGTCGTCTTTCCCATCAGCTTCTGCCTCTGACCCACTCCGCCTGCTTCGTATGCCCACAGGGAATGTCTGTGAGTCCCACCCCCCACCGGGGTTCTATGTGCAAGGCCCCAGCTCAGCTTTCCACTGGAGTCCCTGAACATTCTGCTTAAAATAAATCACCCACTGGGCGTGGTGGTGCACACCTTTAATACCTGCATTCTGGAGGCAGAGGTAGGAGCATCGCTTTGAGTTCGAGGTCACCCTGAGACTACATAGTGAACTTCAGGTCAGCCTAGGCTAGAGCGAGACCCTACCTTGAAAAACCACCACCACCACCACCAACAATAATAATAATAATAATAATAAATTATCCTCCATCCCACACTGGGCTATCCTATTTCTTTTTACCCATTTTAGTTTCTCTTTCAGCTTCTAACTTTCTTGTGTAGTTTTAACTTTATTATTTTTGTTGTTCTTTTCTTTTTCCATTAGACTACAAAGGCAAGTATTTAACATTTTTTATTGTCAACTTCCATAACTGTAGACAATAAACCACGGTAATTCCCTCCCCCCTCACTTTCCCTTTTGCAACTCCACTCTCCATCATAACCCCACCCCCTCTCAATCAGTCTCTCTTTTATTCTGATGTCATCATCTTTTCCTCCTATTATGATGGTCTTGTGTAGGTAGTGTCAGGTACTGCAAAGTCATGGATATCCAGGCCGTTTTGTGTCTGGAAGAGTGCATTGTAAGGAGCCCTACCCTTCCTTTGGCTCTTACATTCTTTCTGCCACCTCTTCTGCAATGGACTCTGAGCCTTGGAAGATGTAGTAGAGATATTTCAGTGCTGAGCACTCCTCTGTCACTTCTCAGCACCATGGTGCCCTCTGAGTCATCCCAAGGTCACTGCCATCTGAAAAGAGAAGCTCTGTAACCAACAGTGAGTTTATATGGGTATAAACATTAAGAGAAGTGCTTGCTGGGCAGTTTGGTGAGCATAAAATAAGCATTTAGCCAGATAACAGCAGGCGTTACACCCCTAGGGCTCATGACCTCCCCCATCATAGATTTTCAGTATCAGACATGTATTCCTTCCTGTGGAGTGGGCCTTCAATCCAATTAAAAGAGCATTTGGTTTTCCCCATAACAGACTTGCCACTATTGCACCTATTAGTTCATTTGGCCTGGCTGGTCAAACTGAAGGCTTGCGGTGTCTGTTATCTCCGCTGATGACTTCTTTCTCTCATAGAACTGCATGCAGTGTAGCTTTTTCCAGCTGGTCTACAGGGAGGAAGTTTTTCAGCTCAGCTCCAGTAAGATTTCTCAGTGACCTACAGTAATTTTTTACCTTTTTTTTTTTTTTTTTTTTTTTGAGAGTGACAGACAGAGAGAGAAAGAGGCAGATAGAGAGACAGAGAGAGAAAATGGGCATGCCAGGGCTTCCAGCCACTGCAAATGAACTCCAGATGCGTGTGCCCCCTTGTGCATCTAGCTAATGTCCTGGGGAATGGAGCCTTGAAATGGGGTCCTTAGGCTTCACAGGCAAGTGCTTAATCACCAAGCCATCTCTCCAGCCCAAACTTTTTTTTTATTGACAGCTTCCATAAGTATAGACAATAAAACCATGATAATTACCCCCTCCACTCCCATTTACCCCTCTCAAATCTGCCCTCTATGGAATCCCTCCATTCAAACTAGTCTCTCTTTTATTTATTTTTAATTGAGATTTTAAAAATAATTTTATTTTTTTAAACACATATTTTATTTACTAGAGGGGGGGGAGGGAGAGAGAGAATGCCAGAACCTCCAGCCACTGCAAATGAACTCCAGATACATGTGCCCCTTGTGCATCTGGCTTACGTGGGTCCTGGGGAATTGAACCGGGGTCCTTTGGCTTCGTAGGCAAACACTTTAACTGCTAAGCCATCTTCTCCAGCCCCAAATAATTTTATTTTATTTATGAGAGAGAGAGAGAATGGATGTGCCAGGGCCTCTAGCCACTGCAAACAAACTCCAGACACATGTTCCATCTTGTGGCTTACATGGGTACTGAGGAATTGAACCTGGGTCCTTAGCCTTCACAGGCAAACACTTTAATTGCTAAGCCATCTCTCCAGCCCCTGTTTGTTTGTTTGTTTGTTTATTTATTTATTTGAGGAAGGGTCTCACTCTAGCCCCAGGCTGACCTGGAATTCTCTATATCGTCTCAGGGTAGCCTTAAACTCATTGTGATCCTCCTACTTCTGCCTCTAAAGTGCTAGGATTAAAGGCGTGTGCTATCATGCCCAGCTCTCACTTTTATTTTTATGTCATCATCTTTTCCTCCAATGATGGAGGTGTTGTGTAGGTAGTTTCAGGCACTTTGAGGTCATGGATATCCCAGCCATTTTGTGTCTGGAAGATTGTGTTGTAAGCAGTTCTACCCTTCCTTTGGCTCTTACATTCTTCACCACTTCTGCAATGGACCCTGAGCCTTGGAGGGTGTGATAGAGATGTTTCAGTGCTGGACACTCCTCTGTCACTTCTTCTCAGCACTATGGTGACTTTTGAGTCACCCCAGTGGTTGCTACCATCTGAAAAGGGAAGCTTCTCTAACCAAAAGTGAGAGTAGCATTAAAATCTAGGTATAGGGCTGAAGTGATGGCTTAGTGGTTAAGGTACTTGCATGCAAAGCCTAAGGACCCAAGTTTGATTTCCCAATACCCATGTACCCATGTAAGCATGTGTCTGGAGTTCATTTGCAGTGGCTAGAGACCACAGAGTGCCCATTCTCTCTCTCTCTCTCCATATATATGTATATATATATATATATATATATATATATATATATATATATATATATAAAATCTGCCTGTTTGCATCTCTCTCTCTCAAATAAATAAAAAAGATATAAAAAATATATGGCTACATACAGCCAGACGTGGTCTGTTGCACACCTTTAATCCCAGCATTTGGGAGGCAGAGGAAGGAGGATCGCTGTGAGTTCGAGGCCACCCTGAGACTACATAGTGAATTCCAGGTCAGCCTGGGCTACAGCAAGACCCCACCTCAAAAAAAAAATACATATGTATACATATACACATTTTTTAAAAGTGCTTATAGGGCAGTTTGGTGGCCATAATATAAAAAGGAAAGTATTTTTCAAAGATTTTTAGTTATTTATTTGCAAGGAGACAGAGCAAGAAAGCAAGAGAGAGAGAGAGAGTGACAGAAGAAAGAAAGACAGAGAGCATGCCAGGGCCTCCTGCTGCTGCAATTGAACTCCAGATACACGTGCCATTTTGTACATCTGGCTTTACATGGTTACTGAAGAACTGAATCTAGGCTGGTAAGCTTTGCGAGTAAGTGCCTTTAACCACTGGGCTATCTCCCCAGCCCAGAAAACAAGCTTTTTTTCTTTGTTGACTGTTACAGCCCGAGTGTGCCCAAGACTGTGTGAGCAAATAGCGACCACTTCATAAGAAATGGATGTGGGGCTGGAGAGATGGCTTAGCGGTTAGGCGCTTGCCTGTGAAGCCTAAGGACCCCAGTTCGAGGCTCAATTCCCCAGGACCCACGTTAGCCAGATGCACAAGGGGGCGCACGCATCTGGAGTTCGTTTACAGAGGCTGGAAGCTCTGGCGCGCCCATTCTCTCTCTCTCTCTCTCTCTGCCTCCTTCTCTCTGTCGCTCTCAAATAAATAAATAAACAAAAAATAAAAAAAAAAAGAAATGGATGTGTAATAAACACAAGCAGCACCTGGACAACACTGGGATGTGGAGAATGCTCAGTGAGTGCTAGCTGGTGTTTTTTTTCCAGTGGAGAAGGAGCATGAGATTGCTGGCTCCGCAGAGACTACTTCCGCAGTGTTTGGTCCTGTGTTCTTGTAAGAAGTGGGAGACAGATGACGTACATGTATTAATTAGGATTTTAACAGCCTCGTTCTTTAAAAGTATTTTATTTGTTTGCAAGCTTAGAGATACAGAGAAGAAGAGAAAGAGAGAGAGAGAGAGTTTGGCTGTACCAGGGCCTCTAGCTGGGCCACTGTAAACAACTCCAGACGCATGTGCCACCTTGTACATCTGGCACTACGTGGGTCCTGGGGAATTCAACCTGGGTTGTTAGGCTCTGCGGGCAAGCACCTTAACTGCTGGGCCATCTCTCCAGCTCCCACCTTTGTTTTTTCAGTGTGTGTTAGCCAACCCTTGGGATGAGCTGAATTCCCTTTCAAACACACTTAAAAGCATAAATTAGAGTCCCTCTCAGGGCAAAAGAAGTGACCCACAGCAGGAGAGGAGCGTGTGGGCTGGGGCTGTTTGGAATCACTGTTAGGGCCCAAGGACTCAGAACGGAGAAAGCAGATATAGCTGGATCTTGGGAAGTGGGGAATGTCTGGCATTGTTCAGTGACGGTTCTCCACAGGCTGCCGCGGGAGCATGCTAATCCAGAATTGTCAAAGACTGCCCTGCTTGAATGAGAGTTCTGCGGAAGAGCCCAGAGCCGCGAGTCCTGACCTAGCTCATCTCTGCAGTGTGATAAGAAATACATGCTTGAGAACCGGGCGTGGAGGCGCACGCCTTTAATCCCAGCACTCGGGAGGCAGAGGTAGGAGGATCACTGTGAGTTCGAGGTCACCCTGAGACTACATAGTGAATTCCAGGTCATCCTGAGCCAGAGTGAGACCCTACCTCGAAAAGCCAAAAAAAGAAAAAGAAATACATGCTTGCAGCCGAGTTACAGACATTTATTGCACATCCAGTTTTTATTAAGTGGCCATTATTTGCTCGCACATTCTTGAATCTCAATAACAAAAGTCTGAGATTTGTGAATTACAGACCTGCTTCTGAGATGAAAAACAAAAAAAAAAGTCTGAGATTTGGCTGGAGAGATGACTTAGTTGTTAAAGTGCATGCCTGAAAAGCCAAAGGACTTAGGTTCAAATCCTCAGGACCCATGTAAGCCAGATGCACAAGGTGGGACATGCATCTGGGGTTCACTTAGACCAGCTGAAGGCCCTGGCACACCCATTCTCTTTCTCTTTATCTGTCCTCTCCTCCAATAAATAAGTGAATAAATACATAAAATATTTAAAAATAAATAAAATAACTATTCTGTTGATAAAGAGGGGTTTTTTTTGGAGGCAGGGTTTTATGTAGTTCAGGTTGACCTCCAGCTGAGGATGACCTTGAACTTCTGATCCTCCTGCCTCCCCCTCCCAGGCACTGAGATTACAGGTGCACACCACCATGCTCAGCTGACCCCCCCCGCCTCTTTCCCCTCTAAAAGTCTGTCGCTCAATAATAAAAAATAAAAATAAACAAAAATTAAAAATATTTTAAAAAACTTGTATTCAAATTTCTGGTAAGGTTTTACCACAGGTGATAGCCACAGATACATTGAGCAGACACTTACATAGTGCTAACTATCCTAGAGACTCTAGTAAACTTAATTTTAATAACATATGACTATGTACCATCTTCATTTCATACTTTAGCTTGTTTTTTTTGTGTTTTTTTTTTTTTTTTTCAAAATAGGGTCTCACTGTAGACCAGGCTGACCTGGAACTCACTCTGCAGTCCCAGGCTAGCCTAGAACTAACAGTGATCATCCCACCTCTCTCTCCCAAGTGCTGAGATTAAAGGCGTGTGCCACCATGCCTGGCATACTTTATCTTTTTTTTAATTTTTTTGTTTATTTTCATTTATTTATTTGGGAGCGACAGAGAGAGAGAGAGAGAGAATGGGCGCGCCAGGGCCTTCAGCCACTGCAATTGAACTCCAGACACATGCACCCCCTTGTGCATCTGGCTAACGTGGGTCCTGGGGAATCAAGCCTCGAACTGGGTCCTTAGGCTTCACAGGCAAGCGCTTAACCGCTAAGCCATCTCTCCCGCCCGCATACTTTATCTTAAGGAAGGAGAATTTGAAGAACAAAGAAGTTAATTAACTCAAACAAATTTATAAAAATTTTATTAAAAAATTGATAAATGATAAGCAGCAGTGTTAAGATTCAAACTCATGCCACCTGGGCCCACAGGCTATCCAGTAACCAGCATGCCACATTGCCACCATGTTGGTGGCATCAGTCAGAGGCGTATGTAACCTGTGCTCATCACTGATGGAGGGTCTAGACAAGAATCATAGCTGTCCACAGACTACAGATGAATATTCGTTGTTCAGAGGTAGGTGCAGGTGGAACTGGCCAGTGTAATCCTGAGGGTGTGGGGTAGACACACTCACGATCTCATCTCACCTCTTCCTCTTCTTCCTAACAAATGCCCATTTTGTTTAGGATAGCAATATGCCCAGGCAGAGGTGGCCTCAACCCAGTGTTGCCAAGGAAGGTGACCCAGGAAGTCTGCTGGGTCAGGCCTCCAGGAAAGCTACTGTTTCCCTGATTCTTGTCACAGATTCAACTGGCATGCCCCTGAACTGCCCTGGTCTTTCTCTTCTTCTGGAACCCGACACAACTCCTTGATGTCAAGTGGTCATCCTACAATCTGGGGACTGAAGCCAGGGGCTCAGGCTGCTAGGCATGGAAGTCACAAGCGTCCTGGCCTTGCTGAGACCACTGAGCAGCCGCAGTAGCCCTGCCCACCGTCTTCTCAACTTTGGACGTGGAAGAACAGTGAACCCCTGTTTAGGGAAAGCAAGGTAGTTGAGCTTCTGTTACAAGCAACTGAACAAAGCCCAGATGTACAGTCTTCAAGGAAGAGATAGTCTTTATCTAAGTTTTGTTGTTTTAAAGTTTTTATTTTATCTTATTTTATTTATTTGTCAGGAGAGAAGGGGAGAAGACAGAGAGAAAAAGAGCATGAATGGACATGACAGGGCCGCTTGTTGCTACAAACGAACTCCAGTTACATGGGCCACTTTGTGCATCTGGCTTTAGGTGGGTGCTGTGGAATTGAACCCAGGCGATCAGGCTTTGCTAGAAAGCACCTTTAAATATGGAACCATCTCTCCGGCCCAGTTTTGAAGGTGAGGAATATTCTGCTAGGTGGGAGGAAAGAAAGGTTGTTCCAGGTTGGAGTCTGTCATGTCCCATGGTGGGGAAGCCAGCACATGGGTTCAGGGAAAGAGAGGAAGCCAGCGGCCCTGGGCAGAGTGTGGCTAACCCATCTCTGCTGCGTCCAACAATGGACAAGAAAGGTCAAGTCGTTGGTCTGTGAAACAGCCCAGAAAGGCTGGAGGCTTAGTGAGAAAGGGAAGCATGATGGTGTTATGGGAAACTGAGTCACACAGAGACGGGACCAAAGATAGAATGGAGAGTCAGAAAATTCATACATGTTGACATGAACTCAGGAGAAGTAACTTCCAAAGCCTGAGTACTGAACTGTGATAGCTCAGAGGTTTTATAGACAGTATGGCAGGCAGTCTTAAACTCTTTACAGTACTGGTGGGTTACGAGTTTCTAAGGTTACATGATTTGGGGGCACAAACAGAAAATCCCTGAGCAGTCAGTGATAAGAAAGAACAGATGGAGGCTGGAGAGATGGCTTAGTGGTTAAAGTGCTTGCCTGCAAAGCCTGAGGACCCATGCTTGACTCACCAGATCCCAGGTAAGCCAGAGGCACAAGGTGTCTCATGTAAGGTCACACATATGCGCAAGGTGGCCCACGCATCTGGAGTTTGATTGCAATTGCTGGAGGCCCTGGCATGCCAATTCTCTCTCTCTCTCTCTCTCTCTCTCTCATAAAAAAAGGAAGCACAAATGTAGAACCGAAGGCCGTTTGTTCAGGATGTTGGAGCCTATGGCTACACTACCCAGATAACAGAAGAGTGGGGTGCAGCTGCGTGGACAGCGAGGAGAGTCAGGGTCATGCTGTCTCCCTGGACAAGGCTCGTGCCATAGAAACCATGCTTTAGAGCGTCAGCTGAGTCTGGTTTCTTTGTTAAATTTCTTCTACCACAATGGCTAATATTGTCAATTTGACCAACTCTAGAAATACCTCAGAAACAAATTTCTGGGCACAGCTATAAAGGGTGTGTAGATTAGAGCCAGGCGTGGTGGCGCAGGCCTTTCATTTCAGCACTTGGGAGGCAGAGGTAGGAGGATGGCCGTGAGTTCAGGGCCACTCTGAGACTCCATAGTGAATTTCTGGTCAGCCTCTAAAAAAAAAGAAGAGTTTGTAGATTTGGTTAACTGAGGTAAGAAGACCCACTCTAAGAGTAGATGGCACCATGTTTATGAGCTGGGGTCCCACGCTGACTCGAGAGGAGAAAGTAAGCTGAGCCCCAGCATTCGTTACTCTGTTTCCTGACTGCGGATGTAATGTGACCCGTTGCTTCACGCTCCTGCCACCATTGACGTTAGCCTGGTGAGACGCGTTTCAGATTCTGAGACCCGGGATCATAAGACAATGAAGGTGTGTCGTTTTGATCCACTCCGTTTGTGGTGACTTGCTACGGCAGCCAGTGGAAACTCAAACCCCAGAGGGCCTGTCCTCAGGGCTCCCCCAGAGCTGCTGCAGCTTCTGTTGTGGTCGTCTTTCCCATCAGCTTCTGCCTCTGACCCACTCCGCCTGCTTCGTATGCCCACAGGGAATGTCTGTGAGTCCCACCCCCCACCGGGGTTCTATGTGCAAGGCCCCAACTCAGCTTTCCACTGGAGTCCCTGAACATTCTGCTTAAAATAAATCACCCACTGGGCGTGGTGGTGCACACCTTTAATACCTGCATTCTGGAGGCAGAGGTAGGAGCATCGCTTTGAGTTCGAGGTCACCCTGAGACTACATAGTGAACTTCAGGTCAGCCTAGGCTAGAGCGAGACCCTACCTTGAAAAACCACCACCACCACCACCAACAACAATAATAATAATAATAATAAATTATCCTCCATCCCACACTGGGCTATCCTATTTCTTTTTACCCATTTTAGTTTCTCTTTCAGCTTCTAACTTTCTTGTGTAGTTTTAACTTTATTATTTTTGTTGTTCTTTTCTTTTTCCATTAGACTACAAAGGCAAGTATTTAACATTTTTTATTGTCAACTTCCATAACTTTAGACAATAAACCACGGTAATTCCCTCCCCCCTCACTTTCCCTTTTGCAACTCCACTCTCCATCATAACCCCACCCCCTCTCAATCAGTCTCTCTTTTATTCTGATGTCATCATCTTTTCCTCCTATTATGATGGTCTTGTGTAGGTAGTGTCAGGTACTGCAAAGTCATGGATATCCAGGCCGTTTTGTGTCTGGAAGAGTGCATTGTAAGGAGCCCTACCCTTCCTTTGGCTCTTACATTCTTTCTGCCACCTCTTCTGCAATGGACTCTGAGCCTTGGAAGATGTAGTAGAGATATTTCAGTGCTGAGCACTCCTCTGTCACTTCTCAGCACCATGGTGCCCTCTGAGTCATCCCAAGGTCACTGCCATCTGAAAAGAGAAGCTCTGTAACCAACAGTGAGTTTATATGGGTATAAACATTAAGAGAAGTGCTTGCTGGGCAGTTTGGTGAGCATAAAATAAGCATTTAGCCAGATAACAGCAGGCGTTACACCCCCAGGGCTCATGACCTCCCCCATCATAGATTTTCAGTATCAGACATGTATTCCTTCCTGTGGAGTGGGCCTTCAATCCAATTAAAAGAGCATTTGGTTTTCCCCATAACAGACTTGCCACTATTGCACCTATTAGTTCATTTGGCCTGGCTGGTCAAACTGAAGGCTTGCGGTGTCTGTTATCTCCGCTGATGACTTCTTTCTCTCATAGAACTGCATGCAGTGTAGCTTTTTCCAGCTGGTCTACAGGGAGGAAGTTTTTCAGCTCAGCTCCAGTAAGATTTCTCAGTGACCTACAGTATTTTTTTACCTTTTTTTTTTTTTTTTTTTTTTTTGAGAGTGACAGACAGAGAGAGAAAGAGGCAGATAGAGAGACAGAGAGAGAAAATGGGCATGCCAGGGCTTCCAGCCACTGCAAATGAACTCCAGATGCGTGTGCCCCTTTGTGCATCTAGCTAATGTCCTGGGGAATGGAGCCTTGAAATGGGGTCCTTAGGCTTCACAGGCAAGTGCTTAATCACCAAGCCATCTCTCCAGCCCAAACTTTTTTTTTATTGACAGCTTCCATAAGTATAGACAATAAAACCATGATAATTACCCCCTCCACTCCCATTTACCCCTCTCAAATCTGCCCTCTATGGAATCCCTCCATTCAAACTAGTCTCTCTTTTATTTATTTTTAATTGAGATTTTAAAAATAATTTTATTTTTTTAAACACATATTTTATTTACTAGAGGGGGGGAGGGAGAGAGAGAATGCCAGAACCTCCAGCCACTGCAAATGAACTCCAGATACATGTGCCCCTTGTGCATCTGGCTTACGTGGGTCCTGGGGAACTGAACCGGGTCCTTTGGCTTCGCAGGCAAACACTTTAACTGCTAAGCCATCTTCTCCAGCCCAAAATGATTTTATTTTATTTATGAAGAGAGAGAGAGAGAGAGAGAGAGAATGGGTGTGGCAGGGCCTCTAGCCACTGCAAACAAACTCCAGACACATGTTCCATCTTGTGGCTTACATGGGTACTGAGGAATTGAACCTGGGTCCTTAGCCTTCACAGGCAAATGCCTTAACTGCTAAGCCATATCTCCAGCCCTTATTTATTTATTTATGTATTTATTTATTTATTTATTTGAGGAAGGGTCTTACTCTAGCCCCAGGCTGACCTGGAATTCTCTATATAGTCTCAGGGTAGCCTCAAACTCATTGTGATCCTCCTACTTCTGCCTCTAAAGTGCTAGGATTAAAGGCGTGTGCTACCATGCCCAGCTCTCTCTTTTATTTTTATGTCATCATCTTTTCCTCCAATGACAGAGGTGTTGTGTAGGTAGTTTCAGGCACTTTGAGGCCATTTTGTGTCTGGAAGATTGCGCTGTAAGCAGTCCTACCCTTCCTTTGGCTCTTACATTCTTCGTCACTTCTGCAATGGACCCTGAGCCTTGGAGGGTGTGATAGAGATGTTTCAGTGCTGAACACTCCTCTGTCACTTCTTCTCAGCACTATGGTGACTTTTGAGTCACCCCAGTGGTTGCTGCCATCTGAAAAGGGAACCAAAAGTGAGAGTAGCATTAAAATCTGGGTATAGGGCTGAAGTGATGGCTTAGTGGTTAAGGTACTTGCATGCAAAGCCTAAGGACCCAAGTTTGATTTCCCAATACCCATGTAAGCATGTGTCTGGAGTTCATTTGCAGTGGCTAGAGACCATGGAGCGCCCATTCTCTCTCTCACTCTCGAGATATATATATACTGCCTCTTTCCTTCTCTCTCTCTCAAATAAATAAAAAAGACATGAAAATATATGGATACATACAGCCGGGCATGGTGTGTTGCCCATCCTTAATCCCAGCATTTGGGAGGCAGAGGTAGGAGGATCGCTGTGAGTTCGAAGCCACCCTGAGACTACATAGTGAATTCCAGGCCAGCCTGGGCTACAGCAAGACCCCACCTCAAAAAAAAATACATATGTATACATATAAACATCTTTTAAAAGTGCTTATAAGGCAGTTTGGTGGCCATAATATAAAAAGGAAAGTATTTTTTCAAAGATTTTTAGTTATTTATTTGCAAGGAGACAGAGCAAGAAAGCAAGAGAGAGAGAGTGACAGAAGAAAGAAAGACAGAGAGCATGCCAGGGCCTCCTGCTGCTGCAATTGAACTCCAGATGCATGTGCCATTTTGTACATCTGGCTTTACATGGTTACTGAAGAATTGAATCCAGGCTGGCAAGCTTTGTGAGTAAGTGCTTTTAACCCCTGGGCCATCTCCCCAGCCCAGAAGACAACCTTTTTTTTTCTTTGTTGACTGCTTTAGCCCGAGTGTGCTCAAGACTGTGTGAGCAAATAGCGACCACTTCATAAGAAATGGATGTGTAATAAACACAAGCAACACTTGGACAACACTGGCCCGTGGAGAATGCTCAGTGAGTGCTAGCTGGTGTTTTTTCCAGTGGAGAAGGAGCATGAGATTGCTGGCTCCGCAGAGACTACTTCCGCAGCGTTTGGTCCTGTGTTCTTGTAAGAAGTGGGAGACAGATGACGTACATGTATTAATTAGGATTTTAACAGCCTCGTTCTTTAAAAGTATCTTATTTGTTTGCAAGCTTAGAGATACAGAGAAGAAGAGAAAGAGAGAGAGAGAGAGAGAGACAGTATGGCTGTGCCAAGGCCTCTAGCTGGGCCACTGTAAACAACTCCAGACGCATGTGCCACCTTGTACATCTGGCACTACGTGGGTCCTGGGGAATTCAACCTGGGTTGTTAGGCTCTGTGGGCAAGCACCTTAACTGCTGAGCCATCACTCCAGCTCCCACCTTTGTTTTTTCAGTGTGTGTTAGCCAACCCTTGGGATGAGCTGAATTCCCTTTCAAACACACTTAAAAGCATAAATTAGAGTCCCTCTCAGGGCAAAAGAAGTGACCCACAGCAGGAGAGGAGTGTGTGGGCTGGGGCTGTTTGGAATCACTGTTAGGGCCCAAGGACTCAGAACGGAGAAAGCAGATATAGCTGGATCTTGGGAAGTGGGGAAGGTCTGGCATTGTTCAGTGACGGTTCTCCACAGGCTGCCGCGGGAGCATGCTAATCCAGAATTGTCAAAGACTGCCCTGCTTGAATGAGAGTTCTGCGGAAGAGCCCAGAGCCGCGAGTCCTGACCTAGCTCATCTCTGCAGTGTGATAAGAAATACATGCTTGAGAACCGGGCGTGGAGGCGCACGCCTTTAATCCCAGCACTCGGGAGGCAGAGGTAGGAGGATCACTGTGAGTTCGAGGTCACCCTGAGACTACATAGTGAATTCCAGGTCATCCTGAGCCAGAGTGAGACCCTACCTCGAAAAGCCAAAAAAAGAAAAAGAAATACATGCTTGCAGCCGAGTTACAGACATTTATTGCACATCCAGTTTTTATTAAGTGGCCATTATTTGCTCGCACATTCTTGAATCTCAATAACAAAAGTCTGAGATTTGTGAATTACAGACCTGCTTCTGAGATGAAAAACAAAAAAAAAAGTCTGAGATTTGGCTGGAGAGATGACTTAGTTGTTAAAGTGCATGCCTGAAAAGCCAAAGGACTTAGGTTCAAATCCTCAGGACCCATGTAAGCCAGATGCACAAGGTGGGACATGCATCTGGGGTTCACTTAGACCAGCTGAAGGCCCTGGCACACCCATTCTCTTTCTCTTTATCTGTCCTCTCCTCCAATAAATAAGTGAATAAATACATAAAATATTTAAAAATAAATAAAATAACTATTCTGTTGATAAAGAGGGGTTTTTTTTGGAGGCAGGGTTTTATGTAGTTCAGGTTGACCTCCAGCTGAGGATGACCTTGAACTTCTGATCCTCCTGCCTCCCCCTCCCAGGCACTGAGATTACAGGTGCACACCACCATGCTCAGCTGACCTGAGAGAGATTTGTCACAAGAGAACAGCAAAGCTGCTTCTGCCATCTG
The DNA here is from genome assembly GCA_036346955.1 of Dipus sagitta. Classification (NCBI taxonomy): domain Eukaryota; kingdom Metazoa; phylum Chordata; class Mammalia; order Rodentia; family Dipodidae; genus Dipus; species Dipus sagitta. The sequence continues at coordinate 44,183,172 of CM070788.1, forward strand.
TTGGTTGTATGAGCATTTTGAAAAATCAGTTCTGGGCTGGAGAGATGGCTTAGTGGTTAAGCGCTTGCCTGTGAAGCCTAAGGACCCTGGTTCGAGGCTCGATTCCCCAGGACCCAGGTTAGCCAGATGCACAAGGGGACGCACGTGTCTGGAGTTCGTTTGCAGTGGCTGGAAGCCCTGGTGTGCCCATCTCTCTCTCTCTTTCTCTCTCTGTCTGTCAGTCTCAAATAAATAAATAAAAATAAACAAAAAAAAATTTTAAAAAGAAAAATCAGTTCTCACGTGTGAGGCTCTTGAAATTGTTAAGTCTTTGACACCAAAATTATATAATGTCCTAACTGCTGTGAACAGGAGACAGTTGGTCCCATTTTTAAAGGCCTTCTGAGCTACTGCAGTATAACCACTCTTTCTCGTTCAATCCCAAATTAGACAACACATAGGAATACATTAATGGTAGTTAAGTTCTCTACCGCTGAGCTATAATCCGGTCCCCTGAACTCTGTTCTGTTTTGACTGGTAAGGTTAGTGCCAATCAGATTCTATCACAATAACCGTTGATACTGCATATGTGAGTATGTAGATATTTATATACATATATATGTATATGTATAATCTTTTTTCTTAGGATTTTTTTTTGCCAAAATAAGATGAATTTCCAAGTCTTTAGGAATTCCTGTGTCTGGGAGATGGTTGCTTGCTTGCAGGCCTGAAGGTCTGGGTTCTGTCTATTCCCCAGCACCACACACTCCACAAAGCAGAGAAGGAATTCCTTAGGCAGGCCTAGTGATGCCGGTCTGTAATCCCAGCGGTGAGGAAGCAGACGTAAGAGGATCACTGTGATTTTTGTGGCCAGCTCCACCTCTATAGCGTAGCAAGGTCCAGGGCTACATAGAGAAACCCTGTCTCAACAAAACAAAGAAAGAAACAAAAATACTTCATAAGGAGATGGACTAGGGGAACTTCCTGAAACATAGTGTCCAAATCATTGTGTAGTGCCTCAGGATTTCCACACCTCATACCTAATACTTGCTTTAAAAAAGTTGAATGCAGGGGCTGGAGAGGTGGCTTAGCAGTTAAGGCACTTGCTTGCAAAGCCAGAGGGTCCTGGTTTGACTCTCCAGGACCCACATAAGCCAGATGCACAAGAGGGCACATGCATCTGGAGTTCGTTTACAGTGGCTGAAGGACCTGGCCTACCCATTATCTCTCTCTCTCTCTCTCTCTCTCTCCTTCTTTCTCCCTCTCAAATAAATAAAGAAGTAAAAAATACATTTTTTTTTTTAAAGTTGAATGCTTTAGCTCCTTTAAAAGTAATGCTGGAAGCCGGCCGTGGTGGTGCACGCCTTTAATCCCAGCACTCGGGAGGCAGAGGTAGGAGTATTGCTGTGAGTTCAAGGCCACCCTGAGACTACATAGTGAATTCCAGGTCAGCTTGAGCTAGAGTGAGACCTTACCTCAAAAAAATAAAAAATAAAAATAAAAAATTAAAAGCAATCCTGGGCTGTGGGGGTACCTTATTAACACTTGCCTGGCATATGGAATGCTCTGGGTTTAATCATTAGCACCAAAATAAACATCTTTTTGAAAGGGTATTTTAAAAATATTTATTTATTTATGAGAGAGAGAGAGAGAGAGTTATGCACTCACCAGGGCCTCCTGCTGCTGCAAATGAACTCGAGATGCATGCACCACTTGGTGCATTTGTGCATCTGGCTTTACATGGGCACTGGGGAATTGAACCTGGTTCATTAGGCTTTGTAGGCAAGTGTCTTAACTGCTGAGCCACTTCTCCATCCCTACGCAGAGAATTTTAAATTAAAACACAACATGGAAATAGTAAAGCACAAATCATGTATTAACTTGATGGATTTATACACAGACACACGGACACACACACACACACACACAGGTAGAAACTGTCTACCCCTAGATCAAGTTGTGGATTACTTCACAAAGCAAGTGCGTGTGCACAAGCATGAGGAGTCCAGTGGTGGGCATCAGGCGTCTTCCTCAGTTGCTCTTCACGTGATTTTTCTTTTGTGAGACGGGATTCCCCTTGCCTCTGCCTCTCCAGCCCTGGAATGTGGAAGCTCACCACCACACCAGGCTGCTGAGGCTTCAGGTCCTGCGAGGCAAGCAGCTTACCCACCGAGCCATCTCCCCGGACACCTCATTGCACTTTAATGCTACTCCAGTGCAAGTGTGCGCAGACCGCGGGGCAGGGCGTGGGGAGGCTCACTGTCTCACAACAGTCCGTGTAAAGCTGTATGCTGAACAGGGGTGTCCTGCGAGCTGGGTTGCGCACGTCAGGCATTTGTGACAGTCACTCCTGTCTTCTCCCCTGGACACACGGCTCTGATTTCAAACAGCTGATCCTTTTCATAGGCCAGATGCGAAAGGCAGGGACTAAAGAGCCCTTGGGGATCAACCAACTTCCATTTCCACAGGACCACTCGTGGAAGCCCCTAAGCTTTCCTGCCTTGGGATGTGGCATTTGAGAAGAGATCTGAGTTAACCCGCTTATGCTGGGCTGCTGCCAACAGGGAATATCATCTTCCCAGCTTAATCCAAAAAGAAAAGGAACATGTAAGTGCAATCCAAATGAAATGTAATTCCATTTCCTCTTTTTATCTAAGAGACTCAGGAGGACAGAGGGCAGGGGATCTGCTGAGTAAACTGAAGGGGACCTCTGATGCATCGCAGCAGCTCTGGGGGCAAGGATGAGGCAGGCTTCCTGAGAGGCAGAATCACTGTCTCCCCCTCCCCAGAAGGACCTCTCGGAATGATGAAGCCATGGATCAAAGCGCCGTGTATGGAGATTCTTCTCGATGGAAGTAGTGTGGAGACACAGAAAGTTCTGTAGTTGGGGGAGACACGATCAGAGTGGTATTGACCATACACTTACTTCCAAAGCCAATGTGTAGGAAGCTGAACATGTCAGATCCCAGAGGATGTTTGTTGAATATATGATCTTAACTGAGAGCAAGACTGACCTTGAGCCTGGTCACAAGATGTGAGTTTCCCTAAAGCCTTAAGAAAATGGAATCAGAACATGGTATCAGATCAACACTGTAATTACAACTTTATGTAACTTGTAGCTTTGTACCCACTTATTCTTCAGTTATTATCACAGAAGTGCTGAACAGACGTGATACAAGGCCCACTTGAACGACGTCTTGTGACTTCTATGAAGTCTATGTTGTGTGGTCATCTCTCCCTGCCTGGACGGTTACGGTTTGCTCTGTGGCAGTGTACAGTCCGCTGTGGGAGCCCCGGATGTCACAGCCACAGTTCACTGCTTACGCTGGGGCACCGTATCCTGGAAAGAACGAAAGTCTTGAACTTCATTTGCTGTCGCATCTTCCTTCCCCGGACTACTAGTGTGAGCCGGCGGAGCGAGAGCAGGAAGGGCCTTCATCTCTCTTCCTCCCTCCATCCTCACCCTCATGGGAACATGGAGCGAGGGAGGGAGGGATGAGAACAGAGGCTTACCTTGTCACTTAGCTCTCTCTCCTGGCACTAGGTTCATGCTGACAACCGGCACTCTCTTAAGGTGACTTTTGGGGGACAACTTACTGTTCTCTGTATCCCTCTTGGTAGTCATTCTACCTCTGCTGGTTTGCTGGTTCCCTCTTTGGGGGTGCAGTGGTTTAAATGTAAGATGTCCCCCATAGCCTCATGTGTTTGTGATTAAGCCCCATACTCCACCCCCAGCTGGCGGAGCCTACTGAAGGTGGAGCCTTGCTGGAGGAGGGCCACCGGAGGTGGACCTGGAAGTTTATTAGTCCAGCCCAGCTGGGGCTTCAGGGCTGGCTAAGTCTTGCTTTCTGCACCATGGTGGAACTTCTTGAACTGTAAGCTGAAATAAATCTTCCCTCCTGGTCAGGTGTTTTGTCCCAGTAGTGAGAAAATAACTGCTACAGGGGATTTGGTAATGCCCACCACGAGTACTCCATTGCCCTTTCAGGAGTCCTCTAAGGTGGCTCCTAAATCGGCCCCTGGCTGGCATGTCCTTCACTCTCCTGTTGCCAGGCTGGGATTCTGGAATGCCCCAGAGGGAGCAGCCGCTCACCATGGCTTCATCATCCTCGACACAACTGACAAGTTTCTCCCCCACCCTGAAGATTCTGGGGAGTAGAAATCAGTCCCTTGCTCGTTATGTCTTCCACACTTTGGGTGGCAAACACTGGGCTCTCAGATGCACTGAGCTGAAGAACCCCAAACTTGAGAAGAGGTCAGAGATTCCCTCCCCGTGCTCTTAGTTCTTTTTGAGGGGCAGGACTGTGGCATACTGAAAAAGTTTCTCCAAAGCAATCCTTCCCACCAGAATTTTCCCTTTTGTTTCTGGATCTTGAGAACTTTGGTTGCCCCTGAGTAAGAAGCTCCTGCACAACGGATCTGAAGTTTTAAAAAAATATATTTTATTTTGTTTATTTATCTGAGAGGGAGAGGCAGATATAAAAATACACACACACACACACACACACACACACACACACATATATATATATATATATATGTAGACAGAGAGAGAGAGAGACAGAGACAGAGACAGAGAGACAGAAAGAGAAAATAGTGTGCCAAGGCCTCCAGCCACCACAAAGGAACTATAGAAGCATATGGCTTTATGTGGGTACTGGGGAATCTAACCTGGGTCCTTTGGCTTTGCAGGCAAGTGCCTTAACTACCAAACCATCACTCCAGCCAAATCTCAGATCTTTTTATTAAATTTATTTTTAAAATATTTATTAATTTATTACAAAGAGAGAGAGAGAATGGGCACTCCAGAGTCCCCAGCCACTACAAACAAACCCCAGATGCATGTGCCACCTTGTGCATCTGATTTACTTGGGTCCTGGGGAATTGAACCTGGACCCCATGGCTTTGCAGGCAAGCATCTTAACCACTAAGCTATCTCTCCAGCCCCTTTAAAATGTTTTTCATCTCAGAATCTTGTCTGTTACTCACAAATCTCATACTTTACTATTGACATTCTGCACATGACCTTCTCCCCATGATGTACTTTGGTACCTGAGAACTACACAGTTAAGAGAAAACAGCGTGGGAGGGTTTGTTCTATTTTATCCTCAGCTTCTGTTCATTGAAATTTTGTGCATATTACTTTCTATAAAGGAGCTTCAGTTCCTCCTACTTAATATTCCTGGCTCTCTAAAGCCTGAAGCCAAAAGAAATTACTAAGCAACTAGACAAACCAATAAATGACACTTGCAATCTCTGTTGATTCTGACTACTGTCTGATCAGCAGAGGCAGCTCTGGGATGCAGAGGCTTTCTTAGGGAAAAAAAAAAAAAAATGCATGGGATGGAGAGGTGGCTTAGTGGTTCCAGGTGCTTACCTGCAAAGCCTGACAGCCTGGTTTCTGTTCCCCAGTGCCCACATAAATCCAGATGCACAAAATGGTGCGTGTGTCTGGAGTTTACAGCAGCGGAAGGTCCAGGTGTGCCCATACTCTCACCCCGTCTCTCTTAAAAATAAATAAATAAATAAGAAACAAATAGATATTAAAAAAAGAAAAAGAAGGAAAATTAGGCATATAACACTGGGTACCAAAACATTCTTTTGGAGTGAGAAAATCCACAACAAATTACAAATTTTAAAATATTTGACCAATATTAAGAAAAAACCAGAAAACTATGTAATACTTTTACTAGTGAATTGGCTTCTACGCTCCCTTGTAATTTCTGTGAAATTTTAATATAGCCAGCAATTCTGTATAGATATTTAAAATCAGGCCAGTTGAGGCATATTTAGCAGCAATTAAAGTAAGTTTCAAAGTCATCACCTCCTCATTGCAGAAAAGTGCTTGGTTATAATGGTATTGTTTAATGGTACATGCAGCTATTTATTTATATGCGTGGTGGTTTCATCGCTGGATTGTTTCCTTAGGTCATTGTGATTCGTTTTCACGGATGGATGCTTCCTCAGGTTTAGTTTGCCTGTGTGTGTGTACATAATGTGGCGTGTGCACGTACGTGTGGTGTATGCACATGTGTGTGCCCGTGTGGTGCCCCATGTGCTAGCCTGTGGCCACGGCAGGGTGCATTTGCCAACCACAGCTGGAGGCAAACACCCGGCGTCCTGCTCCACTGATGTTCCGCTCGTTCTTACTGGAACTGGACTCTCGTACTGACCTCACAGCCGGCAGCGTTTTCATAAACTCTGACCGTTCTTGGGCCTCTGCTGTTCTACAGACAGGACTGGGGTGACAGACGCGCATGGCCACGCCTGTCTCTTTATGTGGGTCCTGGGGATCAATTCCAGGGTCTCTCAGAACTCCCCAGGATCTCCTGCTTGCTCAGGAAGGGTTCTTAACCTCTGAGCCCTCTGCCCAGACCCTTCATCCTGCTTTGTGGAAATTGCGGGTCTTCTTTGGGATGGGCTGGGATTCAGAACGTTGGGATGCATAAGATACATCAACATGAACTGTCAGCAGATGGAATTAGCTGCACCGGATGGGCCCCACCCTTCCTTGAGGACTTATATGACGTCAGTGATGGGGGAAAGAGAGACATTTTCCTCAGTGGGTGTAGCCATTGCTTAGCTGCCCCTGCTCCTGTAAGCAACTCTACTTAAATGCATTGAATCACCAAAAAAAAAAAAAAAAAAAAGTAGAAAAGGTAATGAGAGGTAATGAGAGTTGAGTATACATACACACAAATATATATGTAATATTCACATATAAAATATCTTAATGAAACCTATTATTATGTACTATTAATATAAGCTAATAATAACTTATAATAACTTAGTCACCATGGGACTGACACACATTTTTGCCTTCCAAGCACAGCATTCTGATCAATCTTATTTTGTATGATTTGCCTCAAAACATGAGCTGTGGGTTTTATGTTGGCACACACTCCTTATCAAACACGATATTCCCAACAAGACAGAATCTCCGTGTTTGCTAGGCTTCATTGAGAAGCAAATCCTCCGCTTTCACTTTTACATGGTTAAGAACGACAGAATTTTCCAGTCTAGCTACTTGCTTCATGCTTTTGAGAACTTCTCTTTCATTACCTGTCAATTTCCTGTGCCTTGTGCAATCGATCCCATCCCTGTGACATATGACCTCTGGCCTGGCAGCTGCCTGTCACATGCTGAGCACGTCAGCAGAGGGTCTTGGGAACGTTGTTGGAAGTTGTCCCTGCACCCCCATGGGTAGCAAGGACTTAGATGCAGAAATGAACATATACATGTGATTTATTTAATCCCAAACCCTATGATCTTTTATTTTTATTATTTTTATTTTAGATTTTTCAAGGTAAGGTCTCTCTGTAGCCCAGGCTGACTTGGGATTCACTAATGTAGTCTCAGGGTGGCCTCGAACTCATGGCCATCCTCCTACCTCTGCCTCCCGAGTGCTGGGATTAAAGGTGTGCGCCACCACACCTGGCTAACCCTGTGATCTTTGACTCCACCTCCTTTTAGTGGAATCAGAGAGGAAGCCGGAGAGGAAAGGGGTCTTGGCTGATTGTGGCTGACATACCTTACAAGATTTTCAAACGACAATGTGAGCACATTACTGCAACCCACCAGGGCCTTGCAAAGCCTTGTACACATGAGGGGTCTGGCACTTGGCTAACTGGGTCTTCTTCGGACACACCCCCTGTATGTTCAGTCTGGTGCATGGGTGGTTTGCCCGCAGCCAGATGTAAGTTGATATTTTTTAAATATATTTTATTTTTATTTATTTATTTATTTATTTCAGAGAAAGAGGGGGGAAGAGAATGGGCACACCCAGGCCTCCAGCCCCTGTAAACGAACTCCAGATGCATGCGCCACCTTGTACATCTGGCTTACATGGGTCCTGGAGAGTCGAACCAGGATCCTTTGGCTTTGCAGGCAAACGCCCAACCAGTAAGCCATCCCTACAGCCCTAAGTGGATGTCTCTGCTGACAGGGTTTAGCAGCTGACCAACTTCCCAACAAGACTTAGCGATTGAATAAAATTTTCCCATGTCTAATTCGATTTCTTAACCTTTTCCTAAGGCCTTAGGAAATTCACTGACCTCACAAGCATGCATTTGATGTAGGAAATGAAGACATTTTATTTTATTTTTTTGTATTTTATTTATTTATTTATTTATTTGAGAGAGAGAGAGGAAGAGGCAGATAGAGAGAGAGAGAGAGGATGAATGGGCGCATCAGGGCCTCCAGCCACTGCAAACGAACTCCAGAAGCATGCGCCCCCTTGTGCATCTGGCTTATGTGGGTCCTGGGGAATTGAACCGGGATCCTTAGGCTTCACAGGCAAACACCTTAACCTCTAAGCCATTTCCCCAGCCCAATGAAGGTATTTTAATAAGCTGAGATTCAAAGTAACTAGCAGTAACTTAGATGAGAGAGTGGGCCCATGAACTCACAAAGGGCCAGAATCAGAATGGACTGAGCTCAGACATTGGGAAAACGGGACAAGCATGCTCTCAGTGCCGCCTTATCTTACTCTTTTGTACACTTGCATTTTATAAGGAATGCTTCCAGCTGGGAATGACTTTAACTGCAAGTAACAGAAAATTCAAGTAATGGTGACTTTAAAAAAACAGACAAAGCCGGGCGTGGTGGCGCATGCCTTTAATCCCAGCACTCGGGAGGCAGAGGTAGGAGGATCACCATGAGTTCAAGGCCACCCTGAGACTACATAGTGAATTCCAGGTCAGCCTGGGCTAGAGTGAGACCCTACCTCAAAAAACCAAAAAAAAAAAAAAAAAAAAAAAAAACAGACAGAATCTCTGAAGGTAGGTGATTTGATAATTCATATATTTTAGGTTTTTTAAAAAATTACTTTGGGCAGGGGGAGACTGGAGAGATGTCTCAGTGGTTAAGGTGCTTGCCTCCAAAGCCTAATGACCTGGGTTCGATTCCCCAGTACACACATAAAGCCAGATGCACAATGGCACACACATCTGGAGTTCAGTTACAGTGACTGGAGGTCCTGGTGCACTCATCCTCTCTCTCTCTCTCACTCTCTCTGTCTCTCTTCTCTATCTCTCCCTGCTTGCAAATAAATAAAAATATTTTAAAATTTATTTTCGGGGCTGGAGAGATGGCTTAGCACTTAAGGCACTTGCCTGCAAAGCCTAAGGACCCATGTTCAACTCTCCAGATCCTACATAAGACAGGCCCACAAAGGTGAGGCAAGTGCAAGGTCACACATGCTCACAAGGTGGCACAAGCATCTGGAGTTTGATTTTAGTGGCTCCAATTCTCTCTCTCTAAAATAAGACTTTTAAAAAAAAATGTAAAGAAGTTTTTTGGGGGGCTGAAGAGATGGCTTAGTGTTTAAGGCCCTTTCCTGCAAAGCGTAAGAACCTGGATCAGAGTCCCCACATAAAAAGCAGATGCACAAAGTGCAATTCAGTTGTGGTGGGTAGAGGCCCTTGTGCACCCATTCTCCCTCTCTCTCTCTCTCTCTCTGCAAATAAATAAATATATAAAATTAAAATTAAAAAAAATACTGTGGGGCAGGGGAGATGGCTCTTGCTGCACAAGTGTGCATGCCTGAGTTCAAATCCCCAGAAGTCACAGCTGAAGCTGGAAGCAGCAGGGCTAGCATCTGCAATCACAGTGTGCCTGACGTGGAAGGGAGGTGGGAACAGGCGAACTGCTTGGCAGCTTGCGGCTAGCTAGCCTGGCGAGCTGAGTGTGGGCGGCAAGAACCCCGCCTCAGCCAAGGCGCAAGGTGCAAGCTTGTCCTCTGACCTCCACACGCATGCGTGACAGGCAGCATGTGCACACCTGCACGCACACACATGTGCACATACATAAACACACACACATGCACATACATACACACACATCAAATGATGACAATTCTCTAGAAGCTCGAGAAATCTGTTTGGCATGGTTTTCCGTCAGAATCCCTCATTAGCCAAAATTGGACACGTGGGTACCTGTAGCTGCAAGAGGCATGTGGGGACCTGAATATCAGGCAAAGGGGCATGAGAATTCCATGACTGGCTTAGGTTGCCAGTTCATAAGGAAGAAAAAGGGAATGGCTACTGGGAGGTAACTAGAAATTTGAAGTTGACTATCAGTAAAACTAGTTGTTTTTTTTTTTTTTCTTTTTTCACTTAGCAATTCATAAGGGAACACAACTTGAGATTATATAGAATTCAAAGTAACATTTATTTAGCAAATGCTCTATGCCAGGAGCTGGAACTGCATGCTAGGTATACATTATCTGTGACTCCTTCAGAGTCCTGCAAGAGGAATTTGATATCATTATGTGGAGAGAGATTAGGTTACTTCCCCATTAAGCCCTATTCTGACTTTCATCATTAAAGTCTTGCCTTTCTTGGATTTCAAATAAATTAAATCATACAGACTGTGCAGTTTCTGACTTCTCTAGCTCTTAATATTGGGCCAGAGGCCCATTCACGTTGATAATGAGTAATTCATTCTTTATTGCCATATATGATTCAATTTTTACTCTATAAAATGCCATAATTTGTCTCTCTGTCTCACTGTACATTAAAGTTTGGGTTGGCCCCACTTTGGCACCATTCTGAATAAAACTGCTCTTACCATTGCTATGAGTCAGGCAGCATGGTGCCTTGTGCTTGTTAATTCTAGGCTGAGACAGGGGGATTGAAGGTTCAAGGCCAGATTAAACTACAAAGCAAGAACATTCTTCAAAAATGAAAACAAAACCCACCCCTACATGTTTAAAAAAGCCATTTATCGTAACTTAAAAATATTATTTATTTGAATGTGTGTACATGTATGAGCATGCCAAGATCCCTTGTCAGTGCAAATGAACTCCAGACCATGTGTCACTTTGAGTATGGTTTTTCACTGGTGCTGAGGAATTGAACCCAGGCCTTCAGGCTTTGCAAGAAAGCACCTTTAACTACTGCCCCATACTTTTTTATTTTAGAGAAAGAGAGAGACAGACAGACAGAGAGAAAGAGAGACAGAGAGAGAATTGACACACCAGGGCCTCAGTCACTAAATCAAACTTCAGATGCTTGCGCCACCTAGTGGCCATAAGTAACCTTGTGCTTGACTCACCTTTGTGCATCTGGCTTATGAGGGATCTGGAGACCCAAACATGGGTTCTTAGGCTTCCCAAGCAAGCGCCTTCACTGCTAAGCCATCTCTCCAGCCTGCTGCCCCATATTTTTATATATGCCTTCTGGTGGACATGAATCCTGGTAGCCCTGATCAAGCTGTGTATCCCAGCACACTGGTGGCCAAATGGGAGGTGAAGACAGGAAAATATCTCAGCCATCTCTAATCTAATATCTAAGCCATCTCTAATATATCTAAATATCTCAGCCATCTCTAATATATCTAAATATCTAAGCCATCTCTAATATATCTAAATATCTAAGCCATCTCTAATATATCTAAATATCTAAGCCATCTCTCCAACCCTCCAAGTTATTTTTTGACATTCTTGCATATCCCCTGATAGTGCATGAGAATTATACCTGCTCTGCCTTCTCCTGGGTGCTTTGTAGCCTCAATTTTATTTTTGCCATGCTAGTCAGTCTACAGAGTATGGGAAATCAATTATTGTTAAGATGTACCTGAAAAGTGTTTAGACTCTAGAATTTAATTTATAGGCTCAGCTCTAAATAATTTGAGAATAAACATAACAGAGAGATTTTTTTTTTTAAAAAAAATGTACCTCTTGCCCTTTTGGTCCCAGATACCATTCCACTTGGATTCTCAGATTGTGACCATGGGATTTACGTATGAATAACAAGCCTTGCTGGGTAGGTTTTGGTGGCGAATGAGGTAGACCCTATGAAATTGGCCCACGTTGAGCTTTCCTTCCAGGGCTGCTGTAGGAATGGAAAATTGCTCCAAGGGACAAGAACATGCTGTATTAATATGTGACTCAGTTCACTTATTAATTAAATTCAGGCAGTTTTTGTGAAATAACTAACATAGTGAAGGCAATGCATTTGATAAGTTCTATGGGGATGAAGCATGCAACAGCTATTTCCGTGCTGCTGTACGTGTAAATTTACAAATTTATTTGTTTGCTGTGTTCTTATGTGAGCACAGCGGCAGTAGGTGTGTGGAGGTCAGAGGACGACTTTCGGGTCGGTGTTTGCCTTCCGCTCTCCTTGAGGCCTGCACCCTTGTTATTGTTCGGCACTCTGTGAATTTTGGGGGGAAATTCTCGTGATTCTGCCTCCCTTCTCATGCAGGCACGCTGGGATTATGGAAAACCCTCCACAGCTTCAGCATTTAAAAAAAAAAAAAACCCTAACAGATCATCAAAAAGCTGATTCCAGAAGCAATGTTAGAATTTCAAACTAAATCTCACATAGTGTTTTGGACTCCTATTGTAACATGTTCTGCTTAGTCCTTTTTTTGAAAATTTAGCCTTTTATTGGCTTTTGCGTGGGTTGGGGGATTGCGTGGCAAGCACTTAATCCACCGAGCCATCTCCTCAACCTCCGAAACATCTTAACTTCTCGGAGTACACAATCTAGCTATAAGGCAAAGTAAGTCAAAAGTAAATGTCAAAAATTTGAAGAGTGGGCTGGAGAGGTGGCTTAGGGTTAAGGCGCTTGCCTGCTAAGCCTAAAGGAACCATATTTGACTCTCCAGGTCCCACATAAGCCAGACACACAGTGACACAAATGCACAAGGTCGCACATGCACACAAGGGAGTGCAAACATCTGAAGCTTGATTGCAGTGGCTGGAGGCTCTAGCGAGCCAGTTCTCTCTCTCTTTCTCTCTTCTCTTGCTCTCTCACATGATAAAAGGGCCAATCTGTTAGGCTTGCCTAAAAAAATAAAGAGCTATTTTAGTAACACATGGATACAGTTTAATTTTTGTTTATTTTTATTTATTTATTTGAGAGCGACAGACAGAGAAAGAGGCAGAGAGAGAGAGAGAGAGAGAGAGAGAGAGAGAGAATGGGTGCACCAGGGCCCCCAGCCACTGTAAACGAACTCCAGACGCGTGCGCCCCCTTGTGCATCTGGCTAACGTGAGTCCTGGGGAATCGAGCCTCAAACCGGGGTCCTTAGGCTTCACAGGCAAGCGCTTAACTGCTAAGCCATCTCTCCAGCCCCAGAGTTTAATTAAAAAAAGAATTCCTACAAAAAAGTACAGTATATACATTTATACGGTGGGCTGTGATAAATTATTAAACTATGGTTCACAAAAGATAACCCGGCACAGGGAAGACCCTGAGCCACTCGCCCGCCCCCCCAAACAATGCAGGCTGTTGCCAGTGCTCTTGGTTTCCCACCAGAACTGGATGGTGAGACCCTATTGCTAAGGACACCACACGTTTCGGCTGCAGGACACCGAGAAAGCAAGCCGGAACCTCCTCCCCGCTGGCTAGCGGTCACCTGTGCTGGAAAGTGCTGGGCAGCCTGCCGGGGGAGAAAAGTCATCAACCGTCTTCACCAGCAGTGGACCCTGCAAGCTATACAACTTGCTAGCCAGGCAGGATGTGGCCACTGGGCGCAGCAGAAGCGTGACTAGTCTGAGGGTAACCAACTGTGCTTTGATTGCATTTGAGGCTTGCTCCATGGGAGGGAGCTCATGTCTGGTACTGAAAACCTGGTCTAAAGACTGTGTCAGGAAAGGCTGTAGGTCTTAGCAGGGAGCTAGTACCGTTGCTTGGCTAAATGGGTGTATCAGGGCCATCCAATTGCCCACTGAATAGTTACGTTAATGGCCGTAGCCCTGCACTCATCTTCGGTTAGAGAAGCTTCTCTCTGCAGGTGGCCGTGGCCACTGGGGAGACTCAAAACTCATCCACGTGCTGAAAAGTGGCAGTTGAGTGCAGAGAACTGAACGAGAGATCTCTGTCATGCTCTCCAAGGCGAAAGGCTCACTGTGGAAGAGGTGGCAGAAAGACCATAGGAGCGAAAGAGTGGGGACCAGTGCTTTGGACTGCTGTCTTCTAGACACAGAGTGACCCTGCCACTCATGACCTCACCGTAGCTGTCAATACTTGCACAGGACCTGTTCAGTATGGTGCCTGTCAACACCGTGTCACGGGTGATGAGGGAGTGGGGAAAGAAAGACAAAGACTCAAAACAGCAGAGGGGCTATTGGAAAGAAGGGGTCCGGTGGAAGGGGCATGGAGAAGGGGGAACAAAAGGAGGTAATGGGAAGGAATTATGATAAAAATACATTATGTACATGTAGGAAAATTTGTCAATACAAAGTTTAAAAAGCCGCCGGGTGTTGTGGCTCACACCTTTAATCCCAGCACTCGGGAGGCAGAGGTAGGAGGATCGCCATGAGTTCGAGGCCGCCCTGAGACTTCGTAGTGAATTCCAGGTCAGCCTGGGCTAGAATGAATCCCTATGTTGAAAAACAAAAGAAAGCAAACAAATAAAAAAGTTTTAAAAGCAGTAACCTCCCCCCGCCCCCCAAAAATAACTGACTGCTGCTCCCACAGTGCACAACCCACAACCCCATGGGGAATACCTGCAACCCCCACGGACGAGGGTCCCCAACGGGACAGGGGGCAGGGATGAGGGAAAAGAGGATACCAACACATGATGTAGCCATATGAAATATGATAATAATGATAATAATAATACTTTTCAAAGCGGCAACCTGACATAAATGGGTCCAGGGTCGCTATCTTGGCCCCGGCACTGTGCAGGGAATCATGGGTGCTATCCTCCTGCGGGACCGCAGGGACAGGGCGCTTGGGGCCAGGCCAAGGTCAAAGGCTCCAGGTGCAAGGCTCATGCCAGACCTGTGAACACAGCAGCTGTCTCATGAAAGAGAGGGGGAAACCAGTAGCTGTCAGTAACTGGGCACTGTTGTGGCAAACACCTCGCTAAATCTGCTACCCGGGCTTCCCCAGTCTCCATGGCAACCTGTGAGGAAGCTAAGAATTCGGAATCCTCCTACGGGTTCATGCAGCGCCACTCCAGCCCTGCGCGTCTACGCCGCACTCAGTAATCAGGACGGAAAGGGCGCGGAAGGCTGCGGCGTAGGAAGGACGTGCTCGTGTCTGTCCTCCACTTCACTGGGGGTCTTACACAGGGTCACAGTCGTGTGACGTGGGCATCGTGTGCGCTGAGCAGCAATGGCTCAACAGGGACACAGCTGTCAGGGAAGGTCCCCCACACTCCCTTTGAGGATCGTGGCTCCCCACAACTCAGAAACCCAGCAATGCCTGTTTAGTCCTGAGGTGCCTGATGGATTAGACACCGAAACAAAGCTTGCCACGCAACGGAGCTGGGGTGGCCAGACAGGGCACGTGGGGCAGCGAGGAGGACTGAGCGACCAGAAAGGCCAGAGGTGATGGAGACTCGATTTCCTTGCACTTACCACCGTGCGGCCACTAGAGGGCGTCCGCGCCCCGTCCCTGCCGTGCTCGCTTCTCCCAGGGCAGCGATGCTGTTGGAGGCCCGAGGCTTGCTGAAGCTTAATCAGAGCTGGTGTTGAGAACAGTCGGTCTTCAATGAGGCTGAAACCCGGAGGGTGTCCCACTGGATCAGCGACGTCTGGAAATCAGGGCCTCGGATGCAGCGACAAGTGACAGTACAGGCCAGGGTGTCAAGGTGGAGGAGACAGCTAGCTGCTCATCTCACACGGGCAGGGACCTAGTCAGGTGAGGTCTGACAGGGACTGAGGGTCCAGAAACTCCTTCCATCGCTTCCCTGGGGGCAGTGGGCCCTTCCATCAGACCAGGGAGTCACCCGTGTTTCTCTTCTGGTCCCAAGTTTGCAGTGGAAAGAGACATTACCCTAGGCGCCCCAGCACAGCTGATCACTGTGTGTGTGTGTGTGTGTGTGTGTGTGTGTACATGAGTGGGTTGGGTGCATTTGTGGGTACACATGAGTGTGTATGCATGTGTAGGTACATATGAGTGTGTGTGCATGAGTGTGTGCAACATGTGGGTGCTTAGGAGTGTGTGTGTATATGTGGGTACATATGTATGTGGGTGTGTGTTCCTGGGAGCGTGGGGCAAACGAATGTGCTCCCCAAGTGTCTGTGTGTGCCTGCCCCTCAGAGGACAGGGATGCTTGCTGCTGCTTCAGGCCCCAGGTCATGGTGAGGTGAAGGGAGTGAGAGGGAGTCACAACCGTGAAGTCCACTTTCACCCCTCATCGCCCCCCCCCAATCCATTTTGACCAAGAAGACAGTCATAGACAGAAGAAAATAAAACTACTCAGGGACCTTGGGCTGGGTGGTAGCTTGGGAAGGCACTCAGCTACCCCAGGGCAGGGAAGGCCATCCCAGAAGTCCAGGTGCCTGGATCTGCCCAAAATGGTCCTTCCCACCCTCGGGTAAAGGTCTGAGCTGTCACTGCCCCCTGTCCCCAGCCTCTCTCTCTCTCTCTCGGGCTGGCCTTGGTCTCGCTTTCACTATCTGGAGGGCTGACATTTCTCCAGCTCACCTGCCCCCAGACAGCTTATCTCTTGTGTCCGGCTGGATGCCGACAGGTGCACATCTCTCCGAGGTGACGTCACAGCCCTCTGACTCAGCTGCTGCCCACACTGTCTCCACACTTGGCCTGTGGCTCACAGACACTCAGCTCTGCAGTTCCTCCCCGCCATGCTCTGGTAGCTGGATGTTGATAATGGAAACAGAATGAATGGATCGGATGTCTTGGTAGAGAAGGGGCTACTGCTCATTCTCCAGCTCTCTGTGTGTGTTTGGATGAGTGGCTGGGAAAGGCAGTAGTAGAAAGTGATGTCGTGACCCTACCCAGTGCAGGATCTTCATCCACTGGTGCTAGCACGAGCCTCTGTCTGCCTTCAGGCTTCCCTGAAGGTCCCACTGACGTGGCCTTCAGAGACACTGGTTCAGCCAGGGAACGGATTTCCCCCAGTTGCATGTGGGTCCTATCCTCAAAGAACATGGTCAGCCTGGGCTCTTACAACTTCCCGTGAGCACATTCCATACATCCCACAGGACACACAATCCTTGACCGTGAGAACTCTTTCAGAAATGTTTCTTTTTGTTTGTTTGTTTTGATTTTGTTTTCCAGCTGGGCATGGTGGCTCAGGACTTGGGAGCTTGAGGTAGGATGATCACTAAGAGTTCTAAGAAGGTCAGCCTGGGCTAGAGTGAGATCATCCTTTGGGGAAAAAAAATTTCTTTTTGTTTGCTTTTTAAAACTTTCTTTAAAATGTCTCCGTACAGAGCAAGCTCTTACAGTCTTGGTTCTTTCTTTCTTTCTTTCTTTCTTTCTTTCTTTCTTTCTTTCTTTCTTTCCTTTCCTTTTCTTTTCTTTTTTTTACTTGCGCATGTTACAATTACCTTCTCATTGCTTACACAAAGCACACAGCCAAGAGAGCTTGTGGGAGGAAAGGGTTTATTTTGGCTTACAGACCTGGGTGGGGGGAGATGTTCCATGATGGCAGGGCAAAGGATGGCAGAAGCTGGACATCACCAACCTCCTGGCCAACACCAGATGGACAATAGCAGCAGTAGCAGGAGAGCGAGCTAAACACTGGCAAGGGAGAACTGACTATAACACCCCCAAACCTGACCACAACAACACACCTCCCCCAGCAAGGCTCCAATTCCCAAATTGCCACCAGCTGGGAGCCGAGCATTTGAAACACATGAGTTTATGGGGGACACCTAGTTCAAACTACCACAGGTTTTCTCACTTGAACCCAGAGCTCACTGATTCAGATAGGCCAGCCAGCCAGTTGACCACTAGGGAACCTCTTTGTTGTTGCCTGGACTCTGGGATTGCAGATGGGCTGCCACACCTACCCAGCTTTTACTTGGCGCTGGGGGATCAAACTCAGGTCCTTATGTTTGCCCAGTATAAGAGTCCTTTATACGTTCTAGACACAAAGCCTTTGCCAAAGTCATTTGTCAATGTTTCTACTCTGCAATTTGTCTTTCATCCTTTTTTTTAAAAAAATTTTTTTTTGTTCATTTTTATTTATTTATTTGAGAGTGACAGAGAGAGGAAGAGGCAGAGAGAGAGAAAGAGAGAGAATGGGCGCGCCAGGGCTTCCAGCCACTGCAAGCGAACTCCAGACATGTGCGCCCCCTTGTGCATCTGGCTAACGTGGGTCCTGTAGAATCAAGCCTCAAACCGGGGTCCTTAGGCTTCACAGGCAAGCGCTTAACCGCTAAGCCATCTCTCCAGCCCATGTCTTTCATCCTTTATTCAAGATTTTTTGTAGAGAAAAAAAAAATATATATATAGATATACCTGTAGTATATATCCTATATATATATATATTTTTTCAACATAGAGTTTCATTGTAGCCCAGGATGATCTGGAACCCCCTCTATAGTTCCAGGCCAGCCTCGAACTCACAGTGATCCTTCAACCTCTGCCTCTCGAGTGCCAGGATCAAAGGTATGAACCACCATGCCCAGCAAACAAATATTTTGAATTTGGAGGACTCCCAGTATGTACCTTTTCCCTTATGGATTGTGGTTTTGGTCTTGAGTTCAGGAACTCTACTGCTAGGTCTCAAAGATTCTCCCAGCCCCCATGTGCTTTTCTGGAAGTTTAACAGTCTTATGTTTTTCTTTTAGTCCATGACCCACTTTGAATTCATGTGGGTAAAGGTGTAAGGCTGAGGTCCAGCTGCTCCTGCAGTATTTGTTGAAAAGTGATTTGTCCTCGCTGGATTGCTTTTACTTATTTATTTATTTGAGAGAAAGCTGGGGGAGAGAGAGAGGGGGGAGAGAGAGAGAGAGAGAGAGAGAGAGAGAGAGAGAATGGGTGCCCAAGGGCCTCCATCCAGCCACTGCAAACCAACTCCAGACACATGTACTGCCTTGTACATCTGGCTTATATGAGTACTGAGGAATTGATCCTAGTTACTTGAGCCTCACAAGCAAGCACCTTAAATGCTAAGCCATCACTCTAGCCCCCTGCTTTTACCTTTTAATCAAGATTTAATCTCCACCAGTTTGTGTATTTTCTGTAATTTCTCTTGCTGTTGATTTCTAGCTTTATTCCATGGTGGTCAGACAAAATACAAGAAGTTAGTTCAGTTCTCCTGTATTTGTTGAGACTTGCCTTGGGTCCTAATAGGTGATCTATTTTCAAGAATGTTCCATGGGCTGCTGAAGAGAACGTGTATTCTGTAGTATTTGGGTGCAATGTTCTGTAACTGTATGTTAGGTCTCTTTAGTCAAAATTCAACTAACTGAACTTAGTAGGATCTATAGCTGATTTATTTGGTTATTTATTTATTCATTTTGAGGTAGGGTCTCTCTCTAGCCTAGGCTGACCTGGAATTTACTATGTAGTCTCAGGCTGGCCTCAAACTCACAGTGATCCTCCTACCTCTGCCTCCCAGGTGCTGGGATTAAAGGCATGTGTCACTACACCCAGCTTGTTCTTTATTTATTTTTATTGTATAAAGAGGGGAAAGAGAGAGAGAGAGAGAACTGGCACACCAGGGCCTCAGCCACTACAATCTAACTCCAGATGCTTGCGCCACCTAGTGGGCATGTGCGACCGTTGCTCTTGCCTCACCTTTGTGTGTCTGGCTAACATGGGATCTGGAGAATTGAACATGGGTCCTTAGGCTTCACAGGCAAGTGCCTTAACTGCCAAGCCATCTCTCCAGCCTGGTCTTTTACTTTTAATGTTTCCAAATTATTATCTTTTCCACAGTACAGATTTTTCACAAGCCATAATCCTTAGCAGATGTTCAAAAGTCTGTAAAGAAGTGCCTGAGCCCCCACCTCTGACCACGATTTAAGCTTGTGAATGTTTTAAGTCCTTCAATCAAGTTTCAACTCTTCCACTTGTATAAGGAATCAAGAGCCTTCTCACTTTAAATTACGTATATTTTATCCTACAGCTTGCAATGCAGTAAATCTTATTTGGTCTTTACCTGGGTTCATTTGGTTTGGTTTTGCTTAAGACAAGGTCTCATGTAGTCTAGGCTGGCCTCAAATTTGCTCTGTAGCTGAGGTTGGCCCCAAACTCCTGTTCCTACTACTTCCACCTCCCAAGTGCTGCAGTTACAGATGTGTTCGTTCCCAGTTTATGTCTGGGTTCTCTATTCTGTCCAACTCATCTCCTCGCCTGCTCCTGCCTCCCGTTTGCACTGTCTGATAATGTTGCTATGTATAAATATTAACACTGGGAAAAATTCCTCCCACTGTATCCGTGTTTTCCAAAATCATTTGGCTATTCTAGGCTTTTTCCTGCCCACGTAAACTGAAGAGGAAGCTTGCCCATGCCCACACAGGAACTTGTTGAGATTTGGACCAGGGTTACATCAGCCTGGACCAGTTTTAAGAAAGGGCTGTTGTTTCCCTGCAGCTCTGGGGTCTGACCTGGCCTCCATGCTGATGTCCAACCAACACAAGCTCTCTTGCAGGTTACAGGAAAGAGACCACGTGGAAAAAAGCTGGGCAGCTGTACTTGGTGTACGACTGGCGAGCGAACCGCATTCTATCTAGAATCCTAGAATCTGAGCAGCCTCAAAACTCGACCCTGGCTCCTCTCAGGCTGGAGGGAAGTCCTGGGAGTCAGAGGCTGCCCCTAGGAAAACAGAATGGGCGCGTCTTCAGAGCCATGAACTGCGCTTTTCCTGAGCCTGGGAGACCCAAGTGTTTACTTCAGGGAAGTCCTTCTTACTCTACCTTGCCAGAGATTGCTGCTGGACTGAGGAATGTTGAAAATATGTTTCTCACTGGCGCTGTCAGAAATAGTTGAGGGCTGGGCTGGAGAGATGGCTTAGCAGGTTAAGTGCTTGCCTGTGAAGCCTAAGGACCCCAGGTTCGAGGCTTGACTCCCCAGGACCCACGTTAGCCAGATGCACAAGGGGATGCATGTGTCTGGAGTTCGTTTGCAATGCCTGGAGGCCCTGGCACGCCCATTCTCCATTCTCTCTCTCTCCCTCTTTCTCTCTGTATCTGCTGCTCTCAAATAAATAAATATATAAATGAACAAAAAAAAAATTAACCAAAAAAAAAAAAAGAAATAGTTGAGGGCCAGGGAGGCTGTAGCGGTCTTGCAATGAAGGATCACTTTGTCAAAGCCTTCCTTGTGGCTTCTCCAGCTACTGCTAGGTTTTCTCTACAGTTCCTGCCCGTGGGGGAGCAGCTCTCTCCTCTTTCTGCTCCATTTCCTTCAGCGCCACCACTTCCCTCTAGTGACACCTGTGAGTTCTCCAATCTGGCTTATTTTAGTCGGTGACCCAGATGCTTGACACGTTAACCTTCATTTCAGTTAGCACCAGAGGAGCGCGCCCAGTTCCTCTTTTGTTCTTATCCAAAAAGTGGCATCAGACTACCATTTTGGTGTATGTGTGTGTAACATGTGTGTGCATGTGTGTGTGGTCATGTGTGTGGGTGCGGATGCATACCTGTGACGGGCACGTGTGTGTGGAGGGCAGAGGGCTCCCAGGCTCAGTCTTTGCTGGTCAGGGAGCTTCCAGGAAATTCTCCAGTCTCCAACCCCGCCCCTTCTCACCGTAGGCACGCTGGGATTACAGCTGCCCACCACAGTGCCTGGCTTTCATGTGGGTTTTTGTGGATCCGAACTCAGAACTCAGGGATCACCCTTGCATGAACAGGGTTTCTTCTTCCACAGATCCATCTCCCCAGCAACCTCACCTTTCTTTTCTCTCTCTCTCTTCTTTTGAAACAGGGTCTTGTGTAGCCCAGGCTGATTTTGAACATGCGCTATGGCCAAGGATGAGATTGAACTTCTGATCTTCCTGCCCCTACCTCTCTGAGGGCTTGGATGCCTGGCTCCCAATGCCATTAATTCAGGAGTGAAGTCCTAATAAAGGGACGAGCCTTCCCCACCCTCTGTGGTCTTCGGCCTTGGGACGCGTTCTCCCTTGGTACGATGCAGCACAGAGGCTCTCGGGAGGCGCTGGCCCCTCCACGTTGGACTTCTGGGCCATCAGAACTCTGAACCAATAAACTTCTCTTTGTTCGGCGTTATTCAGTGCGTAGTCTCCTGTCACCGACAAAGACAGTAACTTTCTCATAACACTTGGTGTAGTTTAACTTCCATTGTCTCCCTATTAGGAAAAAATAGCAAAACTCTTAGTCAGGTCTGGCTAAGGAAATGACTTCATCCCAGCCCGGAGGGTTTTCCCCAACCTCTTCACTATTATTTTTCCTCTATATTGTTGTCCATCCTCTCCACCCCCACCCCCACCCCCACCCCATGTCCCCTGCCTCTTACAGTGGAAGGGTCCCGTGCAAATGCAAAGGGTAGCTTCTTGTGGTCTGGTGTTCTCCTGCCAACTGTTCACACTAGATGACATGCCTGCCAAGGGCCGGAGGGCTGGAAACCAGAGATAAGGATGGAGTACCCGAACCCACAGCTGCTCTACTTGGAGTTCACAGAAGCCTGGGGGGCGGCAGGACTCGTGGCTACAGACACGACGCACGTGGGGCTTAAGGCATCTATTGTTTAGTCCTTCACTCGTAAAACCAGAGTGAAAACTCGTCATCCTTCCTCTTTTCTCTCTCCCCATTTTCTTTCTTTCTTATCCTTTTTTGTTTGTTTGTTTGTTTTGAAGCAGGGTCTCACTTTAGCCCAAGCTGACCTGAAACTCACTCTGTAGCCTAGGCTGGCCTTGAACTCATGGCAACCCTCCTACCTCAGCCTCCAAAGTGCTAGGATTAAAGGGATGTGCCACCATGCCTGGCAGGTTTATTTATTTATTTCGCTTTTTTAATTTTTTTATTGACAGTCTCTATGCATGTACACAATACGCCGTGATCATAATTCCCTCCCAGCCTTTCCTTGGTCCCTCTTCCTCTGTCACCTCTCCACCAAACCCCTTCTTCTTTCCAACTAGCCCCTCTTCTATTTTGATACCATCTTCTCCCTTTCCCCCTCTCTCAACCTCTCTCCCTGCCATCTTGGTACATAGCCCTGGCTAGCCTGTAACCTGGAGCTTGTTACGTAGACTGGAGTCGCCTCAAGTTTATAGTTGTCCTTCTGTGTCTTCCTGTTGAGTGCTGGGGTGACGGGCATGGGTCACCACACTTTGCTCCCCATTTCTGCCTCACCCTGTTACTTCTTAGCCAACCTCGAACTCATTCCTCTTTGCCAAAGAATGTTTTTTTAAAAGCACTCAGTGGTGGGCTGGAAGGACTGCTTAGCAGTTAAGGCACTTGCCTGCAAAGCCAAAGGACCCAGGTTCGATTCCCCAGGACCCACGTTAGCCAGACGCACAAGGGGACGCACGCATCTGGAGTTCATTTGCAATGGCTGGAGGCCCTGGCACGCCCATTCTCTCTCTCTCTCTCTCTCTCTCTCTCTCTCTCTCTCTCCCTCTTTCTCTGTCAAATAAATACATAAATAAAAAGAAGATATTTTAAAAGCACTCAGTGGGCCTTTTGCAAATGACCCACTGAGTCGTCAATCAGGCACAGAGTAGTGGAAGCACGTGCTCTTGACTTCGATTGGTGGTGCGACGAGGTAAAAGTAAATAAATAAATAAAATAAGACAAAAGGAAAGTGTGAGCAAACATGCCCAGAAAAGCGCTGCATCTGCAGCTCCTACTTCTGACGAAGCTGAGTGGACTGAAAAGGCGCCTGTGATCACAGAGAGACCGCCTGTGATCAAGGTCCGAGCCAGCTCACCTTGGGCTACTGTTGGCCCCTCCTTAGCCATTTATTGCCCATCTCTGTGTCTGACCTGAAGTCTACCTGACTATCAGTTGATCAGGGGCGACTTTCCTCGAATGTACCACAGAGCACCAGCTTCCAGGACCCCAAGGACAAGGAACGTCAGCAGACAGCATCTGAAACCTACGGCGGAGATGCCAACTCCCCCACCTTTGCCGTAATTCGCCTACCCGATGGTCAGCCAGGGTGTTTGAAAAGTGCCTTGATTTGTGACTTTCTTTTCATCCTGTTACTGCAAAGCCTTCGTGAAATTGTTAGCACACGGGGACGTGGGGTCGGGGGTAACCTAAATCTGTGTTCCCAGGCCGTGCTCACTCACATTCCTCTCTTTGCGGGGAGAGCTGGGTCTGGGACGTCCAGAAGAAAGGATCTCTCCTCTGGAAAGCGCGGGGGTGGGGTGGGGGAGCCCCGGTTTTCAGTTACACTGCGCCGCCTCCTCCTCTCCGCCAGCGCGGAGTCTGCAGCTCTGGGTAATCACTGGGCTTGCATCACCTCTGCAGAAACTCATCTCAGCTGCCACTTGGGGATGGCATCTGCCTCTGAGATTGGCAGGGACTTTGTCCCTGGAGGCTGCAGGGGTGAGTGAGAGTGGTTTGCAAGTCTCTGCGTTTCCAAGAGGAAGGGTGAGACTTCCAGATTGAATACAACCTGAAAACCCCTTTGGACAGCGATTGTCCACGCTTCCTGTGTTACAATAACAAACACCCTTCCTAGCTGCTGCCGTCTGGATTTGCCCATTGGATTCCTTCAGGCTCGGGGGAGAGGTGGAGGGGACACAGTGGGGGGTGGGCAGCTTCCCATTCATCCAGGCTCAGCCTTCAGGGCTTCCTGCGACTCCCCTGCGCAGCTGCGCTACGGCACGGTCGATCGAGCTCCCACTGTGGTCCTTTCTGACCTGCCTGTGCCCCTTGTCTCCCGGGTCACCTCTAATCACCCTCTTGCTTCTGGTCCCTGTATTGACAGCTGTGTAATTAGCTGGGACTTTCCTTGCAATCAGCGACAGACTGCGTTCCTCAGATTCACATCTCCTCTTTCATTTTCAGAGCGAATCATTGCTTTTCCTCTTTCGCACTGCATTTTGAGTATTAGCTGCTGTGCTGTACCGATTTACAGAACTTTTTAAAAATTTTTATTTATTTGAGAGCGACAGACAGAGAGAGAAAGAGGCAGAGAGAGAGAGAGAGAGAGAGAGAATGGGCGCGCCAGGGCCTCCAGCCACTGCAAATGAACTCCAGACGCGTGCGCCCCCTTGTGCATCTGGCTAACGTGGGTCCTGGGGAGTCGAGGCTCTAACCGGGGTCCTTAGGCCTCACAGGCAAGCGCTTAACCGCTAAGCCATCTCTCCAGCTCCATGATTTACAGAACTTTAAACCCGGAGGTGTAAGCTAGCGATCCAAGAGAGGGTTTGTTTGGCCAGGGGTGTGGCTCAGTGGTAGAGCACTGGCCTGGCATGTTCCAGGCCCTAGGTTTGATTCCCGAGCACTGTAAACGAACAGAATCCCCAGCTAAAAAAGGCTGGGGAGATGTCTCAGTGGCGCAGTGTGAGTATGAGGGTCTGAGAAGGCTCAAGTTTGATCCCCAGGATCTACATGAGAAGCTGAGTGTGGGGAGCTGGAGAGATGGCTTAGTGGTCAGGGGGGCTTACTTGCAAAGTCTGGTACATACACTGCTTTGTGCATCTGGCTTTACATGGGTACTGGGGAATCAAAACCAGGGCAATAGACAGTGCAGGCAAGCACGGCTTAACGGCTGAGCCATCTCTCCAGCCCTTTATTTGTTGCTCGTGTGTATGTGTGTGTGTGTGTGTGTAATGCGCTGCGTGTAGTATATGCACGTCTGTGACCTTGCAGTGTCTCACGTACTTCCCTGTGGCGGGAGTCACTTGTCTGCAGTGACCAGAGTGAAAGTTGGGTGTGGAGCTGTCGCTCTTCCTCCTGGTCTTGTTTTTGAGCTGGAGTTGCTTGTGCTTTTTGTGTCTGTGCCCCTCCGCAGGACGGGGTTCCAGGCACGCAGAGCCATGTGCAGGTGTTCTACACAGGCCCAGGCCCCTCAGGTCCTCTGCTTGTAGAAGAGGTGCCGCTAGCCACTGGGCCATCTCCCAAGCCTGCCCCTCTTTTTTATTATTTTTATTTTATCTTTTCTCAATTTTTAAAAACATTTTCCATGATTATAAAAAATATCCCATGGTAATATTTTCCCTAACCCCTTTTCCCCTTTGAAATTCCATTCTCCATCATATCCCCTCCCCATCTCAATCAGTCTCTCTTTTATTTTGATGTCATGATCTTTCCCTCCTCTTATGATGGTCTTGTGTAGATAGTGTCAGGCACTGTGAGGTCATGGATATCCAGGCCATTTTATGTCTGGAGGGAGCACGTTGTAAGGAGTCCTACCCTTCCTTTGGCTCTTACATTCTCTCCGCCACCTCTTCCGCATTAGACCCTGAGCCTTGGAAAGTGTGATCAAAATGTTACTCGGTACTCTAGTCACTTCTTTCCAGCACCATGATACCTTCTGAGTCTTCCAAGGTCACTGCCATCTGAAAAGAGAAGATTCTCTACCCAAAGTGAGAGTAGCATTAATATAAGGGTATGAATATTAAGGGAAGTGCTTACTGGCTTGCCCCCTCTTTTGAGATAGGGTCTCACACTAGCTCAGGCCGACCTGGAATTCACTCTTCAGCCCAAGCTGGCCTCCAATTCAAGGAGCTCCTCAGCCTCCTGAGTGCTGGATTCGAGGTGTGAGCCGCTCCACTCTGCTCAGGCTTTAGCATTAGATAGAACTGGGGAGGTGATCAAAATTATGGGGGAGCCGCCTCCAAAGTACCCTTAGGTATATGTGACTGTTAATCTATCTGGGGTACAGAGGTCTCAGGTTAATAAGGTGCCTCTCCATGGGGGCCTCTCTGGGGTTCTTCCCCCCCCTTCCCCTCAGAATTGAGCCTGGTGATCTGTTCCTGTGCTCTTAGTCCCCCCCCCCCACTCATTGACACCCACTCTTCTGATAAGACCCCATCTCCAAATATGATCACATTCTGAGGTAGGAAGGGCTAGAGCGACACTTGTGTTGTTTTTTTAATTGTTTTGTTTATTTATTTATTTGAGAGCGACAGAGAGAAGGAGGCAGGGAGAGAGAGAGAGAGAGAGAGAGAGAGAATGGGCGTGCCAGAGCTTCCAGCCTCTGTAAACGAACTCCAGATGCGTGCGCCCCCTTGTGCATCTGGCTAACGTGGGTCCTGGGGAATTGAGCCTCGAACCGGGGTCCTTAGGCTTCACAGGCAAGCGCTTAACCACTAAGCCATCTCTCCAGCCCTGTTTCTTTTTTTTTTTTAATACAACCCACAGTGTTCACAAAATGGAAGAAGTGGTTCAGTCGAAGGAGAAATGGGCTGTGTTGGTGTCTGAGAGCTCAGCAGTGGTGAGGAAGGACATCTAGGGCTTCCGCTGTGTGCTCAGAACTCTTCAGAGAGGACTGAAAAACGTCAGGAGGGCTAGCCATGTGGCTTTGCCCTTGAATCTGACCTTGCTACATATCTGAGGATCACCTTGAACTGCTGACCCTCCAGCCTCCACCTCTGAGTACTGACATTACGAGTGTGTGAGTCCCGCGATGATTCATGCGGTGCTGGAGAGCGCACCCGGGGCTCGTGCTAGACAGGCCCTCCATCAGCTGATCCGCAAACCATCTTAAATGAGTTCAAATATTTAAACTAAAGGTCTGTGTATATATTCTGTAAAGGTCCTATTTTAGTCTTTGCAGGTCAGATAGTTGGAGCCAAAGCTGCTCAGCTTGCTGTCATAGGGGGAAAACAACCTTTGCTGCTTTAGGAATGAATAGTCCTGGCTATGTTTCAATAAAACTTTATTTACAAAAAAAAAAAAAAAAAACAGGCCACTAGCCAGGAATGAGCTGGGTAGCGATTTGCTATGCTGAAGTGTAGTAATTCTCTGCATGACAGCGAAAATAGCCAGAAAATGGAGAGACGATGCAGCTGCAATGCAGAATCCCTGAAGGTCATCTTCCAGGAGCCCTGCAGGAAAGGGGACGCTCCCAGGCTTGGCACAAGAAGAGACAATAAAATGTGCAGCCCACTTCGTCCAGCACTGATTTCTGATTCATTTCCAGAACAAACTGTTAAACGGTCCTGTTCAACAAATAAGATTGAACACCTTCTTTGCATGGTGCCGTTTTAAGCTGTCTCTGGGTAAACACAAGAGACCAGACCATTGCCCTCAAGAGATTCTTAGTCTCAAAGGAGAGAGAGAGGGTAACCTTGTGAGAAGTGATGTCAGTAAATGGATGTTCTGAGAGGGCAGGGTGGGGACCATAGACTTTAGGCTGGGATGTCTAGTTCACTTAGGAGAACCCCTCTGAAGGAAAGGGGATTCAGTGCTGCTGTGGACACGGATCGGGATCAGGGTAGGAAAGCATTCTGACTGGAGGGAAAGTCTATGCAAATGGGTAGCAGGAAGCGACTCCTGAAGACATGCAGGGAACTGAAAGGGGTTTTGTAGCTGGAAGACAGCCGAGAAGCATGGGACAGGACAAAACCACATCGCATAGCGGTTAAGGTGCTTGTCTATAAAGCTAAAGGACTCAGGTTCAATTCCCCAGGACCCACCCATCAGATACACAAGGTGATGCATGCATCTGGAGTTTGTTTGCAGCACCTGGAAGCCCTGACACGCCCTTTCTCTCCATCTCTCTCTCTCTCTTCTCTCTCCCTCTTTCTCTCTCTCAAATAAATAATAATAAAATACTACTACTACTACTAATAATAATCATTGAGAAAAAAGCAAGTGGCAGGCCAGAGCCAGGTTCAGAATGCAAGTCATTTTCCCTGGCTGAGATAAATGGAAGGGTGATTAACTTTGACAAGCTTTGCTTTCACTAAGCTCACACTGATAAGAGAATTTTGGGGTATCTTTTAGAGCAACAGAACCTTTCTTGGCTCTTGTTTGGGCTATAAACCAGGAGTTGGGGAGCCAGAAAATTCAATGGTCATTCCACCGAGTCAGTGGCCTCTGGATTCTTGTCTAAGTATTCAGAGAATTGAAATCTACAGACCAGAGGATAAGGTTCAGAAAGATTTTATTAGATTGCAGACAGAATTTAAGAGCAGGCAGGACTCTTGTCCCAAACAGCAAGAGGAGGTTTCTGGAAATGGGGAAGCCCACCCCAAGACCCTTGAATCTGACCTTGAGAGTGTCTTTTCTTTTCTCAGGATGGGCGGCTGGGCTAGTTAAGCCAGTCCTGCTGTCAGGTGTCTGGGCTCAGGATTTCTGGAAAAAAAAAAAGCTAAACCTTTTACATTCCTTCCTTTCCCAGGAAGAGATAAGAAGCGGAAGTACTTACTTATTCACCTTCTCTGGAGAGGTTTTAGGAGATAAGAAAAAAGCCACATTCTCCCTTCTGACACTTCTGACCCGTAGCAAAGTGGAAAAAACCCCGATTCTTTCCCTACAGGCTCAAGACCACTTCCTGCATTTAGCCAAAAGAAAGCCACTTAACTTGGGGGTCCTGTTAACCTTAAACTGTCCCAACACCAGCCTCAGTAATTATAATTTCCTGCCCAAATGTGCATGAGCCAGGCTCAGTTCTGTCTTAGCTCCTGCCAGTTCACTTCCACAGAGCCCTGTCTCTAAAATGCAGACCTGGGGTGGGCATGAGGTTCCTTTGGTAGAATGCTTGTCTGGCATGCGCGAAGCCCTGGGTTTGGTCCCCAGCACCACCTAAAACTGGGTGTGATGGTGCAGGATCCGAAGTTCAAGGTCCATCCTCAGCTATGTAGCAAGTTAGCCTGGGATACATGAGACCCTGTTTCACCCCCACCGTAATAAAAAATAAATAATAAATCTTCAGTGGATTCTGCGATTCTTAGAACGTAACATATTTGGAGTTTTCACAAAGCATTTGTGTTAAGTCTGTAAAGCACCCCAAAAAGTGGATGCATTTATATTGATTCCATGTCTTCATTGTGGGATGGCTAAATTGTTGATTTTGATGTTTGCAACATTTGACTAAGTCTTTGATGGTGTCTTAGGTGATACAATAAAATTATTGCTAGAATGCCGGGCGTGGTGGCGCACGCCTTTAATCCCAGCACTCGGGAGGCCGAGGTAGGAGGATCACCGAGAGTTCGAGGCCACCCTGAGACTACATAGTGAATTCCAGGTCAGCCTGAGCCAGAGTGAGACCCTACCTCGAAAAACCAAAAAAAAAAAAAAAAAAAAAAAAATTATTGCTAGATACAAAGATGTAAATAAAAGATGGCTAGCTGTCTTTCATACATTAACACAGGCTCAGGTAAGCTTTATCTGAGGTTAGGGCCCCAAGGTTTCTGTTTCCAGGGAATACAGGAATGAGGCAGCATATTGCTTTTTAAATGCTTTGACCCAGAAGTGACATCACCTTCACTCACTGTCCATTGGCTGGAGGAAGTCACATGGCTTCAACCTAATTACAACAGAGTCTGGGTAAAGGAAGGGGACATGTGGCATGTTTGTCCAGAATTGCCTTTGCCACAGAGTGGCTATTCCATCTACGCATGTCATAAAACTACCATGGTTGGTTAACATGCATGATAGGAGAATTAAATTTCCAGGTGAGCTTGATGGTCCATGCCTAAATCCCAGCACTCAGAAGGCTGGGGTAGGAGGATAACCATGAGTTTGAGCCAGTCTGAGTTACATAGCAAGTTCCAGGACGGTCTGAGCTAAAGTGACACCATTCCTCAAAAAAAATTAAGAATTAATATTCAAAAAAATTCTCAACCAGATGGAAGGCTATACCTAAGTCATCAAAGAGAAAATTTAATTCAAGAGGATTAAATATTGAGAATATCATGCCTTGGTTAAATTAAAAATGATCTATTGTAGTTTAAGGCAGTAAAGAGCTTGCTTGACAACATTTCAAGTAAATGTGTGTACACACACACATACACACACACACACACAAGGAATGGTTTCAGTTAATCATAAACTCTATATAAATCACAAGGGCATGACCAAAGAAATCATAGATACATTGGCGCATTTAAATAGAGTCACATTTTATTCATTTATTTATTTATTTGAGAGTGACAGACACAGAGAGAAAGAGGCAGCTAGAGATAGATAGAGAGTGGGTGCGCCAGGGCCTCCAGCCACTGCAAACGAACTCCAGATGCGTGCACCCCCTTGTGCATCTGGCTAATGTGGGTCCTGGGGAGTCGAGCCTCGAACCGGGGTCCTTAGGCTTCACAGGCAAGCGCTTAACTGCTAAGCCATCTCTCCAGCCCACATTGGCACATTTAGAGTTTGCAATGAAGTAGCAACACCATTGCTCTCTGGACTAGTTGGACCACATCTGCCCCCAGGGTTGAGCATCAGGGATCACGCTGAAAGGAGTCAGAGAAGGCTGGGAGCGGTGATGCACGCCTTTAATCCCAGCACTTGGGAGCCAGAGGCAGGCAGAGGATCGCTGTAAGTTCAAGGCCACCCTGAGACGGCAGAGTGAATTCCAGGTCAGCCTGGGCTAGAGTGAGACCCTACCTCGAAAAAACAAAAAACAAAGCAAAACAAAAAAAGGAGTCAGAGAAGATGGATGTGTGCAGAGGAAATTGAATGGGCGGTGAGCGCTTTTGAAAAATCTGGAAACACTAGATGTCAGATGAAGAGCCTCAGACACGAGAGCTTGAGACTCCCCTTCGATATGATGACATCAAGCAGAATCGACTGCTCCCCCCCCCCACCGCATCTCATCGCTAAAGCGCCTCTTCCTCCTGGGTCAAGAGGGAGATCTGGACAAGATCTGGAGATCTGGAATCTCTTTAGTCCTTTCCACCGGAGGGTTTGGCACCTATGACATTTTGCTGTCTGAAAGCGACCAGGAGAACCTGGGGATATGTGGCCTGCAGCAGGACACTGAAGAGTCACAGGAGCTGTTTCTAATTATTTGAAGCATTGAGGAGAAAGAATTAGATTTACTCTGTGGGTCATGCAAGAGCAGACTTCTGGCCAGAAGGAAAAGGTTTCTGGGAAAACTGATCATGGCCGTGCCCTATGCTGGAGTGGTCTCTCATGTGAGCCAGTGGCCATTCAGCCAAAGCAGGACTCAAGTCCCCTGCCATCTCTTTAAAAGGCATGTGACCCAATCATATAAATGTGTGTGATAATTGTATAAGAAGTCTGTCATGAGAATTTGCACACACTCTTTTTTTTTTTCTTTCGGTTTTTCGAGGTAGGGTATCACTCTAGCACAGGCTGACCTGGAATTCACTATGGAGTCTCAGGGTGGCCTCAAACTCATGGTGATCCTCCTACCTCGGCCTCCCGAGTGCTGGGATGAAAGGCATGCGCCACCACGCCCGGCTGCACACACTCTTAGTAACTCCCCTGACTGGCTAGCCTCCACTCTCCCTTCTCCAAATTCCTCATTGATCAGCACCTTCTCTATCTTTTGCTTCCAATAATTTTAAATATTTTATTTATTTATTTCCACAGAGAGAGAGAGACGAAGAGAGAAAACGGGCTCACCAGGCCCTCTAGCCACTGCAAATGAGCTCCAGACATATGTGCCACTTTGAGCATCTGGCTTTTCATGGGTACTGGGGAATCAAACCCAGGTCCTAAGGCTTTTCTAGGCAAGCGCCTTAACCACTGGCTCATCTCTGCAGCCCCTGCTTCCTGTATCTTTTTTCTTGGGGTTTCACCCTTGATGCGTCTCTTCCATCTTGCTCTGAAATTGACAAGCTTATTTGGTGCTGTTTCCAGGTGGGCTCTTGGCTCCTCTCGAAACGGGATGATTTTCTCTATACTCCCTTTGCCCTCCAGAGCACCACGTTGGGTGGTGGTAGCCACACTTAACGACCTTTCCTAGCCAAGTGAACAACGTGGAGTAAAGTTGTCACTACGCACTGGGTACCATCAGAGACGTCCCTTTGACACGGGGGACTATGCAGGACGCTGCCGGACTTCCTGTCAGGGCTGCACGTAAGAGCCCTGCACTGGGCTGGCAGCTGGACTTTTAATCTTATATTAATTATGACTAATGTCCCCCGTTCTGCTCCCTCACTGTGCCAGTGAGCTGCCTTCAGCGGGCCACACATAGCGACTGGAGCAACTCGTGCAGATTTGCTAAGGCTTCTGAGCCTGCTGTCCCACATGGCCGAGGGGGCCTCTGAGGTGCGGCTGGCTGAACACACAGGGCCCAGAGTAGCTGTGGGCAGAGTAAGCTGATGGTCAAACCGCGGCGTTTGACTCTTGGCATCTTTGAGCTCACCAAGACCTCAGTGCAGCTTCAGCGGCGAGAGGAGCCACACCCAGCCACAGCCGGGTAGAGTCCTGCAATTCGATTCCTGGGGAAGCCAATAGAATGCTGGAACCCTGGCTCCTTCTTAGCCCCACACATTGGCTCTTCCCCTCAACAATGCTTTTGTTTAAAAAAAAATCCAAATTAGGGCCGGAGAGATAGCTTAGCGGTTAAGTGCTTGCCCGTGAAGCCCAAGGACCCCAGTTCGAGGCTCAATTCCCCAGGACCCACGTTAGCCAGATGCACAAGGGGGTACACGCATCTGCAGTGGCTGGAGGCCCTGGCGCACCCATCTCCCCCTCTCTCTCTGCCTCTTTCTCTCTCTGTTGCTCTCAAATAAATAAAAATAAACAAAAAGTTTTTTAAAGAACCCAAATTAAATCTTATATCATCTGGCTAATAAACTTACATCTTATTGGCTAATAAACTGTACCTATAATAAAAGTCCATGATAAAATGAAAACGGTCTGATTTCTGTCTCTCTTTCTAGTCTCATCGCGTACGTTGATTCTTTTTCCTCTGTGTGTGTGCCGTATGTGTGTCTGTGGAGGGCAGAGGACAACCTAGAGTGTTGGGCTCTAGTCTCTGCATGTGTGGATATGTGACATGTGTGTGCATAGGAGCGGGTCACATCGGCAGGGGTCACATAGGTGGGGTCACAGTGACAGGGGTCACATAGGTGGGGTCACAGTGACAGGGGTCACATTGGCAGGGGTCACATAGGTGGGGTCACAGTGACAGGGGTCACATCGGCAGGGGTCACATAGACAGGGGCCACATCGGCAGGGGTCACATTGGCAGAGGTCACATTGGCAGGGGTCACATCGGCAGAGGTCACATTGGCAGGGGTCATATCGGCAGGGGTCACATCGGCAGGGGTCACATTGGCAGGGGTCACATCGGCAGGGGTCACATCGGCAGGGGTCACATTGGCAGGGGTCACATAGGCAGGCAAGTAGCAGAAGGCGAACAGGAAATGGAGCCAGATCACAAAACGTCAAGATCCGCCCCCAGCGAGCTACTTCTTCCATGAAGCCCCCACGTGCTAAGGTTCCATGACCTTCCCGAACAGCACAAATGCACGAGCCTATGGGGACACTTTACATCGAAACCACATGGCCTAGAGTGTGCCAGCTAGGCTAGACTGTCTGGCCAGCACGCCCCAGGGATTTACCTGCCTCTACTTCCCAGGGCTGGGATTGCAAGCACATACCACCACACCTGGAGTTGTCAAAATGGTATTCAGTTGTTTTTTTAAATATTTTATTTTCATTTATTTATTTGACAGAGAAAGAGGAGGAGAGAGAGAAAGAGAGAGAGAGAGATAACGGGTGCGCCAGGGCCTCTAGCCAATGCAAACGAACTTCAGACGCCTGCACCCCCTTATGCACCTGGCTAACTTGGGACCTGGGGAATTGAATCTGGGTCCTTTTGCTTTGCAGGCAAATGCCTTAACCACTAAGCCATCCCTCCAGCCCGTATTCAGTTATTTTTGAGGAGAGAGAGAATGGGCAGCCGAAGACTTGTTGTCCTGCAAATGAACTCCAGGTGCATGCACCACTTTGTGCATCTGGCCTTGCGTGAGTGCTGGGGAATCAAATATGGCCAGTCAGGCTTTGCAAGCAAGCACCTTTAACTGTTCAGCCATCTCTCCAGCATTACCTGGCTTCTTAATTTTTATTTATTTGTGTGAGAGAGAGCAAGAGAGAGGGAGAAAGAGAGAAAATGGGCATTCCAGGGCCTCTAGCCACTGCAAATGAACTCCAGATGCATGTGCCACCATGTGCATCTGGCTTATGTGGGTTCTGGGGAATCAAACCTGGTCCTTAGGCTTTGCAGGCAAGGGCATTAACTGCTAACTGGCTTTTTTTTTTTTAACATGGGTTTTGGAGCTTGAGCTCAGGTCCCGTGATTTTGAGGCAAGCACTTGACTGACTCAACAATCTCCCCAGCTCTGCATATACTATTCCAACCTGCTGTGTGTGTGTGTGTGTGTTATATGTACATATATGTACAGTCGACATGTGCCACGTGCGCACGTGTGCACAGACCAGAGGAGACCAAGTGCTCTCTATCCTGCTTCCTCCTTATTCCCCTGAGACAGAATCTCCCACCATTTTTATGTTATACTGGCTGGTCAGCCAACTGTGTCCACCCCCCCTCCGTTCTGGGGCTCCAGGCATGGTGCGTGCCTCCACTCCTGACTATTTTATTATAACATGGGTGCTGGGGATTGAACTTGGGTCTTCACGCTTGTGTACCCACACTCCTCCCACCCAGGGAGCCATCTCCCCGGGACTAATATTGACCTCTAGAAAGAAGAAGCCTCTCGTTCTGCGGCGCGCAGCGTGGAGAACTCTACTCGGCACGCGCCTCCACGCTTACTTATTAAACGAAGGAAACCAGACTCGACGTCCAGAGAACATCACTGAATTTATGTAATGGAATCTCTCATCACTAAATGTTTCAGCATTATCTCTCTTTTGAAATTCCATCCGTCTGTCCCTCTCATACTTTGGGGATGAGTAGCATTGGCATGATTAGTAAGAAGGAAGCTGAAGACACGAAGAACAACACTGTGTCCAGTTCAAACTCCTCGGAAGACTTTCGTTGGGAGAATGGAATTCCCCAAGCTGGACTCTGCCCACATGCCAGGCTTAAGTGATTGGCTAAGAGCACATTAGAAGAATTAAGTTGGCAAAACTGACAAGACTTTTGTGATGTGGAAGTGACCTTGGATTTGGTATCTTTTAAAAACTAGCCTTTTCTGGCAGGGGCAAGAGATGATCTTGGAAGGAGCCACGATGTTGCAGTGAAGGTCCCAGAAGCTCTGGGTTATCTGAGAGCATCCAGTTCTCAACATCCATTACACTGAAGAATACGATGGACCAGTTGTGCTCTTTAATGTTGCCAAAGTTTGCCTTCTCCTTTGAAGAATAACCCCTGATTATAGGTGCTTATCTTCCATGACTCATGAACATTTGTGCTTGAATCAAAAGCACATGGACATTAAAAAAAAAAAAAAAAAGACCATGGACCCCTTTCCTCTTTCCCTCTTTTAGCTTCTCCGTTTAAAGGCCCCAAATGTGAGCAAATGAATCCAGTCTCATTCTTCCCCCGAGGCTGCATTTGGAGACACCAGCGCTGTCCATCGTACATTCCCAACGAGTTCACCGTGACATTCTGGGAGTTTGCAAAGACATCCTGTGCCAGGCTGTCCTAGGGTGGCTCTCACCCCTTTGCCCATTTTTTGACAAGACAGTTGGAGGCCAGGGTGATGATACAGCCAGATGAAGGAGGGGGGTGGGGGTAAGTGCAGGGCACGCCTGTGAGGATTTTGACAGCGGAAGAAGCAGATGAGGCTGAGGCCAAGAGACCAGGGAGGCAACCTGAAGAATTCCTCCTTGCTTCTTTTCTCCTCTTCTCCGTCCCCCTCCTCTCTTCTTCTCCCTCCTCCTTCTTTTGAGGGACTCTGGCTAGCCTTCAGCTTGTTATATAGTGGAGGATGGCCTTGAACTCACTATGTAGTGAAGGATGGCTATGGTCTTCTGTTCTTCATGCCTCCGTCTCCCAAGTGCTTGTATCACAAATGTGCACCACCATACCCCGTTTATGCAATATTGGGGTTGGACTCAACTGTGTTCATGCTAGACAAGCATGCCATCAATGAGCTATATCCTCAGCCCCTATAGAAGACTATTTGTCCAAATAGTTTCATATTCCAGTAAGACCATAAGACTGGAAATGAACTTGAGACAATGGAGGCCTTCTTTGAGGTATTTACTCTCTGTTAATAAAAGTACCCCCAAACCACCATTGTTCTAAATCCAAATAGAGCATCCCATGCTGATCTCAGTGGAACTTGGATGAAAACACCTCGAGAGAAGCTCCCCACCACCCTGGTCTTGTGTGACTCTAAGTTCTGCTTATATCCTTGCATGGAGCCTAGGCTGGCTTCCAAGTCACTAGGTAGCTGGAGATCTAAGGATGACCTTGAACTTCGGATCCTCCTGCCTCTGCCTCCTGAATACTGAGATTATAGGCAGGCATCACCATACCTGGTTTAGTGCTGTGCTGGGAATTGAACAGAGGGCTTTGTGCGTGTTGGGCCATAACTCTACCAATTAATCCAAATACCTACCCCAGAGGGTCTTTTTTTTTTCAATTATTTATTTTCAAGGAGAAAGAGAAAAGAGAGAGAGAGAGAATAAGAATAGGTACACCAAGGCCTCTGTAACAAGCCACTGTAAACAAACTCCAGATGCATGCGTCACATTCTGCACCTGGCTTTATGTGGGTCCTGGGGAATCCAACCTAGGCCATCAGTCTTTCACAAACAAGTGCCTTTAACCACCGGGCAATCTCACCGGCCCAATGCTTTTTCGAGTTGCATGAGATGGTATGGCCAATCACGAAGCCTGAGGCAGGGATCATGGGAGTCCAAATTGTACCTAAGTTGAACAGAAGTTGTGGGTAAACTGAGAAAATGCTCTTTGAAATTGCCATTTGAAGTGAGTGGAGACAGTTCTGTGGGACTGAAGTTTTAACATGTAAAAAAAATTATTTTATGTATTTGTGTGTGTGTGTATGCGTGACAGTGTATGTGGAGGTCAGAGGACATCTTTCAAGTGGGTCCTTGCTGCCCACCTCATCTGAGGCAAGGTGTTTCCCTCTGAATTCGCACTCTGCTGTTCTTGGTGCACCATGAGCCTTCTAGAAATTCTCCTGTCTCTGCCTCCTATTTCACCATTAGCACTATGAAGCCTCCAAGGACTTCCGGCTTTTTAAGTGGATATAGAAGTCCACTCCTACTGCTTGAGCTGTGAGTTCTTTACCCATCTCTCCAGCCTGGGATTGAACCTTCAGCCTATGGCAATTGCATGAACTCTGAGTAGTTAGTGTGAGAACTGAGTTAAGTAGCAGGCTATTCAGAACTGAGTTAAATCGAGTTAAACACCTGTAGTGTCCACAGAGGAATTACAGAATCATTCTGTGTGTTGGGCTGAGAGGTGGCTTAGTGGTTAAGGTGTATGCCTGCAAAGCCTAAGGACCCAGGTTCAATTCTGCAGGTTCCACATAAGCCAGATGCGCAAGGTGGTACATGTGTCTGGAGTTCGTTTGCAGTGTCTGGAGGCCCTGGCACGCCAATTCTCACTCTCTCTCTCTCTCTCTCTCTCTCTCTCGCTCTCCCTCTCTCTGTCTCAAATAAATAAATAAAATAGATAAATAAAATGTTAAAAGAATTGTTCTGTGAGGAAAACTCACCCACACATTTGGTAATAGAAGTTTAAGAAAAGAGTTTGGGACTGGAGAGATGGCTTAGCAGTTAAGCGCTTGCCTGTGAAGCCTAAGGACCCCGGTTCTAGGCTCGATTCCCCAGGACCCACGTTAGCCAGATGTACAAGGGGGCGCACGCATCTGGAGTTCATTTGCAGTGGCTGGAGGCCCTGGTGTGCCCATTCTCTCTCTCTCTCTCTCTCTCTCTCTCTCTCTATCTGCCTCTTTCTCTGTCTGTCGCTCTCAAATAAATAAATAAAAATAAACAAAAAATTTTAAAAAATTAAAAAAGAAGAGCTTGTCTTTTACTGTATTATGAAGCAGTGTGTGTGTGTGTCTGTAAGTGTGTGAGTATATATGTGTGTATGTATGTGAGTGCATATGTGTGTGTATGTGTGTGAATGTGTGTGTGTGTATTGTAGCAAGGAAGATAGGGAGACCCAGTTTGAAAGATCCATCTTCCGTGCTGGTGTGTCTGAGTTCGTGGGCAGGAACACCCCATCATGATGCTCTGGGGCATAGTGTCCACTGCCCACGTCCTTTCTTCCTTTGGCCAGTCCTCACTCAGCGCCGCCTTCCAGACAGCCTTCAGCCCTGACCCTCTTCTCAGCTCTTTGTTCTGATGACTGTGTTTGGTACTTGGAGCCTGGAACACTGTTGGTGAGATAGTTGGTCAGGATAGTTTTGTACACTCTCCTGGTTTCTTTTCCTTTTTAATTCGTTGTTGGAACTAGATTAGGCCCTCCCCAAGCTGGTCACACTCCTTGGCATGCCCAGCCCACACCTGCGTGGAGATTGTTGTCACACTAGTCCACTCAGCTTCCAGGTGGCAGTGAATAGCAGGCAGAGCCATCAGGAGGACAAGAAAAGAAAGCCGATTGCCTAGCACGAGCTGAGCCATCTCTGTAATATCCACAGGGCCCGGGAGACATTACAGAGGAAGTGGTGGATTGAATATAAGTAGAGCTCTCACCGCTAGCCTGAGATCCTCCTCAGGGGGGTGGCTGAAGACACTGAGGAGACTCAAAACTCATCGAAGTGGAAAATCAGAGGCTGCTTTTTCGAGGTAGGGTCTCACTCTAGCTCAGGCTGACCTGGAAATCACTCTGTAGTCTCAGGGTGGCCTCAAACTTGTAGCCCGCGTAGTCGTCTCGCCAGCAAGAATGCACACGGGCACCAGGATCCTTCTGCAGCAAGCGTTTATTGCAGTTAACAGATGAAAAGAGGAAGACCCAGAGCCCCGAAATGGCGCCGCTTATATAGCCCCTAGGCAGCATGTACTCTGCTGATTGGCTGCGCGCTCATTACCCCGTATGACGCCCCGGGCAGGGCAGTGACTTGGCGCGCTTTTACCACTTGCACATGCGCTATTCTACTTGTTCACCAAGACTGAGGCTGGATGTCAGCGCCATCTTGTAATGGCGATCACACTCTCTCGGCTCTCCACATCTCCCCCTTTTTGTTTTAATAAGATGACAACTGCCTCATAGCCCAACTAGCGCGGCACCAAACAACCCTATGCTCGATCAAGCAAATTCCTTCCTTGGGGAATAAGCGATCAAGAGCTCACTCCCTCACCTTATCAGGTGCAATGGAGACAAGTCCTCTGAGTGCAAAGGCCAAGGGAGAGGCAAAAAGGGGAGTTGACACCCATCCCCGTGCAATGGAATATTGTTCCTGGGGGTGCAAGGGCTGTCAATCTCATATTTTGGTGCTGCAGCCACTTAGGCAAGGGCTGATTAGACTTAGATCTCCCATTGACTCAGTGCAATGGGCTAAACCCCTGAGGTGCATCGACTGAGGGTCTCAGTCTAATTAATTAACCAAATTTCAGGAGATGATCCCTGTTCCATAGCCACAAGTGCTTGCGCAATAACGGCCTTGTCACATTGCTATTGAGCTCTGAGCTTGCAGAACAACCAAAGCAGGAACACTAAGCCACAACATAGTGCTGCACCAAACAGCGCCACTCCCACCCATTCCTTAAAGAAAGAGAAGGCTGAAGAAATCCAGGATGTCAGGCCCACAGCTAGGGAGGGGTCAACTCTAGTAGAATAGGGTCTTCATAATGGATCTTGTCCACTTCTTCGGCTCCCGCACAGGATCTCGATGATTCGTCAGGTATCACAAGTCTACGTGTTAGGCGTTCTGGTAGCCAGAATGGATTGTCTTCTTCCTGTGGAAAAACACAAACAGCTCCCCTGGATCTTATTAAAATAGGATCCGGGCCTCTCCATTGACCAGTCAAAACATCTTTCCACTTAACCATCTCCTGTGGCCTGTTAGGCTCTGAGCAATGACGGTCAGCCGCCGAATGGCCCTGACTGTCCAAATTTAAAAAATTAAGAGTAAAGAGTGCTATGGATATAGTCACTCGTGGGACTGAGGGCAGAGCCTCCTCGACTCCCCCTTTTTGTTTTATTAAATAAGACTTTAGAGTGCGATGAGCCCGTTCTATAATACCCTGTCCTTGAGGATTATACGGGAGACCTGTCAAATGGGTCACTCCCATCTGGTGACAGAACTGTCCAAATTTTTGAGAAGTATAAGCTGGTCCATTGTCAGTTTTAAGAATTTTGGGCTTCCCCCAGGCACTCCACGCCTCGAGGCAGTGTTGAATAACACGGGCTGCTTTCTCCCCGGTTAATGGGGAAGCAAACATAACTCCAGAACAAGTATCAATGGAAACATGTAAATATTGTAATTTGCCAAAAGATGGGACGTGAGTAACATCCATCTGCAAAATTTGTAATGGGCGAATTCCTCTGGGATTAAAGCAAGGAGAGACTAAAACAATGCAAACTCAACCACCATCAAACAAACATCAAACTTCTGCAGTTCAAGTTCAATAGCCTTGAAAAGCAGGTTCCTCCTCCAGTCAACTCTTTCCAAAAGTGTTTGCATTTCTATGATAGCCTTTCCTCAGGCATCCTTTCCATTGTTTGAATGTAAAGCAGTTGGACCATCTTCCTTAAGATTGCTAATGTGTTTGACAATAGCAGATTCAGTAACCTAAAACCAGTCTCAGTGCCTGTAAATTTAACTTGCTTAAAGTTTTCCAGCTTAAAAGTCTTAAATCTCTCAGTCCAATATCTCTGGCCAAGCACATCAGTCCATTACAAATTTAACCTTGATCAAACACTCTGGACCTCAGCAGCAGAACGCAGCCAGCCATTATTCCAATAGCCCAGTTCCAACAAGGTCCTCTGCAGTCTTTCCTTTCCCTTAGAAAGCTTAATGAGGGCATACTCTACCGGCGCATGGACGCGGCCTCCATCCGCAGCCTCAAACACCGGGAAGGCTTGTAAGAACCTCCTTCTGTCCCCCTCTGAAAGGAAGGAATCTGAACAATGCTTGCCGGCATAAGGCGGAGGAGCACTGGGAATGGCAGGGGCGGCAGATTGAAAAGCCGCGCGGTTCTTATCTCCTATCTTCTTTTGTTTTCGATTTTGCGGTAGCGGCTGCTCATCAAAATAATATCTCTCCTCCCCATAGCGAGCCGCTTCCCCATCTAATTCTTCCTCCTCGGAGGGACTAAGATCCTCAGACTCTGAGCTATCAATTCCTAAAGCCTCCAATTCTTTTATCGGATAAAGAGGCCTCCTTTTTGGACTTCTCTTTTCCCTCTCATGTTTCTCTCCCAGGGCGTCTTTTCCCTTGTCTTTTCTTTCTGTGGACTTAGCGTCCGCGGAAAGGCCTTTTTTCTTAGAGACGTCTTTTTCTTTTTCCTCAAGGGCCCCTAACCTTTTATCCCGTTCTGTTTCTGACATGCTGTCTTGTAGCTCCGAATGTGAGGCTCCCATGTTCACAAAGAAGAGAACGAGAGCCACCATCACAATAGGGAGAGCAAAAATTGCTCCTACCAATTTGGATGAGAGATGAGACAAGTCAAGACCAAACATGCCTCTCAGAACCTACCTCAGTCCTGCAGTTCTGAATCCTTCCCCGTGAATGGGGGGTCTCCTCGGCGCCGGCGATGACAGGCACCCGGCGTCCCGGATTTTTCGGCACCAGCTGTAGCCCGCGTAGTCGTCTCGCCAGCAAGAACGCACACGGGCACCAGGATCCTTCTGCAGCAAGCGTTTATTGCAGTTAACAGATGAAAAGAGGAAGACCCAGAGCCCCGAAATGGCGCCGCTTATATAGCCCCTAGGCGGCATGTACTCTGCTGATTGGCTGCGCGCTCATTACCCCGTATGACGCCCCGGGCAGGGCAGTGACTTGGCGCGCTTTTACCACTTGCACATGCGCTATTCTACTTGTTCACCAAGACCGAGGCTGGATGTCAGCGCCATCTTGTAATGGCGATCACACCCTCTCGGCTCTCCACACAAACTCATGGCGATCCTCCTACCTCTGCCTCCCGAGTGCTGGGATTAAAGGCGTATGCCACCACGCCCAGCCAGAGGCTGCTTTTAATGTGTGGTGTGCACGCAGTTTTGTATACGTGAGGAAGCTGGAAGCCAAGGTTAGGTGTCTTCCTCAGTTATCCTCCACCTTATTTTCTGAAATGAGGCCTCTTGCTAAACCTGCAGTTCTGAGATTACAGGCGTGAGCCACCATGCCTGTATTTTACCAGGGTGGTAATAATTGAACCTCAGGTCCTCATGATTATGTGGCAAACACTTGACTCGCTGAGCCATCTCCCCAGCCCATCATTGGTGCTTTGTTGAGGGTTGTATTGACTCTACGAATCACTTCAGATAATATGAACATTTTGACAATGTTAATGCTTCCAAACCATGAGTACAAGATCTTTCCAATTTCTTATGTCCATCTCAATTTCTTCTATGAATTTAAGCAATATTTTTATTTATTTATCTGCAAGGGGAGAGAGAGAGAGAATGAGTTGCAGTCCGGTTTGCATTGCTGATAGAAATCACCCAACTAAGAGCAGCTTGTGGGGGGAAAAAGGTTTATTTTGGCTTATAGGCTCAAGGGGAAGCTCCACGATGGCAGGGGGAAATGATGGCATGAGCAGAGGGTGGACATCACCCCCTGGCCAACATAAGGTGAACAACAACAACAGGAGAGTGTGCCAAACACTGGCTATAATACCCATAAGCCCACCCCCAACAATACACTGCCTCCAGAAGGTGTTAATTCCCAAATCTCCATCAGCTGGGAACCTAGCATTCAGAACACCTAAGTTTATGAAGGATACCTGAATCAAACCACCACAGAGAGAGAGCACATGGACATGCTAGGGCCTTTTGCCACCATAAACAACTCCAGATGTATGTGTCACCCTGTGCATCTGGCTCACATGGGCACTGGGGAATTGAATCTGTCTGATAGGTTTTGCAAGCAAGTGCCTTCAGCCACTGAGCCATCCCCCAGCCTTCTTTCACGAGTCGTTTATCACTGAAAGCCTTCTGCCTTTCATCCTATCTTGTTGGGTTAAATGCATGGCTCAGTGGGTATTTCTGTTTGGGGTATAGTTAGGAGCTTTAACCCATAGAACATGGCCAGGGGCTGAGGGGAGGAGAGAGGTTTCTGCCCTTGGAGTTCCCGCAATTACCATACCTGAGCTTGTTGGCCCTATAATCTGACCTCCCCCTTGACCCAGAACAAACCTCTTCAGGATTTTCCGCAGCTCACTGTGGCCATAGCGACTTTTCTGTGGTTGTTACCTCGACCAACTTTTCTTTTAAATACACTTTATTTTTCAGAGCAGTTTCAGGCTCACAGCTAAACTGGTCAGGGAGTAGAGTCCTCTCCCGTGCTCCACCTTGACACCCCGGAGAACAGACTCGCGTCTACAAGGCGAACTTCTTCCTGGTGCTGCTGCTCTCGCTCAAATCTGGAATGCTCCTTCTTTCTTTCTTTCTTTCTTTCTTTCTTTCTTTCTTTCTTTCTTTCCATGTGTGGATGTGTGCAGTATGTGTGGTATATGAGCGTGGCGTCGTTACCAGTTTTGAGAGCAAAGGAACTTCTCAAGGAAGCGGCTCTGAGTTCCTGTCTTGCAAACTCACACAGAATTGACAAGTGCAGACTCGGCAGAAGAGCAAGATCAGAAAGACCGATTTTTAAAAAGGAGAGTGAAGCAGGAAACTCTGCAGTTGGGAGGCGTTCGGAGTTGGTAATCTGCATGGTGGTGTGGATTGATCGGAGTTTCTTATGATCTTGGGGATGTGAATTAGGCATCGAGTTGGCATGAGCTTTACTTGCTAAGTGTGAATGTATATGGAGGATCTTGATTGGTTAGGGGGTCAGGGAGAAGAGCATAGACTGAGAATGAGCCCACTGGGGCCAGGCACAGGCTGGAGCCTTCTAGAGAGGGACCTGAGCTTCCAGGCATGGCTAAGGACCCCCAGGCTACAGGAGGCCACT
Source organism: Dipus sagitta (assembly GCA_036346955.1). Classification (NCBI taxonomy): domain Eukaryota; kingdom Metazoa; phylum Chordata; class Mammalia; order Rodentia; family Dipodidae; genus Dipus; species Dipus sagitta. Next base: position 44,227,642 of record CM070788.1, read on the forward strand.
CCCTCTCCAAGGCCAGCACACCTGATCTTAGGCTCTGCCCATAGCCCTGTAACCTTTGGCCAGTTGCCTAGGAAACTCCTAATCAGCCTTCTCACAGCCCATCCCCCTGAGACCCTAGATCACCTGACGACCCCTGCCATGGCCCGTATGCTAGAATGAATGTCCCCATATGCTAATTAGGCATCAGAAATGAACTTGGTATGTCCAATTCCCTTAGGGCCCTTCCCCCACCCTCAGATGCTTATAAACCCGTTTCACTGACAATAAACTGAGAGAGCTGTTCAACCATCTCCCGGGAGGGTTTCTCTTGTCAATTGCTCCCCCACCCCAGTTGCCTGGGCACCTTCGAGGGGGGGGGGGACCATGGACAGGCCCCAGAGGACACAGGAGCCCACAGATGAAAACACAGGAAGTTAAGCAGAGGACCGCCCCGATCGCGGTCTTGATGAGTCAGGTTCGGGTTGAAGCTGGAGTGGCCTCTCTACTCTTACCAGGGAAGATTGGCATGCATGTTCTTTTGGGCCTGTGTCCCTGACAAACTGCCTACAAAAGAAAGCCACCTTGTTCCTAATACCTGTCAGCAGCACGGTGTGTGTCTGCATAATGTATGCATGCGTGTGTGGAGACCAGAGAACCTGGCCGATGTTTCCTCGAGGGGGAGTCTCTCACCGGACCCAGTGATACTGTCTCTGGTCACACCGCCTGATTCTCGAGCCTCAGTGATTCTCGGGTCTCCGTTCCCCACAGAACTGGGATGTTTGGTGTGCAAGGGCCAGGCCCCGCTGTTTCTATGGGCTCAGGGTGTATCAGGTCCTCTCAGGACTTAGACTTGTGGGGACAAGCACTCTTATCCCCTGATCCATGCCCCCCAGGATCCTGAGTGTCCCCCACTTGAGCGGCCAGGCTGTGGGCATGAGCACTAATCGTGCTCCCTTTGCGGAGAAGTTCAGGACGGCAGGAACTGTGGACAGACAGATGGCAGTCCAGGGCCGGGATGAGGTCATCCTGCCTGGCTCTCCTGTGACCTCAGACAGACAACCGTCTCCCAGCCCAGGTAGTGAATTATTTTCTAGGAATTTCTCAGCCCGGGATTTCACCTTTTGCTTTTCAGTTGCTCCTCTTGAGTTGACTCGGCCTGCCCTGCAAACTGGCTTAGAAACACTGCATTTAACTGTTGAGCCTCAAATAAACAAATTCTTATTTGTCACAGCGCTGAGTCACAGTGATGTCACCCCTCCGTGGCTCATTGGGAGCTGCCTTTCAGACAGCCTTGCCTTATGTCAGGGAGGAAGCGGCCCCAGTCAGACACCCACACCTTTGGGTGGAGTCGCTTCTGAGAAGTGGTGTCATCTGCCAGGGGGCTGGGAGGGGCAGTGAAGGGGTGAGGGCAGAGCAGAGGAAGGGCAGGGATAGCGGAAAATAGGTCTGGTCCCAGCTGACTGTGGGGTGGCCATGGCAGGCTTGCTCAGAGCGATAAGGTGGTGTGGTCAGGGAGGAGGAGATAAGATCACACCAAGGTTTGTGCTGTCTCAGAGACAGAGAGCAAGCTGAGTCTCTCTCTCTCTCTCTCTCTCTCTCTGTCTTGGTTTTTTGAGGTAGGGTCTCACTCTAGCCCAAGCTGACCTGGAATTCACTATGTAGTCTCAGGGTGGCCTCGACTCACGGAGATCCACCTGCCTCTGCCTCCCGAGTGCTGGGATTAAAGGCGTGCGCCACCACACCCTGCTCTCTCTTTTTAATATATTTTATTTAAATAGAGAACGAGGCAGAGAGAGACAGACAATGTGCATGCCAGGGGCCTCCAGCCACTGCAAACGAACTCCAGATGCATGAGCCCCCTTGTGCACTGGCTTAAGTGAGTCCTGGAGAGTCGAACCAGGATCCTTTGGCTTTGTAGGCAAATGCCTTAACCACTAAGCCAACTCTCCAGCCCCTGAGTTTCTCTTATATTTGTTGGAGAAGTGAGGGGAGAGGGAACACATGACCAATGTGTGGGGAAGGACCTGCACCCCTGAAAAGATGGAGGTTGCTGCTCTCTTTCTCATGAATTGCCATACTGCTGCTGGGCTAGCTGTCACCTATGGCCACATGTGGACTTTTATGAACCCACTCCTTCATTGCAAAAAAAAAAGCTTTACCAGGTTGGTGATACACGCCTTTGAGCCCTGCCCTGCACAGGTTGAGATAGGAGGATTGCTGTGGGTTTGAGGCCAGCCTGGGCTACAGCGTGAATTTCAGGTCAGCTTGGGCTGGAATGAGTTGCTACTGAAAAAGCTAGCATTTTAAAAAAACCTGTTTTTATTTGCCAGCAGAGAGAGATAGAGAGAAGAGAGACACACAGAGAGAGAATGAGTGTGCCAGGGCCTCCAGCTGCTGCAAACGAACTCCAGATGTGTATGTCACTGTGCATCTGGCTTTACTTGGGTACTGGGGAATTGAACCCACGTTGTTAGGCTTTGCAGGTAAGCAAGCACCTTAACCGCTGAGCCATTTCTCCAGCTCCCCGCCCCCACCGCCCATTGCTATTTGTATATATATGCTGTCCTAAGGATGAGTAGAATCCAGGCTGGATTAATGAAAAAAAAAAAAGTTAAACTCCTCCTTGTTTTGAAAAAGAAAGCAAATTTTTTTTTTTTTTTTTATTTTTTTTTTGGTTTTTGGAGGCAGGGTCTCACTTTAGCCCAGGCTGACCTGGAATTCACTTTGTAGTCTCACGGTGGCCTTGAACTCATGGCAATCCTCCTACCTCTGCCTCCCGAGTGCTGGGATTAAAGGTGTGCACCACCACACCCAGCTTTTCAAAACTTTTGATTCTCAGCACCGTGGTGCAGCTGTGGCAGATGTCTGTCTTCACATGACTGAGAGCACCCCAGGCCAGAGACCCCTGGGCCTATCTCTTCTGGTGGATAAAGTGGCCTGAGGTGTCCAGGGTGGTCAAGGAGAGCTTCACCTTCAGAAAGACTCAGGGCAGAAGCCAGCATAGCACATGGCTCTAGTCCTACCCACTTTATCTGTGTGAGGGGCCAGGTGGAGGACTTGCCCCGCCCCATGGCCTGCTTCCCTTCACTAAGTCACTAAGACTGTCTAGAAGCAGGATGGTGCAACAGGCTGGTTGAGGAAGGGCCCAAGGCTAAGGAATTCATTCATCAGAAAGCAGACGCTGGTCATGTCTCCTGTCACAGGCAGAGGGCAGTGGGGACACTGTTTGGGGAAATTGAATATCCCAGGTGATCAGTGAGTGTTGAAGAAACAATACAAGGTTGAAGTCATCATGGAAATTCTCTACATTCATTCGGGCATTGAACAAGTACTTAAGGAAAAAAGGGAAGTGGGAAGAGAATTAAGTTGTGAGAAGATGTATTAGGCTTCTCTAGAGGAACAGAGACAATCAAATGAACATGCATGATGCGAGGGATGTGTTGGATTGGCTTACATGATGTGGGTCGGGAGACGCTGAGAACTGGGTAGCTGCTCAGGCCACGGAGCTGGATGCCTCAGCAGTCCGGGTCTTGTGCTGGAGGCCTGAAGCTTTCCTGGGGAGTTAATGGTCTTCGGTTTCTCTGGGAGGCTGAAGGAGCTGGAGTCTGATGTCAGCAAAGGAGCGAGATACACTCACCAGCAAGAGCACGGCAGGCAAGCAAGTGCCACTGCTGGTCCCCCTAGACTTCTCTATATCCGGGCTTCTGTCAGAGGCACTGCCCACTCTGAGGGAGGGTCTTCCCCCTCAGTTAGTCCTTCTTGGAACTGCTCACAGACCTTCCCACAGGTGAGTCCCTTAGTTCGTTCCAGAGCCCAGCAAGTTGGCAAGATTAACAACCATCACAGGGCTGGGCTGAGGACATGGCTCAGTGGTTAGAGGCCCTTGCTGTCCAGATTTGACCACCAGAGCTCAGATACCCAGGACCCACATAAAACTGGACACCAGGGCTGTGTGTGTGTGTATAATCCCAAGGTGCCTATGGCAGTGGGAGGCAGAGTCAGGAGAACCCAGGGCTCCCAGACCAGCTGGTCTGGCATTTGCAACAGCAGACAAGTGAGACCCCATCTCAAACAAGGTGGAAGGAGAGGGCGAACAGCCCGAGGTTTTCCTCTGACCTCCACAAGCACACAATAGCATGTACATACCCTCCTTACATGCATATGTGTGTGTGCACACATACACACATGCAGAATAACCACGAGAGAGGCCTTGTCACATTACCTGCCAGCAGCCTGGCAGGCCTCGCGTTGCTTGACTGTTCACAGTCTTATGAAGCGTGTATCGCCCTTTGCTTCATAGAGGAAACAGGCGCACAGACGCCAAGAGGCGGGCCCGCAGTCACAGTTCACCAGCTGGGTTGGGAAGCAATTCTCACTCGTTCCAACGTCTGTGATAAAAATTCCCCCTGCCCGCTCTGCGTTACTAGCGGTTACAGAGAAATTTGGTTTCTTAATAGCTTTCTCAGAGAATATTTACAGTGCAACGTTAAGTACAACTTTGAGTGATGGTGAGGGGTAAATTGTCTCAGAAAGAAGCTCTGTTCTGGAAGGACAGGACAGAGCCTATGTTAGGGATGTCAGGATGGGCAGAAACTTCTTAGTCCACCTGGGCAACAGAGGTGAAAATGACAACATGGTGTAGCAGACAGCTTCAGGTTCACCGAGATGAACTTCCAGACCAGGCACAGGGATTTATTGAAGCTTACAGATCCAGGGGAAGTTCCATAATGGCAGAAGAAGCTGACCTGCCTTCACAGGCCCAAACACAGAGAGAGAAGTATAAGCCAAAAAGCCACACAGCACAGCACACTTCAGGAACTCCAGCTAGGCACACTTTGTATATCTTCAGACTGAAATCTGAAACCTACCACCACACCTTAACATCCGCCCAGTGACACCGCCTCCAGCCACGTGGCTGCAGATGCAAACTACAGACTAATAAAACACTGAATATATTGGGGGCCATCTATTCAAACTACCACACATGGGCTTTCTGAGTCTGAAGGAGACTACTCGGAGTCAGGTGAAAGGAGATGAAGGGTCCCGTGGGTCTGGAGAGACATACAGTGAGCGAAATGCCTGACTGATGCGTTTGTTAAGGTATCGTCCTGTGCCGCAGAATGGCTTTCGTACAGAGAATGGACCGCATGCACGATGGTGATCCCGGACGCTGACATGGCCTAGTGATGCTGTAGATGCTGACATTTGTGTCATAATACCAGCACAGAGATGAAATCACCTGAGGACACATGTCTCAGAGCATATCCCAAGGGTTAAGTGATGCATGATTCTACGCTCGTGTCATCTGATTAAGACAGGTGCCGTGGTTCCATCGTGTGCGGAGTTCAGAGTGCGATCGCCCCTCTAAGTCACATGCAGCACCTGGGTGCAGTGGGGTAGTCCCCGCCATACACTTCACCCTCACCCTCTTCCTGCTTCACGTACTGGGGTCAACCATAGTCTTCAGAGGTTGAACAGAAAATTCCCCAAACAAGTAATTGCATAAGTTTGAAATGACATTGATTACTACACATTGTTATAATCGTCCTGTTTCATTATTAGTGACTGTTGCTGATGTCTTGCTTGTACCTAATTTATGAATTAAACTTTATCATAGGCATGTGTGTGTGTTGCAGTCAGCTCTGTGCATCGCTGGCATGAACTTCTAAAGAGACACAGTCTCGCTGGGCGTGGTGGCACATGCCTTTAATCCCAGCACTCGGGAGGCAGAGGTAGGAGGATCGCCGTGAGTTCGAGACCACCCTGAGACTCCATAGTGAATTCCAGGTCAGCCTGGGCTACAGCGAGACCCTACCTCAAAAAACCAAACAATAAAAATAAAAATAAATAAAGAGAGACAGTCTGTAGGAGGAAGGGTTTATTTCAGCTTACAGATCCAATGGGAAGTTTCCTCAGTGGTGGAAGAACCTTGCTCCCGTTCACAGATCCAAGCAGAGAGACACAGCCACAGAGCCAGAACCAGAAGCAAGCACAAAGCCAGCAGCAAACGGCAGGACCCAGGCAGGCCTCAGAGTTCTTTGCATACCTTTGGGCTAGAAATCAGATCTGTCCTCTCTCTTCAAGTTTTAATAAATCCAAGTTTTAATAAAACACCTGAGTCTATTAGGGTCTAGCATGGGAAACTGCTCCCCCAGGGAGACATGGACATACATCTTCACCTCCAAATAGGGCTCAGAGAGATGACCAAAGTACAATCGCATCAATACCAGTTTGATGAACCAATGGGTTTATTGGGGGACACAGAGCATAAAGAGAGGTTACTTATAAGAACGTGGGCCCCCCAGAGAAGCCACTTGGATGGAAATTCCTGTGTCAAATTGCTCCTTGGATGTTCCTCCCTCAGTTTCAGGATGCGGGCTTACTTACAGAGCATGGGGACACCAGAGCAGCCACACTATGGAGAGTTTCACCCTATCCTGAATGACGACTTCCCTGTGGATGTTTCTAGAAGCTACTTGCCCCTGTCCAGGAGTACGAGACCATGGAACAACCCTTCAGTGGGTCTCACTATATCGGGGTTACCCTCGCAGATGCTTCTCCCTCCACATGGTGAGGGCTTACTTACAGAGCATGAGACCCCCCAAAAAACTGCCTAGATAGAGTTCATTGTTCCTCGGTCTTTTATTCTCTCTATACTCTACCTCTCCTATGAGGTCACAAGACTTGATGCCTTATTGCATACAGCTGGTACAAGGGGCACCCTTTCAGCACTTGATCTGGCTTAGCTGTGAGTTCAATCATTGGAGGAGGCCCAAGGGCTTCAAAGGGTGCTGGCCCTAGGAGAGCCTGCATGACGTTGGCACTGGGCTGGCAGACACCACACCACGTTGTTTTAGTACGCATGCCACCTCTGTAGTGTGTGGTTTTGTGCCAAATTGGAAAATGGCTTAGCTGGAAGGCCTTTGACCCAACCCTAAACTGAGCAAACTGTCTTCACTGTTATTGAGGTGGAACTGATGATGGATCCCGCCCGTTGTAGTGCTATATAAACAGTTACCAGTGTTGTTTGAGTGCTGCGTACCGAGCGTCTGTCCCTCTGCACGCTGGGACCAGAACCCTATTGGGACTATTTGTTCAGGTTGCTTTTGCTATAGATGTCCAACCCTCTGAGTTCCTTGTGACTTCTAACAGGAAGGGGCATTGGGGTATTGGGGCACATGGCTGTTTAGCTTGTCCTATAAGGATCTTAGCTTGCTCAAAAGCACCTTGAGCCTTTCTGTCCCAGTTCATACAGCACCTCTCTTTATCAGGTTGCATAGAGGGTGGGCAGCTTGGGCAAGGAGGGGTATAAACATTCACCAATACCCCCAAAGCCCCAAGAACATCTGTAACTGTTTAACATTTACAGGTACAGGCTGTAGTAGGATCTTCTCAGTGACTCTGTCAGGTGTCCCACAAGTCTTACCTGACTATAACACTCCCAAGAACTTTACTGTTGAATCTGGCTCTTCAACCTCTGTAGCGATTTTTAATCTCCCACCCTCATTCCTTTTAAATGAACTTGGATATTTTCCAAATGCTTTGCCAAATCTGTAAAACACTCAGAGGTTAATCTTAAATCATCTAGCTAAGGAAACCTTTCATGGTGTGTGTGTGGGGGGGGCACAAGGCAACAAAGCAAGGTCCGGGGCCACCATCCCATGACAAATAGTATGGCTGTGATGGTAACCCGGGGGGTGGGGGGTGTACCCTGAAAGCGAGCTGTTGTCCGTCCCAGGTGGGTGCAAACTGGTCTTGAGATCCATCAGAAGAAAACATTGGCGAAGTCCAGGACAAACTGCAAAGACCCCATCACTCGTATTGCTGGTTCTGTCAAATGGGCGGCGTGGGTACGCGGCACTGCCTTATCTCGTTTCCTGTCATCTACGTGAACCATCTGGCTTTTTGACTGGCCACCCTGGGCTGTTGCAAGGGCTTTGGGCTTGGCGGATAATCTCTACCCTTTCCTTTCCAGCTCTGTAATCGTCTCGCTATTTCATCATATCCCCCAGGCAGCCTTTATTGGTTGGCCTGCAGCAGCCCTCTCAGGGTGGGTAGCTTTACAAGCTCCCATGTAGCCCGGCCACGCGTGACTGTCTTCCTGGTTCACATCGCCACGCACAACTTCCAACGGTGGTATGAGGGGTGCGCCTCAGGAACACATCCAACCCCAGAGTGCTTTCTTGCAATGGGGAAATGAACATGGCATAGTGTTGGGGGGAATCCTCACCCACCCACAGAACATGCCCAATCCTTTTTCTTTTCACTGTTTTATTCCCATAACTATCCATTACTGCCCATTGTCCCTGGTGCATTTTTTGTGGGGGGGATTAACATGAATTAAAGTACACTCTGCTCTAGTATCCTGCAAAGCCCAGGCATTCTATACATTTGTGGGGGACCAAGAAGTACGTAGTTCAACAGGGGGCCTCCAGGTCGCCACGTCTGGCCTGTCACTTGCAGGCAACCTTGGCCACCCTGTCAAAGGAGCGGCTGGGATGCTGTCCACCTCAGAAGAACTCCTTTCTCCACAGGGGGTGCAGTGGGGATCACCTGAGCCTCCCTTCTTTGTTTCTTTCACGCCTTTGGAGAACTGTTGGTCAGACTTTAAGGTCTTCTGGAGGCTGACCCGAGTGGCATTTGGCTTTCCATCAGTTCTTTGTCTAGGAACTTCAGCTTGTTGCAAGTCTTGCCATGTTTGCCACTGAGTAACTTGGATAGGCTCCGCGTTTTGGTTTTCCCTCTTCTTGTCCTCTCTAGACTGCTTCATCACCTCGCCAGCGCTACTCATATTCACATGCCAATCCAAGTCACCTGGATCCACCAGAGGCTCTCCTACCTCCTCATACAGCTCAGGCCACATCCGGGACTCAACAAAGCGACTCAAGCTGCATACCGTCCTCCTGTGAAGTCAGCCCTACTGGGCCTTGCAAAGTGTGCGTTAAACACTGCTTCTCTCATTCCTGGCTCCCTCAACAAGGCATGTCCTTCCCCCACTATTGTCTTCCAGTCCCTAACGTTCATGGGGACCTTGGTCAGTGATCACCAAGTGTCCCTAATGGCTCATATGAGCCAGTCCATCAAGGACTAAGCTTTCCTTCACATCGCCTTGGGTTATGCATTTTTTGTCTCAAGGAGGGATGAGCAGCGACATTTCTTAACTTCTCAGCTTCTAGAGCTTTCAGACGGATCCCATCTGCCCCCATGTCCCACGAGCTCACGAGCCCAGCTGCCACTATTTCCTTCCACCTCTTGCTTGATGGTCTTTCCCAGTTCCAGCAGTACCGAAGCAGAATACTCTCTTTCCACCTCGGTGTCTTGAACGGGTCCGTCGTTCAGCCCCCTCCCATGCTGACTCGTGGATTCCCCCATCTGCATTAAAGGTCGCGTCTGAAGGGCATGTCCTATCACCTCCGCCTCTCCCTCCTCGCTGTCTCACTCCTCCTGTGGGGGTCCAAGTTTCTGGGTCCCATGAACGGCTCTTCAGCACTCATCTAATTTGTGCTTTCTCTCTCTTTCGATCTGTTTAGCCATAAGAAATGGTGAGCCACGGCTGGTGAGATGCTCAGGGGCTACGGCTCTTGTCTGCAAAACCCAACCACCCGAGTTTGATCCCCCAGGACCCATGTAAAGCCAGATGCACAAGGTGGCACATATGTCTGGAGTTTGTTTGGAGTTTCTAAAGGCTCTCTCTCTACCTGCCTCTTTCTCTCTCTCTCTCTCTCTCTCTCAAATAAATAACTAAAATATTTTTTACTGTAACTCCTCTTTTAGGCTAGCACGCTCTCCCTGTGCCGTTTTCTCTGCTATGCCTTGTTACCCCCAACAGTGGTCAGGCCACCTCTGCAGCCACTTGCCCATACTCTGGTCTCTTATGTGCCGTGTGCAAAGACCTCAACACATTCTCTAATCCTTCTACTGGTTTCAAGGCATCCCCGCATTCCCGCAGTGGACCCCATTCACCACGCCACATAGAGGAGGACGGCCACCCTGGGGTCCCTCCCCCAGACACTCTTCCTCCTGAGGGCTCAGCCCGAGTTACCTTTCTCACTGCCCACAGCAAGGCCCAGGCTACGGCACCACCACAAGAAGGCACACCACCTCGCACCATGTGGGGAAGGGCGGCCACGCTGGGATGTCCCCCATGGAAACTCCCTGCCCAGCCTCAGCTGCATGCCTTGCTGACCACAGCCCGGACCACGCCACTGCTCCCCCCAAGCTCATCTTCGGTTCTGCCATGCCCCACGCTGGGCATCAAGTGTTCTAGGAAACTTTTCCCTTGGAGAGGCATGGGCACATGTCTTCACCCCAAACAAGGCTCAGATGGCAGACCAAAGTACAATTACACCATTACCACTTTGGTACATTAGTGAGTTTTTATTGGGAGTCGCTTACAGAGCATAAAGAGGGGGTTACTTATAGGAACATGGGGTCCCCAAAGCAGCCACTTTGATGGAGATTCCTGTGTCAACATGACTCCTTGGATGCTCCTCCCTCAGCCTCAGGATGCGGGCTTCCTTACAGGGGACTCCAGAGCAGCCGCACCATGGAGGGTCTCATCCCACCCTGAATGACAACTTCCCTGTGGATGCTTCTAGAATCTCCTTGTCCTTGTCCACGAGTGTGAGACCAGGGAGCAGCCTTCAGTGGGGTTACTTCCAGGTTACCCCCACGGATGTTCCTCCCTCCGTCTAGAGGTGAGGGCTTACAGAGCAGAGAGACTCCACGGGCCCCACCTAGATGGAGCTCATTGTTCCCAGATCTTTTACTCTCTATATGCTCTATCCCTCCTGAGGTCACAAGACCTCGTGCATTATTGTATACAGCCTGCACAGGGGGCACCTGAATCTCAGCTGGGGGCTCTGATGACCCTTCCCCCACTTTCTCTCATGAGTTGACCTTGGTGCTTTTGATAAATCTGGCAATAGTTGTTTTCACCTTTCAATGTGGAGGAAATATGCCATACCACAAGGTCATACGTTCAAACGGCCATACTATATACATGCAAAAACATAGGCCATGGTCTCCCCCCGGCCCCCCGTTTTCCACTAAGGTCTTGGAAAGCATCCCCTATGGAGAAGGACGGCATAGACTGCAAACAGAATCCAACTTTTATGGGACAAATCCAAGCGGAATAAAATGTCCTAGGATGTCCAGAACAGAATCCGGATCGGTTGAGTCTCTGTCAGGGGGGTGCCTGGGACGTGGGCCTGTGCAGTTCAGAAGACAGGCACCGGTGACCTGGACTCGGCAGGCGAAGTGTTAGTCCTAGAGCAGAGGCTCGTTGCGTTCACTTGTTTGGGGCTCATGCTAAGGGGGTGTCCATGTACATACTAGTATTGGAAATTTGGAAATCACCTGGGCGGATGTGTTTCTTCACATTCCCTTTAGTGGCTGTGGTGGTTTGAATCGTATATTCAGTTCTTTATTATTTGCAGTTTGCATCTGCAGCCACCTGGTTGGAGGCAGTGTCACTGGGTGGATCTTAAGGTGTGGTGGTGTGTTTCAGATTTCAATCTAAAGATATGCAAAGTGTGCCTAGCAGGAGCTCCTGAAGTGTGCTTTAGGCTTTGGCTTTAGGCTTGTACTGCTCTCTCTTTCTGCTTGGGCCTGTGAAAGCAGGCCAACTTCTTCTGCCATTATGGAACTTCCCCTGGATCTGTAAGCTTCAATAAATCCCTTCCTCCATAACTGTGCCTGGTCTGGAAGTTCATCTCAGCGAACCTGAAGCTGTCTGCTACAGCGGCCTTGGTTCTCTTTATATGTTCAGAGCCACATTCAATCCACTCCTGCCCCACGGAGGCCTGGTGACACAGTAATGACCTCAACAGCACAACTACTGAGACCCGCAGCTGCTATCATTTGCCTTTCAAATGTCCTCCATCTCTGCTTCTAACTTAGCTACTCACAGGAGCCTCTGTAGAAGCCAGGGACTACTTTTCCTTTTCTCCTAAATAGCTGTTAGAATCAGGAGGAGAAGGGATATCATTCTTCAATAAAACTTCCAAATTACAAAGCATATATACAAAGATGGGCATGATGGTGCATGCCTTTAATCCCAGAACTCGGGAGGCAGAGATGTGAGGATTGTTGTGAGTTTGAGGCCAGCCTGGGACTACAGAGTGAGTTCCGTGTCAACCTGGGCTAGAGTGAGTTTATACCAACAACACCCCCCAAAATGCAAACATATACAATTCATAGCCAAAAAAAATATTTTTTAAATAGTTATTTATTTACAAGGGAAGAGAGAGAGAGAGAGAGAGAGAGAGAAAATGGGCACATAAAGACTTCCTGCCACTGCAAATTCCAGACACACACACCTCTTTGTGTATCTGGCTTTATGTGGGTACTGGGGAATCAAACTCAGGCTGTTAGGCTTTGTGAGCAAGTGTCTCTAAGTGCTGAGTCATCTCTCCAGCCCCAGGAATGAAAGTTTTGAACAGAGTTGTGTGGATGGCTCTTCACCAGTTCTAGAGGAGTGTATCAGTTCCTGTCTGTTGCTGGGACACAAATACCCCTGACTAGAAGCAGCTTATGGAAGTAAAGGTTTTATTCGGGTTTATGGTTTCAAGGGGAACTGTCCACCATGGCAGGTAACACGGAGCAGAAGCAGACGGCCGGCATCATATCTTCACATTATCAGGAAGGACGCACAAACACCAAACAGGGCTAGACTATAAACGCTTCACGACCCAGCGACACACCTCTTTCAGCAAGACTCCACCTACTAAAGGCTCCATTTGCTTTCCAAGCAACACCACCAAGTAGGAACTAAGTATTGAAACACAGGAACTAAGTATTCAAACACAGGAGTCGATGAGGGACATTTTACATTCAAACCATCACAAGGAGCAAGCCCGCTCTGCCGGGATGTTAAGGAGAGGAAACGGTCCAGGGTCCTAGAAGGTGCAGTGGGAATGACATAGGCTGTCCCAGAGCTCCAACCCAGTTAGTGGACATGAGGGGAGGCGGAGGGAGGCCATGAAGGAGCAGGACTCTTACTTTGAAGGAAGACACATGTCTGATGATAGACATGTGATCAGGCTGCAGAAACATGTACCACATCTCTGATGCAGGCACGGGAATCTTCAGCGGGGTTCCAGGCTTACCCTATATATAGAGTCACTTCTTAACTGCTTTCTTCCCCCCTCCCTCTTTTCCTTCACCTACCCCTCTCTCCTGTGTAGCAAGTAGAGAATAAGACTTGGACTTAATCTACTTGGTTGATTCTGAAAATCCTCCTAGAATCCCAAACTCACCATCAGAATTATTTTCATTGGGTGCATAGGCAAATATTGACGTAGAAATCCAGCGATGAATCTGCGCTGATAAAGCCTTCGAAGTTAGCAAGGAGCAATTCTCCATTTAGGGCTGTTTTCTTATGGCTGAAGAGAACACACTTCCTGTTCCCCAGTAATTTTATCTGCATATGTTACATGTGTGTGAGGTCAGAGGACAAGCTCAGGCGAGGTGCCTCAGTCACCATCCACCTTTTTTGAGATAGGGTTTCTCATTGGGCTGGAACTCTCCAGTTGGGTTAGTCTGGCTGGCCAGAAAACCCCAGGAATCTGCCTGTTTCTGCCTCCCCAGCCCTGGGATTACACGGGCATCCTGCCATGCCTTGCTTTTTGTTATGTGGGTGCTCAGTCCTCATGCTTGCAAGGAAAGCACTTTACTAACTAAGCTATCTCCCTGCCCCTGCTGTTCTCTAATAATCTTTTCAATGGTGTAGCTCTCCATTGATAAGCCTTTCCTAAACAAACAATAAAATATTTTGTATTTAAAAACAATAACAACAACAAAACTCTGCCAAGGCTGTTTTCTTGAGACTTTTTTACCCCACCATTTTCTTCCAAAACTCAAAGGCAGAAACATTTCAGGCTAGCTCACATTTCTGGTTGTCTGGTTTCTGGTTAAGCCACTCTCCTTTGTCCAGAGACTGAAAAGTTTTCTGGATTAAGATTTAGTTAGAAGGCTGGGCTTGTTGGCACATGCCTTCAATCCCAGCATTTGGGAGGCAGAGGTAGGAGGGTCTCTGTGAGTCCTAGGCTAGCCTGAGACTAAGTAGTGAATTCCAGATCAGCCTGGGCTAGAACAAGACCTTACCTTGAAACCCCTCCCCCACAAAAAAATAGATACTAGCAAGAACCCAACAGGTGAAATTCTATTTTTACAAAGCATTCATATATCTGGCTGCAAGATCATCTTCATAAGTGTAATTATCTCTGGCTGTAAACATTTTATCTTTGTTAATTAAAGCACTTCTGCTGGCAGCAACAGCGGGGAAGAGTTTCTGGAAAACTCCAAAGTCGCTTAGCCTCTTTGAGGGCTCTCCTTACACACATCCGGATTGGCCAGTGTCTGCTGCTGTTTGGTGATTTTTACCCCATGGAGCAGGAGGACAGTCATTACGTACTCTCAAGTACTGCTAGGTTATGATAACACTGCCTACATACCTAACACCCTTAATTTTAAGAAATGCTTTCAAAGATATCACTGATTTTTATTGCCAAAACATAAAATATAGAGAAATATAAATGATACCCATGATCACACCAGTAGATTGTAGGTATCATTAACATTTTGGTGCATATTCCTTATGGTTTTTCTAGTTATAAAGTATCTACTATAGTACTGGGAACTTAATTTTTTCCACTGAAATTATATAACATGCACATTTCCCACATGCAGTTGTTTACACCTATCACACGATAGTGCATGGCTATGTGGTATAGCGTTCCATTATGCACACGTGTCGCAGTTTACTAGGAAATCTTCTCTTAGGAGCTGTAGTTTACATTCTCTTCAGTGATCTCAGTCACACAGACCTGTGCAGCCTTGTACAGTGATCCCTAACTACATCTTTAAAAACTAATTTGCGGGCTGGAGGGATGGCTTAGCAGTTAAGGCGCTTGCCTGCAAAGCCAAAGGACCCAGGTTCGATTCCCCCAGGACCCACGTAAGCCAGATGCACATGGTGGCGCATGCATCTGGAGTTCGTTTGCAGTGGCTGGAGGCCCTGCTACGCACGTCTTCTCTCTCTCTCTCTCCCTCTCTCTCTCCCTCTTTCTCTGTCAAATAAATAAACAAATAAAAAATTTAAAAAAAACTAATTTGCTTTATTTATTTGAGAGGGAGAAAGAGGTAGACAGAGAATGAGTATGGACTCACCAGGGCCTCCCGCCACTGCGAACAAAATCCACACGCATAAGCCATGTACATATCTGGCTTTCCCTGGGGACTGAGGACTCAAGCCAAGGCCAGCAAGCTTCACAAGCAAGTGCCTTTAACTGCTGGGCAATCTCTGTAGTTCCTCTAAGTACATCTTAAAGGCAAGTTCTCAAAAGCGAATGCTATATACTACAGGGTAAACATTTCCAAGCCTTTTACGACAATCCTGCCAACACGGACTCCAGAAAGGATGCATCCTACCAAGGATGCGTAAGAGGGTGACTATTAATCTAAATCCTCAACCAGAGCCAGTCTTCAGCATAAAATTTTACCGATTTGACAGAAAAAGGAGAGTCTAATTTTTACTGAAATTTCTTGGAGGACTAGTGAGGTGAAGTGGGATGCTATTTTACACTTGCATGTTTGTGTTTGTGTCAGTGTGTGTGTGTGTGCATGTTTGTATACGTGTGGGGGCACCTGTGTATGTGCTTGAGTGCATGGGCAAAGGCCAGAGGTCAACAGTGGGCAGCATCCTCAATTGCTCTTCTCCTTCTTTTTCTTTTCTTTTCTTAAAACAAACATTTTATTTTCCTTATTTGCAAGCAAAGAGAGATAGAAGAGAAACAGACAGAGGGAATGGGTGCACCAGGGCCTCCAGCTGCTGCCAACAGTCTTCAGATGCATGCACCACTTTTTGCATCTGGCTTTGTGTGGGTACTGGGGAATTGAACCCAGGTTGTCAGGCTTTGCAGGCAAGTGCCTTAACTGCTGAGCCATCTCTGCAGCCCCCTTCTTCTTGTTTTCCTTCTCCTCATTTCTTCTTCTTCTTTTTTAAAATATTTCACTTTTATTTATTTATTCATTTGACAGAGAAAGAGGGAGAGAGAGAGAGAGAGAGAGAGAATGGGTGCATCAGGGCCCCCAGTCACTGCAAACAAACTCCAGACACAGGTGCATCTGGCTAACGTGGGTCCTGGGGAATCGAACCTGGATCCTTTGACTTCGCAGGCAAATGCCTTAACCGCTAAGCCATCCCTCCAGCCCCCCCTTTTTTAAGTAGGGTCTCAGTCTAGTTTAGGCTGACCTGGAACTCTGTTTTTAGTCCCAGGTTGGCCTTGAACTCACAGCCATGCTCCTACCTCTGTTTCCTGAATGCTGGGAGTAAAGGTGTGCACAGCCATGCCCAACTTCTCTTTTTTTTAAAAAAGGAAATTTATTTATTTGCAGAGAGAGAGGGAGAGAGAGAGAAGAAATAGAGAAAGAGGGAGAGAATATGTATGTACCAGGTCATCCTTAGCCATCAGGAAAATGCAAATTAAAACTACCTTGAGATTCCATCTCTCTCCCGTCAGAATGGCTACCATCAAGAAAACAAATGACAATAAATGTTGGTGAGGATGTGGTAAAAGGGGAACCCTTCTGCACTGTTGGTGGGAATGTAATCTGGTACAGCCATTGTGGAAATCAGTGTGGAGGTTCTTGAGGCAGCTAAAAATAGATTTGCCATATGAGCCAGCTATAGCACTCCTAGGCATATATCCTATTGACTCTTCTCACTACCTTAGAGATACTTGCATAACTATGTTTATTGCCGCTCTATTCACAATAGCTAGGAAACGGAACCAGCCTAGATGACCATCCACAGATGAATGGATAATAAAGATATGGTACATTTATACAATGGAGTTCTATTCTGCGGTAAAGAAAAATGAAATTATGAAATTTGCAGGGAAATGGATGGATCTGGAAAGGATTATACTATGTGAGGTAACCCAGGCCCAGAAAGCCAAACGTCGCATGCTCTCTCTCATATGTGGATCCTAGCTACAAATGTACAGACTTGTGTGTGAGCTGGAACCAAAAATCAGTAGCAGAGACTCATAAGCTAGAAAAAGGCTATAAGGGAGGGAGGAGAGGGAAGGACTTTAGGGGATGGTATTGTATATATGTAAATAGAAGAACAGATTACAGGGAGGAGAAAGGCCTAAGCTAGATCAGGGGAAGAGATTGTATAAAAGAAGGGTGGGGGGAGGGTCAATCAAAATTCATGATATTCTAAATAAGACATATGAAAATATACTTTCCTGAATAATAGCACATCCAGAAGCCATAGATTGTTAACTAGAAAATTTTCAGTGCCAGGGATGGGATACCTTCAATGAGCTGTTGGCCAGGGAGGTCCCTGTTGCCTCCACAACATTATAGGCTGTTGCCAAGGCCCTTGGTTTCCCGTGAGAATGAGAAGGTAAGACCCTATTACTGAAGACTTCACATGCCTGAGCGGCAAAGTCACTGATAAATCAAGCTGGTGCTGATCAGAAAACCTTCTCCCTGTAGCTCAGCCAACTGAAAGCTGGAAAAGGCTGCACTGTATGCAGCCCTATGGGAGACAGAAGTCATCAGTGGTGAACACAGTGGACACTGGAAACCTCAAGTTTGGCCAGACAGGCCAAATGACTGAACGAGTGCAATAGTGACATGTCTGCTCTGGGGGAAACCAACTGTTCTCCAATTGAACTGAAGGCCCACTCTATGGGAGGGAATATGTGCCTGGTACTGAAAACCTAATCAAAAGCTTATGGCAGGGGAGGTCATGAGCCTTAGGGGTATAAAGCCTGCTCTTGTCTGGATAAATGCACATATTACTCTCACCAAATTGCCCTGAAAGCACTACACTTAATATTCATATTCATATATTAATGCTGCTCTCACTTCTGGTTAGAGAAGCTTCTCTTTTCAGATGGTGATGACCACTGGGATGACCCAAAAGGCAACATAGTGCTGAGAAGAAGGGATGGAGGAGTGTCCAGCACTGAAACATCTCTATCACACCCTCCAAGGCTCAGGATCCATTGTGGAAGAGGTGGCGGAAAGAATGTAAGAGCCAAAGGAAGGGTACCACTCCTTACGTACAACTGTCCAGACAGAATTTGGCCCCGATATCCAAGACCTCGCAGTGCTTAGCAATACCTTCATAAGACCCTCATAATAGGAGAAAAAAATGACGACATCAAATTAAAAGAGAGACTAATGGAGAGACGGAGGGGATATGATGGAGAGACGAGCTATGAAGGGGAAAGTGGGGGAGGGGAGGGGAGTACCATGGTTTGTTGTCTATAAGTATAGAAGTTGTCAATAAAATATATATATATATTAAAAATAAATAAATAAATAAATAAATAAATAAATAAATTCATTTATTTCCAGAGAGAGAGCGAGAGAAAGAGAAATAGAGAAAGAGGGAGAGAGTATGTATGCACCAGGGCCTCTTGCCAGTGCAAATGAACTCCGGACACATGTACCACTTTGAGCATCCAGCTTTATATGGGTAGTAGGGAATTGAACCCAGGCTTACAGGCTTTGTAAGCAAGTACCTTTAACCACTAAGCCATCTTCCCAGCCCCTCCTCCTCCTTTTTTGAGACAGGTTTCTCACTGAACCCAGAGCTTAGCCAGTCAGCTACACGCGCTAGGCCACATGCCCGAGGGATGCTCCGCTCTCTGTCTCTCTGACACTGGATTACGAGGGCGTGCCAGCACAGTGGCTTTTTATGTGGGTTCTGGGAATCTGGGCTCGGGTCCCCATGCTTGCACGGCAAGCGCTTTGTGGACTCAGGTAGCACCCCAACTACTATTTCACACATTTCACTGGCCACTAGCACGCACGTTCCTAGCAGGTTCGCCGGTGCCATCAGCCGTTTGCTGCTGCGATGTTATCTTTGACTTCTTGGGTTTCTGGCCTGACTCACTAGACACTTTCATCGGCAGATCTTTCCCAAAGATAAATTTTGCGGCAGCGCCTGTTTAACTATTTCCTTTTTTGTCACTGAAGAGGTCGTGTTAAACACTAGCCAATTTATCTTGCTTCCAAACTGTAAGTAATCTTAATATTTTATTATTTATTTATTTATTTATTTGAGAGAGAGAGAAGGACAGAAGGAGGTGGGGAGAGAGTGGGCGTGTCAGGGTCTCCAGCTTCTGCAAATGCACTCCAGATGCGTGTGCCACCTTGTGCCTCTGGCTTATGTGGGCCCTGGGGAATCAAACCTGAGTCCTTGGGCTTTGCAGGCAAGTGCCTTAACCGCTGAGCAATCTCTCTGGACCATTAAAAAAAAAAACTTAAAAAAATATTTTTATTTATTTACAGAGAGAGAGAGGAGGGGAGGAATGAGTGTAGCAAGGCCTCTTACCAGTACAGATGAACTCTAGGCACACACGCCACTTTGTACATCTGGCTTTACATGAGTACTGACTGGGGAATCAAACCCAGGCTGAAGTCTTTCCAAGCAAGTACCTTTAAGTTCTGAGCCATCCCTCTGGCCCCTTTCTGCATCCCATGCTCCTTCTTTTGACTCTGCTTCTCCATGTCTGGCTAATTTCCACTTGTCCTTGAACATGCGGCTCAGATGTTATCGCCTGTACGGAAGCTTTTGCTGACTATCCCTGCTCTCCCTCTCCCTCCCTGCTTTCTTCTGGACATATGGTACACATTCAGATCCACCTTACACATTCACTCACTAACCTGTGTTTCTTGTCAGCTCCCTGAGGGAAGAATATGTGTCTGTATTTCAATATGATGTTAGATTGTTAGAAACATGTTTATGATGTATTTAAAAGAATTTATCTCTCTGCTGTTTATTTTAATAGAAAAATGAGTTTGCTTGTGCTTACTGCAATGGTAAACAGATGTTTTAAGGGTGAACAAAATGCCAGCTCTTTAATGTAAGCCCAAAGTCGCCTTCTGGGTTTAGAAGGCCAGTGTTTAGGGATTCCCTGAAGGACAGTTGGAGGCAAAGCTCAGCTTCTAATGCTTTAGGAGGTATCATGGCAGGGTTGCAAAATCAGAACAGAGGAAAATTCAGGCATGAAAGACAGAAATGAAATAGTCAGTATAGAGTAGATTGCAGACTCATGGGAAAACACGGGCAGCTTTTTGGTGTTACGATGATGTGGGAATTGAGCTGGGAAGTGGCTTTTTAGTACTTGGGTGGACAGTGACGCAGGAGCTAGGGTGCCAGACACTGTCGCATGAAGCTTCCCCTGAATCACTGGCCTCCAGGTTCTTGTCTTATGAATTTTGAAGAATGAAACTCACAGACTAGAGGATAAAGTTTAGAAAGACGTCACTGTAGTGATTACAGAATGTAGACCTTAAGAGAAGGAAAGAATCAGAGCTCCTGCCCAAGTGGAGACAGGAGCAGGGTTCCCAGAAACAGGAAAGTCCCCCTAGAGACCCAGATTGGGGTCTTTTATGGGCTTTTTTTTTTTTTGAATGGGGGCTGAGCTGGACAGTCCTGTCCCAACACCAGGTTTCTAGGTAGAAGGTCAGGCTTATTTGGGAGAGAGGAAACCTTCCCAGAAATCTTAATCTCCAGGAGAGGGAATGATTCTTGTAGAAAGATGGGAAACTCCTGTAGAGAAGTGATAAGGAAAGACCCTTCTGACATTTCTGGCTTCTAGTAAGACAGAGGCTGTGAGGACTCCCTTTAGGCAGAAGGAGATAAAGGGTGGGAGATTCTCCTTTACTGGCTTAAGGACACTCCCCATTTTTACTTTCAGGGGGCTCTGTTACCCCTACACTGTCTAATGAGACATCTCTAGACGGACATACCAAACCACTGAGCCTAGTGACAGGTGGCTAGACAGATATGAGGCTTCAAGCACGTTGACGGACAGACCCAACCTCCATTTCCCTGGTAACAATAGAAAAGAAAACATTACAATGGCTCCTCCACAGGATTTCAAATACCACTTAAAAGGGAAGAAAGTGAACATATCAGAGCTTTTGTTGAGGGAAAGCTAATTTGAGCTTTCCCTCTGATCCTTGGTGGAGATGTGACATTCTAAACTACCCAAAGCCTAAATTATGGTCCCTACTGTTAAGAATTAATCCAACTGAGCCTGTTGATCACCTGGCCAAGAGACGACCCTCACCTATAGACATGTTGAAGAATAGAGAAAGGGGCTGGGGAGACGGCTCTGCAGTTGAGGCCCTTGACTGGAAAGCCTAAGGACCCCAGTTCAGCTCCCCAGTACCCACATAAATCCAGGTGCACAAAGTGGCACACTCATCTCACATCCCCGCCCTCTGTCTGTCTCTCTCTGCTTGCAAATTTTTTTTTTTTAAAAAAAGCCTAAGGAGAAATAGTTATGCACTTAATGAGATAAAATTCTTTTACTTCTGGAAGCCTCTCTCTTGGTACAGTTACTCACAGACTCCCACTGCTGAGCCTGTCTGCTTTTCTGAGTTCTAACTCAAAAAAAAAAAAAAAAAAAAAAAAAAAGCCTAACCTTTCCTTTTCTCTTTTCTTTCTCCTCTTTGGATGCCAGCTGAAACCCTAAGCATGCTTTTCCTGGCACTTTGGGGATTTTCCACCTTTTCTCAACAAGTCTCCTGTGCCTTACTCAACCCCTCATCCTCTGTGGGCCTACTTCTTCATGGGTGAGAGGCAGAGAACTCAGCACTATGAGAATCTGTAACCCGGGGAGTGTGCATAGGAGAAAATGCTTGCTTGCCTTAGATTTTCTTTCTCCCTTTGGTCCAAGTTCACAAGCTGGGGCATGGATCATTCTTCTCTTCTAGGCTGGATCTGTTCTGGGCCCTTCTGGAAGACCATAGTGGGGGCTCATCTCATGCTGTGAAGTGATAGGAAGAGTCAGGGGCTCGCTGGGTGGTGGCAGAGATGCCCGAGGAAGGGGCTACAAAATACACTGAGACATGATGCCGCCGGAGGAAAGATAAGACTTCTAGAGTTTGTCATTTCTCTCAATGGCCCCATCAAAGTGTTTTATTTAGAGAACCAAGAAATTCTGCAAAGCCAACTCTACTAAGAAAACCCAAGTCTGAAGTCTTCCCCAGGAGGGCAGGGCTGGGCCAGAACGCAGTCTTATGAAGAATGAGAAAAGGAAATTAAGTTTTGTGGTCAGGAAGGCTCCGCCTTTCCTTCAGGGATAGAAAAAGAGCAAGAGGCCAAATGGGGACATGTGACTCAGCTATCCATGACTTCTCTGCATCTCTTGCTCTTAGCTGAGCTGTCCAGAGTACTCACCCACAGCAGACAGCCTGGGCTCCCTGAACAACCAGCTTCAGAAAGGACGGGTAGACAACCTATGCAGGCACAGTGACGCCCTGCGGACAAAGCCTCCCTAGCAGTGCACACCCTAGGGACTGGCTCTGCGGGTAAGAGCCCTTGCTGCTCAAGCCTGAGAATTCAAGTTCATTCTCTAGCACCCACATAAATATGGGTGTGCATGACTATAACCCCAGCACTGGGCGGGACAGAGACAAGAGGATTGTCGGGGTTCTCTGGTCAGTCTAGCTGAAAAAAAAAAAAAGTGACATGAGTTCCAGGTTCAGTGAAATCCTGTCTCAAGAAAATAAGGCAGAAGAATGATAGAGAAGAATTCCAAATGTCTACTTCTGGGTGTCCTTCTCTGACTTCCATAAAGGACACGGGATTCTGTCCACACAGGTGCACCTGTCACATGCACAACCACACATATTACACACACACACACACACACACACATACTCATACAATGACAGAGTTTGTGGTGGTTTGAGTCAGGTGTCGCCTATAAACTCAGGTGTTCTGAATAATAGGTCCCCAGCTGGTGGCAATTTGGGAATTGGGGCCTCCTGGAGGTGGTGTATTGTTGGGGGCAGACTTATGGGTGTTATAGCCAGGTTCCCCTTGCCAGTGTTTGGCACACTCTCCTGCTGCTGTTGTCCACCTGATGTTGGCCAGGAGGTGATGTCCCCTGCCTTCATGAACCTTCCCCTCGAGCCTGTAAGCCAAAAATAAACCTCTTTCTCCCACAAGCTGCTCTGGGTCGGGTGTTTTCTGCCAGTAATGTGAAGCCACAGAGTTCAACTTACCTGAGAAGTTTCCTTTCTGATTTTCCAGACTCTAAACTGAACAAATTTCTTACCTTCAGCTGGCCTCTTAAAACAATGGCACAAAACAAAGGCAGAATGCAGAGTGTGGAAAAAAGAGGAAGAGACAGAGAAGAATGAGTCTGCTGGGGTCTGGTAACGCCAAGGGCAAGTTAATATAGCACGTTAGTGTTTATGAGTCTCATTACACACAATGAAATTTGCTCTGGGCATTGTTAATCTGTGGAATCCTAGCTACTCTGGCAGCCTTTGCTTTTTTTTTTTTTTTTCCGTTTGTTTTTGCAAGACCAGATGGCAGCTCTTTCCTTTTACAAGGACTGGAAAATACAGAGGAAGGTCAGTGAGACTTTGCAAGAGTATCCCGGCTTTGAACGTGGCTAAGGGCTTCCTTGTACTTTCTTTAGCTCCTGCTGCTGGGAGGGTAAGATAAGAAGCATTCCACTGTGGGGATCAGTTATATGGCACCCTCAAACTGACCCCAACCCTTTTGCCCATCTTTGTCTGCTATCCATTTCAATGGTTCTTGAACTTTCTTTCCCTTGCCCTACACCCTTTAATGACACCACATAACTTTTAGGCCTCTGGCCCCATCCAGGAGATTGTGGTTTTTTTTTTTTTAATTTTATCTTATTTTATTTATATTTTAATTTTTAAATTTATTTTATTTACTTGAGAGAGAGAGGTAGAGAAAGAGAGAGAGGGAGAGAATAGGCATGCCAGGGCTTTCAGCCACTGCAAATGAATTCCAGATGCATGCACCACCTTGTGCATCTGGCCTATGTGGGTCCTGAGGTATCGAACCTGGGTCCTTTGGTTTTGCAGGCCAGTTCCTT
Organism: Dipus sagitta; assembly: GCA_036346955.1. Lineage (NCBI taxonomy): Eukaryota > Metazoa > Chordata > Mammalia > Rodentia > Dipodidae > Dipus > Dipus sagitta. The sequence goes on from CM070788.1 coordinate 44,251,521, forward strand.
AACCACTAAGCCATCCCGCCAGCCCCTTATTTTATTTTATTTATTTATTTTTTTTCGGTTTTTCAAGGTAGGGTCTCACTCTGGTCCAGGCTGACCTGGAATTCACCATGTAGTCTCAGGGTGGCCTCGAACTCTAGGCAATCCTCCTTCCTCTGCCTCCCAAGTGCTGGGATTAAAGGTGTGCGCCACCACGCCTGGCTCCCTTATTTTATTATTTTGCATGTGTACTATGTGTGATGGTGATGGTGGGGTGTGTGTGTGTGTGCACCATATGCACATGTGTGTGTATATACGTATGGGTGTGTGCACACATGGACACCAGAGGTCAACATTGGGTGTCCTTCCTCTGTCACTCATCCACCTATTTTCTTGAGTTGGAGTCTCTCTTTGAACAGAACTGCTGTTTTTCCCAAGCCTCAATAATTCTTCATTCTGCTCTCAAAACACTGAATGTGTATGGCTATGACCAGCTGTTTATCTGGGTCCTTAGGAATGAAACTCAGGTGGTCTCAGCTCCTCGCAGGCCCTCATGCCTGTGGCACATGCCCGGGCCCCCCTGAGCCATCTCCCCAGACCCCTATCCAGGACATACTTAACCTAATATCCTTCTCAGGTTTTCCTGGTGAGTCCCTTACACCGAGATTCAGCCCAAGTTCTCCCCTGGAACATTTCCTCTGGCCGGGTGACCATGACCGTGGCCCCGCAGACTTGTTGGTTAGCTTTTGTGATAGACACATTGTAGTTATTTGAATGTGTGACTCCTTTCCTATTAGGTTATTGTGATAGTTAAGGTGTTGTCAACTTGATCCGTTTAGTAATCCACAGAAATCCCTTTCGGGTGAGTCTCGGAGGTTGCTTCTAGGAAGGATCAACTAAAGGAGGAAGTCCTTCCCCCAGAGTGAGCCCTTCCCCCAGAGTGGGTGGCCCCGCTCAGAGGGGGACTTGATATAAGGAAGCTCTGGGTAAAAAGAGCCCCTTCCTTCCTTCCTTCCTTCCTTCCTTCCTTCCTTCCTTCCTTCCTTCCTTCCTTCCTTCCTTCCTCCCTCCCTTCCTCCCTTCCTCCCTTCCTCCCTCCCTCCCTCCCTCCCTCCCTTCCACTTAGCTGCCGGAGCTGCTCGCTACCTTCCAGCGTGGATTGAAGCCCAGTGCGGACTAAAGACCAGCATCAACTGAAGACACGTGTGGATGGAAACCCAGCGGCTCCTCAGGAAGCCTCCAGGCTTTCCGGCACCATCTGCAGTGCCGGGTCGGGACTGCTGAGGCATCTGGCCACGTGGACTGAGCAGCTACCAGGTTCGGTGATTCTCGGGCCTGCAACTGCTATTGGACTACTATAAGCTGATCCAATAAATCCCCTTTTTAAAATAATTCATTCTAGCAGTTCTGTTCCTCTAGAGAACCCTGACTAATACAGTTATGGAGTCTTTTTCTTTAATTAAAAACATACTTTGTATGGATACATCATGTGTTAGGACCATCTTTCCCTTCCTCCCTTCCCCTATTCCCCAGGGGCCCCTCCTCAGCGGGGTTGCAGGTATTCCCCATAGAGTTGTGATTTATGCATTGTGGAAACATCAGTCAGTTATTGGGGGTGGGGGAGGCAGTGACTCTGGTCATGACATCCCAACCTGTGGCTCTTACAATCTTTCCACCTCCCCTTCTGCAAAATTCCCTGAGCCTTAGTGGGTGAGTTTGAAGTCTACTTCAGTGATAAGCTCTTAGGAGCCCCTGGATCTCGGCTTTGGTAGGTGTTGAGTGTCCTCAGCATCTGTCTCCTTCACCCTGGCGCTGATTGTCAGGCCCACCATGGAAGCAGCATGCTTGCTCTTCTCCCCAATTCCTCTGTGGTTTCGCTTGGGCCTTGAGTGAGATGTGAGGGGTGCTCAGGTCTGGCTACCTTTCTGCAGCAGGAATTTCATTATTAAGTTTTAAAAAATATATTTGATGTATTTATTAGAGAGAGAGGAGAGGAGAGAATGGGCATGCCGGGGCCTCTAACCACTGCAAACAAACTCTTCACAATGCACCACTTTATGCATCTGGCTTTACGTGGGTACTAGGGAATTGAACTCTGGTCCTTAGGCTTTGCAGCAAAGTGCACTAACTGTTGAGCCATCTCTCCAGCCCACATTATTATGTTTTGATCTTTCAGCACCTAGAATGTTGCCTGATTCCCAAAAGGTGGTCAGAACATGCTAATTAACCAAGAAAGCATGTGTGTTTGCAAGGAATTCATTTGTACGTGACATCGTTTGTTATTGTAGTTACCCTCTTGTTACAGGGTCAAACGTCCAGTCAAAAGCAGCTGATAGGAGGAAAGGTTTATTCCGGCTTACAGTCTTGATGGGATTGTTTTTTTTTTTTTCTTTTGGTTTTATAATTTTTTAAATCTTTTTAAAAATTAATTTATTTTTTATTAACAACTTCCATGATTGTAAACAATATCCCATGGTAATGCCCTCCCTCCCCCCACTTTCCCCTTTGAAACTCCACTCTCCATCATACCCCTCCCCCTCTCAATCAGTCTCTCTTTTATTTTAATGTCATGATCTTTTCTTCCTATGATGGTCTTGTGTAGGTTGTGTCAGGCACTGTGAGGTCATGGATATCCAGGCCATTTTGTGTCTGGGGGGAGCACATTGTAAGGAGTCTTACCCTTCCTTTGGCTCTTACATTCTTTCTGCCACCTCTTCCGCAATGGACCCTGAGCCATGGGAGGTGTGATAGAGATATTGCAGTGCTGAGCACTCCTTTCATTTCTTCTCAGCACCATGGTGCCTTCTGAGTCATCCCAAGGTCACTGCCATCTGAGAAGAGAAGCTTCTCTAACCAAAAGTGAGAGTAGCATTAATATGTGGGTATGAACATTAAGAGAAGTGCTTACTGAGCAGTTTGATGAGCATAGTATATACATTTAGCCAGACACCCGCAGATGTTACACCCCTAGGGCTCATGACTACCCCTGTAGTAGGTTTTCAGTATCAGGAATGTATTCCCTCCCATGGTGCGGGCCCCCAGTCCAATTAGAGGGCGGTTTGATGGGGCTGTTTTAACGCAGCAGGAGGAAGACGGCAGCGTGGAGGCTGGACATGACTTTTTGCCATAGCAGCTGGCAGAAAGCAGCAAGAGTGTGAGTGGAGCTCTGGCAAGGGGGAAGCTGGATTAATTAACCTCAAGGCCTGGGCTGGAGAGATGGCTTAGTGGTTAAGGCGCTGGCCTACAGAGCCTAAGGACCCAGGTTTGATTCCCCAGGACCCATGTAAGCCAGATACACAAGGTGCCATGTGTCTGCAGTTGATTTGCAGTGTCTGGAGGCTCTGGCAGGTCCATTCTTTCTCCTCCATCTGTCTGTCTCTCTCTCTCAAATAAATAAATAAAAATAAAATTGTAAAAATATTCTAAATAAAAAAAGCAACCCTCAAGGTCTGTCCCCAGTGACACACCTCCTCCAAGAGGGACCCACCTCCTAAACTGCCACCAGCTGAGGACTGAGTATTCAAAACATGTGGGTCGGGGCTGGAGGGATGGCTTAGCGGTTAAGGCGCTTGCCTTCAAAGCCAAAGGACCTCGGTTCGATTCCCCAATACCCATGTAAGCCAGATGCACAAGGTGGCGCGTGCATCTGGAGTTCGTTTGCAGTGGCTGGAAGCCCTGGTGCGCCTATTCTCTCTCTCTCTCGCACTCTGCCTCTTTCCCTGTCTCAAATAAATAAATAAAAATAAAATACTAAAAACAAAACATATGGGTCTATGGGGAACATGTGTTTCTAACCACCGTGCTCGTCGCACTGCCCAGTGGAGACTTTACTTGCGGTTCCTCTAGGACGCTCGAGCTCCTTCGAGGCCAATGTTCACAGGAAGCGCTGGCCACACAGCGCCCAGCACGCTGTGGGCTTTAAGCGTTGACAACAGGAAAGCGTGCAATACTACATGCATGTGGCTTTTACACTACCCAGAGCTCAGGCTCTAGCCATCCTGATCTGAGGTGGGTTTTTTTTTTTTTTACTATTTTGTTTATTTTATTTATTTGGGAGAGACAGACAGACATAGAGAGAGAGAAAGAGGCAGAGAGAGAGAGAGAGAGAGAGAATGGGTGCACCAGAGCCTCCAGCCACTGCAAATGAACTCCAGATGCATGCGTCCCCTTGTGCATCTGGCTTATGTGGATCCTGGGGAATCAAGCCTCGAACCGGGGTCTTTAGGCTTCACAGGCAAGCGCTTAACCGCTAAGCCATCTCTCCAACCCTGAGGTGGGTTTCTCGACAGCTAAGCACGTCATATATGTGACATGACTAATCATGACTGCAGCTTTTAAGGTGGATCCCCATTTATACATGAAGAGACTATGCCTCAGGGAGCTAGAGGTTGTCCCCAGTACACACATCCAGACAGCAACAGAGATGGGGCGTAGACTGGTCTGAGTGTGCAGTGACCACGTGACCTCAGGTGCCCTCTTGGCTTGGATGCTGCAGCCAGACCTTTGGGTGCTCGCTCTTACCCTCTCCATCTCTTCAGCTCCCTGCCGGGGTTTGAGCTTCTGAGAACAAGGCCTTGTCTAGATTCCACTCCGTTCTCCACGCTGCCTCTCCAGCTGCTTGCGGGCCAGTCACCCCCTTGGCCGATGACATGTTATTCCATTGTTACTTAATTTCACTTTCTTATTGTGCACAGGGGACTGACACATAGCTGTGACTGGTGGCCGAGGCAGCAGGAAGGCGGCAGGAACACGGACATCTTTGTCTTGGTTGGAAGCAGTCTGATGGTACACCAGGAGTAGAAATTTACAATTTAGTCAGGACGAAGCTGGAGTGTCACCGGCACTTGGATAGGTAACATTTTTGTGTCACTGGCAAAGGGCCAAATGTGGATGTCCTTAGTATAAACGAAAGCTGGAACACTCAAATTCATTTGCTCCAGGTCACACCCAGGGAACCGGAGAGTGAGAATTTGAACTCCCATTTTTTGGATTCCAGAGCCTGTGTTGGTGACACAGGACAGATCTAGTGTGTGGTAGACCTGGAAAGTCACAGTGAAGCCCACGGACCTTACAAGCACACCATCAGAGGGTTTGGGGGACAAGCTACGCTTGAGGAAGCTAGTTGGGGAAAAGGCGAGGAAGCGTGTAGGGTGGAAGGATGAACTGTTTACGGGGAGACAGTTTAGGGGCCGGAATGCTTACAACAGATTTGCATTCAACACAATAAGCCTGAGATGACACGTGGAAATGTCTAGAAGACAGGTGAGTTGGAAGGGAGAAAGGAGGTGTTAACCAGAGGCAGAAACCTGGGACTTGCCACAGGGGGGAAAAAAGAATGCAGCTAGAGCTCAACAAGTAATTGAAGCCACCGAGGATCAAAGAAAGGGCAAAAAGGCACTGAAGGCTGAGGAATGAGCCTGGAATTCGCAATGTTGATGGGGCAGGAGCAGAAGGAGAACTGTGAGAAGCCAGAAGCAACGAGGGAGGTGCAGGGCCGATCAGGGGCTTGTCATGGGCCGGCAATTACTCGGCAGTCACGGAACCCTAGGGGCCAGGGCGTATGTTGAGGAAAAGTTGAAGCAGGTGCCTATAACCTCAGCTACCCCAGAGCCAAAGGCAGGGTCTCATGAGTCTACAAGGTCAAGATCAATTTTGGTATCATAGCAAGACTGTCTAAAAAAAAAAAAAAAACCAACCATGGCTGGGGAGGGCTCCGCAGGTAACTGAGGTCACAGCTCAAGCCTGAGGCCCTGAGTATGGATCTCCAGCACCCACGTAAAGGCAGGGCATGGTGGAGGGTGCCCGAAATCCCAGAACTGGGGAGTGGACACAGGGGCTCCCTGGGGCTCACTGGCTGCATAGTCCAGCTGAACCCATGAGCTCTACGTTCAGCAAGAGACCCTGTCTCAGAAAATAAGGTGGAGAGGGTCTGAGGAAAACCTCCGATAGCAATCTTTGGCCCCCATACATGTACACAGACACATGCACATGCACCTGCCCACACACACACATATGAATGAACACCATAAACATGCAAAAATACTTCTTAAACCTTTGATAAAGCTGGGCATGGTGGTGAACGCCTTTAATCCCAGCACTTGAGAGGCTGAGGTAGGAGGAGTGCATAAGTCAGAGGCCAGACTGTGACTACTGGGGCTAAGACAAAAAAAAAAGGAAAAATAGGGCTGGAGAGAGATGGCTTAGAGATTAAGGTGCTTGCCTGCAAAGCCAAAGGACCCAGGTTTGTTTTCTCAGTTCCCTCGTAAAGCCAGATATACAAAGTGGCACATGGGTCTGGAGTTTGTTTGCAGTGACTAGAGGTCCTGGAGTCTGCCCTTTCTCTCTCTCTCTTCCTCCACCCCCACTATATATATTTATCTGCCTCTCTATCACACACACACACACACACACAAATAAAAATAAAAATAAAAATAAAAATAAAAATAACCTGATTCTTTTTATTTTTGTTTGGGGGGAGGGGGTTCAAGGTAGGGTCTTGCTCTAGCCCAGGCTGACCTGGAATTCACTATGTACTCTCAGGGTGGCCTCGAACTCAGGGCGATTCTCCTACGTCTGCCTCCCGAGTGCTGGGATTAAAGGCGTGCGCCACCACGCCTGGCTAACCCTGTGGTTCTTGTAGTGACAAGAATAAGAGAAAGAGGAAGTAGATGATGGGAGACCAGGAAATGAGAACAAGTTAAACTGTCTTGCCCATGGAAGTGGAGAGCTGGAGACTGGGGCTGTGAGGCAGAGAGGCGGGGGAGGGCTGGTGCAGGCGGAAGGACTTCCACAAACTTGGGGCTCCACAGGGTTTAGCTGCTTTGTGCATGCTACGCTGTGGTTCCAAATCACCACCAGTCTCTGAAGTGGACAAAAGCCCGGATGACTATCGAGTGAGGTCAAGGAAGGCCGACTCCTCTCGGGGCCGTTAGGAAGGGTGGACCTTGAGGACCAACCAGCCAGTGACCAGAAGTCCTCTGGTGGGAACAGGTGCACAGCTGGAATTTGTGACTCGGTGGGGGGAGGGCATGCCAAGGGGATGGGGTGAATTTCCTTGGAATCTTAAGGGTCAAGCAGATTCCAGCTGACAGCTGCTGTACAACCTTATCATGGATGACATGCTACTGACTCGTTCTTCTTTCTGCATGAGCCAAGTGAGCTGGTGGAGTTCCCTCAGCGTGGACACGAGGGAGGAAAGCCCCCAGCAGAGGGCTTTGAAGGTTCAGCAGGTGGGAGGGAGAAGGCAGGCCTTACTGCGGTAGCATCGGCCATCAGGCTTTGGAGCAGTCGGAACGGGGCAGGCTGCCCGCTTGCGAGTCATTGCTTTGAGCCTTCCGTTGGAGATGGGCTAGGACTTCTCCCGTCCCTTTGCTCGTGAGTAATAGTTTCCTAGAAAACTTTTTTACAAGCCTCAAACCTTCCTCATGAGCTGGAAGGGTGTGACCGGCCGGAAAGCCCGCTGCCTAGCAAAGGGTCCCTGTCACATTTCAGCTGTGTGCTCTGCCTGTCCTGGTCACTGTGAGGGCTTGTGACCTTCACCGAAGTCAGACAGGGCAGTTAGCCTTATAAGGGCCTGCACAACCTCCTATGTTGCAATTAGAACAGACACGAAGGGGCTTGGCTAAGGCCACCCGGTTCTCCCACCATCTTGCCACTAAGAGCATTGAGACATTTCTTCTTAATAATATGTGCGTAAGGCACAAAGGCATCTGTGCATATGTGTGCAACACACGCATGTCTGAGCAAGGGAGAGGATTTTTGGCTCATATCCAAAGAAGCAAATGATAGTTAAATGGCATTTGTGAAAGAGTTAACTGAAGTCACATGGAAAAAGATGACTTTCTGTTTTGTTTTGTTTTGTTTTCTGGGGTATGGTCTCACTCTCTAGCCCAAGCTGACCTGCCACTCACTCTGTAGCCCAAGGCTGGCCTCGAACTCACATCGAACTTCCTACCTCTGCCTCCTGACGTGCTGGGATTGAAGGTGTGCCCATCACACCCAGCAAAAGATGACTTTTAAACACACAGTTTAGGGCTGGAGAGATGACGCAGCAGGTAAAGAGGCTTGCTTGCAAAGCCTGACTGCCTGGGTTTGATTCCCCCGTACCCACATAAAGCCAGATGCACAAAGTTGCATATGGATCCGGAGTTTGTTTGCAGTGGCCAGAGGTCCTGGAATGTCTATTAGTTTTCTTTCTTTCTCTCTCTCTTACTGATTGGAAATAAATGAAAATATTTTTTAAAGCATGCAATTTAATAATGGAATGATGTCTTCCTTAGAGTTATTATATATACATTTTATATATTTATAACATACATTCTGCCAGCTCTCCCACCTGGCCCAAAGGAAAAGTTAAGGAAATGTTGGCTTTTCAATTTTCTAGTTTTCTTTCTTACTTTTTTTTTTTTTTTTTGGTTTTTCAAGGTAGGATCTCACTCTAGCCCAGGCTGACTTGGAATTCACTATGTAGGTTCAGGCTGGCCTCGAACTCACAGTGATTCTCTTATCTCTGCCTCACAAGTGCTGGATTAAAGGCATGCACCACCACACCAGGCAATTTTCTAGTTTTCCACAAAGATCAGTGAGTATGCTGAAAGATATGAAACTCTTGAGTCTACTCTCTCTGGGCACCACACTTACCTATAAATGTTAGTCAACATTATGGTAGGGGTGATTACATCAGTAACCTTCTAAAGGTGTTATGTTGGTTCCACAGTTGGAGAGGTTGGGGTGAAATTGTGTGACAGATTTGCACTTTTACACATGGGCACTCTGTCTTCTGTTCCACTGGCACGTCTCCTGTGGAAAGCTCAGGTCTATACCACGTCTGCTCCGTTCCAAAGCTGGACAAGATTAATGGTGGTTTCTACCAACAGAGGATGGCAGAAGTGATGTATGTGGCCATAAAAGGGTCAGAGCTGTCCCTTCTATCTATTGGGACTGTCTCTTTGGAGCCCTCAGATGTCAAAGGATGTCTTACACCCTGGAACTGCCTTTCTGACAGGAAGCCCTGGCTGTGGGAAGAGGCTTGTTCAGGCTGGTCATTCTAGCCAAGGTTTCCACCAACCACAATCAAGAATGAAGGTGCCCGCAGATGATTCTAGCTCCCAGCCATCTAGTCTTACCAGTTGCGTTCCCAGATATCATGGAGCACAATAAGTAAGCTGTGTACAATCAGGCTTATCCAAATTCCTTATCCACAGAATCTAAGTGTCATAAAATAATTGCTTTATACCACTAACTATGGACTGGCTTGTTATAAAAAAATATAACATACATATAGGGCTGGAGAGATGGTTCAGTGATTAAGGTGCTTGCCTGCAAAACCTAAGGATCTGGGTTCGATTCCCTAGTACCCACACAGCCCTTTTTATTCTCCCAATCTCGCTCATAAATAAATAAAATTACTTTTAAGAGCTGGAGAGATTGCTTAGTAGTTAAGGTGGTTGCCTGCAAAGCCAAAGGACTCAAGTTTGATTTGCCAGGACCTACATAAGCCAGATGCACAAGGTGGCACATGCATCTGGAGTTTGTTTGCAGTGGCTCAAGACCCTGGAGTGCTCATTTTCTCTATCTGCCTCTCTCATAAATAAACAAACATTCCTCATTTAAAAAATATTTTTAGAAAGAAAATAGATATAAATTTATATTTGTTAATTAGAACATATCTAACACCAGGAGCCCTACACACTTCTTAAGTCTTCCCAAGATGCTCTTTTGAAGAGTTAGAGCATCTTGGAACACTATTTGAAAACTTTTTGACTAACCAGTCTAATATTCTCTTTTGTTCCCTCCTTTTTTTTTCCTTCTTCCCTTCTTTCCTTCATCCCTTCCTGTTTCCGTCCTTCCTTCTCTCCTGCTCTCTATTTCTTTCTTTTTCAGTGTCACTCTAGCCCATGATTATCTGGAATTCACTCTGTAGCTCCAGGCTGGCCTCAAACTCGTAGCAATCCCCCTATCTCAGCCTCTGGAGTGCTGGGTCTACGGACATGTCCCACCATGCCCTGTCCAATTTCTGTTTCTAATAAACCTAGAATTGGATAGAGTCATCAAGGAAGGGAAATATTGTGCCTAGTGTTATGGATTCAATTCTGCCACCCCCCCCCCAAAGATGTTGGAAGTCCTAAGCTCCTATACCCAAGAAGGTGACCCATAATTTCTTTGATCCTTCTGCTAAGATTATATCTAAGAAGGTGACCTATTTGGAAATAGGATCTTTCAGATATTTCTGGTAGGATGAAGTCATTAGAATGAGACCTAATCAAGAATCATTGTGTCCTTGTAAAAGGGAGAATTTGGACATACGGATATGCACTGGGAGAGGGCCATATGGAAGTGAGTGACCAGATGGGGGTGATGTGCCCACAAGTCAAGGATCACCAAAGATTGTCAGCCAGCCAGCAAAAGACCAGCAAAAGGGACAGACTAAATCCCCCCTCACAGTACTCAGATGCAGCTGGACTGCTAGCTTGAGACTAGCCTGGGCTATGTAGAAAACTGTCTCAAAACAAAAATAACTGTAAGGACATTACATTTCTGTTGATATCACCCAGTTGATGTCACTTTACTGTGGCAACTCTAAGAAAGTCACTCAGGGAGGGGTGTGAGCAAGACTCCATGCTCTAAGTAAATTCAGCTAGGTCCCTCAACTGACTCAGCAGTTCTATGTCATATTTTATGGGAAGTTGTCATGGTTTGAATGTGAATGCACATCCCCTATAACCTGACGTTTTTTTTTTATATTTTGTTTTTTTAATTCATTCATTTGATAGAAGGAAAGGGAGAGAGAGAGAGAGAGAGAGACAGAGAGAGAGAGAATGGGTGCACCAGGGCTTCCAGCCACTGCAAACAAACTCCAGATACAGGTGCCCCCTTGTGCATCTGGCTTACGTGGGTCCTGGGGAATCAAACCGAGGTCCTTTGGCTTGGCAGGATAGTGCCTTAACCACTAAGCCATCTCTCCAGCCCCTCTGAAGTATTATTTTTGATTAAGGTTGAGTTTGCTACTTAAGTCTCCAGCAGGCAGAGTCCTGCTGGGGAAGAGGCGTGTCACGGGGGGGGGGGGTTCTCCAGTCCAGTCCTACTAGGTGCACTGAGATCATCTGGGCGTGGGCTGCTTGTGCTTGCTAGCGTGGTTTTCCTCTCTGCTGTGGATGCTGCAGTGAGCCTTCTCTTCCTCCACGATGGAGCTTCCCCTGGATGCTGTAAGCCTGAAATAAAACCTTTCCTCCCCTAAGCTGCTGCTGGTTGGCTGTTTGTCCCAGCAATGGAAAGGTGACTGCAACAGGAGCTTGCCTGAGACAAGCCACAGGGGCCGACACTGTAGGGAAATGCAGACCAGTCACTGGGTTCTGGAAGGAGAGGATCCATCCTGAAATCACACTGTCCACACAAGGTAGCCTCACACCCCTCCCTGAGTGAGTTTTTTAGAACTACCTGAAGGTGCCTTTTTTTTTTTTTTTTTTTTACTATGTTTTAAACTCCTTAAAAAAAAATCTCAGAAAGGGCTGGAGAGATGGTTCAGCTGATAAGGCATTGGCCTACAAAACCTAATGACCGGAGTTCCATTCCCCAGGACCCACGTAAAGCCAGATGCACAAAAGGGGCGCACACATCTGGAGTTCATTTGCAGCTGTTAGAGGCCTTGGCCTGTGCCCATTCTCTCTATCTCTCTTTCTCTTTCTGCTTGAATATAGATAAATAAAAAAAGATTTTAAAATCTCAGAACTGGGAAAATGGTTCAGTGATTGAAGGTGCTCCTTTGTAAAGCCTGCCAGCCTGGGTTCAATTCCAAGCTATCCATCTAAGCTAGACACAAAAACTGGTGTGACTGGCAAGAAGCCCTGATGCCCACCCCCACATGCAAATAAATGAATAGAGAATTTAAAAAAATCTTATGAGTTTGCTACAAGTAGAGCCCCATCCCAAAACTGGACTTGGATAGAGAGCTGAGGCTAAAAGAGGCGTTTCTATGAATACCTAGCACTCTGTGTACCCTGTCTAATTAAAGGACACAAATAGAGTAAGTGTGATTGCTTTACTGTTGGACCTATTTAAAGCATTTATGGAGTCCTGGATAAATTTCTGTATGCTTTTCTTCTTGGTACTCATAAAAATGTATATGATTCTAAATAGTTCAAAACAACCTTTGGAAAAGAATACAGCCTATATCTTACAACTATTCACCACAGAGTGGTCAGTGCTGCTAAAAATAACATCATCAGGGCTGGGGAGATGGCTCAGTGGTTAAAGGTACTTGCTTGCAAAGCTTGCTGGTCCGGGTTCAATTCCTCAGTGCCCACATGAAGCTGGATGTGAAGTGGTGCACACATCTGTGGTCCCCTCCATGCCTGTGGCAACAGAAGGGCCTTCTAGAAGATTCCAAAGTGCAAGACATCCTAGTCTCATGCTCATCTGCAGTCTGTCCATTCCTTTGCAGTGGGCAAGAGACCCTGTCTCAAAGAAGGGGGAGCACAGACACGTCAAAGTTGTCCTCTGACCCCCACACATATGCTGTGGCATGCACACACACATATACACACAAGTAAATAACTACCTAAAAACAACCCTTCAGCGTTATCTTAAGGTTTTGGGGTTACTGTCAGACCTTTTGTTTGGTTTTGGAGACAAGGATTTGTTGGTTTTCTCTGTAGCCCAGGCTGGCCCCAAGCTTGGGATACTCCTGACTCAGCTTTCTGAGTGCTGGGATTACAGCCATGCACCCTCATCCTCAGCTTTTTAGCTATTCAGTTATTTTTAAATTTTTATATATTTGAGAGAGGGGGAGTGGGGAAGAGGCAGAGAGAGAGAGAAAGAGGGAATGGGCGTGCCAGGGCTTCCAGCCACTGCAAACGAACTCCAGACGCTTGCGCCCCCTTGTGCATCTGGCTAACGTGGGTCCTGGGGAGTTGAGCCTCGAACCTGGGTCCTTAGGCTTCTCAGGTAAGTGCCTTAATCACTAAGCCATCTCTCCGGCCCTCATCTTTTTATTTTAAATTTTTATGTTATTTGGGTTTTTTTTTTTGTATACATTCACTTCTGATGCAGGTTCTTTATAAAAATATGTATGCACCTATTTATTTAATTGTGTACGTGCATGCTTGTGTATGTGTGTGGACGTGTGTGTACCTGGGGCATGTGTGTGGAGGCATGTGTGTGGAGGGCAGAAGGCAACTGTGCTTTGTTTGAGGATGAGTTCACAGCCCAATTTAAAAAAATTTTTTTTGTTTTTTTATTTTTATTTATTTATTTGAGAGTGACAGACAGAGAGAAAGAGACAGAGAGAGAGAGAGAGAGAGAGAAAGAATGGGCACGCCAGGGACTCCAGCCACTGCAAACGAGCTCCAGACACGTACGCCCCCTTGTGCATCTGGCTAACGTGGGTCCTGGGGAATTGAGCCTTGAACCGGGGTCCTTAGGCTTCACAAGCAAGTGCTTAACTGCTAAGCCACCTCTCCAGCCCTTCACAGCCCAATTTTAAGCTCCCGAGACCTTCTCGTTTCTACCTCCCATTCCCTACAGGCACACTGGGCACCAGGAGCCCACCACAGCTTCTGGCTGTTATGTGGGATCTGGGGACTGGAACTCAGGCACTCAGAGTTGCTGAGCAAGCACTTAATCCACTGAGCCATCTCTCTAGCTACTGATGCAAGTTGTTAATCAGATTTATCATTAAAGAACTCAACAGTCATTCACGATTTCTGAGTTAGGGCAAGTTATACGACAATATTTATCTAGCTGCTTACTGTATTGAAATTTGATCATTTCACTTATTTAATTATTAAATACAGAGAGATAAAGAGAGAGAGACAGACACGGAGAATAGGCGTGCCAGGGCATGCAGATGCATGAGTGCCACTTGTGCATCTGGCTTTATGTGGGTACTGGGGAATGGAACTGGGTCATTAGGCTTTGAAGGCAAGCATCTTAACCGCTAGGCCATCTCTCCAGCCCGTTGATCACTTGAATGTTAGTACAATGTGAACAACCCATCCCAAGCCTCATCAAACAACAGTGTTATTTGATATAAAGCAGGTGTTTAATCCTTCTGCCGGCTTTTTTTTTTAAATTTTTTTCTTCATTATTTATTTATTTATTTGAAAGCGACAGACACAGAGAAAGAGGCAGATAGAGAGAAAGGGGGAATAGGCGCGCCAGGGCTTCCAGCCACTGCAAACAGAACTCCAGACACGTGAGCCCCCTTATGCATCTGGCTAACGTGGGTCCTGGGGAATCGAGCCTCGAACCTGGGGTCCTTAGGCTCCACAGGCAAGCGCTTAACCGCTAAGCCATCTCTCCAGCCCTCTGCCGGCATTTGTGTTCGCATCCAACATAAATTCCGTTTCTTTGAGAGATTACCTGGACTTAACAAAGCATTCATATAGCTATATCTTTAGACTGTGTTTTTTTTTTTGACTGAAGCTGACCTTGTAGCTTTCAATTTCACAGTTATGAATTTACTTAAAAAATATTTCTTCACCAAAGCAGAGGTTGTCAACATCCTGTCTTTATTTCTGGATGCATAAAACAACCGAGGCTGTTGCCACGTTGATATTGTTAATGCTCAGAGTGTGACTACCAGGAAAATTTATGAGTCACCCCACCGGAGGCTAGAACCTGGGGTGAGTTAAGAAAAAAAGCAATCTTCTAATTCTGGACAAATTGGCTTCCTGTTACCAAGACTCACAGAAAAGCCCTGCCCCCATGCCAAAAAATTCAGTTTCTGTTTTGAGATCACTGTATATAGCCTTTTGAATTTTTGTTGAGGTTGTCTACACCATGAAGCATTTTTCATAAAGAAATTTAAATCACTGCGACATAATTTATACAAACAAGCCAGCAGGCATAAATGGAATTTGTCAAATATTTTTTATAAACTTTTCAACATTTATTTCTCAACACAGAGAGTATGTCATTTTTGCGTTGCTTTTAGTTATTCTTGGTCTAAATCAGCCTAAAAAAATGTTTGACGTTACCCAAATGTTACTAGAAGTATGGTTTTAATAAAAATCATCCTATGTTATCTCTGTGAAGTTTTGATGGGAGTCCCAGAAACTCCCCAACTCCAACTGAGGAAATGTGACAATTTATTATGGTCATGTCAGAAACACTTCCGGGATGTTGACTTTTCTTTAACCACTGAGCCAGTTCTCCAGCCGTAAGGTTGAATTTTTTAGAAAGTTTTTATTTATTTATTTGACAGACAGACAGAGAGAGAGAGAGAGAGAATGGGGCACCAGGGCCTCTAGCCACTGCAAACCAACTCCAGACGCATGCACCACCTTGTGCATCTGGCTAATGTGGGTCCTGGGGAATTGAATCCAGGGTCCTGTGGCTTTGCAGGCAAATGCCTTAACCGCTAAGCCATCCCTCCAGCCCAAGGCTGACTTTTCTAATAGAACCATGGATGCAATATCAAATGCACAACTGGGGCTGGAAAGATTGCTCAATGGTTAAGGTGCTGCCTGTAAAGCCTAAGAACCCGGGTTCAATTTCCCAGTACACACATAAAGCCAGATGTACAAGGTGACCCATGAGTCTGGAGTTGTTTGCAGTGGCAAGAGGCCCTGGCATACCCATTCTCTTTCTCTCTGTTTGTTTCTCTTCTCTCTATGCTTGCATATAAATAATATACATATATTTTAATATACTATATATATTTTATATATTTATATTATATATTTATTTATTTAAATAGCCCTGTGTGGTGGTGCATGCCTTTAATCCCAGCACTCGGGAGGCAGAGGTAGGAGGATCACTGTGGGTTCATGGTCACCCTGAGTCTACATAATGAATTCCAGGTCAGCCTGGGCTAGAGAAAAATCCTACCTCAAAAAACCAAAATAAATAAATAAAATGCAATACTTACATGTTGTAAGATCTGAGATTTATAATAAGACCCAAACATTTATTTTAAAATTTACTTAACTTTATTTTTTAAAATATTTTATTTATTTGTTTATTTGAGAGAGAGAGAATGAATATGAACATGCCAGAGCCTCTAGTCACTGTAAATAAACTCCAGATGCATGCACCACCTTGTGCATCTGGCTTACATGGGTCCTGGGGAATTGAACCTGGGTCCTTTGGCTTTGCAGGCAAGTGCCTTAACTGCTAAGCCATTCCTCCAGCCCATTATTAAATATTATTATGATGATGATGATGATTATTATTATTATTATTATTATTGAGACAGGATCTCATGTAGCCCAGTCTGGCTTTGAACTTACTATGTAGGATGACCTTGAACTTCTGATCCTCCTACCTCTACCTCCCTAGTACGGGGATTACAGACGTGACCACCACACTCAGTTTATATGATGCTAGGAAGGAACCCAGAGCTTTGTGCATTCTAGGCAAGCACTATACCAATTGATCTCCATCTTCAGCCTGCAAATATGTTCATTTTTAATTTATACCTACTCTATTTGTGGTTTTCTTTCTTTTGTTCTGGTTTGTTTTTTTCAAGGTAGGGTCTCACTCTAGCCCAGGCTGACCCTGGAACTCACTCTGTATTTCCAAGCTGGTCTCCATCTCACTGTGATCCTCCTACCTCTGCTTCCTCCTGAGTGCTGGGATTAAAAGCATCACCACCACACCTGGCTGGTATCTTCCTCTCTCCCTTCCTTCCTTCCTTCCTTCCTTCCTTCCTTCCTTCCTTCCTTCCTTCCTTCCTTCCCTCCCTCCTTCCTTCCTTCTGAGACACTGTCTTATACTGTGGCCAAGACTGCCCTGAACTCACTATGTGAAAGCCCAGGCTGGTCTCAAACTTGTGGCAATCCAATCCGCCTAGCTCAGGCTTCTGAGTCCTGAGATTGCAGGTATGAGCCACCATGCCTGGCTTTTCCAAGATATTTAAATGTGAAGTCTAAAGTATAATTTATATTCATGGCTCGGCACATGAAGATTAATGTGGCTAATGAACACCTTTTCACATCTTCCTCTGGGTGTTTAGGATGACACTCCAACTTACATTAAGAAATCCTCAAGCTGGTGAGAAGACAGGAGAAGCACGTGCCCTGTGTCTCTAACGAACTGTAGTGACTTCCAGCTTAGGCATTCACTTTTCCTCAAACAAAATACTTGCATCTTGCTAGCCAGCAGCAGTAAATAATTGACTCCATTTCTTTAGCTTCAGTTTATCCATATGAATGAAAGTGGAAGATGGAGGGGATGCGGGGGCGGGGGTCCGGGGAGGCAGTCTTTTCCTTCTGTGTGCAAATACACTCAGGCCACCAGATGTACCAAATCTATCCTGTCCCCATCTTGTCTCTACAAGTTCTCTAGGGCTTTCATGCAAGGCAAGTTTCTGAAACTGACTCCTATGGCCCCTCCCACCCTACTCACTATTCTTCCTCATCTCAATTACCCTCCAGTTGACTACCACTAAATCACATTCTATATCATAAGTAAGTACAGGGCTGGAGAGGTGGCTCAGCAGTTTTGAGGCACTTGCTTGCAAAACCTAAGGACCTGGGTTCAGTTCCCCATTAACCGGGTAAAGCCAGATACACAGAGCAGCACATGCACCTGGAGTTTGCAGTAGCTGAAGGCCCTGGTGTGCCCATTCCGTCTCTCTTCTACCTCTCTGCTTGCAAATAAATAAATAAAAATTTTTTTGAAAAAAACAAGAGTGTATTGACAGTCTAGCATGTTGCTGAAACTAAAAGTAAATCCTGCTGTGTGCACATGCATGTGTGTGTCTGTGTATGACAGGAGCGCACACGTGTCATGGCTTGCATGTTGGGGTCAGAGAAGAACCGTGGGTGTTGGACCTCATTTCCGCCTTGAGAGACAGTCTCTTGTTCACTGATGCATTCTCCAGACTCTTGCCAGAAAGCTTCCAGGGATTCTCTTGTCTCTGTCTCCCATCTCACTGCAGATGCACTGGGATTAGAGAGGTGTGTGGGCTGGTGTGTCTGGCTTTAGTGTGGGTTCTGGGAATCTGACCTTGAGTCATCACGTGAAGGCAGCAGGTCCCTTTGAACCACTGAGCCATTCCCCCAGTGCTAGATACAGTTTACACACACACACACACACACACACACACAAATTTATTTGCAAGGGAAGAGAGAGAGAGAGAGAGAGAGAGAGAGAGAGAGAGAGAGACTGTGTGGGCCAGAGCCTCTTGCCACAGCAAACAAACTCAAGACACATGGGCCACTTTGTGCATCTGGCTTTACATGTGCACGGGGGAATCAAACCCAGGCTGTCAGGCTTTGCAAGCAAGCAAAAGAGATTTACTGAGCCATCTCTCCAGCCCCACAATTGTCTTACGTATAAGCAATATATACGTTTTCGTGGGGACGGCATGAGAGAGCCTGGCGTGCATGTGGGTAATCAAAGGAGGTCTCCCTGGCCATCGTGCGGATTCCTTGACTGGGAATCACCGTCACGACAGCCGTTAGTAAACAGCGGCGTTCACCGAGGCGGAGGCGGACCAGCCGCTGCGCAGGCGGAGCTGGCAAGCGCACAAGAAGCGCACTCCAGATTATATATCGAGGCACTAATTACCCACATGAACCTCCAGGGGAACTGTACGTAGAGGCAGCGCAGCGAATTAAGGAAGGAAACAATTAGTCACGATTACAGAAACTAGCTGCATGCAAAGTGAAAGAATGAAGAGAGCCTATTTCCCCCAGAGCACAGGAAGCCTGAGCAGTGGTTTAAGAAATGCAAGAGATAAACACGACGTCTAAAAATAAGTAAGGACGGCTCTCCGTGTTGTTACAAAAATGACTTTATTTAAGTTATTTTTCTCTTCCTATGCACTACATAGCCAAATAACACTAAGACATGTTTTTTTCTCTCTCTCCATGAATGTGCATTATGACTAATCGACTTTCAGGCATTTTCTTGACAGTTCTTGCCAGTACAATCAGAACACACAGACAGTGGCTCAATGAGAGCCACAGAGGAACAAATGAGCGAGTACATAAGGCGTGGAGTTTCAACCCCAATAAAAATATTCATTAAAGCCGGGCGTGGTGGCGCACGCCTTTAATCCCGGCACTTGTGCGGCAGAGGTAGGAGGATCACCGTGAGTTCGAGGCCACCATGAGAATAGAGTGAATTCCAGGTCAGCCTGTGCTAGAGTGAGACCCTACCTCAAAAAACAAACAAACAAATAACCAAAAAAAAAAATCATTAAATAAGCAGAGGATGGTGGAAGAATGAAGAAACAAATTTATACTGTATTAGAAACCATGCAGCCCAGGTGTGGTGCTGCACGCCTCTATCCCCCAGCGCCCAGGAGGCTGATGCAGGACTATCCCGATTTCGAGGTCAGCCTGGGTTACATAGTGAGACCCTGTTTCAAAAAGCAAACAAAAATCAAGCCAAACCCAACCCAAAACATGCACGAGCACTGTTGTCTGGCTAAGAAATTGTTGCCCAAGGTTATATATCCCATGGCAACATCTTCTGATTAAAAAGAAATACCTTGGGACAGAGGGGGGTCTCCCTCTATCTCCCCAAAATGAATATGAGGATGTCGTCCTTTTCATTGAGTGACTTTGGGAGGATGGAAAACAGGAAGGTGGGCATGAAACTGTATCATAGGCATGATAGTGGGAGATAAACTTGAAAAATCATGGTACGTCTGGCCAAGACTATCCAAATTTTAATTTTTTTCTATCCAAATTTTCTTGCTGTTTCTAAATACACAAGAAAAGAGGAGAAAATCATACAGCTGTTTTTTGTTTTGTTTTGTTTTTTTCCCAACGTAGCCCAGGCTGATCTGGCACTCATTCTGTAGTCGCAGGCTGGCCTTGAACTCACATTAATCCTCCAATCCCTGCCTCCTGAGTGCTGGGATTAAAAGTAGACGCCAGCACACCTGGCTCATATAGACTCTTTAGACAGTATCTTCACTAAGAACTATGCTGTTTCCAAGTCTTGAGCTCTTACCTTGAGTATAAACTGTGGACAGCTTCCTCACATACATGATCGAAAGTTAATTCAATCTTAATTACTCTCAAAAGACTGAAATTCTATGGGCCATTATGTTATCTGTAATAATTTGTATAGTGATGACCATAAGTGTTCACAATTCATATAAATGTCATTGCTATTGATCTGGTATTTGATAGGAAATTAGAGATTAAAATTAGCCAAAGAATGGATTTATAGCAGGAAATAAAGAATAGCAACCGCCCCCCCCCGAGGAGAAGTTAATAATGGATTCAGACAGTTTGTTTATTATTTCTTAATACTAGAAATCATAAACCAGAATACTGTAAGAAACTGGACTGCCTTTGTTCCAAGTATTTCAAGGAAGATTCCAGGTTGTCTCACGCACCTTCAAGGAGGCCGTGAGCAGAACACTTATGACAGGCATCTTTCTCAGGTGACACCGTGCACGCTGCAAAGAGCTCAAATGGCTGGGAAAGTCTGGGGGGGGGGCGTTGTGGGAAGGCAAACCTACAATTGTAGATAACAGATTCACTGATATTCAAATTGCCATGTTGAGGGCAAAAGAGACCCGATCCCACACATGGTAAGCAAACGTCATCGTTTTCTGAGGTGGGTTCTTTCAGGATTTACTTATTTCCTGTCAGCCAGATCATCAGCCCCAGACAATTGCTGGCTCTGTGTACTTTATCATGAACCCTCACCAAGAAAGCGCATCTACCCCGAGCCTCGGGCGGACAGTGGCGTTAAGAACACAGCTGGCGCGTTTCTACTTAGACAGCAGTTTCTCAGAGTTTGGACAAGAGAGCTAATTGTTCGTTTTTTAGCAAGAGCACTTGGAAAACACAGAAAGCGTTTAGGCAAACAAGCTCTACACACTGAAGTAGATCAAAGAATGCTAGAAAAGTCAGTAGTTCATTTACCTGAGTTTCCCATTTCAAGGCTAAATAGTATATTAATCGAATGCTTTTTACTTAAGAATGTGAACAAAAGCTTACAATATTCAAAAGGGCCAGAGTCAGAAAATTTAGGCTCTTCAAAGTTAAGTTCGAGGCTTTGAAATTTTAAAAAATCTAATAGAAAGATCTGTGAAGTCTCCTTCTCAGTTCAAATTTAAAGTCACAGAATTATACTGAATTACTGAACATTAATTACAATTTAGGTTGGGGTCAGCCTGCCAAAGTCATTATGAAAACAAATCAAATCATGCTGGAAGTTTGAGCAAGTGGTGAAATTGAATGACTGGTGATTTATTTCACTCAGGAACCCATACAAGATTATTTGTTAATGTCACATTAAGATTTTAGCCCATATCTAAACTGAAAAGATCTCTTTTGAAGGGTGATATAGAAAGCAATGGTTAATTTTCATCCGGAAAAACAGGACATTATCATCACGATTACTTTTCAATAGTGGACGCCAGTCATGCTCGGTAACAGGCAGGCAACCTGCCGAGACACTGTGGACAAATAGGACCATGTTTCTAAACACGACATATTGCTTGTATTTAAGATCCCAATTGTGGGGAGTTTAACATTTTTCTATATAAGAATTATAGCCAAGTTATTATTCCAAAAGAGTATTGTCTTGATTCCAGGTTGCAATAAATCACCATGCAGAAGCTAACAGGACAGAAAACGTGAAGTACCTGGTTTACATCATTAGCTTGTTGAATCTCTCCTGGATTCCTCACCCACACCCTGTGACCTATCTCTTTTCTTGTTTTGCTGTGTGTGTAATAATAATGCGTGATGGGTGGTGTGTGGTAGCAGCCCACAGGTCCCCTGGTGACCGGAGCGGATCATGTAGCGTCCTGCTCCATCATCCTGTTTTGAGCCGGTCTCTGCTGATTCTGGAGTTGCCAGGCTCCAGTGATACTTGGGTCTTTGCTTCCCTGTGGGACTGGGATTGCAAGAGCACACGGCCACACCCAGCTGCTTATGTGGGGCCTGGGGATTCAAACTCGCCCTCCACGCTTAACTGCTGAGCCATCTCTCCAGCCCCATTCAGCTCTCTTTCTTTCTTTTCTTATATTGTAGTGCTGGGAACTGAACCCTGGGCCTGCAGTATGTTCAGCATATACTTTGTCACGGAGCCACACCCACACAGCCCTGTGCTGTACCTTAAAGTGTAAAGCGTGGGTGAGCTCCACGTGGCTGGGTTGTTCCCAGCATTGCCTGGTATAGATCACAAAGTGGCACTGGACAAACCCAATGGGACCAAGAAGACCCTGTCAAAGCCAGCATTCTGAAACCTCTTTCACTGTTAAGTTGTGAACTTTCTTAGATCACTCTGTGAACTGTTTAGTTCAATTCTTCACACTTTTGTGTTGGATTTTAAGTACACAACGGGCAATAAAAGCTTTGCTATCCATTAGGCAAGAATTATTGGTAAGTGAGCGCACTTAACAGTGTACTTATATTTCTGAAAAAGTAACAAGACCATCCTAAGTGAGATGCATATTTTAAGCTAGAGAGCAGAAGAGCCCCATGCTTGCATCATTAGCATCCACAGTCAGGGCAGGCTTACGGAAAACTGATGAATACATATATGTGGGAGGTTTTGTTCAGCAGCTGATTTGAATCGATTATCACTGCCACAGGGCCGGAAGAGGAAGGGAAGTCTGAGTGGAATATATCAGCTCTTGAACAGAGCACTTTAGTAGCAAAAATTTTTTTTCCATCTGATGCATCCACATATTAAGATATCAAAAATGATTAAATTACTCAAAAACAGGCTTCTAATTCTATGATTTTAAATTTAATTATCTACTAGAATATTAAAATAAATCTAATTTCCCCAAGGTTGTTTGCCAGTACCACATAGCAGTATTGAGGCTGAAGGAGGGGGGGTGGGGCTTCTGTATTGAGCTTTAAAAATTTTTAAGGATGTTGGTTAAAACGTTAAATGTTGATGAGAAATTCAAGGATGTAACTGTATGGGCTGCTTTCTTCACTCACTTACAAAATCCTTAACTTAAGATAATTATAACTGTCCTATATGTGGAATGACACAATTTAGGTGTTGGAAATAGTCAAAAATTTGAAATGATACTCTGGCAATGCACTTACGTCAATTTACACTCTGGAAAAGGGTTTTCTATAGAATGGAAACACTCGGCCGACGGAGAAAGGCAGCCGTTATAAAAGGAATTACCCCAGACTCCTTGGTACTCACAAGGAAAATAGAAGTAAGGATCCTGTGCAGGTGTAAGCAAGCTAGAAACAGCCTTGGCAAAGTATCTTCATCCATTCAAAATATGCACAAAATACATGCATTCTATAATTCCCTCCCTTTGATGAGAATGAACTAAAAACAAAGAAAAAAAAATACCAAACCCCAAGCCAGATAGAACCATTTGCTCTTGTCAGTAGAAAACAATAATTGCTACATTAGCTTCCCAGACAAATAAAACTTTAAAATATTAATATTGAAAAAATACAATTAAATTTTTATTAAAAAATACATACTCCTTACTCAATCGTTGTGTACATTTTGTTTTGCGTGAAAAAGAAAAAAAAAACCTAA
The DNA here is from genome assembly GCA_036346955.1 of Dipus sagitta. NCBI lineage: Eukaryota > Metazoa > Chordata > Mammalia > Rodentia > Dipodidae > Dipus > Dipus sagitta. The sequence goes on from CM070788.1 coordinate 44,274,936, forward strand.
AAATAAAATAGGAAAGGCATTAAGACTACCTAATTATTTATATTGTATTTGGTAGAAGCATGGTTCAGTCATACTTGAAGGAAAAATAAGTTACTCGGCTTTCATTTGCTCCCGGACATCGGAGGGCAGAGTTTCAAACAGAGCGTCTTCCACAACTAACCCAGCTCGCTTCAGAGCCCGGCAGTCTCCCAGTTCTGGAGGGAGGATTTCAAAGTGATTGCCTTTGACATCTAAGTAGGAAAGAAATAGTAAGTTACCAATTTTTGGCGAGAGTACTGATAAGCTGTTTTTGCCGATCTTCAAGGTTTTCAGCTTCTTGCAGAAATAGAGTTCATCTGGAAGGCTTTCCACTTTGTTACAAGTGATGGAAAAATACTGTAAACTTTGGAGAACCCCGATTTCGGGTGGGATGAATCGGATGTCATTGTAGGACAGGTCCAGGTATCTGATTTTGTTGCATAGGAAGAGGTGTGAAGGCAGCACCTCTATCTTATTGTGACTGAAGGACAGTCGCTCCAGGCTGGTGAGTTTCTTTATGTGCTCTGGGATGTAGGTGATGCTGTTATACCACAGTTTCAGTACCGTCAGCTTCCTCAGATGTTGGAAGCTCACGATTTCTTCTATAGACTTCAGGTTGTTTTCCTTCAGGTCCAGTTCCTGGAGGCTGAGCAGGCTGAACACGGCGTGAGGGATGCGCTCCAGGTCGCAGTGGACCAGTTCCAGCTCCGTCAGGTTGGTCATCTTCTTCAGGTTGTTGAGCATGACCAGCTTGGTCCCGTCATTGTGCAGACACATCTTCTGGAGGTGGCTGGAGACGTCCACCACGGCCTGAGGGATTTTGGAAACGTTGCTTTTGATCGAGAGGATTTTAAGGCTCTTGAGATCCCGCAGAGACTCGAGGGTGATGTTTTTGGAAATGTCATGACTCAGGGAGCCGACCAGGTAGAGCTCCTCCAGGCTGCGCAGGCCGTACATCCAGGGCGGCAGCTCCCTGATGTCATCGAACTTGACGCTCAGCACCTTGAGGCTCTCCTTCAGGAAGGAGAGCGCCGCGCTGTGGATCTTGACCGAGCACTGGTGCAGGGAGAGCTCCTGCAGGTTTTCCAGCTGGGCAATGGTGGCAGGGATCATCACGTTCTTAATGATCTCAAGCTTGAGCGACTGCAGCTCGGTGATTTCGAACACAGTGTCCGGGAGGCCAGAGAGCATGATGAGAGGCAGCTCGAGCCGGTTGTGGGCGTTGGTCTGCAGCTTCTGCCTCAGTTTGTCAGGAGTCCACTCGTTATTTAAGTTCAACTGCTTCAGCTTGTTCTCGCTGACTTCAGACAGGAACACGGCAAACCTCTTGGAATACAGAGGGTCGTACTGGTCTATCATGTGGAGCATGAAGGCGAAGTCATTTTTCACATCCGGGATATCGTCGATGCCGGTCTCCTGACGGACGTACTCGAAGGAATATTCGCGCAGGGAGCGGTAGAAGAGCCAGTAGAGGGTGTAGAGGCACGTCAGCCCGTAGATGCTCACGAAGCACAGGTAGCAAAAGGAGAGCTTGGAGAACAGGTGCGCCATGGTGTGATTGCAGGAGAAGTTTTTGTAGCCGGTCATGTCCTGAATGTCCACGTTACAGTCCACCGTGAACTGGACTTTGGAGACCAGGGCGCTGTTATATGCGATGATGATGAGGAACTTGATAACCTTCAGCACGGTCTGGCGGACATACATGGCGTAGAGGATGTCTCCCTCTTCCACGTGCAGCCGGAACTTCTTCACCTTCTCAAACAAGGCCTTTGCTTGCTCGCCTTCCTTTTTATCCAGGGCGCCTGCCGTCGCCTTGTCCACCACAAACTTCTCGGGAATGGACTTGAGGGACTGCGAGTTGACCAGGCTGCCTTCAGCGCCCGACTGCACCGTATTGGACCGGTTCATGTTGTTCTTCCTGTTGTCTTTCTCCTCTGAGTCCTCCCCGGACACTTCGGACAGAGCCCGTGTGGTCCAGGGAGAGTCAAAGCACTTGCCCAGGATGGAGATGAAATGTTCGATTTTGGAGCTGGAGCCTGGGAATTTGAACCAGAAGTTGCTACAGAGCATGAAGACCAGGGTGTGGATGAGCACCAGGTAAGGGAAGTACTTGGCGTACCAGTGCAGGGCTCGCTCGTAGCACATCTGGTTGATAAAGCTGTACTGCTGGAGGTCCAGGTCCGTCTTCAGTCCCTTCATCTCCACGGTGGTAGGGGTTGGTAGGAGAGGGTTTAGGGGGAGGTAGTGGGGTGGTGTTCACAACTGCCTGGGAGACATTTGAAAGGGACGAATGGTTCTGAGCAGGCTGCACTCTCTTGGGAAGGCAGATGATCTTGTCTTGCATGACCTGAAAGACAGAAATAACATTTTCAAATTATATTACCCAAAGAGCTCTCGTAATGTTATTAGGGCGAAGAAAGCAACAATAACATCCAATAAATGTCCATTTCCTCGGCCTGGAGAATATAATGTTCAATTCCAGCACCAAGATTTTATTCTTAGCTCATCTGATAGAACAATGGAATATCTGATTTTGTTCACCAGATCAAAGTCCAACATCAAGCAGTGGTATTGTCAGGACAAAGCGAATGGTTACAAAACATTCAATCTGTTTTCTTTTCCACTTTGTGTGTGGTGTATATTCACGTATATATCCATATTCACATGCATGTAGGCACATGTGTATGTGTGTGTGCACGAGTGGGTGGGTGGAGGCCAGAGGTTGACATAGGGTATCTTCCTCACTTGTTCTCCGCTTGATTTACTAAAGCAAGATCTCTCACTTGAACCCAGAGGCCACTTATTTAGCTGGTGTTACTGGCCAACTTGCCCCAGAGATCCAGTTTCCACCTCCTGAACATTCCAATTGCCATGCTCATCCAGCATTTTATAATTTTATATATACATTTTTTTCTTTTCAAGGTAGAATCTTTCTCTAGCCCAGGCTGACCTGGAATTTGCTAGGCAGTCTCAGGCTGGCCTTGAACTCATTGCAATCCTCCTACCTCTGCCTCCCAAGTGCTGGGATTAAAGGTGTGCACCACCAAGCCCAGTTTAGTATATTAAAAAAATATTTTTATTTCTTTATTTGCAAGTGGAGAGAGAGATAGAAGAAAGACAGAGAGAATGGGCACTTTAGGGTCTCCAGCTGCTGCAAACACTCCAGATGCACACTCTGTGTATCTGGCTTTACATGGGCACTAGGGAATGGAACCTGGGTCTTTAGGGTCCGCAGGCAAGCACCTTAACTGCTGAGCCATCTCTCCAGCTCCCTAATATATTTTTTAGTATTTGAATTTCTTCTCTCATTGCAGCCTGGGAGAATCAATCATTGATCTAGGAAGTTACCAGATTCTATCTGGAACTGGATGGCTCCCAATACTACATTAGTTGATGTATGAGCAATAAAAGGTTTGGAAAGAAGATGAAAAAAAAAAGTTCTAGCTTTGTTGTTTTTCCCTTTCCTTCCACCCACACCCTAGACTATACACACAGACTAACAGAAGGGTTTTGAAATAGTGGGGATTTTACTAAGCTTTCCCAAGCTCTTAGGGAGAGATGAGAGAATCCAGAAATGTTCGATAGCAACCTGTTCATGTCTAAATTTGCTAGCTTTGTGAGTAATACTGAGAACCTCTGTTGGTCTATCAATGTTGTGATTTGTTGAAAAGAACACCATGGAGTAGTGCCAGGAAGACTCACGGGACTGCAATGTTAAAGACAGGCTGAACCCTTCCTGAACAGGTGGGACGAGACGGCATGTTCCTGAATCAAACCGGAGGACTCATTCCCACAAAGAGCCCCAGCAAATGGCAAGACTTGAACAATAATTGTTCAAAGGAAGAATAACCAAGAAGCACAAGGAAATGACATCCAGAGTTCGCACGCATGGAAGGCCGAGCTGTACCTTCGAAGGTCAAGTGTCTGGGAAGCCGCAGTGTCTGGTGACTCCCCAGGAACAAAGTTCCCCATTAAAGTTCTCTACGCTGATTATAGAGATGGAAACTGAACTCGTCACTAAGAGCAGTCCTGTTGTATAGCATGTGTGGTGGTTCGATTCAGGTGTCCCCCATCAACAGGGGTTTTGAAAGCTTGGTCCTCAGCTGGGAGCAGTTTGGGAAGCGGAAATTTGCTGGAGGGGGTGTGTTCCTGGGGCAGGCTTTGGGGTGTTGTAGGCAGCTCCTGCTTGCCGGATCTTGGCTCACTCTCCTGCTGGTGTCTTCTACCTGCGGTGTCGGATTGTAATACCTAGCCCTTGCTCGTGTCAGGCATCAGGAAGCTTCCCCTTGCGACTGTAAGCCAAAACTAACCCTTTCCTCCTGCTGCTGCTTTTGGTCAGGTGCTCTGTTCCAGCACGGAGAAGGAAACCACAACAGACACTGAGGCCTGAAATCAGGTCAACCTGACTGATGTCGTCCAGCCCAAGGCCGCCCAGACCCAGAGTCCACCTTCCCACTTTACTGAGCTGAATTTCTAGGATGAAACCAAAAAAATTATCCTGTATAAGTAATTCCCATTTCAGGGACAAAACTTACTGTTTTTCCATATCCTAGGCAAATAAGAAACAAGGCTGGAGGAGGAGAGGGTGCTTCCCTACACAGTTTATAAAGCTGGGGCAACCGCTGACTATGGCAATCAAAAGGTGGAAGGGCGGAATATTTCTAATGCATTACTTCTCTCTGAAGCCCAGTGGGATGCAGATGTTACAACGTTCATTTTTGTAACTTGTTTTCGTTCTTGTTGTTTGAAGTAGGGTCCCATTCTAGCCCAGAGTGCAGTCCAGGCTGGCCTTGAACTCAGCAATCCAATACTTCAGTCTCCAGAGTGAGCCACCATGTCCAGCTCTTGGCTTGGTTCTGGTGCTATGGGTTCAAGCCCAGGGCCTTGTGCATTGCTCAGCCTGTGCTGATCCACCAAGCTGTGCCTCCACCCCCCATTAATTTTTCCAATATTTCAAAACTTTTCGTATCAATTTGCTTTTGTCATATCTGCTGAATTTTTAATATGGTGACATCTCTTCTTACCACTCTCAATATAATTTTAAATTCATTATTAGCTATTTGTGTAAGTATCTCAGAACCCCCTCCTTCCTTCCAGCTTCCTGTCTCCCCGCTCCAAAAAGGCCACAGTTAAGACTTCAAAGGTCTCAGTCTTCCAAAAGCATTCAGTGGAGGTGTGTGTGGGAGGGGGAGGAGGTGGAATCTAGCCAGCGAGCTGCTCCCGGTGCAGGTGCAGTTCCGGACTCGGAATCTGAACCCTCCCGTCTCTGCAGTACCCTTGGCTTGAGAAGCCCCGCACCTTGTGCATTCTCTCTTCTGCTTCTTCCTGATCTAGGTGTGTGTGCCTCCTTCTCTCTCTCTCTCTCTCTCTCTGCTGCACTCACCCCCCTCCTATTTTTTCCCCCCTAACATTCTCTCTTTCCTCCACTTCGTGGTTCAGAGTCTGCTTTGGCATTGGGTTTGGTGTTCCCGTTCCCCTCCCGTCTAAACAACCCGGCTCTGAATCTCAGAAGAAACCTCGCTACCTGTGGAAGCTGTGTGTCTCAGTCCTCTAGCTGAACCTGCAGTTTAAGATTTTCATATCATCCTGAGTGGATCGCTGCCCTAACTTCTCGTTTTAATGGCGAGCCTTCCTTCTTCCTTTTCTTTTGACGCAGGGACTCACTGCGCAGCTCAGGCTGCTCTTGAACTTGGAATATTTCTACCTCAGCCTCCTGATTGCTGCAGTTAGGCATATGCTCCACACCTGCCTCTTTTCTTTCTTTCTTTCTTTTTTTTTTAAGATTTATTTATTAGAGCAGAGAGGGAGGGCGGTGAGAGAATGGGCACACCAGGGCCTCCAGCCACTGCAAACGAACTCCAGATGCATGCGCCACCGTGTGCATGTGGCTTACGTGGGATCTGGAGAATCGAACCTGGGTCCTTAGGCTTCACAGGCATGCGCCTTAACCACTAAGCCATCTCTCCAGCCCCCCCGCCAGCCTTTCTGAACAGTTTTCCTCGTGTGCTCTGATGCAAGCACATTCTGTGTGTGATGCTGTCTTCCACTGCCTCTCACATGGTCACCCTTGGGAACGTTCCTTTTTGAATGCCAGATCAGGAGTCGCCACTCGGCCTTATCACCGAGGCGTGACGTTTCCCTGGGGTGTCATGTCTCCCAAGTCCAAACATGGAGAACAGTGGGCCCTGGCTGGGAGGCATCTGTAGATAGCTTCCTTCAAGTATCAGCTGAAATATCCGGTCACTGGCCATTCTTCCCAGCTTCCTTTCTGGCACGGAGGCCTGGGCTTCCCACAGTGACCAGGCTCTGGGCACCGAGTCTCTTATCTTGCCTGCAGCACGCACTGTTCCCTTGACTGGCAGGAGCTGGGGTTCTGGCTGTCACTGGTCACTGCGGATGACAGCGACAGTCGATTCAGCCCCACTCAGCCCTCCCTCCACTCGTGTGCCACAGAAATGCCTTGAGCCGGGGTCGAACCGGGGTCCTCAGGCTTCACAGGCCAGTGCTTAACCGCTAAGCCATCTCTCCAGCCCTGTCACCATTTAAAAAATATATACTTTATTTTTTTGTCAGCAAAGAAAGAGAGACAGACAGAGAGAGAGAGAGAGAGAGAGAGAGAGAGAATGGGCATGGCAGGGCTTTTAGCCACTGCAAACGAACTCCAGATACATGCGCCACTTTGTGCATCTGGCTTTACATGGGTACTGCAGAATCAATCCCAGGTCATTAGGCTTTGCAAGCAAGCGCCTTAACTGCTGAGCCACCCTCCAGCCTCCTCTGTCATCTCTTAATATAATTTTTTTCAAGACAAATTAACATTATGAAGAATAAGCATAGCTTGGGCAGTGTCAAACAAAGTAAATTTATTCTGCCAGGTTATGGCACCTCTCCCCCTCCCCAAAAGGTTTTACATACCTCCCATCAACAGCATATGAGAATATTTATTTCCCAATATCTTCAGTATCTTTCATGGCTCTTTTCCTACAAATTATAACCTAAATATTGTTTCTTCAATTTGGGCTACTAATTCATAGTTGTGGACTGGGGACGTAGCCCAGTTGGCAGAGCGCTTGCCTAGCACGCACAAAGCCCTCAGTTTGACCCCAGCACCTCGTAACTTGGGTGTGATTAGCACATGCCTGTAATCTCAGCTCTCAGAAGGCAAGAGGCAGGAGGATGAGTTCATCCTCAGGTACACAGGGACCTATGTTAAGACCAGCTTAGGGGGCGTTACATAAGAACCTGCCTCAAAAAACAAAACAAAACAAAAAAACAAAAAAAAACCCCCAAAAAACAAAACAAAACAAACAAACAACAACAACAACAAAAAAAAAAACAGAGCAGGGTGTGGTGGTACACACCTTTAATCCCAGAACTCAGGAGGCAGGGGTAGGAGGATTGACATGAGTTCGAGGCCACCCTGAGACTACATAGAGAATTCCAGATCAGCCTGGGCTACAGTGAGATCCTACTTTGAAAATAAAAAGCAAACAAGCAAATAAAAAACCAAACACAAAAACAAAACAAATTTTAAAAAGCCTTAGGGGGGAAAAAAACCTTAATCATGAGTACATGACTATTCTTATAGAAACAGGAAGTGATGGTGAAACTATGCCATGTGCTAAAGAGGTACCAGCATTTCCACACACCTACTTGGGATTCAGATGCATTCTTGAGACTGTGGCGTATATTTGGAAAGACAGTGTTGTTTTTTTTTTTTCACCTTAGCAATGGCAGGTTTGATCCAAGCTTGTAGCGTGGGACCACAAAAAGGCTAGTGAGGTACATAAGGTGATTAGCTTTAATCTTCACCCTCCCTCCACTCCACAGATTTGCATAAAGCTGGTTCCACAGGTTTCACCGTGAAGCTGATATCCAGACTTGCCCCCAAGTTGACAGAGCTACCCAAATTATCCCAACTAACCTAAGAATGCTGCAAGAGAAAGACACCCCAAATCTCCCCTCCCCGAGGCCTGGTATTAAGGACAGACTGCAGGAAGGTAAGAGGCACACGTACCACTTGCTCTTCTGAGAACAATTCAGTCTTGTCAGAGAGACATAAGCAGCCATGGAAAAGGCCAAACAAGAGTGTAAGTAAGAGCTGGGTGTGCTGGCGCACGCCTTTAATCCCAGCACTCAGGAAGTGGTAGGACGACTGCCATGAGTTCAAGGCCATCCTGAGATTGCATAGTGAATTCCAGGTCAGCCTGGGCTAGAGCGAGTCCCTACCTCAAAAAACCGAAAAAAAAAAAAAAGAAAAAAGAAAAAAAGAGCATGAGTAAGACAGTACGCCGCCACGTGAGTGGTGTGTGTGCAGTAAGATGCGGGCTTGCACTGAGCAGCTATGCTCCGTGGGAGACGCGTGACTTCTTTCCAGTCTTGAAGCTCCTACACTTGGATTTGCATGGGGTGAGGGACAGGTTAGACCCTTGTGGGATCCAGAGGCAGGAAACAAAACGCTTCGGGGGAACTTTGGGAGAGAGGGAGACAGATTGGAAAGATGGACTGTCATTCTTTTTTTTGTTGTTGTTTGTTTTTCGAGGTAGGGTCTCACTCTGTCCAGGCTGACCTAGAATTCACTCTGTAGTCTCAGGGTGGCCTTGAACTCATGGCGATCCTCCTACCTCTGCCTCCCGAGTGCTGGGATTAAAGGTGTGCACCACCACACCCGGCTGGACTGTCATTCTTTAGTCTCTGAGGGGTAGACTCACTTCTCCCACATAAAAGGAGAACGGAAGGGAGGTGCTCTCGCGTCCTTGAGTGATCAGTTAGGACACACACTGCACTGAGCACCACCCCCAGAAACACATGCTGGGGCGCCTGGACAGCGTCGCCGTCCAAGGCATGGATTCGTCCTGTCAGGATGCTGTGAACGCAGAAAACGTTGATTTTGTCACAAGCCCCCTGATAATCTTTCAAGGACCAAAACCCGTTGAGAATGACAAGGAACTGAAAGGGCAAAAGAGATGGTTCTACAGGAATGAACATCAAAATGCTTTGGGGCTTAGCAAATGTCTCTGCCGCACATAAGAAAGAGACACAAGTCTTGCTATCCTCCAAGCTCAACCCTGTGTATTTGGGGGCAGTCACCCTGGAGAACAAAAATAGACATCCGTGAGAAACATACATGCTACGTCACTGTCATGGACAAGCAAGGTCTTTGTCTCCAGAGGAAATGGAAAAGCAGGACTGAGTGTGTGGCATCATTTCCTGCCTGCTGTGTTACTTCTGCCTCTTATCTTCCTGCAGTCTGTCCTTAATACCAGGCCACGGGGAGGAGAGCTTTGGAGTGTCTTTCTCTTGCGCATCAGTCTTAGGTTAGTTGGGATAATTTGGGTTGCTCTGTCAACTTGGGGGCAAGTCTGGTACCTGTGGAACCAGCTGATACATACACACACACACACACACACACACACATATAAAAGTTCATCACCTTATATAGTTCACTTGGCTTTTTGTGGTTCCACATTACCAGTTCGGATCAAACCTGCCATTGCTAAGATAGAAAACACTGTCTTTCCAAGTATAAGCCACAGTCTCAGGACTACACCTGAATCACAAGGTCGTGTGGTGAAATGCTGATACCTTTATAGCACACGCTATCTTTCCTTCTGTGTTTTTTTTTATGACTCTATTTTTCTTTTAAATTGTTATTATTATTAGGTTTTTCGAGGTAGGGTTTCACTCTAGTCCATGCTGACCTGGAATTCACTATGTAGTCTCTGGGTGGTCTTGAACTCATGGTCAATCTCCTACCTCTGCCTCCCAAGTGCTGGGATTTAAAGGTGTGCACCACCACGCCCAGCTTGTAAATTGTTTTTATATTTATTTATTTGCAAGGAGAGAGAGAGACAGAGAAAACGGGCATGCCAGGGCCTCTAGCCACTGCAAACGAATTCCAGAAGCATGCACCACTTTGTGTATCTGGCTTACAAGGGTCCTGGGAATTGAGCCTGGGTCCTCAGGCTGCGCAGGCAAGTGCCTTAGCCTCTAAACAGACTCTCCAGCCCTGATGTGATTTTGTTTGTTTTAGAGCAGCTTTAGATTCACAGCACAGCAGAGAGGCATCCCATGTGGCTCTGGCTCTGGACACGCACAGCCTCCTTAGCAACGCCCTGCACACTGGAACAGTGGTTACAATCGGAGAACCTACATTGACTTGTTATCACCTAAAGCCCAACAGGTTACATTAGAGTTCTCTCTTGCTGTTACGTATTCTGAGTTTGAACAGCATATGGTATTTATCATCACTACAGTCAATTGCAAAGCAGTTTCACTACCATCCAAGTCCTCTGTGATTGGCCTATACACCCCTCTCTCCCCCACCTCCCCACATCCACACAATCACCGATATCGTGACTGTATCCACACTTCAGCATTTCCCCATATGCCCCCTAACTGAAATCACACTGAATATAGTCTTTTCAGACTGGTTTCTTTCACTTAGCAATGAGTCTCTTAAGGCACCTTCATGTGCTTTCACGGTCTGATGGCTCACCACCTTCTTCTTCTTCTTCTTCTTCTTCTTCTTCTTCTTCTTCTTCTTCTTCTTCTTTTTAAAAATTTTTGTTCGTTTTTATTTATTTATTTGAGAGTGACAGACAGAGAGAGAAAGAGGCAGAGAGAGAGAGAGAGAAAATGGGCGCGCCAGGGCCTCCAGCCACTGCAAACGAACTCCAAACACATGTGGCCCCTTGTGCATCTGGCTATCGTGGGTCCTGGGGAATCGAACCTGGGTCCTTAGGCTTCACAGGCAAGGCTTAACCACTAAGCCATCTCTCCAGCCCTCACTTTCTTCTAGATAGTACTACACAGTAATCTGTTGTCTAGACTCTCTCTTCCTTAGTGATGATGCTTGAAATGTATATGAGGGCCAGGAAATAGCACAATGCCTAGAGGAAGGCTAGATCCAGACAGTCAAAGAGAAAAATAGTTAAAAGCAAACCGTTAAATTTTAAGGTGCTTCTCAATAAACACAAGGACTGGCTGGGGGTGTAGCTCAGTGGTAGATACCCCTACTTAACATGTACAAGGCCCTGAATTTAATATTGTGCCCTTTATACAAGAATGTAAACATAAGGACTGGGTAAAAAAAATATAATAATGTTTTCATTAGCTGCAAAAGGAAAAGAAATAAGAAGAGGAGAGAAGATGATGATCTTGGCACCCGGTAGGCATTGGAGAACAGTCAGTCTATTGTCTGGACTGTGCTCTTTTGAGGTAAGGTCTCGCTCTAGCCCAGGCAGACCTGGAATTCACTGTGTAGTCTCAGGGTGACCTCGAACTCACAGCGATCCTCCTACCTCTGCCGCTCGAGTGCTGAGACTAAAGGCGTGCGCCACCATGCCCGGCCTTGACTGTGTTCTTTTAGTGACAATGCTCAAACCTTGCAAGATGGTCAGGAAGTCACACAATGTGCAGAGAGGAAGTTTAGAACCGGGTAGTCAAAACAGAGAAAAAAAAAGGTGAAGCGTACACAGCTCTCCCATGTACTTCCTGAGCTCATGCACACAGCCTGTCCTGTTATCAGCATCCCTCACAGAGGGGGTGTGTTTGTTACAACTGATAACCCTACATGGAGAGATCCAGACATGGGCTCTCTGACCTCGGGGGAGGGAAATACAAGGGATGAGTCAATAACAACAGCAAGTACCAGCAGGTTTCGCTGAAACCAGACATCAAGCAAATCTTGTGGGGCTGTATAGCAACAGAAATGTCTATGCTTGAGGATTTTTAAATGCCACCAGTGCGGAAGCATTTCCCAAGTCATTACTACACACTTATTCAACCAAGTGACAATAAGCTCCTTAAAGGCAGGCACCATGTTTTGTGTTTTGACTTCACAGGGACACTGAACAGGTATGTCGTGTGTATCAGGTTAGTAAGTACTGTCTTTTTTTCCAACGGAGAGCAAGCCTACACATTTCCTAGAATTAGAACACCTAGGGCCAGGGAACATCTTGAAATGTCTAGCTTTTAGCTATCTTCCTCTGAGATGAAACAACTCATTCCACACGTCCTCCGAAATGCCAAGTGATGTCAGCCTAGCGATTCCTCAAGCCAGAGCTAAGTGCTGACTCACTCAAAATCCACAAAGAGGGTGCCAAACCCGGGAGGCCCTGTCCGCTTATTCCTAAGGAAAAAAGAAGTAATCGCGTGGACCTTAGGATCATCCCTACATTTTGATACTCGGTTTGATTTGGCACAGTTCTTCTGTCACTGTAGACCCTGATACACACACGTTTCCGGGGTGACAATACATTTCTGCTGTTAATGATTTAACCCATGGTTGGCCTGGCACGTTGCAGCCATCTGGGATGATTTTCTGTCCTATATTTTGGTTGTATCTACATTGCTTTTGTTTCCTTTTTTTCCCCCCTTATTTTACTTATCTGTGTGTGTGTGTGTGTGTGTGTGAGAGAGAGAGAGAGAGAGAGAGAGGGAAAGTATCAGGCCTTCTAGAGCCTCTTGCCACTGCAATCTCCAGACTCATGCACCACTTTGTGCATCTGGCTTTACATGGGTACTGGGATTAAACCTGGGCCAGCAGGCTTCATAAGTAAAAACTAACCACTCCAGCTCTGTGTTCTTCTTTTGAAGGAAATACACAATGGACAAGGAGTTAAAGGTAACAACAAAACAAAATTAAACAGCGAAGGAATGGGTGAGATTCAAAGCAGTTGCTTCTCGTTCTACTTCACGGCATTTCCCAAAAACCAAGTGGATTGGGAATTATTGGCTCCATGGAAATTTAAGTAGAGGGCATTTCAAAGTAAAAGCCCTATGAGAAAATTAAGCGGATATAAAACCTAAGGATAAACATTAGGAACATGCACTGTGTATGGTAAAGATTATCTAGCATTGTGTTTTGAGTGAAATGTTCTCCCTAAATTCATGTGTCTGAATGCTTGGTCCCCTAACTGGTGGCTCTGCTTGGAAGGGTCATGGAGCCATTAGGAGGTGGAGCCTTGCTAGAAGAAGTGGGTCACTGGGGGCAGGTCTTGAGGTTTTGCAGCCCAGCCCCTATTCCTGCATATTATCGGCTTCCTGACAACAATGTGACAGGCTGGCCTTCCACTTCCACCACCATGCCTTCCTGCCATGATGGGCTACAGCCCCTGTAAACATAAGCCAAAATTAGCTCTTTCTTTCTTTAAGTTGCTTCTGGTCATGTATTGGGTCATAGTAATGAGAAATAACAAATACATCTGGTTAACTTATTTGAAGAATTAAAAATATTTATTTAGCCGGGCATGGCGACACACACCTTAAATCCCAGCACTCGGGAGGCAGAGGTAGGAGGATCGCTGTGAGTTCAAGGCCACCCTGAGACTATGTAGTGAATTCTAGGTTAGCCTGGGATAGAGTGAGACCCTACCTTGAAAGAGCACACACAAAAAATTATCTACGATTATGCTCTTGTAAGGAAAAGTGTTTTTGGAAAGCAATGTGCAGAAACTGAAATCCGCACTCAGCCCCAGTTTGCTAAGTCTGTGAGCAGGACTAGCATATGAGAAACGAGAAATATTCAAAGAGAAACAAAATCCTTTGGCTTTCTCACATTGAGCAGTATACAGATGTAGAATTCTAACTAACAGACTCATCTGAATAAACCAATGAGCGAGAAAATAACATCAAAAGGGTTTTTAAAAGATGATGATGATTATAGAAATATACCATAACGGATTCCAGAATATTCCATAGCAGGGAGTGCAGTGGAGATGTGGACTGCATGACTCGGGAAGAGAACGGCCGTCAGTCACGGTGACACCACAGAAGGTGTGCATGGAAGTAGTTTGGCAGTGGTCTGCGCGCACAACTCCAGCCTATTCTTGAGCCCCCCCCCCCACTTCCTAGGGAGAAACAGGGTCAACAGAGACAGCAACCTTTAGAGGGGAGACTGAACCCTTGTGTCAGCAGGGGTTCACTCTAAGTGGGGAAGCTTCGCCTTGAGGTCAGCCTATTTGTACACTCTCCTGAAAGCTTCCGTTTGCAGTCATTTCTTTGTGGGTACGCTGGGGGGCATGGTGCATGAACCCTCCAGCACTGAGCCTTCAACCTGCAACCGGGGATGCGTGTCATCATTTTGAAGACTCTTTCCTTGGGACGTGAGAAGATGGGAACTGGTGCTATTTCTCTCCGGGAAGGTGATGGGGGCCAGGGAGGCCTGGACGACAACTCAGATGAGGAGGACTCCAAGCTGCTTCTGCCCTCGCTTACACTGTCTCCCTCGACCCTTTGTCTTTCCTTCACCAAATCCCCCCTGCTTCCTTATGTATCTCTTCATTCTCTTGCACCAAGCTGGCTGAGATGACGATGCAGAAGCCAGGAAGACTTCTTTCAGCCCTTGTCCCCTTCTGGGACCTTTGGAGAACGTCCTCGGGACTTATGAGGTCTGGTCCGGCTCACTAGAACTTCTGGGGATGGTTGGGAATAAAGCCTTACCTTCACTTAAATATACTTTGCCTGGTTTTGCCCTCTCTGCTCCCAGAAGAGGAAAACGGGCAGACAACGGTGGAGGAAGCATCTGGGTCTATGGCCCTGGATCCTCGCCCTCCCTCGGTCTCTGACAGACACCAAAGTGCGCATACGTAAACATGGAGATTCCCCACATGAAGAATAAGGAGGTGTTTTAACGTCTGGGGTTAAAGAGACTAAAACTAATACATTTCTATTTTACTATGATTTTCTATTCACAATAAATCTGTGAACCAGAAATGCTGATCCCATTCACTTTACAAACTTGGGGCTCAGAAAAGTCAAACCCAGCCCAAAGCTTAGAGTAGACCCCATATTTTCTGTTGGAAATTTTGGAGAAAGATTTGACTTTTCTCTCGAAATTGATTTGAGCTAGCTGAAATTATATTTTTAAACACACCAAAATTTTGTGTTTCTGGTGAGCATATGAGGTTTACTACAGAATAGAAATTTGATGTGGTTGATGGCCTGCTTGTTAGACAAAAGATTGACAGTTGGCATACAGGAATTCTAAAATGCGTGTCTATAGCAGGGAATGGTGGCATGCACACCTGAAATCCCAGCACCCAGGAGGCATAGGGAGGAGGATCACCATGAGTTTGAAGGCAACCTGAGATTATATAGTGAATTCCAGGTCAGCCTGGGCTAGAGTGAGAACCTTTCTTGCATAACAAACAAACAAACAAAAAAGGCCTAATTTAGTGTCTACATAGGTATTAGGTTTCAGAAATGAATACCCCCCCCCACAACTCTGCCTCACAGATTGCATTAGGCATTTTCTGAGGCAAATATGTAGCACCTACATTATAAAATTTACCATCAACATAATAATGAGCTAAGATACTTGGTCTTAAGTTCACATCACTCCAGCTTTGCGTATGAGTACAAAGAACCTCCTCCACTTCTTCAGGACATACATAGCCTGTGTAAAGAGATGTCAATTCTAGGGCTGGGGAGGTAGCTTAGTGGTTAGGGCGCTTGCCTGCAAAGCCAAAGGACCTAGGTTTGATTCCCCAGGACTCATGTAAGCCAGATGCACAAGGCGGTGCATGTGTCTGGAGTTCATTTGCAGCAGCTGGAGACCTGGCACACCCATTCTCTCTCTCTCTCTCTCCCTGTTTTCATTCTCTCAAAAAATAAAAATATTAAAAAAAAAACAAGAGATGTCAATTCTATTTTAAAACCACATACCCTAATTGTGATGAATAATTTGCCAACTTGACAAGATCTAGAATCACCTGGGGGACAAATACTGACCTGTCTATGTGGGAGTTTCTAGGTTAGGTTAATAGCGTGGGAAGATCTGCCCTAACTGTGGACTACACCACGCCATGGGCTCAGGTCCCCTGGACACAAAGGAGAGTGAACTGCCTTGCCTTCCCCACCAGCATGGAGTGTGTCCTCTGGAACTGAAAGCCAAGGTAAGCCCTTCCTCCCTCACGCTGCTTTGTTGGTCAGTTCTTTGATCATGGCAATGAGACAAGTAAGGAATCCACTAATATTGCCAGTATTCCCAACAATTCTTAGGAAAGCTAGTGTATTGAACTTGAAGGTACATGATGCAAAGAGTCACCATTTTTTTTTTGCCTCAATTTTTTTTAATGTCAATAATACATATATGCAAAACATCTTTAGGATAAAAATTCTAGCATTTTAAAATTCTCTGGATTACAAAATCAAATGACACCTGAATAACTGAAGAGTCACCATTTTTTAAACAATTTTTAAAAAAATTTTTATTTTAGAGAAAGAGAGAGAATTGGCATACCAAGGCCTCAGCAACTGCAGTTGAACCCTAGATGCTTGTGCCACCTAGTGGGCATGTGCGACCTTGCGCTTGCCTCACTGCTGTGCATCTGGCTAACGTGGGATCTGGAGAGTGGAACATGGGTCCTTAGGCTTCGCAGGCAAGCGTCTTACCTACCAAGCCATCTCTCCAGCCCAAGAGTCACTGTTTTTTATGTATTTATTTACACACGTGTGTATATGGACATGCCAGGGTCTCTTGCTGCTGCAAACATACATCGGACATGTGCCACATTTTGCATCTGGTGTTACATGGATGCTAGGGAATTGAACCTGGGTCAGCAGGCTTTGAAATTACAAGCAAGCACCTTTAACTGCTGAGCTACCTCTCCAGTGCTGAAGCCTTTATTCTTGGAAACAGGCAGTACACATAGATGCATGCACACATGTGTATATCCAAAGTCCTTATTTGCTAGAAATCTTCATGTGGGAATTTATAATATCATGTTTAACCTTGCTCACAAATCTCATCCATTAATATGGCCTGGTACACTTTTTTTATGAATTTAATTTATTCCTATATTTCTCTAATCATATAGACTATTAGTGACTTTGACTTCTCCAGAATCATTTCTTCTCTTTTGTGCCCACTGCACTTTATTTATAGATAATCACTGTAGTAATTATGTAGTTTTATGAGTATAGGAATGTCTACATTGCAACAGCTTAAGTATCTTAGGACTGAACCAAGTTTTGTGTCATCAGAAACTAGTATAGTGCTTACAAATGTACAGAATAAATTGATGCAATGAATAAATGTATATATTGTTTTTCCTCTGCAACTCCCCAAGACTTATTGGAGCAGAAATGGAGTCTTAAATTATCCTGTATGCCCCAGAATTCCTATAGAGTCCTGGGAAACTCGTCAACATTCCATAGTGTTACTGATTTATTTGAAGTTTCATAGCAAAAACTTCATGAAACAGAATTCTTCAATGCCTAGATAGTCTCAAGGAAAAGTCACATACATTTATGTGCCAAGGAAGACGTGAGATCTAGACTGGCCTCTCACTAAATTCCTTCTAAATTTTCTTCCAAGTTTGCCAATGTCATTTTCTTTTTTAAAATTTATTTATTTGTTTATTTATTTATTTTAGAATGAATGCACTTGGCCTCCTGCCTCTGCAAACAAACTCCAAATACATGCTTCACTTTGTGCATCTGGCTTTATATGGATACTGGGGAATCAAACTTGGGGCTGTCAGGTTTTGTAAGGAAGCACCTTTAAAGGCTAAGCCATCTCTTCATCCACACACGCTGCTTTCTAAAAAGAAATTTAACTGCTGCGTGACAGCCTTCGTGGATAAGAATAAACAATGAGCACGATATATCGTTATCCAAAAACCACTGATGTTTAAATGAACAAGTTTTAATCCCTGAAAGACTCCAGCACAAAGCAAACTAAAACAAGCCCTAGGAGCTCACTGGAAAATTGGTTTGGAATGAAAGCAACACTTCCCCACAGAAAGAGACGTAGGTTATCAGACTCTCAGCGCAGTGCACAGCATCCCCTCAGCTGCAACGAAGCCGGCTCCAACTGTGATGAAATTGCTACGGGACTTCAGCGTCGCTAACGGTGAGGTCCACTTGAGTACACTTCACACAGCAGCAGCCTGAGCCGGCAACCATTAAAGACGCCAGGCTAGACAAGAAAAGGCTGCCTCACCCAGACATCTGAATCTTTATTATTAAGTAACCACACGTGGCCAAGCCAAAACACATTCTCAATTCTAAAACGCATCCCGCTGGTATCACTGAAATAATGCCAACCTGGCTGACGACGGTGCCTCAATTTATAATTTAAATTGCTTTGCCATAACAGTATCTCTTTTTTCCCACATAAATCTTGGCCATAGTTTCCCGATATTTGAGGGCACATAACAGGGTTCATACCTGTTATAGCAGATTTTGTTGTTCTTTACTACATAGTTGGGGTATCATCAAATATATCACCAAATGATTTTTTTTTCTAGTTCCTCAATTCTCAGACCTTGTCTCTTTCTCTGGTATTGCTTTATGTGCGTATTCCTAAGCACGAGGCCCTCAGAGTTCCTGTCCGGCTCTGCAGAGGGTTATGCCAACTCTCTCGTATTACAAAGGAAGGTTGCTTTGTATAACCTGTACTTTATAGTTTTTCTGAGGAGGTCTGAATTTTCTCATTGGCTTATTAATTACACATCACACACTAAGTTTTCCCCAATCGCTCCATGTTACAGGTTAAGCAGTATTTTAATATGACTCTTTTAAAAAGTTTATGTTTATTTAGTTATTTGAACGAGAGAGAGAGCATATGGGTATACCAGGGTCTCTGCCACCGCACATGAACTCGAGGTGCATGCACTGCTGTGTGCATGTAGCGTTACGTGGGAGTACTGGGGAACCGAACCTGAGCCAGCACGCTCTGTACGCAAGCACCTCTAACCACCGAGCCATCTCCCCAGGCCCTGACTTTTCATGATCACAGAGTCACTGGATTCTCAACATTGCTGAAGTACGATCCTGACTACTCCACAAATGTTTTGGATGTGTTGTTTAAGGTTTCTAAGCTTTTTCCACTTAAAACCTCTTTGGGGGGGGGGGTGCTGGAGGGATGACTTAGCTGTCAAGGTGCTTGCCTGCAAAGCCTAAGGACCCAGGTTCGATTCCCCAGAGCCCATGTAAGCTGGATGCACATGGTGGAGCATGCATCTAGAGTTCATTTGCAGTGGCTGGAGGCCCTGGTGTGCCCATCTCTCTCCTCTCTCTCTCTAAACACTAAATAAAGCTGGGTGTGCTGGCGCATGCCTGTAGGAGGATCGCCGTGAGTTCGAGCCCACCCTGAGACTACATAGTGAATTCCAGGTCAGCCTGATCTAGAGTGAAACCCTATCTTGAAAAACAAATAATAAATAAATAAATAAACAAAAATATTTTTTTAAAAAACCTCTTTTTGTCCAAGAAATGTTTATGTGACTCCAGGTACACAGGTATTCATAATGGACATCTGTATCGAATATTTGATGATAATCATACAGAAATTTCTTTTAAAATAATTCTATCCATATATATGCATATGTATGTGTATATATATATATATATATATATATATATATATATATATACATATATATATATAATTTCACCATCTATTAAGGATGAAAGTACACTTGCATATTAATGAAATGGACATGGTTATTTTGCATAATAATTAAATCTTGATGAATATTTGATAATACAGGGCATACAGCACCTTCAGCGTTTTTCAAAATGGATCAATATTTTGATTTTATGATCAGTGCTGAGAATGCCGTATCACATAAACACCTAACACAAACTAGCAGAAGTACGTTTAAGACCATTTCAGACATTTTTGGAACTTGTAATTTGATTCCAACCCAAACTCCAATGAATGATTTTTTTTTTTTTTAATGAAACTCAAGACAGCTACCCAAACAGCAATTTTCAAAATGCAACAAACCACTCAATACAAACATGTATAGTGTTGATATTTAACCCCATATAACACAGTGCAGATACATAGTGTGTTGACATTTACATGCCGGGAATTAAAGCAGAAAAATATTAAAAGTCTTTGCTTTCCTTAATTAAAGGATAATGTTTCTTTTAAAAAATATTTATTTATTTATTTGAGAGAGAGAGAGAGAGAGAGAGAGGCAGATAGACAGAAAGAGAGGATGAGCATGCCAGGGCCTCTAGCCACTGCAAATGAACTCCAGACACATGCGCCCCCTTGAGCATCTGGCTTACGTGGGAACTGGGGAATCGAACCAGGGTCCTTAGGCTTCACAGGCAAATGCCTTAACCACCAAGCCATTTCCCCAGCCCTAAAGGATAATGTTTCGATAGGAGCTAAAAACTTTGTATGTACAGCACAAACACCGCACCTCATACGATATCTTGGATTCTAGCTGCCAGGCAGTGCCCGCTGGTATCGTGTGGTATGATGGTGCATACAGTGCAGAGGCTGCTTGTCATGTTCAGAACGGAGGCTGCAGGGAACTTGCACCGTGTGTGCATGAGTGAGTCCTCGGATCCATCCTTGTGTTATCTTGAATGAAGTTTTGGTCGCTGCGCATTCAGAAGCCTGTAACTGTTGCTGTATTTGTTATGATCCTCACGTTCTGTGAGGTGGTCACCCACATGGGTCATGACCCACCATTTAAGAAGGTATCCAGGTGGACATAAATCTTGCCTGCAAGCAACTTGACATTGTGTAGGAACAATGAGGTAAGTTCTTAACATTCTCTGCCCTACACTGTGGTCACTTCAGTACCAAAGGAGAGGCCCTGAGAGTTGCCCTGGTAATCCCCATGGTCCCAGAGCCCAGCACAGTGCAGGGTTGAATTCTCTTGTCTGACTTCTGAGAAGTCAGATGTAGAGCTGGACACAGGAATCCAAGACACCTGGGATTTGTGGAGACACAAGTGCTCACAGACACTGTGTGGCAGGCGCCCAGTGTGAGTCAGTACTTGTCTCACCAAGTAGATTCTCTAGAGAAACAAAGGACCCCTCTCTCAGACTGCCACACTGCCTCTTTGGTTATCTGCCTGGAACGCGCCTGCCCGACTACCGGCATGTCGTCCTCCCTCTGGTCTATCTCCTTGACGTTGATGCTGCTTTGACGTGGGATCGCCTTCGCTCTCCTCATACTGCTTCATTTGTTTCAAAGGACTTCTGTCTGGAAGCGTATCTGTTAGTTTTCATGCTGGGATTTGGGTAATTTATTTTTTTATCGCTGTTCAACTCCACTGACTAGAGCTCATATTTGCAAAGAAGAAACGGGCCGCATGACACACAGATTGCTCTTGCAGTCTCCTTCCCCTTGGTCCCTCAACCCACTTCTGGAAAGGTATCTTCAATAACAGGAAACCTGTGGTCTGACATGACATTTTCAGAAATGTTTTGCCTTTCGGAGAGTTTGGGTTTGCATTGAGCCAAGACATTCCTTGCTAAATCTCCCAAAGTTGTTGGGTCTACTGGTCTCCCAGGAAGCATGGAATAGGCTTAAGGCATTAGAACTTGCCTCGGGATGACTGTTAAGGCTTAGATCGGGAATCTCCCAAAAGCTCCTGCGTCGCAGGCATGGTCTCCAGTGCACGTGTTCAGAGGGGGGGCTTTTAGGACGTGCCTGGCTCTGACCTCATCTGTGGATGGATTCGTTATCTTACGGAGCTGCTGAAGGGAACTTCATTCAGGAGGTGTGGTCCAGTTTGTGGAAACTGAGCTTATTGAGGTGTGAATATAGATCTCTGTAATTCAAGGTTTCCAGACTCTTCTCCAAGAGTACTGAATGCTCAGTTTATATCAGTATGTATGCATGTATGCATGTATGTATATACTTATGTATGAGCTTACTGGGGTGTGAATATAGATCTCTGTAATTCAAGGTTTCCAGACTCTTCTCCAAGAGTATTGAATGCTCAGTTTATATCAGTATGTATGCATGCATGCATGTATGTATATACTTATGTATGAGCTTACTGGGGTGTGAATATAGATCTCTGTAATTCAAGGTTTCCAGACTCTTCTCCAAGAGTACTGAATGCTCAGTTTATATCAGTATGTATGCATGCATGCATGTATGTATATACTTCTGTATATAGGTATGTCATGGTTACAATGTCTCATTTTAGCATTTTAAGTCTACCCACTCATTTCCTAAAATTGATTCTTTTGATCATTTATGTGTGGCTGCTACCAATTTTATTCTGGTCTTACAGGTATGACTCCCAAAACAAGTCTGGCCTTATGGAGTCATGATCCCATACATTAACAATTCTTTCAACCAAATTTTTTATTTTTAAAATAAAGAGTTGATACATCTCAGAGCTAGTGATTTTTCTTGTGAAATTTATAGTGAACTACTTTACCACGTGTGAATCAAATTAATTATTTGATTCAATCAAATTATTTACAGTGTCACATAATTTACACTCGAGAAAAGGAATAAGATTTGGAAAGAGCATAAAATTTAAACCCTTTTTTTGTTTCATTTTGTTTTTTGAGGTAGGGTCTCACTCTAATTCAGGTTGACCTGGAATTCACTCTAGACTCAGGGTGGCCTTGAACTCACAGTGATCCTTCTACCTCTGCCTCCTGAGTGCTGGGATTATAGGCGTGCGCCACCACGCCCAGCGTAAGAGCATATAATTTATATTCTTGAAGCAGAAGGATTAGTTAGGGACTGTGTAGATTAGGTTAGCCTCTGGGCTTGAGTGTGAGGGACTGTCTAGATTAGATTAGCCTCTGGGCATGAGTGTGAGGGACTGTCTGGATTAGGTTAGCCTCTGGGCACAAGTGTGAGGGACTGTCTAGATTAGGTTAGCCTCTGGGCACGAGTGTGAGGGACTGTCTAGATTAGGTTAGCCTCTGGGCACTAGTGTGAGGGACTGTCTAGATTAAGTTAGCCTCTGGGCATGAGTGTGAGGGACTGTCTAGATTAGGTTAGCCTCTGGGCACGAGTGTGAGGGACTGTCTAGATTAGGTTAGCCTCTGGGCACGAGTGTGAGGGACTGTCTAGATTAGGTTAGCCTCTGGGCACGAGTGTGAGGGACTGTCTAGATTAGGTTAGCCTCTGGGCACGAGTGTGAGGGACTGTCTAGATTAGGTTAGCCTCTGGGCACGAGTGTGAGGGACCATCTTTATTGGATTGAGATTTGAAGACCCACCTGAGCTGGGCAGCACCCTTCCTCAGGCCAGGGTAACAAGAAAACCACTGAGCACTCGCGGTCGTTGCTCTCGGCTCCCGACTGGGGATGCGTCACGCTCTCACGGCTGCCCTTTGCCTGCCCTGATGGACTGGAACCTCAGTGTCAGCCAAATTAAACCTTCCTTTCTTCCTTAGCCTGATATTTGTTAGGTATATTGTCCCAGCAATGAGAAAGCACACAACAGCATGCTAATTAATTAATTAATGATTCCTTTTTCCACACAAAGTGTCATGTAGTCCAGACTGGCCTCAAACTCTCTACGGAGCGGAGGAGCCTGGCCTTGAAATTCGGATCTTCCTGCCTCAGCCTCCAGAGTACTGGATTCCACGCGTGAGCTATCACGTCTTGCTTATTTTATGTACATTTTTACATATGAATGTGAGATACTCCAAAGTGCTAGGGATTATAAAGTGAATGTAACAAAAAAAAATGTAGGGGAAGAAACAGCAACAGGCATTATACTAAACAACAGGCTCTAGAGATGTTGCAAACGTCCCAGCCTCCAATCCAAATGCAGTTCAGGGTTAGCCTCTCCTTCCCCGCAGACTCCTGATGGCTGAGGGCGGCCAAGAGTTTCCAGTGTTCCCAGGGGAAGAGGAAGAGAGGACTTTGAAAGGAGCCAAGTCCGGACAGAAGAGGAAGGCTAGGTCTGCTTGACATGTGAGGATTTTGAAATCTCTAAGTCACTGGCCCTGACTAGAAATACAAGGTCAAAGTCACCCCTCCTTCCAGGCCCTAGTAAACCTATTTAATGTAGCACTTTCTGTTTGAGTTTGGGTCTCACTATGTAGCCCAGGCTGGCCTTGAATGTCTGATGATCCTCCTGCCTCTGCCTCACAAGTGCTGGGATCGTAGGCATGCACTCATACCTGCCTAATACAGCTCTTTAAACACGAATTTTGAAGATGTACACACAGGAAGAAAAAAATAAAAGAAACTTGCCAGGCGTGGTGGTGCACGCCTTTAATCCCAGCATTTGGAAGGCAGAGGTAGGAGGATCTCTGTGAGTTTGAGGCCACCCTGAGACTACATAGTGAATTCCAGGTCAGCCTGGGCTAGAGTGAGACCCTACCTTGAAAAACAAAACAAAACAAACAAACAAACAAAAAAAAAACTACATCATATATCTCTGCAATATAAGTTATATTGGTAAGCCATCAAGTTGTTCCAGCCTGTGAGAGCCTACTCTGGGTACAGGCTAAGCCCTGCCCTTCTTCTCAGACCCAAGCATGTTCGTAGCCCAAGGGTTGAAAACCACTGAGAACGACTGGAAGACAAGCCATTGCCCAGGCTGTCTGGTGCCCCCTCTCAAACTCAGACTCGAGCAGAGGTAATTATTGTTTATGCCGTAGTATTAAAATGCCTGTGGGGGCAACTACTTATTGGAAGCCTCATGCCAGGGCAGGACCCTTGGCTGATGGATGCCTCCAGATGACTGGTTTTAGTGGGCTTCCCCAGTCCTTTCTGCTGGATGTTGGCAAAGGCTCGTTCCAGTGTTCTGTCACCTTTCTGCTCATCGCCATTTGTCCCCAAGTTTTAGTGGGGCTACTCCAGTCATGGCTGGGTGCTGCTCAGCACCTGAGTTGGTGATCAATTCCTTCTCTGCTACTTGCCATTTCTTCTTTTACCTTTTCTTGCTCTATCTTAACAAACTCACTCATTCAAAACCAAAAATACAGAACTGGAGGGACAGCTTAGTGGTTAAGGCGTTTGCCTGCAAAGTCAAAGGACCCAAGTTCGATTCCCCAGGACTCACATAAGCCAGATGCACACGGTGGTGGTGCATGCATCTGTTGTTAGTTTGCCAAGGCTAGAGGCCCTGATACACCCATTCTCTTTCTCTCTCTCTCTCCCCCCCATCTCTCAAATAAATAAAAAAAAAAACAAACAAAAATACAGTCTGTGATAGGTTATTTCCTCCATATAAAACAATGTCATTTGTTCCACACAGAGAACGCTCGGTACTGTCAATGTTTTGTTATTTGAGGGAAAAGATGTGCCGTCAGTCAAATGGCAACAAGATCATATTAATCCATAGTGGTGAGATAAAAAGAAATGTTCCCACTTACTGACTGGCATTTGATGGAAGCAGAGGAGGTAAGAATAACAGAGAGATTTATGTCCTGTGTCAGACCCACGGATGAGGAGAAGGCAGCTTAAGTAGTGTTCTTAGGGCCCAGACTTCATGTGACACATTAGATTGTCAGGGTGAGAGATGACAAGAAGTTTGAATAAGCCACTCTGAGACAGAGGCCCTGACTAAGGCAGAATTTTGTAACTGGGTGTAACAGAGGCTTTGAAACAGTGTTTCTTTGAATGTTCTCCCTTGTTTTAGTGTTGAAGTCTCTTCAACATTGTTTTCCCAAGAGAAACGATGTTTGTTTCACATTCCCTAAATATCCAAGTGGAATGGAGATGCTTGGTGCGTACAGGGAAACTTCATTAAAGATTTTAGATAAGATGATCTTTATAGATATACATTTATTTTTATTTATGTATACTTTTTTGGAGACAGGGTTTCAGTCTATAGCCCAGGCTGGCCTGTAACTTACTTTGTAACCCCAGGCTGTGATCAAACTCATGGCCAACTTCTGTCTCATCTCCCAAGTGGTAGGATTATAGACATGAGTCACCTTACTCAGTTAAGGTCTTTTTTATTTCTTTTATTTATTTTTTCGGGACAGGTCTCACCATTTTAGGCTGATCTCACAGGTTTATGTGGTGCTGGGATTTAAGGCAGGGCTTTGTGCATGTTAGGCAAGCAACTCTCCTAAAACAAGCCATAGCCCTAAGCCCTAAATCTTCACTTTAAGTCTTCTCACTGGCATCGGCTGCTATTTCACTGGGATGCTGCCTATCATCTGAAACTCAGATTTCATGTTAGACTTTCTGGGCCCTTGCTTATAGTACAAGCAGAACTCAGGGCCCTGAATTATCACAACAAAACCCTCTGAAATCCATAACTTCTCTTGCCCATGCTTTTCAGTGAGTTGCCTGCGAGCATTTTTTCACCCGAAGCCATTTGCCAAGGGCTGACTTGGATAGCTCTAAATCGGAATAGGAATGGTTAATACAGAGGGCAACGTGGGGCTCAGCCCTGACCAGCAAGTCCAGCTGTCCAAATGAAGCGCATGGCCCTGTTGACCAGTTAGTTGGCTCTTCGGCTAAATCCACAGAGATTTTTCTTTTTTTGTAGATGGTCTCAAGTCATTGAAATAATTCTCTTGCATCTCCCCCCCCCCCAACTCATAAAGCAGGAAATAACCGTCCTGTGTGTGCCACAGTGTCAAGGCAGGTTCCCCGGGGCTTCCGTCCTCCTATTTCTGGTTTTTAACTGCTAACTATATTTGCAACAGGCTGCCTGTGGGCGGCTGTGGATTTGGTCGGAAGATAACCTACAGCCGTGGAGCAGAGATCTAAAGCGATCGGATTTTTTCCAGGAAGCAACAAGTTGACCTTTCAGGATTTAGTCTACTTTATTGAGTGTGTTGTTTCAGAACAGCATCGTTTATAGCATCAAGTTGGGTGTTTACTCTGGGTCCCTGGGGGGTGAGTGACTGTAGGGGAACAGGGCACGCACTTGCACTGGGTTTATATTTGTTTTGTACGTGGCCTCATGTCGTCTAAAGAATGTTCTTTACACATGCTTTTATGTCACAGAAGATTTGAGAATAGCTACGTGCTTAGAAATGCGTAAATATTTGTCACATGTGTAAGACCAGTGTGCTGAATCTAATTTTTTCCTATCGAGGTAATAAACAAAAAACAACTGAAGCCCTTTCTTAAATAACCTCCCCCTCCCCCACCGTGGTTCCAGAGCTTCGCTGTGCTAAATGGACGTGAGCGCTCCCTTTTAGGAGTAGACAGATGATCAAAGATGGCTGGACACGGGGAAGGCAATTCTCAAACTGCTCAGGCTGTAGGATAACCATGTTATCATCCATGAATGTCTGGGACTCTACCTGAGCTCTGGCCGTCCTGTGTTTTCACATCTAGGGATTAGTCATGAAACATATCTTAACCACTTTAAGATTGCCTTGGAAATGGGGAAGGAATTGGAGCTTCACAGAGAGCCCTTTGTGTTTCAAAGTTATCAGTCATTAAGCCAATTTCAGGGGATTATCAACGGAACCAAGAGCTTACATTCCTTTCCTAAGGGACAACATTTGAATTTGCAATAGGGCACCTGGCACTTTCGACTTTCTTTAATAATTTATACCATGTTATTTCTCATTTCTTTAATGCTTAGTACTGAAGTTTTGTGTCAGGTATATAGTGATTTTTTTTTTAAAAAAAGCCTAATCTGGGAGATGGCACAGCAGTTAAAAGCACTTGCTTGCAAAGCCTGTTGGCCCTGGTTTGATTCCCCAGAACCCATGTAAAGCCAAATACACAAAATGGCCCATGTATCTGGAGTTTGTTTGAAGCAGCAAGAGACCCTGGTAGGTCCATACTCAGTCACCCTCTCTCTCCGCCCTTCTTCTCTTGCAAATAAATTACAACCAACCAATCAATAAATAAATATAATCAGAAACTCAGCAAATTGATAACCTTTGTCACTTTATATTTTCCCCTTCAGTCCTATTGCACTTGCTTTTTTTGTGTGCACGTTCGTGTGCACACATGTGTGCTTGGACGTGCCTGTCCTGTGGGACATGTGCTGAGTCCCCCTCTGTCACTCTTCATGTTGTTTCCTTGAGATAGAGTGTAGCAGTGACCTTCTTGTTGATGGGACAAAACACTGGACCAGAGCAGTTTATGGGAGGAAATGGGTTTATTTCAGGCTGACAGCTTCAAGGGGAAGTTCATCATGGTGGAGAAAGCATGCCAGGCCTGAGAGAGACGCCGGGGTCACATCTCCACACCCACAGGAAGGATGTCCTCTGAGTGAGTCAGCCCTGCCAATGCGGAGGAGGGCTAGCCAAATACCAACCCCCAACAACACAGCTCCTCCAGCAAGGCTCTGGCTCTCGAAGCCACTTCCCCAAATTGGCACCAGCTGGGGACCAAGTATTCAAAAACACATGAACCCACGGGGGACCATTCCAATCAGACGGCTAGTCTCTCACCAACCCTGGAGCTGCTGGTGCTCAGTCAGAGCGGCTCACCAGTGAGCCCCAGCAATTCTCCTCTCTCTGCTCCCCACAGGACTGGGGTTACAGGTGTGGTGGCCACACCAGCTTTTAGAAATATTTATTTATTTATTTACTTATTTATTTAACAGAGAAAGAGGGAGAGAGAGTGAGAGAATGGGTGCGTCAGGGCCTCCAGCCACTGCAAAGGAACCCCAGATGCATGTGCCCCGTTGTGCCTCTGGCTAACGTGGGTCCTGGGTAATCGAACCTGGGTCCTTTGGCTTTGCAGACAAATGCCTTAACTGCTAAGCCATCCCTCCAGCCTCACACCCAGCTTTTTACATGGATGCTGGGGATTGAACTCAGGTCCTCATACTTATGTGGAAAGTGTTCTTACCCACTAAGCCACCTCCCCAGCCCCTACACCTTGTTTCTAATATTGTTTTACACACCAAACTTCGGCTATAGAAGCTGTGTAAATGTGCTCCCCCCCACCAGACACAAAATGGCCTGGATATCCATGACCTCACAGTGCCTGACGCTACCTACACAAGACCATCATAATAGGAGGGAAAGATCATGACATCAAAATAAAAGAGAGACTGATTGAGATGGGGAAGGGATATGATGGAGAATGGAGTTTCAAAGGCAAAAGTGGGGGAAGAGAGGGTTTTACCATGGGATATTTTTTATAAGCATGGAAGTTGTTAATAAAAACATTTTGAAAAGAGGGCTGGAGAGATGGCTTAGCGGTTAAGGGCTTGCCTGTGAAGCCTAAGGACCCCGGTTCGAGGCTCGATTCCCCAGGACTCATGTTAGCCAGATGCACAAGGGGGCGAACGAATCTGGAGTTCGTTTGCAGTGGCTGGAGGCCCTGGAGCGCCCATTCTCTCCCCCCCCCTCTCTCTCTCTGCCTCTTTCTCTCTCTGTCTGTTGCTCTCAAACAAATAAATAAAAATGGAAAAAAAATAAAAAATAAATAAAATTTTAAAAAATTGAAAAAAAAAAAAGAAGCTGTGTAACTGTAATGGTTCCTTAGTACACCACAGCAGCGTGCGCAAGGCCAAAACGGGCGCAGGCTGGAGAGCCGGCCCGAGTTCTGAATCCTGGCTACAGCCCTCTTGGCTTTAGGACAGGTTACCCCTCCTTCTAGAGTTCCCAAAGCTCATCTGGAAACATGGAACTGCTCTCCTTCCAGGGATTCATTCCGGGAACTAAAGGGAGTGCACCCAGATTCTAGCACGGGCTAACAGGTTAATAGGGGAAAGCCCTGTTAACATGCTGCCTAGGAGCGTTCTTCTGCTGGGTGGCCCTGGATGTTTAACATTCCTGACTCTGCCCCCTAAAATGCGCATCTGGGTGTTCTCCACAACTGCATGGCTCCTTGAGGGGTTTGTGAAATGGTCATTTGAAATGTTTGTATTTGTGATGTTGCTTTTTTTCTTCTACTCTCACACTTTTTGGGGTTGCTATACATACTCTTTGAGACGTCACTCAGTTATCAATTATCTGCTCGAGTCCCTTGCAGTGGCTGAGATGACGCTATCACACCTAATGCTCTCAGGAACCACTAAGGTGGTCGCACACCCAAGACACTGCTTAGGTGGTGCTAAGGGCCTGGGACTGTTAGACCCAACGGCTTTGGGCTGTGCATTTCCTGTTCCATGCCTAGCCTCGCACACAGCACCTGATGTTGCTGATGAGAATGGGTGTTTGAATGGAATGGCCCAATCCTGTCTGAATTCGGAGCCCTGTAGCCTTTGTGTTCGATGCAATGTTCTCCTTTCTTCTCAGATCCTTGACATCGTACACAACGTTTTCTGTATCCAGACATTGGCATCACTTTTCTTCTTTAAGGCTGTAAAGATAAAACCACTTGTGTGAAGGGACTAGCTGGGTAATGTGTCTAGTGTAGGAGGTAACAGGGTGGGGCTGGGTGGTCCCAGGGTGACTCTGGGACTTCTGTACAGCAGAGACAGGAGGATGGATTTGAGTGTTGTGGTGGTTTCAATTAATGTCCTCGTAGCCTTAGGTGTTTATTTTTATTTTATCCATTTGCAAGCAGAGGGACATAGAGAGAAGAGAGACAGACAGAGAGAATGGGTCCACTAGGGCCTCCAACTGTTGCAAACAAACTCCAGATGCATGAGCCACTCTGTCCATGTGGCCCTATGTGGGTACTGGGGAATCGAACCCAGGTTGTTTGGCTTTGCAGGCAAGGGCCTTAGCTGGTAAGCCATCTCTCCAGGCCGCCTTAGGTGTTGTTGATGAGGTGCAGTGTTTGGGAGGCGGGACCCCGCTGGGGGGAGTGTCACCAGGGGTAGACCTTGGGGTTGAGCCCTGCCCTGTGTGTTCAGAGTCAGCTCGTGCTCGCTGGTGTTTGCTCGCTCTCTCTCAGTTGAGGATGTAGGAAGTGAGCTGGTGTCTTCTGCCAGGATGAAGCTTCCCCTGGAAACTGCAAGCCTGAAATAAATAAGCCCTTTCCTGCCATAAAGGTGCTTCTGATTGGGTGTCATAAGGTAACATAGGTACCTGCTATAAGAGTGGAAGAGAAAAGGAGGTTTGTCAGGTGCTCCATTCCTCCTGAGCTCGCTGCAGACCCACCTCCCGCATGATGTTCCCTGTGAGCACAGCTGTAGGTATTCTCTCTCACTCCTCCGGCTCCAAACTCACCACGAGTCCTTACTGACCTTCTGCGCCCTTCCTCGTTTTTTTTTTTCTTTTGCATCCCATCCTGCCCTGGAATATGGACACAAGAAATGAGCCCTTGAGCTCATTAGGCAGGTCCTGCACCAGTGCTGGTGCCCTGCATGTTTGTACAGAGATTTACAGTCCTCTGAGGATCCATGTCACCTTTGTCCTCTTAATCTTTGTCCTTTTTCTTGAGGCCCTTCAGACACCACATTCCTGGCTGCTATTTTCTGCGACCACAGCCTCACAATCTCTGAGCAGGTGTATTTATTTCTATGCACAAAACAACTAAAAACTATAAGACATAAACTCCCATCTTTTATTTATTTATTTATTGTTTTTGATTTTTCGAGGTAGGGTCTCACTCTAGCCCAGGCTGACCTGGAATTCACTGTGTAGTCTCAGTGTGGCCTCGAACTCACTGTGATTCTCCTACCTCTGCCTCCCGAGTGCTGGGATTAAAGGCATGCGCCACCATGCCCCACAACTCCCATCTTTTAAAAGAATATTCATTTATTTATTTGCAAGGACAGAGAAAGAGACAGAGAGTGAATGGGCATGCCAGGGCCCCTAGCCACTGCAAACAAACTCCAGGTGCATGCACCATTTTATGCATCTGGCTTTACGTGGGTGCTGGGGAACTGAACCTGGGTCCTTAGGCTTTGTAGGCAAGTACTTTAACTGCTGAGCCATCTCTCCAGGCCACCTCCCATCTTTTTGCCTCCCAAATAAAATGCATCGGTAGTCATCATTCCATTCTGGTACCTGTCCTCACCCAGATCAAGCAGGAATCCTTCCACCAGGATCCTGGATCCATCTCACTCTTTATCACTTATCCTGGAGACAAACATGCATTGCTACCGTTGAACGGCAACCCCCCCCCCCCGCCCCAGGGTCTGATATCCACCTACTTACTTAATATTTTATCCTAAATGGTTAATTAACATCCATCTCAAACATAAATGCTCAAAAACAGATCTTTTCAGTCACCAGTCACTCAGGCCTCAAGACACTAGAGTCACCTTTGCTCTGTTTTGCTGGGTGTGTGTCGCGTAGCATGTGTGGTGTATGCACAAGCGTGTGCCCTTGCCTGTGCTGGGGGACACTCCCCTGCGGTGGATGGCGTAGAGCATTAGGGGTCCCGTCCCACCGCTCTTACCTCCATTCTTATTTGAGCTGGAGTCTCTTTACGAATACTGAAACTTGAGGGTTTGTTTTTTTCTTTTTGTGAGCCAGGGTGCTTCCCTGGTCTTTGCGCCCCTTTGTGGGACCGGGATTACAGGCACACTTGGTCATACCCAGCTATTTATCTGGGTTTCAGGCTCCCGCAAGCCCTTATGCTTGTGCAGAAAGTTCACGTAACCACTGAGCCATCTCTCCAGCCCGTTATTGTTTCTTTTCTTCTCACAGTTACCAATCAGTCTTCCAGCAAATCTTGGTAGGTTTTCCTTCAAAATAGATCCAGAACTACTGCTTCCACCCTGGTCCAAGGCACCCTGGCTTTTCTCTTGCCTTGATAATTGAACTAACGTTCCAAATCTCTTTGCTTCCATCTTCCACCCCATACTGTGTTCTCTCTCTCTCTCTCCCTTATCCAGGACCTTATGAATGCATGACAGGCAAGCACACCACTATTGATCTACATTCCCAATCCTTGGATTCATAAGACAAGGTCTCTCAGTGCAGGTCAGGCTGCCCTGGAACTTGCTGTGTAGCCCAGGTTAGCCTTGGACTCATGAACCTTCTGCCTCAGCCTCTTGAGTGTTGGGATTACAGACATGTACCATCCACCGTGCCTGGTGCGCTTTCCACAGCTGGAGTGGTCTAGTTAAAACGTCAGAGCATGACAATCTTGTGCTGGAAATGCTCCGGATGTGTCCAGCCTCCCTCAGTAAAGCCACCTTCCAGCAGTTAACAGGCCCAACACAGACTCACTGCGTCCTCATCTATGACTGGTCTCATCCAGCTTCACTTTCAACATCCCAGGAGACCCCTGCTGGCTCAGAACGTGATCAGTGGACATCCTAAATTCACCTCAATACTCTCACTCATAAGACATGAACCTCAGGTGGTATCAAAATCACGGACAACAGTAGGGTGACAACTCACCGGTCACAGCTTGTGCCATTGGCTCTGCTCCTCTGAGAAAACCTTCTCAGCTGTCCATGACGGTCCATACGGCCAAGCTGCCTTATCAGTCCATGCAGACACAGGGAGCATTTCCTCCCCGCTCATCTCTTGTAGGTTCACAGACACATCTTTGACACGTGAGGGGATATGCCGAGATACAAACGCCACCAAAATCACAGAGCTCTAACCAAGTAGCTTCCTCCCAAGCATTTATCACTAGGCCCTGACAAAAGCTGACCAACCAGTGGCCACTTGTATCACGAACAATGTTGCCTAGTAACACAGTTAACATTCTACCTTTATTGGGTCTCCAGGGAAACAGCTAGAAGGCTGAGGAGGAAGGAAAGGAGTAAAATTCTGCAGGAAGGTGAAGGGTCCTGCGTCTGTCTGTGCCCTGGCTCCCCCCTCTAATCCTGGAAAGCTCCTTCAACTTCCCATGTCTGTCTCGTGTCCTGTGTCGTTCAACGTCCTGTGTCTGTCTGTGCCCTGGCTCCCGAGGCTCCGATTCTGGAAAGCTCCCTCAGCTTCCTGAGCGAAAGCCACACCTTGTCCCGTTGCCTTCACTTTCTAGTGGATTACAGGGCTCCCTTTAATCCATGAGTTCTCGGGTGGTTTCAGTTACCCACAGTCAAGTAGGCCACTAAAATATTTAGTGGAAATTTCCAGAAACAAACAATTCATACATTTTAAATCACACGCCGTGGTGAATAGCGTTATATTAGTCACTTAATAATTTATCTTGGTTTCCGCGCTGACGACTTCGGGGTACCTCGGGCCTTTTCTTCCGGTAACTCTTACTTCAACAATGGCCTCAAAGCACCGGGAGTAGTGACGCGGCCAACTGGGATACATCACAGGGAAATTAAGTGCCTCCTTGAACAGAGAAGGTAAAAGCTCTTGACTTAAACAAGAAAGAAAGAAAAAGCAATCATATGCTGGGCTGGGGAGATAGCTCAGCACCCAAAGGGGCTTGCTTGTAAAAATTCATCTGCGGAGGTTGCTGAGAGATCCATGGTGAGTCACAACAAATAGAGAAAACCCGGGTTTGGTAAGATTCACTATGAGTCCTGGAATACATCCCCAGGAGACCACTCATATAATGAAAATGTTAGACTTATTTTATTTGTGTGTGGGTGTGGGTGTGTGTGTGGGTGGGGGGTTGATAGGACTTATTGCCACTGCAAACAAGTGCCAGACCCATCTACCATTTTTTTGTCGTCTGGCTTTACGTGGGTACTGCGGAATAGAATCCAGCCAGCTTTGCAGGCAAGAAGAACCTTTAACAGTGGAGCTATTTCCCCAGCCCCTTGCTGTATGTCAGTTACTAACTGATTTCACTTCTTTTCTTCACTTCTGTGCCCGTGGAAGTTTTCATCTTTTCTCATTTTGTTGATAATTCCTAGCAGAGCAATGCTTGTTTTCTGTTCAGATAAACTGGAGTTCTTCCTCTCTTCCAGACTGGCTTCTCCTTGGAATCCTTTCTTCGGTGCAGGAAGAGGGAGAAAACATTTTTGTTTGGTTCTGACATAGGGTCTCATGTAGCCCAGGCTTGCCTTCAATTTGCTCTGTAGTAAGGATGGGATTCAACTCCTGATCTTTCTGCCTCCACCGTCCCTCTGCTGCTGATCATGGCTGTGTATCATCATGTCTGGCAGCAAAATGTTTTTAACACTCAACTAGAAGGCAGCATGGTAGCTGGCATGGTGGCGCATGCATTTAATTCCAGCCTCTGGAGGCAGGGATAGGAGGATTGCCAAGAGTTCGAGGCCATCCTGAGACTACATAGTGAATTCCAGGTCAGCCTGGGCTACAGCAAGACCCTACCTCAAAAAAAAAAAAAAAAAAAAAAACTATAAAGAAAGAAAGAGAAAAGAAAAGAAAAGAAAAGACAGAATGGTGTAAGGGACTGAGGGCAAGGGCTCTGTCTCCAAAGTGCCTGGCTTTGATTAAAGGATTTGCTACCCACATTGAGGGATTTTCCCTAATCTCTCTGTACCTCAGGATAACAACAGCCTCTGTATCTTGGAGTTGATGTGAGGAAAAAAGGCCTGCACACAGTAGCTGTTATTAATATCCACATTTAAAAGGTCTTCATTTTCACACTAATACCTCTAGCTATTTCTATTTCCTCTTCCAGGCATTCAGATATTCCTGAACGTCACATCCACCCATAGCCTCTACCTGAACTTCCATTCAATTTTCTAACCATGGAGACTAAGAGTGTTCTTGGGCCCAGTTGCTACTTTTCTCTCCTCAGTCTGTGAGTGGGCTGAGAACTGCCTGCTGTCACTCACCACACCTCCCTTCAGCGTGGGACACACGCCTCACTTCTGGTGCCCGCCTGTTCTTGCAGCTCAGCCCCCCTCTCCCCCACAGTCTCGTCACGGCTGCTCCTCACAGCTCACCACCTCCTCCGTGGCTGACTCTGCTCACAGGCTCCACACCGACTTCCTGGCTAATAACACGCAGCCTATGCCAGCCCCACTGACGGCTTCCCAAGGATGCTGTGCTAGTCCTCGTTAGTCGTGCTTGGGAGCATCCCCTTCTCTTTCTGGAACCATCTCCTACTGCAGCCCCTGCTTCCCAAACTAGCTTCAGCTTGTTCTCCAAGTTTATTTATTTATTTATTTATTAGACAGAGAAAGAGGGAAAGAGAGAGAGAGAGAAAAAGAGAATGGGTGCACCAGGGCCTCCAGCCACTGCAAACGAACTACTGATGCGTGCACCTCCTTTTGCATCTGGTTAAAGTGGGTCCTGGGGAAATCTTACCTGGGTCCTTTGGCTTTGCAGGCAAATGCCTTAACCAGTAAGCCATCCCTCAAGCCCTTGTTCTCCAAGTTTTAATGCAACCATGATGTGCAAGCTAAGTGGGGTCCCCTCCTTTGCACCCCTTTCCGACCCGTGGCTCCTGCAACACAATTTTCTTCTGATTACTAGTTTTCTTCTAGAAATGGACCACACACAAGCAGGTAACCATGTCCTCCAAGGTATGTAAAATACGTCTGGATTCAACATCACAGCATTTATACAAAATATAACTGATTGGTTTATATTTTAATTCAGAACTAAACACTGGGTAAAATTCTGATAACTCACCAAAATAGGAATCCTGCCACAAAAATTTAAGCTTAAATATAAAAGATTAAAAAAAAAAAACAACCAAGCAAGATTGGAATCCAGAGGAGAGCAAGTCCTCAGATAATTAGCCCATCTAGTACTGGAAGGTGCTACATGAGCTACCAGGGGAAAGGAGCCAACATCTGTCCAAGCAACTCAAAGTCTGAGCAACTCAGAAGCAAACAACCTGATGTGATGCTCACACAAGTGCAATAGTGGTACACAGCCATGGTGGGTAACCAACTGCTCTTAGATTGGCTAACAGATCCACTCAGTGGAAAGGAAACCATATCTGGAACTGGGAAATAAGTCAGAATCATATCCAGCTAATGATTCTGCTTTCCATTATCAAGCTCCCACTAACCTTACACTATAAAAGTGTCTAAACCCTTTTAATTCCCATTTAATTTACACTGACTTCACTCTCCGTTGGAGAATCTGCTTCTTTTTTTCAGATGGGAACTGGACTCGAGGAGATAAACGACCCAGCACACTCCACCCTGCCTCAGCTGAAGCCACAGAGGAATTGGGGAAATGAGCAAGAATGCTGCTCTCTTAGTTAAGCTGACATCAGCACAAGGGTGATGGAGAAAGATACTGAGGACACGCAACACCTACCAAACCAGACATCTAGATGCTCCTAAGTGCCATCACTGAAGTAGACTTAAAATGTTCCCAGCATGGCTCGGGGAATCTTGCATAAGAAGGGGCGGAAAGATTGTTAGAGCCACAAATTGGGACATTTTGCAGAGACATTGTCTCTCCCCCATAACTGACTGCTGCCTCCATAATGCACGACCCACAATCCCCATTGGGTTGACTGGCATCCGTAATGAGGAAGGCCTCTTCAGAAAAGGGGCAGAGAAAGGATGGTACCAACATGTGATGTTTACATACAAAATATGTCCATATCTAATAATAAAAAAAGAGAAAGAGAAAGAGAAAGAAAAGTAGCAAACAGTTCGATTTGACAATGAAAATAGCACTGTGAATCTAACTAGTATACTTCAATGCAAATACATGATGTATGATACTCCAATGTGAATGTATGTACTATACAGTTCAAAGTGAATATATATACTAACTTTAGTATGAATGCATATACTATACTTCAACATGAATATACATGCTATGTACTTCAATGTGAATGAACATACTATACTTCAGAGTGAATTTATACTTTATATATCAATGTGAATATATGTTGTATTTCAGTGTGAAACCAATTTTGACAGATATGAACCCTCTTGACAGTAATGACATCAAACATTACTTGAGCAGTTGCCCTCATTGAAATCATACAAGTACTGTATTTAGCTTAATTATGAAAGCCTTGTAAATAAGTATTTCAGGCCCCCTGTCATGATTACAAAGTTCATGTACCAACAGAGAGGAGCAACTAATATTTACACGGCTAACAAGGACATCACACAGTCAGCTCTTTGTCTCTTTTCCTTTGCAGTGCTGGAGACAGAACCCAGAGCCTCCCGTGCATTCTAGACAAGCATTTTCTACCACTGAGCTACATCCCCAGCCCAGGACAGCCAACTCTTTCTTCTTTTTTTTTCTTTTTGAAGCACCCAGGGTGGCCTGAAACTCACAATGTAGCCCAGGCTGGCTGGCTTCAAACTCACGCTAAATCCTTCTACGTCAGGCTCCTGAGTGCTGCCGTTACAGGTGTGCACCACAACGCCTGGCTGACAGCGAACTCTTTTAAGAGGTTTCATTAATTTCACACGTGGCTCCGGCCTCCCTGCCCTCCTGCGTCAGACACCTACCTGCAAAGTACATCCAAACACACCGATCATCAACATGGCCACCGAGAGGTAATCCGTGAACACGTCCCACCATGGCTTTAGCACCCGGAAGGCAGGCTGCTGCTCAGAGAACTGCCGGAATTCCGTCACCGGAATCATGTTTCTGAGAAAGGAGAGATGGCTGGTGAATTAATTTATCCTCAAAAACCTTCACCAAAAAAAAAAAAAAAAAAAAGGCCATTGTTA
The DNA here is from genome assembly GCA_036346955.1 of Dipus sagitta. Taxonomy (NCBI): domain Eukaryota; kingdom Metazoa; phylum Chordata; class Mammalia; order Rodentia; family Dipodidae; genus Dipus; species Dipus sagitta. The sequence continues at coordinate 44,312,964 of CM070788.1, forward strand.
ACACTATTCGAAATGGTGCTAGGACCCAGTGGGAGCAGTGGTCTGCGGGAGACCAGGGGTTCCAAAGAGGGGAGAGTAACCACCCTGTGGGAAGAAAGAAAGAGCCACCTTTACTGACATAGTGCCTGGTGGTCAGGCTCCCTCTGTACTCCACCGAGACAGGCAGACAGACAGACAGACAGACAGACCATGGCCTATGGATTTCCTAGACTCACTTCCCTCAAAGACGCCACCAAAACCAGAGCTCACGTGTCTAAACGTCTCTGCTCTCTCTCTCCTTGCATATAAATTAAAATATTTCAAAACAATCAAAAGAGGATGCTGATGGTGGTGGATCAGAGTGTCCTATATTTTCCTGCCCTTACCACTTTTGTCTCTGGTTTTTTTTTTTTTTTTTTAATATTTCTTTCTTTTCTCTGCTTCTAAATCTTCTCATTAATTACTTAAACTTATCCTGATTTTCTCCTCTGAGGAATCAGTTTGTCCTGGAAATCTGCTATAGTTTGGGTAAGCTCCCCAAGGATTTATTCATCACCCTGTGGTGCTACTGAAAAGGGGCTGGAACCTTTAAGAAGTCAGACCCAGTTAGGTCCATGGGGTAACCCTTAAAGGAGCTCTTGAGACCCCTGATCCCTTTCCAGTCTCTGTTTTCTCACAGTCATAAGGTGAACAGGCTTCCTCTGTCAGGTGCTTGATGAACCCTTGATGAACTTTTTCACCACAGACCCCAAGACAATGGGCCACAGATCACGGTCTGAAGCCTCTTAAAACCATGAACTGAAAACAAACCTTTCCACTTTTGAAGTTGACTTACTCCAGGTATCTGTTAGTGACACAAAATGAACCTATCCCCAATCCAAGTGGCAAAAACAGGTGGGACTAGGGCTAGAGAGATGGCTTAGCAGTTAAGTGCTTGCCTGTGAAGCCTAAGGACCCCGGTTAGAGGCTCAATTCCCCAGGACCCACGTTAGCCAGATGCACAAGGGGGCGCACGCGTCTGGAGTTCGTTTGCAGTGGCTGGAGGCCCTGGAGCGCCCATTCTCTCTCTCTCTGCCTGTCGCTCTCAAATAAATAAAAATAAACGACAAAAACAAACAAACAAACAAAAAAAACAGATGGGACTTGAGGCAATGAGGCACTTTTTGAGGGCATTTTCTGCTTTCTCCTTCTTCCCATTCTCACTGCCTTTACTGTGACCCAGGATGCAAGTTAACCCTCTTGCCACTATGAGAAGACACAGTCTTACTTTATGGCAAGTAGAGTGGTTTAAATGTATGGCCCCATGGACTTACACTTGAAGCTTGAGTCTCCAGGGGGTGACGCACTACTGGAAAAGAGATACGTCACTGGGGGAAGATCTTGGAGTCCGTCCCTAAGGTGTTTTTTTTCTAATATTTTATTTTATTTATTTATTTATTTATTTGAGAGAGAGAGAGAGAGAGAGAGAGAGAGAGAGAATGGGCATACCAGGGTCTCCAGCCAGTGTAAACAAACTCCAGACGCATACACCACCTTGTGCATCTGGCTCACGTGGGTCCTGGGGAATCGAACCTGGGTCCTTTGGCTTTGCAGGCAAGCGCCTTAACTGCTAAGCCATCCCTCCAGCCCCCCTAAGGTGCTTTTGAGGGTGGATCTTACGTCCATCCAGTAAGGTGTGTGGAGTGCAGCTGGAGCTCTGGCTGTTGGTGGGGGTCTCTGTGCTTGGCTCTGTGGAACTGAGCCAGCTTCTTCCAGCACTGATGGTGTTCCCTTGGAATCTGTAAGCCTGAAATAAACCCTCTCCTCCCACAAGCTGCTTTTGGCTGGATGTTTGTCCCAGAAACAAGAGGCGGCCTGCAACAGCAAGGAATAAGGGTGTCCCAGGGCAGCCGCAGAGGAAACCTCCCCCTTCTGCCTTTAATCCACTCATTTCCCTCTTTGCAGCCAAGCTGTTGGACTATATGATAAATAGAAGAAAACGTCTTTGAATTTGTAGGTGGCTGCAGCTTAGGAAAATATTACGCTATTCATTCTGTCTTGTTGCCTTATGACTTCTTCTTAAATAATAATTTGCTTTCCTTTTAGGTTTGTTCTTTAACAATGCTGGAAATTTCAGCACCCAGAAAGGTGACTGCTTATGACCCAGCTACTCGGCAGCTACCCAACATTTGATATGATTTCCTCGGGTTATTGACACACAGGCTTCCCTCCATTCCATTACTCCACTAGGATGCAAGCTTCTTGACAGGCCAGTCTGTTGTGCTCTTGTTGTCCTTAAAGCAAAGGTTGCAGGTAATCCACCCAAGCTAAACAAGTCACTAGCTCACACTTTGATTTTCCTGACACCTTGCGGCTTGCTTTCTCAACGCCTCATGACAATGCTCTGTGAGGAGCAGCCGCAGACAGGAGCTCCTCAGCTTAACGTACAAGTTCGGCTTCAGACACTACATTCAGAGCACCAGTCCCAGTCCCCAGAGAACAACTGCACCGTTGTGTGTTGGACAAATGAATGAAAGGATTCAGATGCTCATTCTACTCAGAGCTGGGGTGACCCTGGTCAGCTCCAGTGACAGAGATAACCAGCAAACCCATGCTGAAGTCTTTTGTTATCTGACAGATTTGGTTATCTCTTCCTTTTGGATAAATTACTCTGTGGTAGTGCATGCCTTTAATCTCAGCTGAGGGAGGAGGATCACTGTGAGTTCCAGGCCAGTCTGGGTTACAGAGCGAGACCCTGCCTTAAAAACCAAACAGGCTAATTTGTAAACAAAACCAAAACAAAACAAAACAAAGAAGTGAGCATATTCAGTTGGGCAGTGGATGGATTTCATGAAGAAAAAAGTACCAGTGTGGAGTGGTGGTTCTCAATCTTATTGCTTTCCCCAGTCATTCATGCTCAAAATATAACATGAGAACCACAAAGTGTTTATATCAGTTGTGCTTTAAGTATCTACCATGTTAGAAATTTTAAAAATGCATTAATTTATGAAAACTAAACCCACTACATCTTAACATATGCTATTAAAAAAACCAAAATTGGGCTGGAGAGATGGCTTAGCGGTTAAGCGCTTGCCTGTGAAGCCTAAGTACCCTGGTTCGAGGCTCGATTCCCCAGGACCCACGTTAGCCAGATACACAAGGGGGCGCACGCGTCTGGAGTTCGTTTGCAGTGGCTGGAGGCCCTGGTGTGCCCATTCTCTCTCTCTCTCTCTCTCAGTGCCTTTCTCTCTCTGTCTGTTGCTCTCAAATAAATAAATAAATGAACAAAAAAATTTCAAAAAAAAAATCAAAATTTTCCAAAAAAAATTAATGAGAATGAAGGTACTTTTTTAATATTTTTGCACATCTCTTTAATATTACCTCAATACAGAAGACAGCTGGATTCTCAGATCTGCTTCTGCATTCAATATATTCTGACAAACTGTTTGAGTTGAAAGGCATGATAGTGAACATGCCTCACAAAAACTACATGGTTAGAAACAGCCTTTTCATGTCATTGTGGATATTTATATCTGAGATGGTACCAAAACCTTGGCTACTTTACTGACAACATGGACCTTGCATCAATGAACTTTAAGCTTTATATTAAAAAGCTATCAATGCACTTGTGCCTAGAAGGAATCTTTCCCAGGCATGATTTTATAACCACATGGACCTTACTTTGGAAAACGATGGATCACTGAGCTATGAAATCTTCAAAGTACTGACACCTCCATCATAAAGTATTTAAAAATCATATTCATGGGCTGGGGAGATGATGGCTCAGTGGGTAAGAGTGCTTGCCACACAAGCATGAGGGCCTGGGACCACCTGAGTTGGATTTCAGCATCCATGTAAAAACAGTCGGGTGTGGCACAACTGTACCCCGGCACGGTCCATGTCTGTAGCCCAGGGCCTGTAGGGAGCAGAGATCAGAGAATCACTGGTGCTTGCAGGAAGGGCAGCTTTTGGTCAGCGAGCGACTCTCTCAAGGAAGACACACAGATGAGAGGTGGAGTAAGACGCCCGATGCGCTCTGCTGGCCGCCGCACACGCATGATGGGCTGCATGCATCTGCGCATACACCACACACCCACACACCGCACATACTGCACATGCAAAAGAAAAGAAATTCATTAACCTCAACCCCCGCTATCATCACAAAAGTTTTAAGAGTTGGGAATTTTTCAAGCTAATGGTGGTAGAGGTACATTCTCAAAACTTCTACACTTAAAAAATTAGAATTTGGGCTGGAGAGATGGCTTAGTGGTTAAGTGCTTGCCTGTGAAGCCTGAGGACCCCGGGTCGAGGCTCGATTCCCCAGGACCCACGTTAGCCAGATGCACAAGGGGGCGCACACGTCTGGAGTTCGTTTGCAGTGGCTGGAAGCCCTGGCACGCCCATTCTTTCCCTCAATCTCTCCCTCTCTCTCTCTCTGCCTCTTTCTCTCTCTGTCGCTCTCAAATAAATAAATAAATAAAAATTTAAAAAATTAGAATTTGTCACTATAAACAACTATCTGATGTTCTCCTTAAGGCCTTAGGCTTATTTCATTCATTTTCAGGACATAACATATACCACATGGCCAAGTCCGAATAATCAGTTATTTTATTCAAGTGAAAGAAGTGTGAAATGATAAAGGTAGGTAGTTAAAATTTCTACTTGAACATTACAAAGCTTTCCTGCAACATGTCATTGTATTGTGGAGTCTGCAGAAGGGCTCTGTGTATTCTACCCAATTCATCACATAGTGTTTTTAAATTATTTATTTATTTATTTGTAAGCAGAAAGAGACAGAAGAGAGACAGAAAGAGAGAGACAGAGAGATAACGGCCATGCCAGGGCTTCTAGCTGATACAAATGAACTCCAGATGCATACACCACTTGGTGCATCTGGTTTTATGTGGGTCCTAGGGAATCAAACCTGGGTCCTTAGGTATTGCAAGCAAGAGCCTTAACCTCTGAGCCATCTCTCCAGCCCTAGACTAACTTTCATTTTCAGCTTGGCAGTTCCTTTGCAGTGGCCAGAGACCATCTATCAAAGAAGGTGAAGCCCAGACACCCCGATGTTGCCCCCGACCTCCACATGCACACTGTGGCATGTGCCCCCACCACAAAACAAAATAAAACTTCGGACTGGAGAGACGGCTTAGCGGTTAAAGTGCTTGCCTGCAAAGCCAAAGGACCTCGGTTCGACTCCCCAGGATCCCACGTAAGCCAGATGCACAAGGTCGTGCATGCATCTGGAGTTTGTTTGCAGTGGCTGGAAGCCCTGGTGCGCCCATTCTCTCTCTCACTCTGCTTCTTTCATGCTCTCAAATAAATAATTTTTTAAAAAAATTATTTAAAATATATAAAGAAAACTTTAAGATGCTTTTGAGTTAATGTGCATATGTCTATATATATTTATGTGTCTACATATACTACATATAAACACACATGAACATACAAAATACCAGACTTTATTGTCATATCAGAAGTTGCAAACCAATGCCCAGCATAGCATTTATCCTTAATATTTTCAATACAAGAAAGGAAGTAGGGAGCATTGAATGATAAATCTCCCAACTAGAAGGTGGATTGGTCTTTTTGTTTGCTTAACTGAAAACGTTTTGCATTCTTCTTCTACAACTCTCAGCATCTCTAAAAAAGTCATGAACTGTAGGGATTTCTCTCTTGCTATTACTGTCCTTTAAAACCGTCATTGTGCCAGGCGTGATGGTACACGCCTTTAGTCTCAGAACTCAGGAGGTAGAGGTAGGTGGATCAAGGTGAGTTCAAGGCCACTCTGAGACTACATAGTGAATTTTAGGTCTGCCTGGGCTAGAGCAAGACTCTGCCTCGAAGAACCACAAAAAATAAAATAAAAAATAAAACCGTCATTGCAAGCAAAAAGAACCACTTCTGGCTGGACTTGGTGACTCACACCTGCAATCCCAGGATCAAGGTTCAAGGTCACGCTCAACTACATAGCAGGTTTGAGAACAGCCTGAGCTACATGGGACTTTGACTCAAAAAACAAAACAACAACAACAACAAAACTAACAACAACAACATCAGCAAAAACAGGGGCTAGATAGATGGCTCGGAGGTTAAAAGCGCTTAGCACAAAGTCTAGCAGCCCTGGGGTGATTCTACAGCGCACAAGTAGAGCCAGATGCACAAAGTGGCACATGGTGTTTGTTTGCAGTGGCAAGAGGCCCTGGGATGTCCAAACTCACTCTCTCTCAAACAATAAAAATATTAAATAAAGAAAAAAACAAACACCAGTGGCTGAGGAGATAGCTCGGTGGGTAAAGTGATTGCAATAGAAGCATGAGGACCTGAGCTCAGACCTCCGGACTCCATGCAGACCCCACGTAAGATGTCAGGCGTCACGGCACACACCTACAATCCCAGGGCTGGGGAGATGGAGACAGGAAGTCCCTGGGACTCACTGGCCACCTCGCTTCTTAGTCAGTGAGCTCTAGGTTCAGTCCCAAAGAATAGGTGGAGAGTGACTGAGGAGGAACCCTGATGCTGACTTCTGACACACACACACACACACACACACACACACACACACCTGACATACACATATACAGAAAAAACTTTTTTAACCCCACTCTGAATGAACCACTTGGTTTAAATGGTTAAAGGGATAAAGATCAATCAACATAATTCAATTCCTATTTAAACATTTTCCTATTTTAGAAATGTAAATGATTATCTTTATACTTCCCCTGACCCCAGTTTCCAACTTGTTACAAAGGACTTTGGTTTATATCATTCATAATGTCTTTGAAAAAAAGGCATTTTAAATTATTCAAAGATCCAGATATTCTAATTTTAGAAATGTAAACGTTTACATTATATCTCTGCTTCTCTTCCCTTTCAAAGAAACCTGCAATACATTTTCTTCTTTAAAAAATACATATTTTGGGGCTGGGAAGATGGCTCAGCAGTTAAAGGTATTTTCTTACAAAGCTTGCTGGCCCAGGTTCAGCTTCCCAGCCATTCATCTAATCCCATGCACAAGTGGGACAAGTTTCTAATGTTCATTTGCAACTGCAAGAGGTCCTGCCCCTGCCCAAGGAATGAAAAGACTTTTAAAAAACCCGTAGTACGCACTGAGGGTGTTGCTCGTTGGTAAGACATATGCTTCGCGTGTACAAGGCCTTGTGTTTGCACCCTAGTGCCAAATTAAAAATAAAAACAGAAAAGTCCACTTCAGTGGTTCTATGTACAACATTTACTTCTTAAAAATAACATCCAAGGGGGCTGGAGAGATGGCTTAGCGGTTAAGGCACATGCCTGCGAAGCCTAAGGACCTAGGTTCGATGCTCCAGGTCCCACGTTAACCAGAGGCACAAGGGGGCGCATGCGTCTGGTGTCTGTTTGCAGTGGCTGGAGGCCGTGGTGTCGCCCATTCTCTCTCTCTCTCTCCTCCCTCCCTCTCTCTGTCTCTACTTAATAAATAAAGTAAAATCTTTAAAAAAATAATAAAAATAACATCCAACCCTCTGGTAAAGAAGTTGATAAAGTCATGTGCAGACACCAAGTTTCTTCTCTCTCTTCTTCCTAAAACTGTAAGATAGAACTGTCTCCAGGACATTTTTGATCCTTTCTCATCTAGAAGCAGAATGTAATATTCTCTATCAACCATGGTTTTTCTTTCCAGTTCTATTTTAAACACACACACACACACACACACACACACACATTTATTTGCAAACAGAAAGAGGTAGAGATAGAGAGAAAGGGTGTGCCAGGGCCTCTAGCCACTGCAAACAAACTCCAAATGCGTGTGCCACATTGTGCATCCAGCTTCACATGGGTACTGGGCACATCAAACCTGGTCATTATGGGCTTTGCAGGCAAGCGCCTTAACCAATGAGACACCTCTCCAGCCTCTCCAGTTCTGTTTTGCTCGCAGATGTATCATAAATCCCTAGGAAAGAACGCTTGGCGATGACAACACTATTTGATGAACAGATTAATGAATATTTGTAATTTCAGTGAAGAAGAGGGGTGGAATTGCTTTGAACTTAGACACTGATAGGAAAATCAACATGTATATAGGAGTAATGTCCTAGGAAGAGGGGCCCTCTGTGCAGGGCCAGGACAAGAGCCCTGCAGAGGCCAATACAGAGACAGGTAAGGTACAAAGGGAAGGGCCCAGCACACCAGGATTTCCATCCTGGGACTCTTCCCACTCTACCAGACTCCACAAACCAAGTCATTAGGATCTGCTCAAAACATCCCTCACAAAATACATTGCTTTTCTTTTCTTTCTTTCTTTTTTTTTTAAGTCCTAGATTAGATCCCCAGGGCTTTTTAAAAAAAAATTGTTTATTTTTATTTATTTATTTATTTATTTATTTATTTATTTATTTATTTAATTTAGAGCAACAGACAGAGAGAGAAAGAGGCAGAGAGAGAGAGAGAGAATGGGCACGCCAGGGCCTCCAGTCACTGCAAACGAACTCCATACGCGTGCGCCCCCTTGTGCATCTGGCTAACGTGGGTCCTGGGGAATAAAGCCTCGAACCAGGGTCCTTAGACTTCACAGGCAAGCGCTTAACCACTAAGCCATCTCTCCAGCCTCATTGCTTTTCTTTAGTATGAAGATGAAAAGAAAAAGGCACCTGTTTTTCAATTACATAAAATAGTCTATCTGATTCTGGATGGTGTTTTATTACATAGCGTCCACATGGCAACATATTTCTGGGAAAATTTGTTATATGAAGTCATATTTTCTTTGCTGATGGCATAAAGGGATTTGTTTCACTGAGGCCAAAACTTACATTAGGTTGGCTGTAACCACTGGGGTGACTCAAAAGTCACCATAGTGCTGAGAATAGGTGATAGTAGAGTGTTCAGCACTGAGACATCTCCATCACACCCTCCAAGGCTCAGGGCCCATTGTGGAAGATGGGGCAGAAAGAATGTAAGAGCCAAAGGAAGGGTAGGGCTGCTTACAACACAAAATAGTCTTGACATTCAAGACCTCACAGTGACTATCTACACAAGACCTTCATAGTAGGAGAAAAAAATGATGACATCCAAATCAAAGACAGCCTGGAAAGAAGAAAGGATTCAATGGAAAGTGGATTGACAGGGGAGAATAGAGGTGAAGGAGGGAATTATCATAATTTATTGTCTATACTTATGGAACCTGTCATTAAAAAGCTAAAAAAAAAAACCCTTTACATTAGCTTCTGAATACTTTATTTATTTTTTGGGGGGGGTGATTTTTTGAGGTCAGGTCTCACTCTAGCCTAGGCTGATCTGTAGCTCACTCTGTAGCCCCAGGCTGGCCTCAAACTTATGACAAAGCTACTACCTCTCGAGTGCAGGTGTTAAAGGCATGTGCCACCATGCCGGCAAGTCTCTGAATAGTTTATAAAATCTTAAGGAAATCGAAAAGATCTTAGAAGAAGCCCTCAATACATATTTGTTAAATCAAAGTAAGTCTAAATATATATCCACACAAACATCCAGATGAGCAGTTTGTAGTAAAGACCAAGCCCTCCTATTACCTCACTATCTTCTTTTTTTAAAAAAAAAACTTAATCTTGGGGGTGAGAAGACAGCTCAGTGGTTAAAGGCACTTGCTTGCAAGTCTGGTGGCCCGAGTTTGAGTCCTGGCGCCCACGTGAAGCCAGACACAAAGTGGTATGTATGTCCTCAATCCCAATGAGCCTCCAGTAATGGGAGGTGGCAGTGGCCCAGAAGTTCATAGGGCCAACCAGACTGGCACATGGAGCACAAAACAAGAAACCCTGTCTCAAAGCAGGAAGGAGAGGACAGACACACAGAGGATGTCCTCAGACCTCCACACACATGCCACAGCACATGTGCACACACACACACACACACACACAAACACACACACGTTTTAAAGAAAATGTAATATACCACTAAATGAAAGTATGACATAACACGTAGATCCATATTGTAACAGGTGATTAAAGCTAATGAAGACATTTGGATTGATAACACTTTCGCAGATCTCTGCTTTCAGCTCACACCCAAGGAAATGGCTATGTATTATGATTCTTGTCACAACATTACTTCATTGCAAAACAATCGTCAGACAACAGATCTACAGGTAAAAGTCTTGTTAACAATATCCTGGTCTGGAAGCTTCATTTGCAAACCTTGCTGAGGTTTGAGAAGATGGCTTTAATCTCTTTGTGGGTTTGTCAAATAGCTTCAGATACATTAGATGACGCTGATAAGAATCCAGACCTTATTCTGAGTATTTCAAGTGCATTTAAATTCAGAAATCCTTTCTGAAGTGGGGCTAAGCTGTGATCTGAGAGCCTTTCGCAACCTGACCATAAAAGATGATCACGTTAGACATTCCCTTCCTCATCTGTTTTTCTGAATGTGCCTGCAAATCTTCTGCAGCGTGGCTCAGATTTTTGTAGTTCATTAACCTTTGTATTTCATTTTCTTTTTCTTAAACCAGACAATCTCCCACAGAGTGACTGTGTACACACTGTCCAGTGGGAGGCTAACCTTCTGGAAGGGCTGTGTATTTTCTGCCAACTCTCCTTATCACTGGCTGTGGTGGAGACAAGGTTTCAGGTTGCCTTATCAGTCTCCACATGGAAAACTTAAGCCTAGGATTCACCTGCGTGCGTCTGTGATGATGTTCTGAAGAGTGACCCCTCCAGGGGAAAGAATGAGGTTAGTCCCCAACCCAGATCCGCCTCCTAGAGCAGAGAGGGCACATGGGGCCTAAGAAGAAGTCACACAGGACTCCGCTGGACAGGCCAGAAAACTCAGGCCAAACAAGGCTGACCAACACAGCCATCTTGAAAGCTGCTTTCTTTCCAAAGATGGAAAGAAGGGAGGAAAAAGGGGAGAGGTCAGGAAGATCCTCCCCCTTTGCAGAACATCAAAAGTTAAGTTTTGTGCTTCTTTCTCCCTTCCTTCCTTCCTTCTTTTGTTCCTACCTTCCTTCCTTCTTTCCAAGCAGAGACAGAGAGAATGGGTGCCAGGGCCTCTAGCCACTGCAAACATACTCCGGATGCATGTGCCGCTTTTGTGCAACGGACTTTACATGGTTGCTGGAGAGTTGGACCTGGTTGTAAGGCTTTGCAGGCAAGTGCCGTAACTGCTGAGCCATCTCCAGCCCTCATGGTCATTTCTTAACTTCTGGAGTTTAGAGAAGCCTGAAAAGGCAGGGACACCTTTGATTTAATATTCCTTTCTCAGGGCTTGAGAAATTATGTTGAGCTGAATACATACATATATATATATATATATATATATATATATATATATATATATATATATATTTATTTGAGAGAGAGAGAGGCAGAGGGAGAGTGAGGGAGGGAAGGACAGAGTGGGTGTACCTGCTGCAAGCGAATTCCAGATGCATGCGTCACCTTGTGCATCTGGCTTACATGGGTCCTAGGGAATTGAACCTGGGTCCTTTGGCTTTGCAGGCAAGTGCCCTAACCACTAAGCCATCTTTCCAGCCCTTGAGCTGGATACTTAAAGATTCTCTAGGAGAAAGTTGTCATTTCTGTTCCAACAGGAAGTGGAACTTATTTTCCAGACACGTGGATGGCAGGCTGGTAAGGACCAGCAGCCACAAGTGTGACAGAAAAGTAAAGCAATTTTCGGCCAAAAACCTTTTCCATGTGGTCTGCCTCCCCTGTTTTTGAGGTGTTAGGAAATTGAATCCAGGCCTTGCACATGGTAGGCAAACATCTTTTCTAAAGAATAGGGTTAAGGGCTGGGGAAATGGCTTAGCAGTTAAGGCATTTGCCTGAGAAGCCTAAGGACCTTGGTTCGATTCCCCAGGACCCACAGATACACAAGGGGGCACATGCGTCTGGAGTTTGTTTGCAGTGGCTGGAGGCCCTAGCATGCCCATTCTCTCTCTCTTTCTGCCTCCTCCTCTCTCTCTCTCTCTCTTTCTTTCTCTCTCTCAAATAAACAAATAAATAAAATATTTTTTTTAAAAAATAGGGTTAAAAATTTAAATTTCCAGTTGTATTAATAACAAAGTAACAGCCAGGCACGATGGTGCACACCTTTAATCCCAGCACTCTGGAAGCAGAGGTAGGAGGATCACTGAGTTCAAGGCCAGCCTGAGAACACAGGTCAGTCTGGGCTCGAGTGAGACAAACAGACAAACAAAAAAGTCACCTAGGCTAAAGCATAGCTCAGCAGTTAAGGCACTTGCCTGCAAAGCCTCCGGACCCTGGTTTAATTTCCTAGTACCCACGTAAAGCCAGATGCACAAAGTGTCGCATGTATCCGGAGTTCATCTGCAGCAGCTGGAGGCCCTGGTGCCCTACTCTTTCTCCCTCTCTCTTCTGTCACATCCTCTGTAGCAGGCACACACCCATACACTTATTATTCATGCACCCAAACACACACACATACGCACACACACACACACACACACACACACACGCACGCACGCACATTAAGAAAAAAACGACTCAAAATTCCCTTGTAGTGTCAGGGGCCATCGGAGGCCTGTTGACCCGCTGAGCGTCTGGGCCACCTAGAGGCTGCTCACATCTGGAGGCAGCTCCTGATTCGGCTTTCCTATTGGATGCACTCTGTAAAGTCTGCAATGGAAGAAAGTGGTTTGGGTCCTCCAACTTCTAACCAAAAGTAGCTCTGCAGGAGGAGTAACTCTGAAACTCTGACCGTCAGAATATTAAAACCAAAGCAAAGGCAACTGAAAACTACGGTATTAGATCTCCGTTCATCCCTCTGACACGTACGTGTAAAGCTTTGTATCCACACGATAAATACCCGTCAGGTTGGGCTCTAAATGGAACATTGATTTAATGGTCATCTTTTCCTAGTTTCATATGCGAGTCTCTCTTTCGAGTTTCATTTTCACAAGTAACCTTGATGGTGAAAGTATTCGCCACTCCTAGAGTCACACACTCTGGAAACTGGGGGAGGGCATCAATGATTTCTTTCAGTGAAAGATCTAATGGAAGGCCAAAGGCTGTTGGCCTCTCACATGTAGATTGTGCTAAAGATTTGTAAGGAAAAAAAAAAAAACCCTTTGATGAAAATCCAGCTGTTTCTGAAGATGAAAAAACTTTCAACTAAAAAGATATATAAAAAATATATAAACAGGGGCTAAACAGTGGAGCGGGGGCAGGGAGGAGGGAAATGATAGTACCAACACATGATGAGTCCATATATCCCATGGATATATACATGGGGTTTCTACTTTAAAAGGGGGGGATGGAGAGATGGCTTAGCGGTTAAGACGCTCGCTTGCAAAGCCAAAGGATGCTGGTTCGATTCCCCAGGACCCATGTAAGCCAGATGCTCAAGGGGCGCATGCATCTGGAGTTCGTTTGCAGTGGCTGAAGGCTCTGGTACACTCACTCTCTCTCTCTCTCTCTCCCTCCCTTTTTCCCTCTCTCAAATAAATAAACAAAAATAAAATATTAAAAAAACACAGGAGTTAGAGAGATGGGTAAGTGGTTAAATAGTAACAACCTGGGTTTGATTCCCCAGCACCCACATAAAGCCAAATGCACAAAGTGGAGCATGCATCTAAAGTTTGTTTGTAGTAGCTGGGGCCCCTGGCATACCCATTTTCTCTGTCTCCTATCTTTTTCTTTTTTTTTTTTTCTTTTTTATTTATTTATTTATTTGAGAGTGACAGAGAGAGAAAGAGGCAGATAGAGAGAGAGACAGAGAGAGAGAGAGAGAGAGAATGGGCGCGCCAGGGCCTCCAGCCACTGCAAACGAACTCCAGATGCGTGCGCCCCCTTGTACATCTGGCTAACGTGGGACCTGGAGAATCAAGCCTCGAACCAGGGTCCTTAGGCTTCATAGGCAAGTGCTTAACCACTAAGCCATCTCTCCAGCCCTATCCTTTTCTGCTTGCAAATAAAATAACATAAAATAAAATAAATACATATTTTTTTTAAAAAGATGAAAACAGACAGCTGGGTGTGTTAACTCATGCTTCTAATCCTTGTGGTCAAGAGGCTGAGGCAGGGGAATTGTCTCAAGTTTGACCTTCCTCCCCACAAAGACATAGTGAACCCAGGTGATTACATGATGGCCAAGGCCAAGTTCAAGCAATTTGTGTGGCTCCTGAAAAGTCTTCACAGGAAACGGTAAACATACTAGTGGTCCTGGGGCCCTCACCAATGCTACGCCTGAGATGTTCTCTCCATGCACCCCTTGCTTTCCAAACCCCGTGCCCTCAGCAGGGCAGGGCCGGAGCATGGCAGGCTCCCGTGCGCTTCGGATGCTCCTCTCCGGCCCCGGCCACCAGCGCCACTCTGCATTTAGTGGTGGTTTTGAGCTAGCTTTCATCCCCCAGACCTAATCTATAAGAGTCACAGAGGCAGGGCTAACTTGTTTTGTTCAGAACTATTTCCCAATGCCTCAGTGTTTGTCACATAATAGGGGCTCTATATACATTCGCTGAATGAAGACTTGAACAACTAAAACAAAATTTCAAGATCAGTCCAAACTCAAGACGGTGGATGTATTCACTTTAATTCTCTGTCATTCAAAAGAAGATAGAGGAAAATGGTTAAAGCTCATCAGATAATTTTGTAATATTTATTTATTTATTTATTATTTATTTATTTATTTGAGAGAGAGGGGTGGAAGAGAATGGGCACTGGGGAATTGAACCTGGGTCCCTTAGGCTTTGTGGGCAAGTGCCTTAACTGCTGAGCCATCTCTCCAGCTGTCATCAGTTAATTTTAAATAAGATACAAACAACTGTTTGTCGTTTATTGTGTGTGTGCGCGCACATTTGTGTGTGCAGATGCACTTGTATGTGTGTGTGTGTGCGCACATTTGTGTGTGCAGATGCACTTGTATGTGTGTGTGTATGTGTGTGTGTGCATGTGGAAGCCAGGGTACAACCCTAAGTGTTGTCTTCAAGCATGTCATTTACCTGTTTTGTTTTTTAAAATTAATTTATTTATTTGCAAGCAGAGAGAGAGAGAGAGAATGGTCATACCAGAGACTCTAGCCACTGCAAACAAACTCCAGATGCAATGCCACTTTGTGCGTCTGGTTTTATGTGGGTACTGGAGGATTGAACTCTGGTCGTGAGGCTGTGCAGACAATTGACTTAACCACTAAGCCATCTCTCCAGCCCCTCATCCACCTTTTTGACACAAGGTTTCTCTTTGGCGTGAAGCTCACGAACTAGGCTATGCTGGCTGGCCAGTGAACCCCAGGGATCCACTTATCTCCACCTCCCAGCACTGGGATTATAAGCACATGCCTCTTACACCAGGTATTTTTTACAGGGGTCAAACTCAGGTCTTCATGCTTGCACGGCAAACACTTTACCAACTGAGCTATGTCCCCAGCCTTGTTTAAACATTTCTTTTCTTATTCTTCTTACTATACTGGGGATTGAACCTAAAGCTAAGTGCATGCTAGGCACATTCTGTCCATTAAGCTACATCTCACCCCCCAACCTTTTTATTAAAGTTTAAAGGCTTTAAAAATATTTTATTCATTAATTTGAGAGAGAGAGAGAGAAAGAGGGAGGGAGAGAATGGGCACACCAGGGCCTCTTGCTACTGCAAACAAACTCCAGACATGTGTCACTTTGTGCATCTGACTCTATGTGGGTACTGGGGAATCGAACCCAGGATAGCAGGCTTTGCAAGCAAGTGCCTGTAGCTGCTGAGCCATCTTTCTATACCTCCACTTTAAATTTCTGACACAGAATCTGGCTGGACTTACTTACTCTGTAGCTCAGGCAGGATTTGAACCTGTGTTCCTCCTGCCTCAGCCTCCCAAGTAGTTGGCATTACAGGCCTGTGCCACCAAGCAGTGCCATCTTTATAGAAAAACCATAAAATACTCTGAGATGGTTTACTTGCCAGCTGCTATTATTAGTAACAGACTTGGCTTGGGGCTAGATGAGGTCTTCCTGAGAGGGAAAAAAATAATCTTAAAAATGTCTAGAACTTTGCCAGATGTATTTTTAAAAATGGTTGAAAGACCTAGAAAACAAGGTACTGATGCCTAGCAACACATCAGCTTGCGTGGTGACGTCTACAGGGAGTTTCAGCGCTGCTTTTGCTCAGCAATTTTATCAACAGGGGGAAAAGGCAGATGCAGGGGCTGGACAGATGGCTCAGTGGTTAAAGGCACTTGCTCTGCAAACCTGCCGACCAGAGTCTGGATCTCCAGTTGGACACATAGTGGCACATGTGTGTGGAGTCCCCAGGTGCCTCTGGCCGTGGGAGACGGGGACAGAAGCTTGCAGGATAGCTAGTTGAACCTTTCCAGGGGCAAAACAAGAAAGAAGTTGTCTTAAACAAGGTGTAAGGTGTGGGTCAGTATCCTGAGATTGTTCTCTGATTTTTACATACATGCTGTGACACACACATGTGCACACACACACACACACACACACACAAAGAAAGAACAAAATGGATACAAAGGAAGGAAAGAATGAAAATAACTTAAGAGTTGTTCCCAGCACTCATGAGGTACAGTCAGGATGATCCCAAGATCAAGGTCATCTTTGGCTACATTGTGAGTTTCAGCCCAGCCTGGGCTACAAGACACCCTGTCTCAAACAAACAAATAAGAGTTTTAATTCTATATATACTGAAAATGAAAAAAAAAAAACAGCATAGAAAGGTCTCAGGAATTCAGTTAAAACCCAAGATTTCATAGATTAAAAAGTAGGACAGAAACAAGGGAAAAAAAAAAAAGAAAACACCATTATTGTACTGTATGTGGGAGGTGTGTGTGTGTGTGTGTGGACATGTGTGCATGCATGTGGAGGCCTAAGGTTGCCTTTGGCAGATTTCTCAGATGTTTTCCTCTTTATTTTTGGAGCTAGGGTCTCACTGAACCCAGAGCTCACCCAATCAGCTGGACTAGGTAACCCACAAGCCCTTGGGACCCTCCTATCTGCCTTCCCCAGCACGGCCGCCGCGTGTGGTATTTCCACGCGCTTTACTGGGGCCTCCTGTTTGCATGGCGAGTACTTCACCCACTGGGGCACCTCCCCAGAGCCCCATAAAATTAGTTTTCACAGTCAAATGCTTCCGAGATAAGAGAGTTTCGGAAGTTCTGAAGAGGAATTTAGGAATTTAATGGACGATCTTTCGGGCGGTGGAAAACAGGCCGAGAGCCAAGAGAAAAGACAGTTTGGGGATCAGCTACGGGGATGTTTGTTTGTTTGTACTACTCTGTTCCCATCACGGGCTTAGGGATCTAAAAATGACTGCACAGACGTGTTCCCGCAAAATTAATAAATGATGTCGTCCCAACAGAGACATGGAAGGAGATGGAAAGACAGATGGGTTCAATCCTACTAAAGGCCTTGGCTATCAGCAGGATCAGGGACTACTGTGGGAAAGAGGGACTGGAAGAAATGGGGCAGAGCAAGCCCCAAGATCCCACGCAGCCTGACCTCTCCCTGGCCGGAGGTGAGGGCTTCCGGTTAGCAAGGGAGACAGTTGCTCCTGTGTCAAGGATTGACACAGTGTCTAAAAACATTCCGATCCCCAACACCTACCCTGCCACAGTGCCTGGCGGACAGCCAAGCATGGAGTAGCTTTAAAAAAAAAAAAATGCCGGGCATGGTGGCACACGCCTTTAATCCCAGCACTCAGGAGGCAGAGGTAGGAGAATCGTCGTGAGTTCAAGGCCACCCTGAGAATACAGAGTGAATTCCAGATTAGCCCGGGCTAGACTGAGGCTCTACCTCAAAAAACAAACAAAATAAATTGTATTTATTTGTGAGGAGAGAAAAAGAGAGGGAGAGAGAAGGAAAGGGGGGGGGGTATGTGGAATGGGCTGCCAGGGCCTCTTACCACCGCAAAGGAATTCCAGATGCCTGTGTCACTTTGTGCATCTGGGTGTATGTGAGTACCAGGGAATCAAATCCAGCTCAGCAGGCTTTGCGAGCAAGCATCTTTAACCACTGAGCCACCCCTCCAGCTACAAGTACTACCACGGCTCTGGTCTGCAAGGAATTGAGCTCACTCACGTAAGGCAGTAAGAAAGACAGTCTCCATCTTTATGAAACTTGCCCTATGATGGAAAGACAGAGTGAAAAATCACACACACACACACACACACACACACACACACACACACACCCTCTCTCTCTCATCTACTCTCAACTGTAACAAGCAAGACAGAAAGGATATTCAGGATGCTTCCAGGGGTCCACAGAGGTGCCTGAACTACCGAGTTTGAGGAGGTGATTTCTACACATGTGATTCCCACATGGAAGGGTGAAGTAGAAGGAGTGAGGTGAGGTTGGAGGCCGGGGTCTAGGAGAATAGTTTAGATGCTGAAGGTATGAGTTGTGAAAACACTTTTCTAACTCTCTCCAGATATTTCATATTTCCTCCACTATGCAATATAAATGTTCTGTTTCTGGTGCATAAAATGAATGTGTCGTCATCTCTAGAGACATAAGAGACAGGACTGAGCTGGTCAAGATGCCCCAAGAGGAGGACAGCAGATGACACACTCTGAGACTAAACTGGTAAAAAGTTATCAAGGCTCAATCACCACAGGCCTTGCCCTGTGGTATGAAAATCAACCCAAAGCCACCGCGCAGCAGAAGCAGTGGGCCTTAGCGCCTTCACCTTGACCTAAGGAGTGGTAACTAAGGCCCACTGCCTTTAAGATGGTGTGAGCCGACCCTGACCCACACTGGCTTGTCCCTCGCCAGCACCTCAACTCCAAGTCAGCGTGACATCAAACTCAGTGAGAAAGTGCCTCAACGCCTTACCTCAGCAGCCCAAGATATTCTGGCATCTGAGGGAGCCAGGCCTTCCCAAAGGGCTGCCCGGTGCCTTCCCGAGACTGAACACATTTGGCAATAAGGGCCAAAGACTGCTTTTATCCACTGCATGTGTCCAAATGCCACAGTGACCTCACTCAAAATCCATCTAGAATCCCCCCTGGGAAATGGCTTCTGAGCTACACATAGAAATCCACTCTTTGAAAGTTTAAAAAAACAAAATTGATTGGCATATATCTGTATGTTCTATGTCCACAGATTTAAATTTTTTTATCTATTCATTTGCGTGCATGCACATGTGTGTGTGTGTGTGTGTGGACATGCCAAATATCAGACACATACACTACTTTTTGCATCTGGCTTTACACGGTGGCTGGGGAACTGAATCTGGGTCATGGGCTTTGCAAGCAAGCACTTAAACCACTGAGTCACCTCCCTAGTCCACATTTTCTTTGGGTGGTGTTGGGGCTTGAAACCAAAACCTTAGACATGTTAGACAAGGGCTCTACCACTGAGCTACATCACCAGTCTCGTCCATATTGTTCCTACATGCTGGGAATCTCTTGGTTTTTTCCTTTAGTTTTCTTTCTATGCACAGCTATTGCTCTTCACGTTCCTACCACATTCATCCATGCTGCTTTTACTTTTCTCCTTTAGTTCTTCCTCCTTTCTTCCACCTTTTTCCTTTCCTTTGCTTCCCTCCTTCCCTTCCTTTCCTCCCTTTCCCCTTTCCTCTGTCCTTCCTTCTCCTTCCCTAGTTCAGCTTTTTGTTTTTCAAGGTACAAGCTCTCTATAGGCCAGGCTGACCTGGAATTCACTACGTAGTCTCAAGATGGTCTTGAACTCATGGTGATCTTCCTACCTCTGCCTTCCGAGTGCTGGGATTAAAGGTGTGCTCCACCATGCCCAGCTTCTATTTCCATATATATATATATTTTTTTGGGGGGTGGTTCGAGGTAGGGTCTCACTCTAGCCCAGGCTGACCTGGAATTCACTATGGAGTCTCAGGGTGGCCTCGAACTCATGGCAATCCTCCTACCTCTGCCTCCCGAGTGCTGGGATTAAAGGCATGCGCCATCATGCCCAGCTATTTCCATATTTTTAAAACCAGTCATTGTCTGTCACTGGGAATCAAGGATAAATAAGAAGCTATGTTAGAACATGGGGGCAACAGACTTATATTCAAGGAGAATAGATTTTCTTTAGTCCTCAGCTCTTCGCACCAATTCAAACTCAAAGGGTTTGTCTGAGCCAGTCTAGCTCTTACAGAGGCACATGAAAGCAGTCTTTTAATTTTCATCAGAGAGGATGAGGTCTAAACCAAGCACCAGGGAGGGGGATTGGGAATTTGAGGCAAGCCTTTGCTACATAGTGAATGTGAGGCCAGCCTGGACTACATGAAATCCTGTCTCAAGATCAAAGTACAATCAAATAGCCTCAAAAATTAAAAACTAAATAAATAAATCTAAGAAGCACAAGATTGCTCTGGAATGAAGAAAGGAAACTGGAGGTAAACAGATGTCTTAACTCTCCTAAGCAGAACTTGGAACTGAGTTTCTTTTCCATAGATTCCTCGTCATGCAAACCCTTTCAACCTCTACTCAAATCCTAGGAGTGGGAGATTTGGACAAGAAATTTTTGAACAACTTCTATCCAGCCAACAGTTTTCACCACTGTTTCTTAAATTGGCACTTATCTGCTGAGAAAGTCCATAGCTTTTTTTTTTCCTAATTATCAATGTGATTTATAATCCCCTCAAATGGTTAGCCTCTCTACCAGCAGTGACCAGCTATGGTGATTACAGAACACAAAGCAGAAAACCTCTACCCCAGGAAAGTAGCTGCAGGAATTAAACTAGAAAATAACTGTAAGAACGTCAGTGAGTCAGCATGAGGTATAACAGCCTTACAGGCATCAACTTCAAAGAGAAAATGAAATTATATACTTGGGTTGCCCTGGTAACACCAAGATAAAATGTGGGAATGAAAATGCGAGATTTAACATTAAGAAACCCTTCCTCGGCACTAAGGTCTCACCCATCGTGGAATGAGCTTTACCATGGCAACACACACACATGTAAAGTAATCAAATGAAGATTCAACAACTCTGTATTTTGTCTCTTTTCTTTAACTCAGAATTAGACAGGAGCATTGTAGAGGGCTTGCTGGGGCTAAATGAGACTTCCTTTTAAATCTTCAATGATATACAAGGTTAATTGCTAGGTATCATTTCCACCTACTCACTTTTCTCCAAATGACAGAACTACCACTCATTCTAATGCTCTGATTTGATATAGGAAGAAGCAAAAGAAAAAAAAAAACATACATATAAGATCCAGAAGCATGTTGGTAGAGGACATTTCACTTACTGGTGTTTGGAGCTGAACTGGCGGTACCACACTAAGAAAAGAATGCCTTTAAAAAGTAAAAGAAAAGGAAAAATAAAACTTGAAAAGAACCAAGTCTTTGATTTGTATTCAACAAGAAAGGGAAGATCTAACAACTGATTGTTAATGCTAGTATGTCCACAAACTACCAGGCAATAAGTACATTCCTGCTGAACCTCCACATGAAGTCCAAGAGGTAGGTGTTGGCTTGCTCTATAGAAAATAAAATCTGCAGACAGATTAAATAATGTCTTCAAGGTTCCAAGGCCTGTGAACAGCAGAGTGAAAATCCCAGCGCAGGTCTGTCAGATTCCAACGTCCAAGCTCATTCCACATCACATCACAAGGAAAATTGTTCAGTCTCCAGCAACCACTTTTATGGGAAATTCAGGCTTGACATCATTGGCAAAAATATCTGCTGGAAAACTAGGCAGCTCAGGTTTGTACTGAGGTACAATTGTAACTCCCATCTGTGACGGGAACACACAATCCTACAACCTGGCACGGAGAGCCTGGGGGACGCTCCCTACAGAGCAGCAGTCACCAGCGTGGAACCTACCCTTCATAAAGAGCTGGCAAAGTGGAACTGGACCGCAGTCACTTCTAAGCGATGCTCAAGGTCACACCTGCTGTTTGTTCAATGCTAAATCCTTGGGTGGAGAACTCGGTTCCCAAACACTGTACTGTTCTGATTTCTGATCTCCTGATTTAGGGGATCTACATGTGAGTTCCAGGAACTCAGCTGAGCAAAACAGCAAGAACCTTCTGTACTGAGGATTTGAATACTGGGAAACTTACAAGAAATTAAAATAGAAGGACACTGA
This sequence comes from Dipus sagitta, assembly GCA_036346955.1. NCBI lineage: Eukaryota > Metazoa > Chordata > Mammalia > Rodentia > Dipodidae > Dipus > Dipus sagitta. Next base: position 44,334,883 of record CM070788.1, read on the forward strand.
CTACTTACTTCCTTTCCATTGTTGGTGTTAAAATTAATTTGGTTGGGATATTTGATTCTTAACAGTCTCTTGCCCCGGGCCTCCCTTTCCTAACACTTCAGTCAAGTGTTTTGCTGAACTATAGATCCATCCAGAAAGAGGGTTAGCTTGTCTACGAGCAGTGTGAATAGTCACTGGTTTGTCTTTCTTCTTTTCTGCTTTTGCTATGATGGTTATGTCTCTGGATGTCCAACCAGGTCCCACAATGTTTCCAGAGGCCAGGAATAGAAAATACTTTAGGTGGATTTTGTGTAAACGATTCCCATAAGTCTCTTCTGAATCCATGGGGCTACAAGCCTCCATTCTGTCAACCAGCCCTGCTGTGCAGACCCACAGAGGGACCAACCGCTCTTTCAGGCATTATGACGTAAGATGTGATGTCACACCACCCTGAATTCCAGGCTCACCCACCCTTAGCTTTGGCTGTCACTGTTCTATCAGATACTCATTCCCCTGTAGGCGCCTGTATTTCTGCTCTGCTTTCTATTTCACCTCAATTTCTTCATTTTCATGCTTTTCTCAATATATATAACTCATGACCTAGCTATGGCTTGGATTCAGAGTTCTAAAAAAGTCGAGATGAGCGCAAACTCCCCCCACCCCACAAGCACAAGCTTGTGTGAGTCTTTTGCTTGTTTGTTTTCAAGGTAGAGTCTCCCTCCCTCTAGCCCAGACTGCCCTGGAATTCACTATGCAATCTCAGGTTGGCCTCGAACTCACACCAATCCTCTGACCTCTGCTACCTCTGTGTTGGGATTAAAGAAGTGTACATCTTGCCTTGCCTGGCTAAGCACAAGCTTTTTTTTTTTTTTTTTTTTTTTTTTTTTAATACGGAGCACTTTGACTTAAGAAACTGGAAGAATGGAGATGACAAAAAGAGCAGGTTTACCGAGGGGAAGGTGGGGAGCTGCTGTAATCCAAGTGGAGTGAGGACTCCATGAGCAGCTGGCTATGCTAGAATGGCGTCTGGAAAGATCCGGTTACAGCTAACCCTGGGGGTCATCAGGGCATAGAAAGGGTTAGTTAAAATCGCGGAACAGGATGAAAACACTTGCGGCAAATACAGACAGAAGAACTGCATAAAGACTTCCTGAAACAAGGAATATTTTGCTCTAAATACGGGCATGAAGATTTTCTCTCACTTCCTTCTGGTCTTCTTGCTCAAATGTCACAGTTGGAGGCGCTCTGGCTGGCTTCCCTATTGGAAATATTAATTCCTGAGTGGTAGCAGTATACGGTACCAGCATTCCCTTTTTCATGGTCCTAAGCTGCTCTTTTTTTAAAAAAAAAAAATATTCAAGCAGAGACATAGGAGACACAGAGAGAATGGGTGTGCCAGGGCCTCCAGCTATTGCAAAACAAATTCTGGATGCATGCGCCACTTTATGCATCTGGCTTTATGTGAGTACTAGGGAATCAAACCCAGGTTGTTAGGCTATGCAGGCAAGCACCTTAACCCCTGAGCCATCTCTCCAGCCCCTAAGCCTCTCTTCACAGTGCTGTCTTTACTGGCTGTGTGATATACACATATGCTTGGTTGCTTGTGTGTGGTCTATCTCCTGCATGGCGAGGTCAGCTCCTAGGAATCAGGCCTTGTGCCCTTGTTCACTCCTCTCCCTATGCCCAACACATACATGTACTTAGTATATAACTGCTGAGTGAATGACAAAAATGAGTGTACACATATCTAGAAATTCTCCCAGTTGTTAAAAATGTATAGCAGAGCCGGGCGTGGTGGCGCACACCTTTAATCCCAGCACTTGGGAGGCAGAGGTAGGAGGATCACTGTGAGTTTGAGGCCACCCTGAGTCATATAATGAATTCCAGGTCTGCCTGAGCTAGAGTGAGACCCTACCACAACCCCCCCCCCTCAAAAATGCATAGCAGAAATACGTATGTGACTCCCAGACTTTCGAGGAAGGTGCACTTCGTTGTGAGAAGAGAGAACCATCAGATTCTTCTGCACCACTCTACTTTCTCAAGATGCTGCACTTTCCAGGGGGCCAACGGGAAGCAAGATGGGCCAAGAAGCTACAGTGAGGTCTGCATGCGGATGGAAATGGAGAGTCTGCTTTGGGGAAGTGGGGAGAAGGAAGAAAGGGGACAAGAGGTATTCTTGGCCTGGTTTATTTTGAAGCATGATTATATTATTATTAATAATATATATAATATAATAATATAACATTATTATGATACTATAACATGTTGTATTATAATAATATAATATATGTAATATATTACATATAATGAGTAATATATTATTATATAATAATATATGTAATATGTATTATTATAGTATGATTAGAACATCATATTCATCCCTCATTCCTATCTCAGTCACCTTCCAGGGACATGTCCTGGAATGAGGTAAAGACCTCACATAGAGAAGTCTAGGCATTTACTAAGTAACAGAGCTCTTCCAAAGTGCAGGCCATACTTTCTAATGGCAAATGGTCTGCAATGAGCAGGCACAGCAAAATAAGGGTATGATGTCTGTGAGACATCCTGAAGGGTCACAATGGAGTGAGTCAATAATAGTGTAGTTTATTTTATTAAAAAGACATACTGTTGTCTGGCTAAATGGATATATGATGCCCACTGAACTGCTCTCTAACTACTTAAGTTTATACCCACCTATTAATGCTACTCTCACTTCTAGTTAGAGAAGCTTCTCTTTGCAGAGGGTGGTGAGCGCTAGGGTCACTCAAAACTCACCAAAGTGCTGCCAAGTGACAGCGGAGTGTTCAGCACTAAAGAGACATTTCTTACCACAACGTCGAATGCTCAGAGACAAGTGGAGAAGAGGGGACAGAAAGAATGTAAGAGCCAAAGGAAGGGGAGGCATGCTTACAATACTGACTTCCAGAAACAAAGTGGCCTCGATATCCATGACCTCACAGTGGCTGATGCTACCTACACAAGACCTGCATAATAGGAGGAAAAGAATGATGACATCAAAATAGAAGAGAGACTAGTTGGAAAGAATAAGGGATTCATTGGACAGGAAATTTGGGAGGGGGAAGAGGGAGGATGGTGAGAGAGGATTATGATCATGGTATATTGTTTATATTTATGGAAGTTGTCAATTAAAAAGTTAAAAAATTAGGGCTGGAGAGATGGCTTAGTGGTTAAGCGCTTGCCTGTGAAGCCTAAGGACCCCAGTTCGAGGCTCGATTCTCCAGGACCCACGCTAGCCAGATGCACAAGGGGGCACATGCGTCTGGAGTTCATTTGCAGTGGCTGGAAGCCCTGGCACGCCCATTCTCTCTCTTTCTCTCTGTCTGCCTCTTCCTCTCTCTGTCACTCTCAAATAAATAAATAAAACTGAACAAAAAAAATTTTTTAAAAAAGTTAAAAAATTAAATAGACAAGATACTATACTCGTAATATTCAAGAGACATAAAATCAACTTATTGATGTAACTAGCAATGTTTAGGCACCTTACTGGAGCTCTGTAGAAAAGGAATGTGGAAAATCAAAATATTCCATTTCTTCAAAATCTCAGTAACTTCTCTCTCTCACTCTCTTTCTTTCTCTTTCCCTCTCCCCCGCCCCCCCCCCAGTGATGGAACTCGGGGCCTCATGCATGCTAAGCAAGTACTCTACCCCTGAGCTACAGCAACCACCAGCCATTTCTGATGCATCTCAACTGTGACTTTGGTCTACGCTATGACCGTATCTCAACTAGATGATTACAGCAGCGTCCTAACTGGTCTCCCTGCTTCCACCGATGATGCCCACAGGTGAGTCTCAACTGAACAGTATTTTACCTGTTAAAATATTGGGTTTCTCATCTGCTCTAAGTGTCCCAATAACTCTCCATCTCATGCAGGGAAAAAGCCGACAATCATTACAAAAATCCTACAAAGTCTTATGCAATTTCCTTCCTACCTCCTACCAGCCTCAGCTCTGTCCTGCACATTCTCTTTGCTCCAGCCACACCGATCCTTCCAGCAGTTCCTGGAACACCCCACAACCATCCCTGTCTTGGGGCCTTTATACTCGCAACACCTCTGCTTGGAATTCTCCTCTTCCTGGTAATATATAGGGTTCTACGTCTCACCTTCCGGCCATGTGGAATCTTGTCCAGACTTCGCAGATTCCTATTTACCTTCTCTGACACCACCACTGAGGTCTGAGACTTCACTACCTGTTTGAACAATACTGCAGAGCTGAATTCATAGTAAACCCTACAATCCACATTACCTTCCCTCCTTCCATGTCTTATTTTTTTCTCATCGTGTTCAAAACTTTAACATGCCACATACATACATGTCCCCCCCCACACACACACATTAGTTACTGCTGTTTCCTTTTCTGTCTTCTTTGACTTGAGTATAAGTCCACCAGGTAAGGAAGGGATTTTTACCTGACTTGGAAGTTGTTTCATATCTCATATTCAGGAGAATGCCTGACCCATATTTATCTTTCAGGAGCTATTTATTAAGTGAAAGAATAACGTAATAGAAGAACGTATACAGAAATGCTACAGAAGTCAAGATAAGCCAAGGGGAACACAGATGATCCAAGAGCCAAGGAGGACACGTGTAAACTCAAGCGCCACGTGCAGAATGCCCTGACGAGTGGGCGACAAGAGGCTTCCATTGGTACTGGAAGATTTAGGAAGAGAGTGAAGGTTAAATGACCTGCAGAAAAGGTTTAGAACAAGCCTACAGGTCAGCTCCCTGCCATGACTATGTGAAAACCAGGATAGCAGATTATAACTGAATGGTGAGTGTTCCTCTCTGAGGCAGGCGCTACCTGACAAGGTCCCTGCTGCACTGCTAGGGGCCTGGGGCCACTCCAAGAGCAGACATCACTCACTGACAGACAGGCTACCTTGTGCATGGCCTGGCTAGGGACCTTCCCAATGGACAGCCTGTTGACGGGACCCAAGCTGGGTTAGTCTCATGGGATCTACCCCAGGGCAGATAGAGGGTTCGCTCTCAACCCTGACCACACATCAGAGTCACCTAGAAAGCTTGAACACTACTGGTGCCTGGAGGCAGCTACATCAAAACCCATCCAGTGAGACCCAGGCAATGTGTGGTTTTAGAAGGTCCTGGGGTTGGGATGTCTTTCCCTAGGAACATGTGTTTCTTCTTCTTCTTGCAATTAAACAGTAACACATCTAATGTTTTTTCAGGAAAACCCAGAGCTCTATCTGGTCCTGAAAAAGGTAGAGTTTTCTTACTTAGAATGTTTTCCATGCTCAATGACTTCAGTTATTCTGGGTGCTAGGGAACGAAGCCAGGGCCCTGCATATGTCAAGCACATGTGCCACCACTGAGCTCCACCCCCAGTTCCTACAGTTTAGTATCGTATCTTTGGTTACATTTTGCCCTCACACCACATCAGGAGCGACAGCCTCTCTGAGGTAGAAAATGCTGCTTGCATAGCATTTGCTGGGGTCTGGGCCATAACTACAGTGTCCTATTTTGGGAGTCTGGGGCTAAGTGTTTTCGTATGCTGTCCAACAACACTTCCCTACCTGCTCTGGTCACTCGTCCACGACCCGAGTTATTTATATCTCACTTATCTCCCCTCCCACATGTAACCGGGAAGTGCAGACACCAACACGCTCGCTTGGATCCTCGCAGGCTCTGACCTGGTTGTACAAGCAATGAACGGTTCCCATGACACACAAGTCCACACGTGTGGCCATGGCTTAACTCCCTCCCCGCCGCCACCCTGGACGTTTGTTGAATATAGATGATGATGTGGACAGAAGAGCTGTGGTTCTGATGGAATTCATATATCTTTTAAAAAATTTTTTTTCTTTATTTATTTACTTGAGGGTGACAAAGACAGACAGAGAGAGAAAGAAAGTCAGATAGGGAGAGAATGGGCATGCCAGGGCCTCCAGCCACTGCAAACAAACCCCAGATGTATGTACCACCTTGTACATCTGGCTGATGTGGGTCCTGAAGGATCGAGCCTCGAACCAGGGTCCTTAGGCTTCACAGGCAAGCGCTTAACCGCTAAGCCATCTCTCTGGCACCCATATTTCTATTTTTTTTAATTTTTGGTTTTTCGAGGTAGGGTCTCACTCTGGCCCAGGCTGACCTGGAATTCACTATGTAGTCTCAGGATGGCCTCAAACTCATGGCGATCCTCCTACCTCTGCCTCCTGAGTGCTGGGATTAAAGGCGTGTGCCACCACACCCAGCCAGAATTCATATTTCTCCGTTAAAGGTAACAGTATTGATTTAACTTACAAATCTCTCTTTGTGCAGAAAGGAAAACCCTAGAACATGTGCCAAGGTTTCCAGGGTACCTACATCGGGGCAGGCGCTTTAAACCTACTACATCATTTAACTCCTTGATGTCCCAAGGCTTGAGCATCTATAAGCTTATGTTTATGGGTGAAACTGAAGAGTTATCACTAAGTGATGGCTCAGAGGCTGTGTCTCCTGAGCAAGCCTGAGGACGTAAGAGGCCTCTCAAATTCAGATCTCCCAAACCCACACTTAAGAGCTGGGCGTGTTCATACATGGCCATGTGCCACAGAGGTGCAGAGAGCTGAGAATCACCACAGCCAGCAGAAGAGAATGAGCAGCTCTGGGATCAGTAAGGGACCCTGGCGTTTTCAGCACTGTGCATATGCGTATTTCTAGTAAATGTCATCATGGCTCAGTGTGAGAAATAACGACACCCAAGTTCAATTCTTATGTCAACTGCTTCGTTTTGGAAAAATCCTAAGGATTTCTTTCATCTTGCTTATAGACGGACGCAATACAAAAACAGATGGGGCTTAGGAATAATTTTTCCTAAAATAAGGCCATAGAATCACACATAGGTTCATGCCACCCTCCCACTTCTAATAAATAAACCACCATGGAATATGAGGTGTTTAGATAAGCAGAAAGACTATTTGAAAACCTTAATGAGGTTCAGAATCTTCTCGTCTTTTTCAGATTACATTTTAAAAACAAACATGTTTTAAAACAGGCTTCATTCCAGGTTTCCAGGCAAACACACCCAAATAGATTAATTAATACATCAGAGCGTTAGACTGTTTTCAGATGCTATACTTAACAGTACTTATGATGTCACACAGATAATTTTGACTTAGTGAATTAAACAGGAATCAACAGGAAGGGGTCTGGCAGAAACAGAAAAATTCTGAGCAAACCAACCTCGAGGTTCAAGCGAGTCCATTACCAGGAATGCCAGGCCAACCACATACAAGCATGGCCAAAGCCCATCAAGGTACACCAGTGTTTTCTACATATAAGGGGTCTATTATGCTCCTATCTGGATGTGGCCCAAGGGGGGTTCTGAAAGCATGGTATATTTCAGTGAAAGAGAATCTGTCCAGCTGAGTGAATGTAAGGATACTTCTATTATACATTTACATTCCCCAGATGTTCCAGAAATAGACCTGCTTAGCATCAATAACGCACCATGTTGCCTTACTCCAAATATGTAGACTATATTCCACTATGCTAGAGACCTTTGTGCATGACCCCATTTGCATCTAAAACCTTGTTTACTCCCCTGATATTAAAGGTCCCACCAAGTTTTGTAGAAACAAACTGTGGCCATACTAAGTCTTTTCTAAACCACAGTGGCCGGGCAGACTGAGACCACGACCACAGTTCGGCACACCATTCATAAAGACATAACCAACAATCATATTAATAGCATTCAATATACAACTTAAAGGTAACCTCTACAAATTCTCCTCTCTGTGAGCTGATTACAGTTGCTTCTCACATGTAAAGTGATGTGCAGCCCTCCATCCAAAACAATATAGATCAAGAGTAAACCTAATTTAAAAAAATACTAATACTCCTATTATTACCTTATATATGTGTGTTACTTCATTGAACATCTGCATTCCCCGAACTCTATGATTAGTCATAAGCAGCCACAATAATCTGAAAAATAAAAATAAGTGTTAGTCATCTTTACTTATCATCTTGTATAACACAATGCAAGGATTACAATGTAAATGTCACAGCCGGAAAAACCTAGCCTTGCAGTCTAGTTCTAGACTTACTAGCTAATGGCATGTTTTTGACCGGTTTAAATTCTCACACTTTGAAATGTGCCTGGTAGTCAATGGAAGAATTTTCGACTTTATTTACTTAGTAAAACTCAGCTAGACTTCTCTCTTGAGAATCTTCAGGATTCTCAAAATTGCCCCCTTGTCTGCTGGTCATGGCGAGTGCCTGTAGGGACCCCCAAATCTCCACTTCTTACTTGGGATGTAGTTGGGATATGCGTTCCCAATGGTGAGACATCAAGGTATGGGCCAAGCCGTTGTAGATCACGGCCAGACTATTAACATTGTGGGTAGAGGGATTAAGTCCCTCTGAAAGCATCTGAACATGTATCTAAGTGGTTAGTCACTGGGCAGTGCGTCTCATACAGGGCCAGGGGCATGCATTCATCCTCACCCACAGTGAAGAAGAGGAGGAGAAGGATAATGGCATCCACAGGGCAGACTTTCCTGGTGTGCCAGCTTTTATCAAAAATTTTGGGTTATCAGGCTGACCTGGAATTCACCATGTAGTTTTAGAGTGGCCTTGGACTCACAGAGATCCTCCTACCTCTGCCTCCCAAGTGCTGGCATTAAAGGCATGTGCCACCACACCCAGATGTTATTTTTTTTAATTATTTATTTATTTGAGAGAGAGAAAAAGGGAGGAAGAGGCAGATAGAGAGAGAGAATAGATGCACCAGGGCCTCCAGCCACTGCAAGTGAACTCTAGATGCATGTGTCACCTTTTGTATCTGGCTTACACAGGTCCTGAGGAACCAAACCTGGCTCCTTAGGCATCACATGCAAGTGCCTTAACCACTAAGTCATCTCTCCAGCCCTTAAATTTTTAAAAATAAGTATGACAATGAAAATCAAAGTTTACATTGCCTGTAAGGTTTTATGTATCTAGATATAAGACACATGAGAGATACAACACAAGGGAAGGGAACAAAAGGATTTGTACAGTTTAGGCTTCTATGTTTATTTGAAATAATAAAATTCTAACTTTCAATGTAAAAAAAATGGGGGGGGTTAAAAGGAAACATTCCATTGAAATCAACAAGGATATAGCATCAACTATAAACTTGATGTCCTTTTAAGTTTTTAAATATATTAGATGAAAGTTTTGGGGCATAATGTTTCTAGCTGTGTCCTTAGATTTCCTGAAATATGGGCTGTGGAGATGCCTCAGTTGTTAAAGCACTTGCTTGTGAAGCCTGTCAGCCTAGGTTTGATTCCCCAGTACCCACGTAAAGCCAGGTGCACGAAATGTCACATATTTGTAGGTGACACGAGGCCCTGGCATGCCCATACTCTCTCTCTCTCTTTTTAAAAATAGTACTTTAAAAATATTTTATTTATTAATTTATTTATGAGAGAGAGAAACAGAGAGAGAGATAAGCAGATAGAGAGTGGGCAAGCCAGGGCCTCCAGCCACTACAAACAAGATCCAGACACATGCACCACCTTGTGCATCTGGCTTATGTGGGTCCTGGGGAATCGAAACTAGGTCCTTTGCAGGCAAGCGCCTTAACCGCTAAGCCATTTCTCCAGACCCTCTTTCTTTCATATTCTCTTTCTATTTCTCCCTCTCAACTCCAAATAAATAAATTTTTAAAAAGACTCCTAAACTACGTGGAGAAACTTTTCAACTGTGAGGAAGGCCCCAGTGCATGGAAAACGTGTGTATTAGTTGAATAATCTTTGACAGGAAACCCAAGGTCTAGAACCAATCCCATTTCTGAAGATAACGTATTACACAAGTCTCTCCTGTGCTTTGCATTTATAAAAGTGTCATATATGAAAAAGACTAATCAATACATTGTCATGTATATATATACTTTGGGGTTATATGATGATAAAGATGTTTTAGGTATGGTTTTGGAAGGCAATGAGATGCTAGGAATCATATGCCTATAGCAATGACATCAAGTTGGAGGTCATTCAACAAAAAGGCTGCCACTGATCTGAACATCTATCTTGAAGGCCTTGAGAGGGTGAGTCCCACACAGACCCTCCAAAGAGCTTTTCCACGCTTCACCATGAAGCCATGACTTGAGTGTCTCTCTAGAACTCCTATTGGAATTTAATTGCTGTTAAAACAGAATTTAGACATGAATTTTAAGAGGCGCTTTCCCATCAGGAAATAAACAATGCCATTTCTGTGGAGGAGTCCATGGCTGTTTGCACGAACGCCCTCATTCTCTCTCGCCCTCTCCTCTTTGCTCTTCTGCCACGATTTCTCATATCACTGCATGACACAGAAGAAGGCCCCTGCCAGGTCTCAGGATCTTAATGTTGGGCTTCCCAACATCCAAGTGTGAGCCAACACGTGTCCGTTTATGATACATTTCCCCTCAGTACTCTGTTATTGTTGCACAAAATGGACTCAGACATACGAAGACACAGGTTTAGATCATGAGGGATTCACCCAGCCTGAATGCCCAGTCTAAATAGGAAAAACACATAATCTTAGAAACAAACACACAGAAAAATGAAATGCAGAGGAAACATACAAAAAAACAGAGAATGGGGGCTCAAAGTATTAAAGCTCCAAGCTAACTATAAAGTTCATAAAAAGAATTTTTTTAAGAAAAGCTTAGAAGTTAAAAATAAGTTTTTAAAAAATCATCTGAACAGTTGGGCCCTAATAAATGCTGATGGAATGAACCTTGATGGAGGACGAAAGGAAAGTGGGGAAGAAAGAACCAGACATACAAGCTCTAGATCCAATATTTGAAGATGAGCTGGTCACAGAGCACGGGGCAGAAGACACTTCCTTGCCCTGCTAGTCTCTCTCTGAATAATTACGATGCTCTCCGTTACCCAGTGTCTGCCACACTCCAGTGTCCTTGCAGTTCCTTTGTGGCAGGGAGGGACATTTACATTTACTGTCCCCCTGCTGGGATGCTCCTCCCTTGGATACAGTGGCTTCCTCCCCACCTCCAGCTCTTTACCTTGGAAGGCAGAGCTTTAGTTTTAGTTGTGTCCTCCCTACTTTTCACACATGTGCACATACGTGTGGTGTGCGTGCACATGTGTCTGCATGCTCATACACATACACCTACACAGTCACTGTTTATCTTATTTTTTTTGTTTTGTTTTGTTTTTTCAAGGTAGGGTCTCACTCTAGCCCAGACTAACCTGGAATTCACTATTGAGTCTCAGGGTGGCCTCGAACTCATGGTGATCCTCCTACCTCTGCCTCCCGAGTGCTGGGACTGAAGGCGTGCGCCACCACGCCCGGCTGTTCATCTTCTTCTTTTTGAGACAGGATCTCTGCACGAACCTAGAGCTGACCTACAGTGAGTCTGTGAGACTCTCTGTCTCCACCTCCCCAGTGCTGGGACGCGAGTGTGCTCTGCAGTGCCAGGCATTTTGCGTGGATGTGAACCCAGGTCCTCATCCTTGTGTGGCAAGCACTTAACCCAGGATACACCCCTCCAGTGCGCTTGTGATTCACTTACAGACTTGCAAAGGCTGCCCGACTTTCCCAAGAGGACGCCGTGGCACATTTGTTTCTTGTGCATTTGTTTACTCTCTCGGAATAAGTCCTCAGGGACAGTGGCTGTGCTTTTAGTCCCCTCAAAGGCTACCAGACCTGGCAGCTTATGCTCGGCGTGGCCTTCAATTATAAGCATTTGGATGATCTCAAGGGATTAACCAGCCATCCCTTCGGGCAAGACCACACTCAGCCCATGACTGTGGACCCTGACTGTTTTCTTAGGTTCTCCCAAAGACCCGGCCCTTTATGAAAATCGGTGAAGAGGCTGGTTTCTTTCTTTTTTATTTTTATTCATTGGCAAGGGGGGAAGGGAGCTGGCAAGAAAGAGAGAGAAAGAGTGGGCGAATGGGTATGCTGGGGCCTCTTGTCACTGGAAATGAACTCCAGATGCATGCGCCACCCAGGCCACCAGGCTTTTTATGAGCAAGTGCTTTTAACCACTGAGATATCTCCCTGGTTCCAAGAGGCTGATTTCTTGATGTCTGAAAAGGCTGCTTTTTCACTGGTACAGTCCTCATGCACAGGCTACCCTTTTGCCTCTCGTCAGAAAAGAAAAAGACATACGACAGTGTCTCCAGCTAGGAGATCCCTTTATACTCCGGCAAGAAGTTCCCAATTCCCTCCACCTCAGTGCCTTTCATTTTTTCCATAGAGGTTCTGATCTCGGCGGCCTCATTCCTTTGGGGTGCTCTTTCGGAGTCTGTTCTCAGTGTCGCATGCTCCTATTTATGCAGCCCTGAATCAAACAAGCTGCGGGAGTGAGCGGGGCCTCGGAAGACCCTGTGGTGGACCACTGTCACACCCACCGTAGGCCTTTAGAACACATCACCATGAGCCAGGCACGGTGGTGCATGCCTGTAATTCCCGCACTTGGGAGGTAAAGGCAGGAAGATCAATGCAAATTGAGGCTAGCCTTGTCTACATAGTAAGTTCCTGGGCTACAGAGTGAGACCCTGTGTCAAATAAATAAATTAATTTAATTTAATTAAATCAAGAGATGGCTTGGCAGTTGAAGGTGTTTGTATGCATTGCTTAATGTTCTGGGTTTGAGTCTCCACACCACATAAAGCCAGATGGACAAACTGACCCATGTAGCTGGAGTTCACTTGCAATGGCAGGGAGGCCCTGGTATGTCTATACTCTCCCTCTTTCTGTCTGTCACACTCTCAAACAAATAATTTTTTTTAAAGAAAGCTATAGCATCAGCAACAGCACACTACTATACTGCTTTGTGAAAGAAAAATCTGCCCCAAACTGGTGTGTGTGTGGTGCTACCTAGAACCTCCTCCCAGAAAAAAATTTTTAAAAAATCCTAATCAAATGCTTAAGTACTTATTGTTCATGAATTTTAATAACAGAGACTTCTTCTGGGAAAAATTAACTACCATAGAATTGATCAGCTATCAACCAGGAGTTTAGTGATCATTCACGAATTATTACTTTCTTTCAAAGTCAAATCTAATGATCTTCTTCTTACTATCTTTTTCTGTACAGTACCCTTACCCAAAGCAAACCTTTGGGGTTGGTAATAGAGCTCAGTGGTGTAATAACCAAAACCAACCAGCCAACATAGAAATAAACAGGCAAGCAAATGCTAAAATGATGAGAAAGTTCTCCCAATAGGAAGTTATTAAATGTAGATATTGTCCAAAAATGTTGTCACTCCTACCCACCTACCCCCCTTTAAAAGAATTTCAGGAATTAGTAGCTTTTCTTATGAAGAGAGAGGTAGTGGATTCACAGGTCATGTGTTCTATGCTCATACACTACTAAAGTAAAAAGATCTTTTTAAAAATATAAAAACCCATGCCAGCAAGTGGCCCATACAAAAACAGATCACAGCCCCAGACTGCATGCCATAGCTCATCAGCGCTTATTCTAAGGGTTCTTAGAAGTCCCAGGGGGTGGGGGAGGAGGACTTGCTGACCACAAGGGAACTGGAACTGTTGGCAGTTTAAATCCAGGTATTTTCTGGGCATGTGTCCTTCTAAGGGTCATTGTTTCTATTCCAGCCTTCTGGTTTTGTGAACGCAGGAATGTCAGTGTCGAAGGCCATCTGAAAAGACTTCCCTTGACTGGGCTTAAGAGGACTTGCCCTCCAAATTGGGAGCTGTTTGGCTCTCAATTTAGAATGGGTTGAACTTGAGGTTGGAGTTAACACAGAACTCTTTCCCAGGGTAGAATGAGGATAGTGAGATGCATGAGTAATGGAAGTGTAAAAATGAAAGGTAGAACTCACCTTCCGTCCTGTGTTTGGCTAAGTGTGAAGATTCTGTTGGCCAGCGCTCTGGTTTAGACATCAAGTAAGTGTCTAATACATTTCTCAAAAGCAACCAAAGCCCTTTAAAATAAAGTTGAGGGAAGGCAAGAAACTATAATTTAAAATATCAAAATTTGGGTCTGGGGAGATGGTTCTGAGGTTAAAAGCACTTACTTGTTTGCAAAGCCTGCCAGCCAGGGTTCAATTCCCCAGTACCCACATAAAGCCAGATGCACAAAGTGGTGCATGCGTCTGGAATTAATTTGCAATGGCAAGATACCTCTCTCCCCTCTCAATGCTTGCAAACAAATAAATAAACATTTTTTTAAAAAGTAACAGGCTTGAGATGCCTTAGCGGTTAAGGCGTTTGCCTATGAAGCCAAGGGATCCAGGTTCAATTCCCCAGGACCCACATAAGCCAGATGCACAAGGTGGCGCACGCATATGGAATTCATTTGCAGTGGCTAGAGGCCCTGGTGTACCCATTATCTCTCTATCTCTCTGCCTCTTTTTTCCTCTCTGTTAAATAAATAAATAAAAATAAAACAACAAAATTTGGAATGAAGCAAAGACAGGAGTCTATCCCTTTTATGCAATATTGAAGAATAGCTTAACTATCCCACTCATAGAGTATTTAAGGAAATCGGGCTTTTTTGAACTTCTAAAATTAGTTCTGGTTAAACTCCAGACTTGTATTTTTGCCCAGCAGAAAAGGAAACGCAACACCTTATCACTTTTATTTCCTTGAAGTATACTTGCTAGCCCTTTATCTAACCTAGCAATGTTAGTCTAACTTTTTTTTTTTTCAAAAGAATTCCTTGAGCACTCCGTGAACCACTCTTGCCATTCTGCCGACTCCCTCCCTTGGGAGTCAAGTACATTTCTGATACACTCATCTACACTGGTGGAAGAGTCACGGTTCATGTTTTGAATATTGTCCTTTGACACCATTCAAAAATGTCTTGTGCTTTGCCTGCTGTGGCTGTGTATGTACATTTAGTATTTGCCTTTGTCTAACAGTTACAACTGTAGCTAGGAACTGGCTCAGCCAGCATCTGTGTATCTGCCGGGCAGTCGGCAATTATGTGTCCCCTATAAGACTGGTCAATGAGTTTGTTGGGTACCCAACAGACCTACAGCTTCCCCCTTGCTTAGAGCTATTCAAGAGGAAGAGCTCCATGGCCACAGGACTTGGTCTTACATTTTAGAACACATCGTGACCTACACTGTCTCCCTTTAGAATAAGGGAAAATTGGGAAATGTACCAGGTAGGACAAAAGGTTAAAGGAAATTTCTGCCAGGTCTTCAGACGACAGTAAATTGGGGGGGATAAAAGTTCTTGGGCTGGAGAAATGGCTTGGCAGTTAAGGCACTTGCCTACAAAACCTAATGACCCAGGTTCAATTCCCTAGATCCCACATAAGCCAGATGCACATGGTAGCGCATGCGTCTGGAGTTCATTTACAGTGGCTCGAGGCCCTGGTATGCCCACTCTCTTTCTTTCTCTCTCACTCACACACACACTTTGTGTGTGTGTCTAATATACATATATATATATATATATATATTCTCAATAGACCCAAAAAGAATCTACAATTTGTCAAGGGAGTCCAAGTTCCTCCATTATGATCCAAGGCAGAAAGCACAGTTGGAGGCCACAAGGATGTCAAGCCTGGAAGCTGTTTCCCCTTTTAGAAGTTTCCTTTCCTCCTTCCAAAGAGAAACTGGACTAGAAAGTCTTTCAAACCCATGGAAGGTGTGGTTTCTCCATTGAGGCTGATACACACAGACATCTAGAATATGGAAACCTGAAAACTCCTCCTCCTTCAACATGCAACTTAAAGGGAAAAAACGCATAATTCGCCAAACTGGATAGTGTGCAGGTCACTAAGGGTAAGAAAGAAAAGGTACATGCAGCCAGGTGTGGTGGCGCACACCTTTAATCCCAGCACTCGGGAGGCAGAGGTAGGAGGATTGCCGTGAGTTCGAGGCCACCCTGAGACTCCATGAGACTCCATAGTGAATTCCAGGTTAGCCTGGGCTAGAGTGAGACCTTGCCTCGAAAAACCAAAAAAAAAAAAAAAAAAAAAAGAAAAGAAAAGGT
The DNA here is from genome assembly GCA_036346955.1 of Dipus sagitta. Lineage (NCBI taxonomy): Eukaryota > Metazoa > Chordata > Mammalia > Rodentia > Dipodidae > Dipus > Dipus sagitta. The sequence goes on from CM070788.1 coordinate 44,350,781, forward strand.
ACACGCTAGGCTTCTAGAGTTTTCAGAAGCCCGCCCTTCCCTCCTTCCCTTCCTTCCTTCCTTCCATCCATCCTTTCTTTCCTTTCTCCCTCTCTCTTTCCTTCCCTCCCTCCCTCCTTTCCTCTGCTTGCTTGCTTTCCACCTATCTATCTGTCTAGAATATATCTATTGGGGGGCACTGGAAGTCAAGGCCTTACGCATGCCAGGCAAGCACTTTACCACTGAGCTAAATTCCCAGGCCTTGGCTTTTTGAAATAGCCAAAGTTAGACTAAAATTCACAATTTTCTGCTTCTGTCTTCTCTATTTCCTTGCTTTCTTCCTTTCTTTCTTTTCTTGTTTTTTGAGGTAGAGTCTCACTCTGGCCCAAGCTGACCTGAAATTCACTATGTAGTCTCAGGGTAGCCTCAAACTCGCAGCCATCCTCCTACCTCTGCCTTCCAAGTGCTGAGATTAAAGGTGTGCACCACCACACCCAGTGTCTTCTGCATTTCTTAAACTACAAGTTTTGATCCAAAATGTAGAGATTTCAAAGCACTTTGAAAAGAACAATAAAATACATAAAAATTTAAATTTAATTACTATTCCAGATATTGATGAATAATTGATCTAATTAAACTATCATTAAGATGTCAGCTAATAGCTTAGCATTGATTCAAACAGCTGACATCTGGCTTATTTACTTTTTTTATTATCCATCTGTTTTTCTATTCATTGATTCTGCTATTGATTCTATTATTTCCTTCTTCGGTTGTTTAATCTCATTTTTGTAGTATAAACTAGATCACTGCACTAATTTGTGTGTGTGTGTGTGTGTGTGTGTGTGTGTGGCACTGGGAATTGAACCCAGGACCTCATGCCAGGCAAGTGCTCTATCACTGAACTATAGCTGCATCCCTAATTAGTTCTTTTCTGATATAAGCACATTGAGCTCTACAGAACTACTGCAGGCATCTACCTATCTATCTACTATCCACCAAACTATCAGTGGCCCACTTCAGCTATATTTCATTATTTTCCTATTATTTATGATATTATTTCCTTATTATTTTATATATTTATTGATTTAGAGAGAGAGAAGAATGGGCACACCAGGGCCCCTAGCCATTGCAAACGAACTCCAGATGCATGTGCCACCTTGTGTATCTGGCTTATGTGGGCACTAGGAAACCAAACATGGATCTTCAGGCTTTGCAGGCAAGTACCTTAACTGATAAGCCATCTCTTTAGCCCTTAATGTCATAGTTTTATCATTCAATTTGAAGTGTTTTTAATTTCCCTGAATTTGTTTTTAATTCAAAATATATAGATGTTATTCATTTTATATACAAATATTTAATAATCTTCCAGATATCTTATTCTTACAAAGTTCTAATTAAATTCTGTTTGATCAGAAAATACCCTCTACCATTTCAATAATGTTGTTCTGTCCTCTTAAATCTTTTTTTTTTTTTTTTTTGAGGAAAACTTAGCCTTCAGCTACACTGTTGTGATCCTATAGGAATATTTTTATTTTCTCCAAGTGCTTTTATTATGTTATTATTTATTTTCTTGGCTTACTAGGTCTTAGAATTTAGTAACCTACCTAATAATAATTTCATTGTGCCTAACCACCTTCTAACATGATATGCTTACATGTGATTGGTAAGTTAATGTTTTGACCAAATGTGAGAAATTTGTGTCCATTATTTCTTCAATTGCTTTCTCTTTCATTTTTCCATTTTTCCTGTCTCTTTTTTTCCCTTGGGCACGGTTACACATTTTTCTTTACTTTAAAAAAATTAAACATATTTATTTGAGAAAGTAACTATGGACATGTCAGGGTCTCTTGCCACTGTAAATGAACTCCAGATACATGTGTCACCATGTAACTGGCTTTACGTGGGCCCTAGGGAATCAATGTGCTGGCCAAGCTTTGTAAGCAAGTACCTTTAGCTGCTGAGCCACTTCCCAAGCCCTGTCTTTACTTTTATTTTATTTATTTATTTATTTATTGCACAGTCACTTGCTTGAGGGATGTCTGTCTGTCTCTCCTTGCAGCCTCCTTCTCGGGCTTAGGAACAACGTGTTCCTTTTCTCCATGCGGCAAGCAGAGCCTCCCTGGGCACGAGCGTAGGCAACCCGGAGCCCTGCCGGTGTGGGTCTCATCTGGGGAGCTGGGCTCACCTGCATACGTTCAAGGACGGCAGCAGCTACATCCAAGCCTGCGGGCTCAGCATGACTCTGTGGTTTTTAAGCAGACGCAGCAAAAAAAAAAATATATATATACATATATTCAGCGCTCTTGGACTGGGGATGGCTCAGCAGTTAAAAGCACTTGCTTAGAAAGCCTGCCAGAGGTGGGCTCAATTCCCCAGTGCCCACATAAAGCCAGATGCACAAAGTGGCACATGTGCCTGGAGTTCGTTTGCAGCAGCAAGAGGTGTTGGTGTTCCCATACTCTTTCTCTTTCCTTCTCTTTCTCTCCCCATCTCTCTGCTCACAAATAAAATAAATAAATATCTTGAAAAATCCAGCAAACTTGTTGGGCCACTGGCTCTGTGTCCAGCCTCACTGTTTGGCCTGGGTACACACCTACCAACTTCACCATTGTGATGTCCGGATGGTACATGATGCCTCCTTAGAGTGACAACTCTCAGAAACTTGGAGGCTCTGAGAAGAGGCATGCCCTGGATAGCAGGAGCAGTTTCATGGGTGTTCTTAAACAGAATACACAGATTTGACCATCTTGGTTTCATGATTTTTGTGGGGGTGCTTTTTCTGGGTCAAGAGAGTAGTGAGACATTTTCGCAGGTCACCCTAGGCCACTTACAGGAAGGGTCACCTGATACTGTCCTGTGGGTCACTGTGGCTCTGGTTAAGTTCCTCCGTCCTTTTGCTATTCTTCCAATTACAAAATCCCTGTCACTGGGCTGGAGAGATGGCTTAGCAGTTAAGTGCTTGCCTGTGAAGCCTAAGGACCCCAGTTCGAGGCTCGATTCCCTGGGACCCATGTTAGACAGATGCACAAGGGGGCGCACGCGTCTGGAGTTCGTTTGCAGTGGCTGGAGGCCCTGGCGCACCCATTCTCTCTCTCTCTCTCTCTCTGCCTCTTTCTCTCTCTGTCACTCTCAAATAAATAAATAAATAAACAAAAAATTTTAAAAATCCCTACCACTATATTCTCCAGGTTGTCTGCTTTCTCCAACGTGTTGCTTAGCAATTCATAGATTTTTTTAAAATGCCTATTTCTATTTTGCTATTTATTTACAGTTTCCATTTCTTCGCAAGAGTTTTCATCTGTTCACTCACTATGACTCCACTTCCTTTCACATCGCTGTCACAACAGCTTTGAAACTGGCATCACCTCCTTTCAGCATTTGGCTCACCTTGAAGATAATGTCTAGTGTCTATTCTTAACCTTATTTTTGGGTTACATTTTCCTGTGTATTTGCACATCAGTTAATTGATTTTTTACGCAGGATATTCTGATGACAATTATAGAAGCTCTAAAGCGTGTCTTCTCTGTACTGATTACAGTTGCGGCAGGACAGTGGCTTGATTACGCTCACCTGGGGCAGTTGCCTAATTGTTTTAATCTCTGTCTGCATGCATGCTGCATGTGTGCTTGTGTATGCGTGAGTGCGGGCGGTGCATGTGCGGAGGCCAGAGGATAACCTCGGGTGGTGGCCTCGCCTTCCGCTTTGAGGAAAGCTGTCTTCTTGTTTACTACTGCCTGCAGGCTTCCAGACATTCTCCTGTCTCTGCCTCCCATCTCACCGCAGGAGTTGCAGGACTATAGACTCACAATACTGAATACCGCCTTACTAGGTTCTAGGGATCTGAACACAGGCCCTCGTGTTTGCCCAGTAAGCACTTTAACCACTGAGCAACCTCCCCGGTTCATAGTTTGCCTTTTTCAAGAATCAGTGCCTTCCACCTCTCCTTTTGTTGTTTTTGATGTTGTTTGCTTTGTTTTGTTTTCAAGATAGGATCTCACTGCAGCCCAGGCTAACCTGGGACTCACTCTACAGTCCCAGGCAGGACTCAAACTCATGGTGTTCCTCCTACCTCTACCTCCGAGTGCTGGGAATAAAGGTGTGCGCACCATGCCCGGCTCCCTGTTTACCTTTGATTGCTTTCCTTTGCCTACCACGAGTTGGTTTTATACAAACATTAAAGAATGTTTATGAGTTTATGTATTCAAAAGTTATGGGCTAGAGAGATGGCTTAGAGGCTATGGCACTTTCCTGTGAAGCCTAAGGATCTAGGTTCAACTCCTCAGAACCCATGTGAGACAAATGCACAAGGTGGGGCATGTCTGGAGTTTGTTTGCAGTGGCTAGAGGCCCTAGCATACCCATTCTCTCTCTCTCTCTCTCTCTCTCTCTCTCTCTCTCTCCCAGTATCTCTCTGTTTCTCTAGTAAGTAGGTTAAATAAATAAATAGAAAATTTTAAAAGTTAATTGATACAAGCTATTTCTCAACTAACTTCTTGTATTTTCAAAGACAGTTAAGTCCTCTTTGTTTCCCCTTTGATTATTTCTAGTCCTTAACTTAAAAGTTTATTTAGTGCTTGGGTATCTTGTTTTTAAAAACCTTAACGCAGGGCTGAAGAGATGGCTCAGCAGTTAAGACACTTGCCTGCAATGCCTAACAACCTGGGTTCAATTCCCCAGTACTCACATAAAGCCAGATGCACAAAGTGGTGCATGAGTCCAGTGGCCAGAGGCCCTGAAGCGCCCATTCTTTCTGTCTCTCTCTCTCCTTGCAAATAAATAAAATATTGTTTAAAAAAACCCTTAATTCAGCCTTCTGTAAACACCTGTGATTATCAGGTATGCTTGATGCTCACATCAGCACTCAAATCTCCATGTCATTGGCATAAGACCAACGAACACCAGGTAAGTGAGGAACCCAAACTGAGGGGTCGGTAGCACTCCTCAGGATTCTGCTGGCCAGCACAAGCACACTCTTCAGAACTCATAACATTTCCAGCACTTTGTCACCATGCAGGAAAACACCCTGCATGACGTGGCCCTAGGGACCGTTGTGATCACAAACTAGTGACTGCTGAGGAGAACACCGTCAAGATAAACCTGCCCACAATGCTTCAAATGCCCTTTTCAAAGGGAGACCCTGAGCACAGCTAGGTTTCCTAACAGATCACTTCCGCAAACTTTATTCTAATGACACCTGAAGGCACAGAAGGCAGATCCGTAGATGACTGCGCTATCATGGAATCGATGTTCCCCTAGAAAGCGTGATATGTTAAGGTTAAAAAAAAATAGCATCAGGGAAATGCAAATTAAAACTACTTTGAGATTCCATCTCAGTCCTGTCAGAATAGCTGTCATCAAGGAGTCAAATGACAATAAATGCTGGCGAGGATGTGGAAAAGAGGAACCCTTCTGCACTGTTGGTGGGAACATAGTCTGGTACAGCCATGTGGAAACCAGTGAGGGGGTTCCTGGGACAGCTAAAAACAGATTTACCATATGACCCAGCTATAGCACTCCTGGGCATATATCCTAAGGACTCTTCTCACTACCTTAGAGATACTTGCACATCCATGTTTATTGCTGCTCTATTCACAGTAGCTAAAAAATGAATCCAGCCTAGATGTCCCTCAACAGATAAATGGATAATAAAGATGTGATACAGTTATACAATGGAGTTCTATTCAGAGGTTTAAAAAAATGAAATTGTAAAATTTTCAGGGAAATGGATGGACCTGGAAAAGATTATACTAAGTGAAGAAAGCCGAATGTCACATGTTTTCTCTCATATGTGGATCCTAGTTAGAAATGGTCAGAATTGTGTGTCAGTTGGAGTAAAAATTGGTAGCAAAGGCCAGTAAGCTAGAAAAGGGCTCTAAGGGAGGGAGGAGAGGGGTAGATTTAAGGGGCTGATACTGTATATATATGTAGATGGACAGATTACTGTGGGTGGAAGGGCCTAAGTGAAATCAGGGGAAGAGATTGAATAAAAGGAGTGTGTGTGTGGGGGGGGGAACCAAAATTCAGGAAATTGTGAATAAACCACATGATAACTTACTTTTTTTGGATAATGGCATACCCAGAAGCCACAGACTGTTAGTAGAAACATTTCAGTGCCAGGGATGGGATACCTTCCAGTGAGTTGTTAGCCAGGGAGGTCCCTGATGCCCACAAAACTTTATAGGCTATTGCCAAGGTTCTTGGTTTCCCACCATGAATACATGATAAGACCCTACTGCTAAAGACTTCACATGCCTGGGCTGCAAGGTCACTGAGAAATCAAACTGGGGCTGAGCTGAAAACCTTCTCCCAGTAGACCAGCTGACAGAAAGCTGGAAAAAGCTGCATTGCATGCAGCCTTATGGGAGACAGAAGCCATCAACGGTGAAAACAGTGGACACTGCAAGCCTTAAAGTTTGGCCAGCCAGGCCAAAGGAGCCAATGAGTGCAATAGTGGCATGTCTGTTATCGGGGAAACCAATTGCTCTCTAATTGGACTGGAGACCTGCTCTATGGGAGGGAATGCATGCCTGGTACTGAAAATCTAATCAAAAGCCTATGGTTGAGGAAGTCATGAGCATTAGGAGTGTAATGTCTGCTCTTGTCTGGCTAAACGCATATATTATGCTCACCAAACTGCCCTGTAAGCACTTCACTTAATGTTCATACCCATATATTAATGCGACTCTCACTTTTGGCTAGAGAAGCTTCTCTTTTCAGATGGTGGTGACCATTGAAATGACCCAAAAGACACCATTGCTCAGAGAAGACATGACACAGTAATGTTTAGCACTAAAACATCCCTGTCACACCTTCCAAGGCTCAGGATCCACTGCAGAAGAGGTGGTGGAAAGAATGTAAGAGCTGAAGGAAGGGTAGAACCCCTTACAATGCAATCGACCAGACAGAAATTGGCCTTGATATCCACAAGCTCGCAGTGCCTGACACTATCTTCACAAGACCCTCATAATAGGAGGAAAAGATGACAACATCAAAGATAGAGACTCATGGAGAGCGGGAGGGGATATGATGGAGAGTAGATTTGTGAAGGGGGCGGTGGGGTATGCGAAGGAATTGTCATGGCTTATTGTTTGCAAGTACGGAAGCTGTCAATAAAAAGGAAAGACATTTAAAATAAAAAAAATAGAAAATAAAATGTGATGGGTACATTTGTCTCATCCACAAAGCCATGAGGAATGATAGTCATTACTGTGCACAGTGAGATCCTCAACTGCCCCTGGCAGTGTAGCAGTTTGTGTAAGTTCATTAAAAGTCTGTCCTTCTTCTTAACAGCATGTAATTGAGTAAGGCTACTCTAACATGCTGTCTCGTTTACAGATGAATTTCCTTAGCCATGGAAACCCCACTACCAAGCGTCTGGTGCTATACTTTAATATATGGCGTACCGCCTACACTAACTGTTGCAGTCAGCATCTGGTTGCTGAGACAAGCATCTAATCATACGTTGCTTATGGGAGGAAAGGGTTTGTTTCAGGCTTACAGATCCCAGGGGAACACCATCGATGGTGGAAGAAGCTGGCCCATCTCCACAGATCATTACAGAGAGACATCACCAAACAGGCAGCACCACAACACTGCCGGAGCTCCAACTGCTCTCCGCGCACCTTAGGGCTCATCCAAGGTCCCATCTGCCCCCAGTGACATTCCTGTTCCCCAGGAGGGCTCCACCCACTGGAGACTCAAGATTCAAGCCTAAGTCTCCGGGGCCACACATTTAAACCACTACACTAACCTTCCCGGATACCACGCCATGATTGTCAGAATCTCCTTTTCCAGCAATAGTGTAGCTTTTTGGGATACGAATCCTCGAGGGAGAAGAGAAAGTAGAGACACCAAAATCATGTCCAGCTTGAAACAAACAACAAGCAAACAAACAAAATCTAACAGCAGATCCACAAAGACGTGAACTGCTTGCTCTTGGTGATTGTTCACTATCCTGTGACAGTAAACTTAAAACACACAACTTAGATGAATTAGTAAGCATTTCTTGCTGTGCTTTTTAAAAATTAAAATGTGGGACTAGAGTGATGGCTCAGCAGTTAAAGACACTTGTTTGCAAAGCCTGATGGCCTGGGTTCGATTCGCCAGTAAAGCCAGAGGCACAAAGTGGTGCATATATCTGGAGTTCATTTGCAGTGGTAGGCAGCCTTGGTGTGTCCATTCTCTCTCTCTCTCTCTCTCTTTTTCTTTCTCTCTCAAATAAATAAATAAAAATATTATTTTGAAAAATTAAACATGCTAAACAGGATAGAATACAGAAGCCCAGGTCCATATACCATATAAAGTAGGTAATAATTAAACAGTGCTTTGAAATTATTTCCTGATTCAAAAAACCAGTGTATTTTCATGTTGTACCACAACTGTAAATGTATGCTACAACTGAAGAGCTCTAAGATGTAAATGAGTAGGCAACAAATTCAGTGATCTGAAGACAAAAATGGAGAAAAATGGGTGACCTTTTTTGTCCAAGACAGATCTATAAAGACCAACTACGTTGAGTGACTTAAGAAAAAAGAAATAAGTATCATTATACTTTGTTCTTGAATAATGATATACACACATGAGAATGCCATAATGAAACCCAGTATTCTGCATGCTAACTTAAAAAAAAAAAACTAATTTAAAAAACATTTCAAGGGGCTGGGGAGATGGCTCAGCAGTAAGATGCTTGCCTGCAAAGCCAAAGGACTCAGGTTCGATTCTCCAGTACCCATGTAAAGCACAAGGTGGCATATGTATGTGGAGTTTGTTTGCAGTGGCAAAACTCTCTTTCTAGTAAATAAATACTTTTTTAAAAAGGTGGGGGACTGGGGAAATGGTTTAGCGGTTATGGCATTTGCCTGAGAAGCCTAAGGACCTGGGTTCGATTCCCCAGGACCCACATAAGCCAGATGCACAAGGGGACACATGTGTCTGGAGTTCGTATGCACTGGCTAGAGGCCCTGGCATGCCCATTCTCTCTGTCTCTCTCATAAATAAATAAATAAAATATTTTATATATAAAAAAGGTGTTTCAGGGCTAGAGAGATGGCTTAACAGTTAAGGCACTTGCCTGCAAAGCCTAAGGACCCATGTTCTATTCTCTAGGTCCCATGTAAGCCAGATGCACAAGGTGATGCAAGGTCACACATGAGCACAAGACGGTGCATGCATCTTGAGTTTGGTTGCAGTGGCTGGAGGCCCTGGTGCTCCCTCACCCTCTCTCTCATAAAAAAAAAAAGAAAAAGAAAAACAGTTTCAAATTTGATCTGGGACAGAATCTATTTACAAGGTATTTTCACAATCCCCTTCTATGAAGAAATGAACATTCCTTTCCTTAAACAAATTTTAAACTAAATTCAATGGGAGGCCAAGATACTCTTGGAAATCAATTCCTAACCCCCCGCTAAAACATCAGCTGCCAATTAAGAGTTCAGTAATAACCTTGAACTTAGTCTAACTATATCCACTTCTCTTATCAAATATTCCTAAGAATGAATTCTTACATGTGCCTACCAAAACCGTTTTGTATATAAGACTTAAAATTTTTTTAATTCATTATCTTTTTTAAAAAATTGTTTTTGTTTATTTATTTTTTATTTATTTGACAGCAACAGACAGAGAGAGAAAGGCAAATAGAGAGAGAATGGGCACGCCAGGGCCTCCAGCCACTACAAACGAACTCCAGATGCGTGTGCCCCCTTGCGCCTCTGGCTAACATGAGACCTGGGGAATTGAGCCTTGAACCAGGGTCCTTAGGTTTCACAGACAAGTGCTTAACCGCTAAGCCATCTCTCCAGCCTAAGACTTAAAATTTTGACATGAATTATTTGTCTGAATTTTGTCATGAGTTATTTGAAAAATTGGTCAATTTTTTTGGTAGCACATTTGGCACTGTCCCTTTAAGAAGAGAACGTTTACGCTGATGGTGCATCATCCACTTTCTACGTCTTGCGTTCATTCATCCTTTGCTACACTCACAGTGAGCATAAGAAAAGAGTAACCACTGGGTGAGACACCAACATCAAAAGAAGCTTCAAGGGCATTTGCACAATTTATTTTGCTTCATGATACCACCTGCACTTTCGTCCAATTCACAGATTTGCTTGCTTTTCACCAATTCCTTCCATTTTAATGTCCATGACTCCATTTTCTAAGCTTACTTCAAATCCTTGCTTCAGCACGAAGGCCCCCTGTCCATCAGGGAGTCACTTATAGAAATACCAGATACATGTTTTCTAAGATGCCATCCAGGTCTTTAGACAAGTCAGAGCCAAAGCTCACAGAGGGTGGTTCCTCCGCTGACAGCCTCTTTCGCTTACAACGATCCCCACAGCTGTGCATCGGCCGGGAATTCAAGGGTGCTGGCCGCATCGCCTCACGTTAATAACGGCATGCACCTCACAACGGACCTTGCTCATGTCAAGAAGGTAATAGAATTTATCCTGACAGTGTTTTCCTAATGAAATCACTGTTCAAGGCTTCAGAAAAATCAGGGTATTATCAACTAAATGATTTATTCAGTATTTTTCCAGAAGTTGGGTTTATACTTTTTAATCTTTCCCATTTATCAAAACAAGGAGATATTTTAACATGTTTCTAGCTTTCATAAACTTCTAACATATTTGAACGATTCATGACTTGAAACCTAGGGTTTGTTTTAATGTCCTGTTCATGTTTTATATGTTTGCTCCAGATTTATAATTATTTAGATGTTTCCCCTAACTTTCAATCACATTTGGAAATATGTATATATACATGTGTCTCCATAAGAAGAATGACTTTTGTTTATTTTTATTTATTTATTTGAGAGCGACAGACAGAGAGAGAAAGAGGCAGATAGAGAGAGAGAGAGAGTGAATGGGTGCGCCAGGGCCTCCAGCCACTGCAAAGGAACTCCAGATGCATGCGTCCCCTAGTGCATCTGGCTAACATGGGTCCTGGGGAATCGAGCCTTAAACAGGGGTCCTTAGGCTTCACAGGCAAGCATTTAACCACTAAGCCATCTCTCCAGCCCAAGAATGACTTTTAATTATACTACCAACTTTACTACTGGAATTTAAAATAACTGAAAAGAGAGTAGGTATACTCCAAGACTGTAGGCAAAGAAAATGTTACTATAAATATATTATTAAGGAAAATCTGGGCATAGTGGCACACTGCTATAATCCCAGAACTCAGGAGGCTGAGGTAGTAAGTTCAAGACTAGCCTGAACCACATAGTGAGTTTCAGGTCAGTCTGGGCTAGAGTGAGATCCTGACTCACCCATGAATAGCACATACATACATATATACACACATACATACTCTCTCTATACATATATGTATATATTGTGTGTATATATATATACATGTATGCATACACACACTCAGATATGTTCATGGCATGACTGGCTTGTGAGCAGCCATGCCCAGGCACTTCTCAGGTTCTGTGGATACGGTGGTGAGAATGACAGGTAAGGACCTCGCCCTCTTAGATATTTCATTGTCATTCTAAATAGGAAAAAGATATGGAGGAACCAGACACATTTTTGGAGGTTTGAGGCTAAGGAAGAGGACAATGTGCTTACAATAAAACCTGGAGGATGGGCTGAAGAGTGGTTTAGTGGTTAAGATGCTTGCCTGTGAAGCCTAAGAACCCAGCTTCTATTATCCAGATCCCATGTAAGCCAGATGCACATGGTGGTCCATGCATCTGGAGCTCAGTTGCAGTGGCTTAAGGCCCTGGCGTGCCCATTCTCTCTCCCCTTCTCTCTTTCTCTCAATATTTTTTTTTAGAAAAGCTGAAGCCAGGCAGAGTGGCACATGCCTTTCATCCCAGCACTCGGGAGGCAGAGGTAGGAGGATCGCCATGAGTTCGAGGCCACCCTGAGACTACATAGTAAATTCCAGGTCAGTTTGGGCTAGAGTGAGAGCCTTACCTCGAAAAGCAAAATAACCTGGAGGAGAAGTCACCTGTGTTGTTTGGAACATATATGGAATATGTCAGAGCACGCCGTCCTCCCAATGCTGAAAACTGACAGGGTTTTCAGAGATGAGCTCCTCCGGCAGCCCTGGCACTGCACACCCAGCCTTATGCTCCCCAGGGAATTCACACGAGGAACCAGGCATGAAACAGCCAAGAACAACTTCAGGAGCCCCACCCTCCCCCAAACTCTACTTGTGAATGGAAATCTTTGTGTGTGTGTATATGTGTGTGCGTGTGTGTATTTGCAAGCAGAAAGAGAATGAAAGCGAAACAGAATGAGCCCAAGAGGGCCTCTGGCCACTCAAACTAATTCCAGAAGCATGCGCCACCTTGTGCATCTGGCTTTACGTGGGTACTGGGGAATCGAACCTGGATCATCAAGCATTACGAGCAAGGGTCTTCCACTACTAAGCTCTCTCTCCAGCCCATGGAATCGCATTTTTAAAACATACAGGAAGCCGGGCGTGGTGGCGCACGTCTTTAATCCCAGCACTTGGAAGGCAGAGGTAGGAAGACTGCCATGAGTTCGAGGCCACCCTGAGACTACAGAGTGAATTCCAGCTCAGCCTGAGCTAGAGTGAGACCCTACCTCAAAAAACGGAAAAAAAGAAAAAACAAAACATACAGGCTCTGGGACTGCAGCGCCGTGGGAGTAAATGCTTAGCGTGTGAAAGGTCCCGGGTTCAATCGTTAGCAGTAACAGGAACAAGACATTAATCCAACGCTAGAAAATGCCCCTAAACCTACTCCCCTTTTTGTTGCTGTTTGTTTTGGTTTGGTTTTTTTGTTCGTTTTTCTGAGGTAGGGTCTTACTATAGGTCACGCTGACCTAGATCTCACTCTGTAGTCCCAGGTTAGCCTTAAATTCACACTGATCCTCCTACCTCCACTGCCTGAGTGCTGGGATTAAAGGTGTGCACCACCACACACCGCAACTTTCTCCTTTTATTGAGGCAAGCTCAACAAACTGGCCTCTTTTTTTTTTTTTTTTTTTGTAATGTGAGAGAGCGAGAACAAGAGTGAGAGCAAGAGAAGGAGAGAATTGGCACACCAGGTCTCCAGCCACTAATTGAACTCCAGTCACGTGCACTACCTTGTGCTCATGTGTGCATCTGGCTTACGTGGGATCTAAAGAGTCAAACATGGGTCCTTAGGCTTTGCAGGCAAGCACCGACTCTTAAGCTGTCTCTCCAGCCCAGCTTTCTCCATATATATATCTATATATATACATATATATATATATATATATATATATACATATATATATATATATATATATATATATATATATATATATACACACACACACATTTGGGTTGTATGGGCATGCCAAGGTCTCTTGCTGCTGCAAATGTGCCACTTTATTTGGGTGCTAGGGCTAACAGGCTTCCTGAGACAGCACCTTTGGTGGTGACTTAAGGAAATGGCTCAGTAGGTAAGACAGCTTGCCACACAAGCATCAAAGCCTGAAAGGGCCTGAGTGACATTCCCCAGCATTCATGTAAACAGCTAGGTGTGGCCATTTATGCCACCGAACCAGGTCCTAGTGGGGGGGTGGGGTGGGGCTGGGGAGGCGGAGACAGGAGAATCACTGAGGCTCAGTGCTCGGCCAGACTAAAATCCAGCAGCTCTGAGTTCAGTGAAACACTGCCTCTCAAGGAAACGGGCAGATGAGCAAAAAGAGGAGAACCCGTCTGGCCTCTGCACACGTGTGCACACGTCTAGAAACACATATGTGCATACACCACATCTACTGCTAACCCATACACATGCAAGCATTAAAAAAAAAAATCATAAGCCAGGTGTGGTGGCACATGCCTTTAATCCCAGCACTCGGAAGGCAGAGGTAGGAGGATCACCATGAGTTCAAGGCCACCCTGAGACTATACAGTGAATTCCAGGCCAGCCTGGACTGGAGTGAGACCCTACCTCGAAAAACAAAAACAAAAACAAAAACAAAAAATCATGATAGGCTGTTACACTTCTAAGTAAAATGGTCCAGAACTTTTTTTTTCATGTCTCATATTGAAAATTTTAAAAAGACCTTAGTCACTCTATCTTTCCAATACTTAGGAAATTTTCAGTACTCTCCATTTCCTTTAAGAAAGCTCCCAGATTACCCTGTCGTCTCTCCGTGCGAGCCCTGGGAGCGAGGATCAGTACATGAATGTGCTCTCTTGCCCTTCGTGACCCCACAGTTTCTTTCCTATTTTTATGCCGCCGGCCTCCCTCAATCACACGGTGCTATATCCAAGCTTCAGATCTTTCATTTGTTCCTTTCTTTCTCCGCCCCTTGTGTTTGTGGTGAGACTCTGCAGGCCTTCTGCCTGACCTCACTCTCTCCTGAGGGTCACTTCCAACTGCAGCCTGCACGCTCGCCATGATCAGTCCTATTTGACACAACAGTGGCTGAAAGTTTCCTGGCTCACTACAGCAAACATCTTCCGAGAGAGGTGCGCCATTCCGTCAGGAAATTCCACTTCCTAACTGAACAAATGCATCTGGACCGTGCCCCATCTAGAAGGCCAGTGGCGATGAGCTCAGCAGACAGGCAGTCTAGTGAGGTTTTTTTTTTATTTTATTATTTATTATATCACCCTGGGAGGAATTGATTAGTAAAACATAGCTATCTTCCATGAGGATCCAGACTTTATTTAAGAACTGTGACCTTGAAGTAAATGTGGTACCAGTTAAACGAGTGGACAAGGCTGGGACGAACAAGTCCCAGAATAAGAAAGGTACCACTAGCCTGTCAACTGCCACATAAGAAGCAAATAACCCGGATGTTTTCTTTCCTAGATGTGGCAGGAATCTCTCAGGAAACACAGGAGTTGCCTTTCATTTGAGTAATAGAAAACATCAAAGTGGCCGGGTGTGGTGGCGCACGCCTTTAATCCCAGCTCTCGGGAGGCAGAGGTAGGAGGATCGCCATGAGTTCGAGGCCACCCTGAGATTACATAGTGAATTCCAGGTCAGCCTGAGCTAGAGTGAGACCCTACCCTGAAAAACAAAACAAAACAAACAAACAAAAAAATCCCTGTCCTTAGAGAATTTACAGTTTCCCACAGTATATTACCTAGGAAAATAACATGAAATATATACATATGTGTGTGTGTGTGTGTGTGTGTGTGTGTGTGTGTGTGAAACATTAGAACCCATGTGGTCTGAATCACAAATGGACTGGACTGACAAAGGGTTTAAAGGGTGGCATACGGGCTCAGGAGGGAGGGAGCATTTAGCAGGGTTTTAAAGACAGAGACTTTGAGGCGTAGTGCTGTGGGCAGGGTGAGGTGTGTGGCAAGGAGATATTGCCATTGTCGTGGTGCCTTGAGAGATAAGCAAGGCTGAAAGATGTAGAGTGGCAGAAAACAGGAAAGTGTGTGTTTGCCAAAACACACACATTCCAGTACGCTGGAAACAGTGCTACTCAAGTTCTTAAAAATGTGCGATGTAGGGCAAAGGCAAAACTACAAAGGTGAGTGGTTCTAACTCCATTAAAAAAAAAAAAAAAAAGGATATGATTCAAAAGGTAAAGGTGCCAAAATTTGCCTTAGCCCTCTGGTACAGCTGGAGGAAGACTGAATCACGGTAGCATGGGCGAGTCACTGTATGCCTGCAAACTGCATAGAAAGCGAAAATAGAAATTTCATTCAGTACTAGGAGGAACAGAGATGTTGGTCCCTACTGAGCACCTACCAGGTGACAGGGAGCTGTCTGTTCCTTGCAAAGTTACATTTAATTCACACAGCAGTATAGCTAGGCAGGCTATATATGAAGTAGCCAAGGCTTGGAGAGGTTCAATAACTACTCTTATTGTGTAGTACAGCCAGGATTTGATAGTTATTTGGACAGCTCTTTATGCCAGTTCAGAATGATATTTATTTTACTCTTGTTTCTTTTTTTAATATTTTTACTTATTTGAGAGAGAGAGAGGCAGATAGAGAGGGAAGGAGCAAGTCAGGGCCTCTAGCCACTGCAAACTCTAAACACACGCACCACCTTGTGCATCAGGCTTTGCATGGGTCCTGGGGAATTGAAGCTGACTCCTTTGGCTTTGCAGGCAAGCACCTTAACCGCTAAGCCATCTCTCCAGCCCTCACTTTCTTTTGAGACCGGGTCTCACTCAGTAGCCCAGCCTGGCCTTGAACGTATGGTGATTTGTCTGCCTCTGCTCCTTGAGTACTGGGATTATGGATGCGTACCACCATGCCTGGCTATAATTTCTGTTTTAAAGGCAATTAAGTAGAGTCAAGGACACACCTCCATCGTAATGCAGCCCTCCTGGGTTGTCTTTCGTTAGTGACTCAGAACCAGACCTTCAGTTCCAGGGACAGAGTTTTAAAAATCTCAGGGATGGGTTACAGCCCCTGAGACCTCTGCGGCCAAGAGCTGGTGCGCAGGAGGGAACAATCGGTCGGGGTGACTTTCAAATCCTTCATTCAGCGGAGATCCAATGCAAGAAGATGGGCTTTGGAAAAGGGGTGGCCCTGATCCGCAACGCAAATTGTGCTACATGCTCGTGACACGGCAAACCCCGGATTCAGGTCACTGCGCTTTCCCGACTTCAGACTTCTCGTGCAGTTGTTAGGACTAGTTAAAAAATAATATTCTGGTAGAAAAAGAGGAAGCTTATGGATCATGAGGGGTGTGGGACAGGAAGCACATCACTGAAACCAAGGCAAGCAGGGTGCACTGGATCAAGCCTGTAACCCCAGCACTGAGGGGCTGAGAGAAGATGCCGACAGTCTGAGGCCAGCTATGCTACAGAGGAATGCCCTGTCTCGGAAAAAACAAGTAAGTAAATAAATAAATAAAAATCCTAAGGCCAGTCCTCATTCATTGAGGCATAAATTAGCTGTATGGTCTTTGACAAGTCATAGAATGTGCTTAAAATGTGGATGGAAAGCACCATCTATCTCAGACAGCAATGTACCACAGTAAATCACTAAAACAAACCTTGCCAAAATAAGTACAATTTCCACCTCCTTTCTTCTCAAATCTGGGCTTGACTATAATGTTGCTGGCGACTATAGCTTAAACATACTACAGAATATTTAAAAAATGAAATATTTTGGTGAAAGCTGGGACAATAGGAGTTAAAAATATTTTTACCTTCGTGTCATTTTTGGAAGATAAACTTTACGTATGTGGAGAATTACTCATTGCTCTTACAGCGCTCAGTGCATTTAAAAAATATTTTATTTTTATTTATTTCTTTCAGAAAGAGGGACAAAGAGAGAATGGGCGCACCAGGGCCTCCAGCCACTGCCAACAAACTCCAGCCGCGTGCACCACCTTGTGCATCTGGCTTATGTGGGTCCTGGGAAACGGAACCTGGGGCCTTTGGCTTTGCAGGCAAGTGCCTCAACCACTAAGCCATCTCTCCATACCTCCTTGTGCATTTTTCACTAAAAGCCTTTCCTTTAAAAAAAAAAAATACACTTCGTGGGCATGTAGCTCAGTTAGTAGGTGCTTGTCTAGGATGCACAAGGCCCTAGGTTCAATCCCCTGCAACCCACAAACTGGCTATGGTGGTACACAGGAGGCAGGGGCATCGGATGAACCCACAACTACGTACTGAGTTTAAAGCCAACCTAGGCTATGAAGAGATCCTGTTTCAAGACAAACAAACACACAACAACAACCAGTAAATAAAGTGTACTGTCAAAGACTCGTAGCTTAAACAAAGGCTCTGACAATTTCACTAATAAGAAAAACGTTATCTGTGATTGCTGCCTTGATCCAGTCAATGGTTTGATGGCCCCCACTGCCATCAGTCTACTGTGTGAACCACAGAAAATAACTAACTTATAAAACTCCCCCCCCCACACACACACACACCTCCCCTTAGCCTTCCTTAATTAGGCAAGTCACAAGAAATTCAAGCATCACAGACTGGAGTTGTACTAATCTAAAAATCTGTTATCGTTGACCACACATCCAACATCAATTCTATGAGGTTCAGATTACAAGTGTGTTTACTAGTTTTCTACAAATCAAAAGAAAATACAGAGAATGCATACAGTGTACAATTCACAACCTAGAGGGTGGTCATCCCTCACACCTCTCCCACCCAGAGGGCACCCTAATGCCCTGCCCATGCTGAACCCTTGTTTAAGCTTTAGGTACCGGTCCACAAATGCGACCATCAGCCAAGGCTACAATTCCCACACTACTACAGTCAGTACTGAATACGTAAGAGAAATAAACTGTGATTTCCTCTACCTGCCCCTCCCCCACCAACCCTGCATTAAAACAGCATAATTCAAGCCTCTCGGTGCCAAACGTAGACACTCCCACAAATACAGTATGGTTCTTTTTTTTTTTTTTTTTTTTTTGCTTGAAGAAGGATGTGAACCTGAAAATGTTCCCTGGCTGGTTTGCTGGAACTTTTAAATGCTTAAGGGATTTGGAATCAAGTTTAGTTTGACCCTCCACACTCTGAAATGCCCGCATACAGATGTGGGCTAGGTGTGTGATCGACCATCGCAGCGCTCGGAGCGGTCGAAGGTCTGGAAGAAAGCGTTTGAAATCTGATGGGCACGGGCGGGGCGCGGCGCGCGTGGAAAGGGAAGCTCTGTTTTCTTCCGAGCACACCCTTAAGGCTCCTCAGTGGCCACGTCCATCCCTAACCCAGATGCTGGCCACCAGGCAGGGAAGGGGTTTGGGATGTGGGCAGCAGTCCTGGGTCTCCTCCTCCGGCCTAGACACCTAGCTTCGGGGTGGGGTGGGGTGTGATCGGGCCAAGCCCCTCTGGTCCTGCAGGTGAGCCGAGCCGACCGGGGTTGCTCCCAAGGATGTTCAAATGCCCCCTCTCTGTTCCCCAAAGTGCTAACTTCAGGCGTTCAGGGATGGCGAGGGAGGCGGGGTGGGGGTGATGGGGCGAGCCGGACAGGCCCCGGGGTCTCGGGGGTTTCCAGGGGACGCCGATCGCCCTGGCTGTGGCCGCGTTTTCTCCTCGTGCGCCCCCTCCCCCAGTCCCCCAGCCCCCCCCCCCAGAACCTGCCGCGGCCACGCCGAGCTCCGCGCCGGGGCTGAGGTGTCGCCGGGTCGCCCCCACGCCCTCCCCCCACCCCCGGCGTGGGATGATGATGGGTGGGGTAAGACATTGGCGGGCTCCAGGGACCTGGGACCACCCGCTGGGCAGGCGACCACCTTCGGCCGGATCCAGAGAGCCGGGAGAAGGCAGGGACCCGGGCGAGGCGGCGCGGCTGAGTCCGGGCACCCCGAGCCGCGGTGGCCCTTCCGCGGGCCGTCCCCTCTCCATCCCTCGGGTGGGTGGGTGGGTGGGTACCCGGCCCTTACCTCGGGGGGGGGGGTGTGCCGACAGAAGAGGGTGCCCCCGGGGATCGGCGAGCTGTCTCCGGGTCGGGTTCAGCGGCGGCCAGCGACGGCCCGGTGGCTGCAGCTCATGGCTCGTTGCGCCCGGAGCTCTGCAGCCGCCGCCTGGCTCCTCGCCGTCCTCTTCGCGGGCTCCGAGCCGGGACGCAGCTAACGCCCCAGCCCCGCGGCCCTCCTCCTCCTCCTCCTCCTTCTCCTCCTCTCCTCCTCCTCCCGCTTCCCCGGCCCGCCCGGCCTCCGACGGAGCCGCCTCCAGCGCCGCCCCGCGCGCCACCCCGGCCAGCGGCAGCCAGCGCCGCCCAGCGCCGGGTCCCGGGGTCGCCGCCCGTGCCAGCCCCGCTGTGACGCAGGCGAGCCGTGCCCGGGAACTTCCTCCTGCCCTTCCGAGACCACCCCGCGCCCCGGATCCGCCGCCGCGGAGGACTAGGCAAGAGAGCCTCCTGTCGCTTCGCGGGATCGAGTCCCCCCGCCCCTCACCCCCGACACCTGCGTCCAGGGCGGCTTCCCCTCCGCATCCCTGTCGCTGCGCCCACGCGGGTGGCTTCAGCGAGCACGGCCACCGCAGCTCCTCCCCTGGGTAAGTTGGAACGGAGCCGCCGTCACCACCATAAATAGCCCTTCTGGGAACTCCTGGAAGACCAGGCTCAGGGTGGAGATAAGCCCTCTGCCAGGAGCCGAGGGGACCTGGTGGATGGAGAGGAGGTGAGATACACTGGCGCTAGGAGGAGGCCGAGGAGAAAGACAAAAGCCAGTATCCCCGGATCACGGAGCCCCGGAACCCTTGACAACGACCCTGCCAGATGGGCTCTGGTCTCCAAGCAGCAGGTGCCACAGAGACTCGGTTTGAAAGCTCCGCCTACGATTTTGAGCCGGAGGCCTACTGGAGTAGACCGTGCACACCGAACCACCTGTTGTTTAGCGTATGGGGGAGGGCTCCTCTCCCATTCATCCGCCTGAACCTTGTGTTTCTCCTCCCCGTGCCTCCTGCCCCATGCAGGATGAAAGTGTAAACTGCAGTGTCTAAACGGCGGGCGGTCCTCTCTACAGAAAAGCCTGCCTGGTGAGAAAGAAACGGATGTGCAGGGGCTGGAGAGTTGGCTTAGCGGCTATGGCGCTTGCCTGCAAAGTCAAAGGACCCAGGTTCGGTTCCCCAGGACCCACATGAGCCAAATGCATAAGGGGGCACATGCGTCTGAAGTTCATTTGGAAGGACTGAAGGCCCAAGGTACCGGCTGGAATCAATCACCATTAAACTATTGCTGTGTCCTGGCCATGTGGAAGAAACAGAAAAATGAAGGCACAGCCGTAGTCACTGGCAGTTTATGATCTCACAGAAGCCCTCAGCAGCCACTTGTACCTCCCCGCCAGAGAGGAGAAAAATTGTCCAATTGGTGTTCTGTTGTTCTCTTTGGGTTCATAACTGTTTTCACTGCTCATTTAATAAAATGTCACACCGTTCCTAACCCAGTGCTGTTTTTGGCTCTAAAAGGCAACCTTAACCCTCTTCAAGCTTTAGGAGATCACTCTCTTGGAGGCCTGATTAACAGAGATCAAGCCAACACCCTAAGGTAGGGCTTTTCCTACGAGGGCAGTAGGTGGGAAAATGTTTAGAGCATTTCTGGGGCAAGGGCACAGGCTGATTCTGACACTTTGGTAAGAAATGAAGAAAGAAAGAAAGAAAGAAAGAAAGAAAGAAAGAAAGAAAGAAAGAAAGAAAGAAAGAAAGAAAGAAAGAAAGAAAGGAAGGAAGGAAGGAAGGAAGGAAGGAAGGAAAGAAGGAAGGAAGAAGGGACGGAGGGAAGGAAAGGAGGAGGGAAGGAAGGAAAGAAGGAAGAGCGACAAGACAGGGAGGGAGAAGAGAGAGTACACAAAAGAGAGGACCCAAGAAGATGGTTGGGCTGAGAGATGATTCAGTCATTAAAGACACTTGCTTGCAAAGCCTGCTGGCCCATGTTCAATTCCCCAGCGCATGTAAAGCCACTCAGAGGCTAGACTCATTTCCAGCAGTAAGAGCTATGCATACATACATACGTACACCCAAGTACCTTGGAAGCCGCCTGGTAGATGCCAAACTGCTCTGTGAGCTGGCTCCAAACTCCGATATTCTACCTGCATCAAAACTCTGCGTGACAGGCTGAGGAAGTAGCTCAGTGCTCCGGCAGGAGTGCAGGGCTCTAGGTTCTGAGTTCAAGAACTGCAAGAAACAAACACAAACCTTAGAGAAGCAGCTACTAAGGGCACTAACCTCACATGCCAGGGCCTTGTGCTTCAAGCGTCTTCCAAGGGCACTTCTGTCTTCTTGTGCATCAACACCTCGAGTGCAATCTTAGGCAGCCGTGAAATGCTACCCAGGACCGAGGACCCATAGAACCCGAGATCTTTGACTTGGGTGAAGCAGGCTCATGTCTATGCTCTTCCTCTTTGAATGTAGGGCAGTGCCACGCCACTTACCCTCCCTCCATTGGTCATCAGTACAGGGTGCCGTGAGAATTAGAAAAGTATTCTTACAGCATCAAGAACCATTGCCCAGAACTTTGTAAACACTCACTGAATGAGAGCTGATACTGTAATGATCATTCTTGATTGTCCCAAAGCAAAGGAAGGTGCCGCGTGGAGGTTTGGAGTCAGGATGGGCATCCCTTGCAAGTGAAGCCTTTTAGGAGCTGCTTTCCAGGTCTACCCGGGTCTGACCGACAGTTCTGCAACTGGAGAGTTGTTAGTCTGAGAATCACTGTGTTGTGCTGCTCAGGTGGACAGCATGTAAACGGAATCGAGTTGTCTCATTTAATCTAGTTGTCTCATTCAGGGTTAGCCTAACTGGAGTCACACATGAATGAAGCTCTCTCAAAGGCCCTGGGTGAGTCCACAAGTAGTCAGTCTGCTGGCAGGAATGCTAGGCCCTAAGGATCTCAGAAAAGTACAAGGCTCACTCCGGATTTCAACATAAACTTGGAAGTTTGTATTTTCAAACTGAATTTAGTCCAAGGGCCGGAGTGGTGGCTAAGTGGTTAAAGGCGCTTGCTTATAGAGTCTGACAGCCCAGGTTTGATTCCCCAGGACCCATGTGAAGCCAGATGCACTAAGTGGCACATGTGCGTCTGGAGTTGGTCTACAATGGCAGGAAGCCCTGGCATACCCATGCTCACTGTCTCTTGTCTGCCTCTTGCTCTCTGTCTCTATCTCTTGCAAACAAATTTTAAAAATATTTAAAACATAGAAAGTGGCTGGGCATGGTGGTGCATGCTTTTAATCCCAGCACTTGGGAGGCTAAGGTAGGAGGATCCTGTGAGTCTGAGGTCAGCCTGAGACTAACAGTGAATTCCAGGCCAGTCTGGGCTTAATCAACACCCTACATCCCAAAAAAACCAAAACAAAACAAAAAAACAAATTTGGTCCAAGATCAGAGAAACAAGACAGTATTGATGACTAAGTATATAGTTAACACCTTCACTTTTCATTTTGTATGCAATTCTTTAATTCATTTCTCTCTCCCCACCATGTCTGGTTTCAGATAAAACCCACGGTCTCACACACGCTAGCCCAGCCCTCTACCATTCATAGTTATGTTTCCAGCTCTATACTTAATTTTTTTTTTTCTAGGTAGGGTCTCACTCTAGCCCAGGCTGACCTGGGATTCACTATGGAGTCTCAGGGTGGCCTCGAACTCATGGCAATCCTCCTACCTCTGCCTCCCGAGTGCTGGGACTAAAGGTGTGCGCCACCACGCCCGGCCTATACTTAATTCTTTAGGTTAAAAATTCGCACCCTACTAGTGTCTAAACTAAAGTTCTTACACTTAAAGTCTGCATAAATGCACGTTAACTATGTACTGATTGATCTGCGATAGATAGAAGTGGATAATTCTGGACAGGGTAAGGAGACCAAAGTCATGTAGAAGGAAACATATATATCTGGTCCCAAATCCTTTGAAGCTAGTTAGGCAGATCTTTGCTTCTTTTGCTAAAATTTTTATTATTATCACTTGTATGTGTAGTGTACGAACACGTGTGCACACAGAAGTACACACACTGCTCGCCCATGTGGAGGCTAGAAGACAAGCTGAGGGAGAGGGTCGGCTGTCTTCCTCTGTCATTCTTTCTTTTTTAAAAAATTTTTTTTGTTTATTTTTGTTTATTGATTTATTTGAGAGTGACAGACAGAGAAAGAGGCAGAGAGAGGGTGAGAGAGAATGGGCGCGCCAAGGTCTCCAGCCACTGCAAACGAACTCCAGACACGTGCGCACCCTTGTGCATCTGGCTAACGAGGGTCCTGGGGAATGGAGCCTCGAACCAGGGTCCTTGGGCTTCACAGGCAAGTGCTTAACCGCTAAGCCATCTCCCCAACCCTGTCATTCTTTCTTGAGACAGCCTCTCATTGACCCTGGAGCTGCTGTTTTGCAGTCAAACTGACTGACCATTGAGCCCCAGTGAGTGTCTTATCTCTGCCTCCCACAGGACTAGGGTCGCAGGCATGCATGGCTATACTCACTTTCCATGGGTGCTGGGGTTCCAACTCGGATCCTCATGCGTGGGCAGTGAGCGCCCTCATCCACCGAGCTGCCATCTCTCAAAGCCCAGCTTTAGCTAAGCCTCTATCTCTGACCATTAGCTTCTGCTAAGTTTAGGGTTGTGACGAGACAAGGAGAATGCAGCTGGTAAACGGCCAGGCTGAATCATTTCTTCATAGCATAATTCAAAAAGTCACTTTGTCTGTGAGGCCTCCCCACCTTCCAGGCAAGTGTGGCTCTCCCCTTCTTCGTGTTCTTAGCTTGGACTTCTGTGTCAACCCAGCCAGGCGCGCGGTCTCTGTGTGCACAGGCCGGCTTCGCTGCCGAGCCGCGGCCTCTCCACTGCAGGGCCTGTGGCGTTGCTCTTCCCTGCAACTGCGGTCCACGCCCAGTGCGGGACCTGCTATTAAATGTTGAAAGACTAAGGTTAGACTTTTTTAATTTGGGGGCTGAGGAGATGCCTCAGTGGTTAAGAGTGTTTGCTGTGCAAGTATGACTGCCTGCGACCACCCGGGTTCCTTTCTCCAGTACCCACGTGCACATCTGGGTGTGGCTCCCTCAAGTTCATGACCCCAGGACTGTGGGGGCCAGAGAGTCAGTGGGGCGAAGAAGGAAGAAGAAGGAAGAAGAAGGAAGAAAGAAGAAGGGGAAGAGGAAGAGGAAGAAGAAGGGGAAGGAGAACGGGAAGAGGAAGAAGGGGAAGAAGGGAAAGGGGAAGAAGGGGAAGAAGGGGGAGGGGA
This sequence comes from Dipus sagitta, assembly GCA_036346955.1. Taxonomy (NCBI): domain Eukaryota; kingdom Metazoa; phylum Chordata; class Mammalia; order Rodentia; family Dipodidae; genus Dipus; species Dipus sagitta. Next base: position 44,375,312 of record CM070788.1, read on the forward strand.
AGAAGGGGAAGAAAGAAGAAGGAAGAAAAGAAGAAGAAGAAACCAAGAAGAAGAAAACAAGCCAGGTGTGGTGGTGCACGCCTTTAATCTCAGCATTTGGGAGATAGGGGTAGGATTGCTGTGAGTGTGAGGCCAGCCTGGGACTATAGCATTAGTTCCAGCTTAGCCTGAGCTAGAGTGAAACCCTACCTTGACAAAGAAAAGGAAAGAAAGAAAGAGCGGGGAGGGAGGGAGGAAGGAAGGAAGAAAACGACAACTATAAGAAGTGAGAAACAGTAGCACTGAGTTGGCCGAGAGACTCCATCTCGAGAACGCAGCTCCCACACTGGCCTCTGCACATGTGCACCCGGGCACGTGCCCCTGAACTTGCACACACATCAAATCACACACCACACCACACATACTAATTTTTTTGTAAAAAAAAAAAAAAAATTCTTAAACTGGGCGTGGTGGCGCACGCCTTTAATCCCAGCACTTGGGAGGCAGAGGTAGAAGGATCTCCATGAGTTCAAGGCCATCCTGGGACTACAGAGTGAATTCCAGGTCAGCCTGAGCTAGAGTGAAACCCTACCTCGAAAAACAAAAAACAAACCAAAACAAAAAAATTCTTGCACAGATCCTCACTTTCAGTATAACACAAACAATAAGCTCTAAAACCTGAATCCTTTATCTGACTCTTTATGGAAAGAATTTATAGGGCTAGAGAGATGGCTTAGTGGTTAAGGCGTTTGCCTGCAAAGCCAAAGCACCCAGGTTTGATTCCCCAAGACCCACATGAGCCAGATGCACAAGGTGGCATGTGCATCTGGAATTTATTTGCAGCAGCTGAAGGCTCTGGCACACCCAGTCTCTCTCTCTCTCTCTCTCTCTTCCTCTCTCTCTCTCAAATAAATTTTAAAAATAAGTAATTTTTTAAAGAAAGAATTTATAATTAATGACATGTACATGTGAAAATGTCATAATGGAACCCATTACTGTGCATGCTAACTTAAACAATAAATTTAAAAACCAAATCTCAGTTAAAACAGAATTTATAATAAAATTATTTATAAGGGCTGAAGACATGACTCAGCAGTTAAGGTACATGCCAGCAAAGCCTAAGGACCTGGATTCGATTTTCCAGGACCCACGTAAACCCAGATGTACAAGGTGGTGCATGTGTTTAGAGTTTGGTTTGCAGTGGCTAGAGGCCCTGTGTGCCCATTCTGTCCCTCCCTCCCTCTCACTCTCAATAAATAGATAAATAATTTTTGTACCCTTAACAACCGATTTTTCAGTCCTGAAGTTACTCTTCACGGTGAACCTGCAGTTATTGTCTTATCATGTCCGTTGATGTGGGCTGGTAATAACGAAAGTAAAATTCAAGTTCTAAGCCACAACCAGCAGCAGAGCTTGCCCTGCATGGCTCTACCCACCTCATGCACATCTGCTCTCCAGGCTGCCTCCCAGCTGTGTGGGAACCCAGCTAACAGAAAACATCCTGTGGTTTAAGTCTCTGCTTGTTGCAGCCGTTAGCACCTTCTGGATTCATAGCTGCGAGATGAAGCCCATCTTTGGCACCCGCTTTGAAATGCCTGGTTTGCGCTGTTAAAAAAAAATGCTGAGAGAGTGAGAAGAAAACCATCCCTAGAAAGCCACCTCTGAGCACCAAGTCCCTGGAAGGTAATCTGGAAGAGTAAGGAGAATGTGCTAGTGAAGTCCCGGAAACCAGACTGGCGCCATGACAGGCTTCAGTAAGGCGCTGCCCCAGTTAGGCCTGAGTTTCAAATTCCCGCTTAGGCAGAGGACCTGAGTCAGCCCCTAGACATGTCCAGGCATGCCCAAGACTTGACCCTTCTGCCTCTCTGCCGCAGCCAATCAAAAGAGTACAAGTACAGTTACTGTTTAAATCCAACCAATCATGTACCCGCCCCCTGCTTCTTTGTTCCAATCCCTATAAAAACCCTGCCCTCCCGCTACTCGGGGCTCTTGTACAGATCCACTGCGCTGGTGAAGTCAAGAGTCCAAGCTTAAGCCCAAAATAAAGCTCTTTGCCTTTGCATGCGTGTTTGGTTCTCCTTGGTGGTCACTGGGGGCGCCGAGAGCTGGGCATAACACTAGAAGAGATCAGGGCCCCAACGTCCTTAACATATGTATGATACTACAAATCTTTAGATCAAATTCTTCTAAAATCGACCTTGTACTTCCTAATTCCAAGATGGGTTTAGTCCTACTATGCTCTGAAATTTTCTTTGGAAATGATAATATTGAACTTGCACTCGTGGGGTAGGCACTGTGGGTTGAGTTGAATATCCTAAGCTGTCTCATTTAGCCACCACCGCTGTCCATGAAATAGAGACAGCATTGAGAGAAAAGGAACCAGGCCCCTTGAAAACTCAGGTCACCTACCAAAGATCACATGACTGTGGATGGAAAAGTTAGGATTTCAACCTAGGCAAGCATGGTGGTTTGAATGTAATGCCCCTCCCCTCCACAGGGCAGTGTGTGATATTGGACCCCTGGCTGGTAGCGTTGTTCTGGAAAGCAGAGGAACCTCAGGAGGTGGAGTTTTGCTGGAGAAGGTGAATCACTGTGGGCCAGCACTTCCTGTTTTCTCTTTCTGTTTCCTGACTGGTGACATGTGACTGAGTTTAGCTCTTTGGCCTGACAAGCTCTCCCCACCATGATGAAACTTCCCCTTGAAACTGTAAGCCCAATTAAACCTTTCTCCTTCCATCAACTCCTTCTGGTCGGGTATTCTATCCCAGCAATGAGCGAGTAGCTGCCGGAGCAGGTCTAATTCCGGAGTTGCACATAGCAACTACTCAGTCCTTTGAAAAAGAACTATATTGAGGAAGGCCAGCCAAGTCGTTTTTTCAGTAGTTTTGGAAATTGTGTTCACTTGCATTTTTCCCAGTAATGCACCCCACATCCCAGCTGTGCCTTCACGACCTGGTTCGACAGCTTGCTTGTTAATAGCTGTTAATGAGAGAGCATAATGTGTTTGTGACTCTGAGAGCCTACACAATATGGACTCTACTGCGCAGAGGCCCATTCTTAGAATTCTTGTTCAGATGAGCCAGTAGTAAGTTACTTCCACCTGATATGTAACACCACATTATGGTGTCGTATATGAAACTCGTATTTCGGCCTTCACTCATTTTTTCTTGCCTCACAGTTTCTAAAACTTATAATCTCCTATGTGATTAGCTTTATGGAAGAATCTTTTGTTATATTTGGATTTTGTCCCTAGTTTCTAACATAGCATGAAGGGCTAGCATAGCATAAAAGGGAAAGAGAGATATCTTGTGTTATTCATAATAAAATTTTTGTCAAAGAGGAGAGTTTTGAATATTTATTTATTTATTTATTTGACAGAGAAAGAGAATGATAAATGGATGCACCAAAACCTCCTGCCTCTGCAAATGAACTCCAGATGAATGCGCCACTTTGTGTATCTGGCTCTACATGAGTACTGGGGAATCAAACGTAGGCCTGCAGGCTTTGCAAGAAAGCATCTTCAACTGCTGGGCGGAACCGTGTCTCCAGCCATGAAGAGGTGACTTTTGGAAGGCTCCTAGATAATCACTGATGGAGGCTTATTTCCATGGCAACAAACTATGGTTTAAAGGATGGAACTTTCAGCCCCTCCCATCTCCAGTGCCAAGAATTCCACTAATCATGTCTCTATGGCAAGGCCTCCATAGGAACCAGAAAGGATGGGTATATAAGTTACTCTTCTCACCATTGTCCCCAAATACCTGACAAAAGGCAATGTAAGGAAAGGAGGGGTTTATTTTGGCTCATGGTTTGAAGGGAAACAGCCCTTCACCAGGGAAGGTGTGGTGGTGACAGCGGCTCTTGGCTGTGGTTACAGGAGCATCAGGCAGCTGGTCCCATAGCAACATCAGGCAGCAAGGTGAACGCTGGTGCTCACCCCTTTATTCTTATTTTCTTTCTCTTCTTTTACTTTTTCATCCAATCAACAGTCCTGCCTCTTCCTGCCACATGGGATGGTACCACCACATTCTGGTGGATCTTACATTTTCTTTCTCAGAAAACTCTTATCTAGGGGCTGGATAGGTGGCTCAGCAGTTTAGGTGCTTGCTGCAAAGCTTAATGACCCGGGTTCAGTTCTCCAGTAGCCACGTAAAGCCAGATGCACAAGGTGGCACACGAAACTGGAGTGTCTTTACAGGAGCTAGAGGCCCTGGTATGCTCTCTCTCACTCTCTCTTTCTCCAAATAAGTAATTATATATATATTTTTAAATCTTATATATTTATTTGCAAGAAGAGAATGAGAATGGGCATGCCAGGCCTCCTGCTACTACAAACCAACTTCAAACACATGCACCACCTTGTGTATTTGGCCTTATGTAGGTACTGGGGACTTGAACCCAGGCTGGCAGGCTTTGCAAGCCAAGCAAGTGCCTTTAATCATTAAGCCATATCTCTAGCCTTAGGTCTGACTTTCTCAATAAAACCTCTCTGGAAACTTTCTCATAGGCATCGAGAGATGTGTCTCCTAAGAGATTCTAAACTCAGTCACATTGACAAGGAAGATTAACCATCACAATGGGGCTCAGAGAGTTTCCAGCCTAGTGAACCAAAACACATCCATGTGCCTAAAAGGTATTGCCTTAGAAAACTTCGTGGGAGAGAAGTTCCTATGCTCAGAATCTTCTGGATTTTCCCCATGCACCTGTTCATGTGCCAGCTCATTTGTCCCTTAATATATCCTTTCTGGCCAGAAGGTAAGCTAGTTTGGTTCTGTGTGACTTTCTAGCCAATGACTGAACCTAACGAGAGGGTCACAAAGGACCTTTAATTTGTAGCCCCACAAGACAGAATTAGTGGGTAACCTGGGGGACCTGTCACTAGCAATTAACGTTGAGGCTGGGAGTGGGGCATTCTTGAGAGGCTGAGCCCTTAAAACTGTGGGCTCTGATGCTATCTGCACATAGACAGTGTCAGAACAGAGGTAAATTATAGGATACTCTGTCAGTGTTTGCTAAAGAATGTAATTGAATTGTTCTGGGGAAAACCCCACATGTTTGCTGGTTAGAAAATTGATGGAAATAGTAGAGTTGAGTATACAAACAGTAGTTTGACATTCTCAGTCATGGCTTTTTAAAGATTATATTTATTCATTCATTCATTAATTTGTGAGGAGAGAGAATAGGCATGCCAGGTGAATCCCAGATGTGTGTGCCATTTGTGCATTTGGCTTTATGTGGGTACCCAGGAATTGAACCCTGGCCTGCAGGCATTGTGGACACGAGCCTTTAACCACTGAGCCATCTTCTCAGCTCCCATTCATGACTATTTTGTGTTAACACTATCCTTACTTGCTCTAGGTCCAGGCTGCTTATTGCTTGATGGTTCATACTGGGGAGACCAGAGCAGGTGGGAAGGAATCAGGTTTATTCAAGAGTGGGTCCTGATGAAATGGAGGAGCACTTGAGAATGTATAGGGGAACCTCAAGTGTAAGGGGCAAGGTAGAAAGGGAAAGAGGGGGTGTAGTGAGATAGGCGTAAGAAGGCTTCATTCCAAGTAGAATTTTCCTCATTCATGACATCAGATAGAATTCTACCTCATTAGGTATCATATTATTAGTTTTCCAGAGAATCTCACAGATCACAGCTTAACATTGAGTTACTTCACATTTCAGTGGCATCGACCCCAAGAACATCTCACCTGAAGCTCGAGGAGTTGTTTCTTCTCCTGATAAGCTGCCCTTTCTCTTGGGAGTATCAGTGCTCAAGGTACCTTACCAGAGTTGTGAAACTGAAGACACTCTTGTTACCCAAGTAAGCATAACTCTCTCTCTCTCTCTCAGCAGAATGATCATGTGCTCTGTAGAGTTAAAAAATGCTATGGCCTGGTTGGAGAGATGGCTTAACTGTTAAAGTGCTTGCCTGCAAAGCCAGAGGACCACAGTTCGATTCTCCGGGAGCCCACAAAAGCCAGATGCACAAAGTGGCACATGCATCTGGAGTTCGTTTGCAGTGGCTGGAGGCCCTGGTGTGCACATTCTCCCCCCCCCCCTCTCTCCCTCTCTCTCTTGGATAAATAAATAGAAATAAAATATTTAAAAGAAAGAAAGAAAGGAGGGAGGGAAGGGGGGAAGGGAGGGAGGAAAGAAAATGCCATGGCCAAGCTCAGATTTCCTGTCTTGTACAGCCTCCACCCTGCTGTGTTTGAGGTGTTTTCTTAAACCTCTGTAGAATTCATTTCCTAGTTTACTGAATTCACTCATTTGTCCCTAGGGACAAACGTGAAGGACTAGTTTGCTCTTCAACACCTTTGACAACAACTATTTCTGGCCACTTTTATTGTTGATAGTGAAAAGAGCAGAAATAGACATGAAAGAGACTTTTCATTGACTACTTCTGTGACGTGGGACAAGTCTGCTATTACTTTGTGTCCTCAATCTTCATCTGAAAATGAAGGAGCAGCCTAGAAGATTTCTTAGAGCTTGTTGCTAAAATTTCACATGTAGATCTTAAAATGGCATATATTTATTCTTCCTAAGTTTCAGTCAGTAATGGATATAGTAACCTACATTTAGTCATGAATACAAGAAGCTATCATTTCTCTCTCTCTCTCTCTCTCTCTCTCTCTTTCTCTCTCTCTCTCTTTGTCTTTCTTTGTATATTAAGGAAGGTTTATTTTAGGAAAATAAAGCAGAAAATCTCCCTGATCTGGGAGGGTTCCCAAGCAGGTAGTCCCAGGAAGCCATCATTTCTAGTAGTTATTAACTTTAAGAAATCTGTTGGGGACAGCTGAGGAGAGGGCTCAATGATTAAAGACCCTTGCTTGCAAAGTCTGCTGCCCTGGGTTCAATTCCCTAGTACCCATGTAAAGCCAGATGCACAAAGGAGCACATGTGTTTTGAGTTTGCAGTGGCAGGAGACCCTAGTGTACCCATTCTTTCCCTCTCTCTCTCTCTCTCTCTCACCTAGGCTTACTCTTTCACTGCTTATAAATAAAAAATATCTTAAAAGAAAAAAAAACCAAAAACAAATCTGTTTGGAACAGACAGACAAGTGACCCAATACCATTTCAAAGGATCTCTGTCCCCCGTCACCAGTGGCCAGTGAGGTAGAGCCCATTTCTAGGTAGCTTGCTGTAGAAATCTGATCCTTGACAGAGTCTGAGAAGTTGGGCTTGGTGGTCCAATTGGTTTAGAGAATACTGTATCCCCACCCCAGAGATTGATATGCCCACTGATATATTTGGAGCTCTATGTGAAGTCCTGCATTAAAAATACTTATCTAAACCGGGCGTGGTGGCGCACACCTTTAATCCCAGCACTGGGGAGGCAGAGGTAGGAGGATCACCATGCGTTCAAGGCCATCCTGAGAATACATAGTGAATTCCAGGTCAGCCTGGGCCAGAGTGAGACCCTACCTCAAAAAACCAAAAAAAAAAAAAAAAAAAAAAAAAATCTGCTTTGCTGAACCTCATTTGACAGAGAACTATTTCTTTTGTCATACTAATCAACATTCCAAGACTAAAATACTTCAGAATATATTTGAATCCATTTTCTAGAGTTAACAACCACAGATCCATTGTAAGATTGTCTTTTTGGAAAGAAGTGAATAAAAAAAAAATTAGAGGGGCTGGAGGGATGGCTTAGCGGTTAAGGCGTCTGCCTGCAAAGCCAAAGGACTGAGGTTCAATTCCCCAGGACCCACGTTAGCCAGATGCACAAGGGGGCACACACGTCTGGAGTTCGTTTGCAGTGGCTAGAGGCCCTGGTGCGTCCATTCTCTCTCTCTGTCCATCGCTTTCAAATAAATAAATAAAAATAAACAAAAAAATTAAAAAGAAAAGAAACAACAAATTAGAGGCTGGTGTTGCATCTGTGACTTCACAGTGGCTGTCAATGGTGCACAAGGTCTGCACAATATTGGGTCCATTGACATGTCATCAGGGATGACAGAGAAGGAGAAAGAAGACATCAACATAGAAGGGACACTCCATGGATGGGGGAGGGGGGAAGGGACAAAAGAAGGCAATGGGAGTGTGATCATAGGGCTGGAAAGATTGCTTAGTGGTTAAGGTGCTTGCTGGCAAAGCCAAAGGACCCAGGTTCAATTCCCCAGTACCGATGTAAAGTTGGATGCACAAGGTGGCACATGCATCTGGAGTTTGTTTGCAATGGCCAGAGGCCCGGGCATGCCCATTCTCTCTCTCTCTCTATCATCTATCTGCTTCTTTCTCTCCCTCTCAAATAAAATAAATAAATTAATTAAAAATATATTATGTATATGTATGAAAATGGTCAACAAAAAAATGTGAATTAAAAAAAATTGGGGCTAAGGCTGGGCGTGGTGGGGCATGCCTTTAATCCCCGCACTTGGGAGGCAGAGGTAGGAGGATCGCCATGAGTTCAAGGCCACCCTGAGACTACATAGTGAATTCCAGGTCAGTCAGAGCTTGAGTAAGACCCTACTTCAAAAAACAAAAACAAAAAAAAACTCGGGGCGAGGAGACAGCTCAGTTGGTAAAGTGCTTGCTTCACAAACATGAGGACCAGAGTTTGATCCTCAGAACACATATGAAAATGCCAGGCATAGTGACATGCACGTCTGATCCTAGCACTGGGGAAGTGAAACTAGGTGGACTGTGTACCTGAGGAATGACAGCTAAGGACGCTGTCCACACGCACACACACACACATGAACATTCATTTACACACGCATGTACACACATAGAATTAATTAAATACAGGCATGATGACTTATACCTACAATTCTCAGCACCTGGGAGGCTGAGCAAAGAGGATTGCTGTGTGTTTGAGGCCAGCCTGGGTCACATAGTAAGAACCCATTTCAAGAGAGAGAGAGAGAGGTTTGATGGTACATACCTGCAAACCCTGCACTCAGGAGGGGGAAGCAGGAGGATCAAGGGTTCAAGGTCATCCTCAGCTACATGTAAGTTCAGGGACACTCTATGTGACCCTGTCTGAAACACAAGCAGCAAAACCTGTGACGTGGCTCAGCGGGTAAAGTGCTTACTGCACAAGCATAAGGGCTGAGTTCAGCTCCCAGCACCAGCACAAAAGCCAGGCGAGGCTGCATGTGCCTGTCATCCTAGTGCTGGGCAGGTAGAGACAGGTGGCTCCCTAGGACTTGCTGGCCAGACAACTTTGCTCAATTTGTGAGCTCCAGGTTCAGTGTTGAGACCTTGTTTCAAAATAATAAAGTGGAGGCCGGTCGTGGTGGCGCACACCTTTAATCCCAGTACTCGGGAGGCAGGGGTAGGAGGATCACGATCACGGAGAGCTTGAGGCCACCCTGAGACTACAAAGTGAATTCCAGGTCAGCCTGGGCTAGCGTGAGACTCTACCTCAGAAAACCAAATAAAGAAGTCAAGCGGAGCTGTTGATCTCTAGCCTCCCCGCGCACGTGGGCATGGGCATCAGCATATGTGCCCACACCCATGCGCGCACTCACGCTCACACGGGCAACAAGAAGAAGAAGGAAATATTGAATTAGAGGCTCTGTCAGCTTCCTGAATGTTTCTCCTAGGAAAAGCACATTGGTAGATGTGTCTTTGAGCTCTTTTTCTTACACAACAGCTATAAGAAAAACAACCATTCTTGTTGGAAGAATGAAGCCTTGTTTTCTAGATCTTTGCATTTGCATATTATTGGCCTCCAGGTTCTTTGGAAACATGCAGCTAAAACTCATGCAGGATAAGCACGCAGATTCCGAGCCCTCAAAGGGATGGAGTAAAATGGCTTACAGACAGCTGTTGGAAGACAACTCTCTGTGAGTCTTCTGAATTTCTGCAGGTCTGAGCCAGCCCTGGCTGTCCTATCTTCCAGTGACTGTTCAAGCCCTTGAGAATGCCCTTAAAAGTCAGGTACATTCTCTCTGGTGCAGAAATCTCACATCTGCTGCCCAGTATAACAAGGACACTGTTTCCTTCCAGAGCCAAAGACAGGCACATTCTAGAAGGTTCACAGTCCCTGAGTGCAGAGTTCCTCTATTGTGATATATCCACTGCACACCAGGTACTTTCTGACTCTCATTGTATCTCTCTGTGGAAATTGGAGCCTCTAAGAACTGATGTAAAAATCCTAGTTCCCTGGATGTTGCTGTTGCTAGGGGTAGATAACTTTCTTCTCTCCTTGACTCAGGGGTCTCATGACTTCTACCAGCATCTAAGAAAGTGGGGAAGCTTGATTATTAGTTGTTTTTAAGCTTCCAAGGTCAGTACAATTTCAGACTCTTCACATTTTTTAAATTTATTGACAACCTCCATAGATACACAGTGCATTCTGATCATAAAACATTTCCCTTTTTAATTTATATATTTGCAAGGGTAGGGAGATGGAGAGAGAATGGGCATACCAGGGTTTCTAGACACTGCAAACAAACTCCAGATGCATGGGCCACTTTGTGCATCTGGCTTTATGTGGGTACTGCAGAATCAAACTCAGGTTGTTAGGTTTTGCAGGCAAGAGCACCTTAACCACTGAGCAATCTCTCCAGCCCCCCAGAACACATTTCCTTTTTTAAATATTTTTATTTATTTGTTTATTAGAGAGAAAGAGAGAATGGGCACACCAGGGCTTCCAACAATTGCAAACAAACTGCACATGCTTGCGCCCCCTTGTGCATCTGGCTAACGTGGGTCCTGGGGAATCGAACCTGGGTCCTTTAGCTTTGTAGGCAAATGCCTTAGCCGCTAAGCCATCTCTCCAGCCCCAGAACACATTTCTTAACAATGCCTAGCTTCTTCCTCCCTGCTGCTTAGACATTGATAATTGTATCCTTATCCTTTCTTCCTGTCTTACTCATTCTTTCCTATGAACATTCTTCCCACAGATGCTTTTCCAGGCCATGTGCAACATTGATAGCTCTCCATCCTTATTTCTCAGGAAGATTCAGTAGAGGACCACAGGCAGTAAGATGTTTTGATTATGTGATTTCAAAGAAAAGCACCAAGTTCATTGTGGTGGTACAGGACTGTAATCCTAGCTGCTAGGGAAGCTGGCAGAGGAAGAACACAAGTTCAAGACCAACCCAGGCTACAAAATGGGTTGAAAGCCTACCTTGGCAACTTGTTTTAAAACAAAAACAGGTATAAGAGATTAAAACAGCAGCGGAGAAGTAGGAGATATCCAGAGCCCACACGGGCAGGCCGAAGCAGCTCCGGCAGCGGCAGCTCGGGACCCGGTAGCGGCAGCTCGGGTTCCGGCAGCGGCAGCTCGGGACCCGGTAGCGGCAACTTGGGCTCCGGCAGCGGCACCTCGGGACCCGGTAGCGGCGATTCAGACTCTGGCAGCGGCAGCGGCAGCACGGGCACCGGCAGCTGCATCACGGGCTCCGGCAGTGGCGACTAGGGATCCAACAGCGGCGGCTCAGACCCCGGCAGCGGAAGCGGCGGTGGAAGCCGGAAGCGGCCGTGGAAGCCGTGACTCCAGCCCCCAAAACACCATCACCTGCTCTGGTACCGGCCACAGCGGCTTCAGGGCAGCGAATCCAGCAGCGGAGGCTCCAGCGGCTTCAGCGGCAGAGGCGGATCCCGCAGCGGCAGCACCAGCGGATCAGAGGCGGTGGACCCAGCAGCGGCAGCTCCAGCGGATCAGCGGGGGCAGACCCAGCAGCGGCATCTCCAGTGGCGGATCCAGCAGCAGTGGTCCCAGCAGCGGCAGCTCCAGCGGCAGCAGCGGGGATCCAGCATCAGGGGCGTCAATCTGCAGGGCCACAGTTGCCAGGCTTGGTTTGCCCCACAGGAAAAGCCAGTACCCAGTTCCAGAAAGCAGAACAGCGGCCCAACATCCCAGCCAGCAACTTGACTGAGACCAAAAGCATCCAAAGAGGTAACTGGGATTGAACCAGGGAAGGGTCTCACCTGGTCACAAGCTGACTTGGATCCCTCAACAGACCAGAAATCTTAACTTCTTTGTTGATAGAGGATCTGGTTTTTATAATACCTAATCTTGCATAAATGCTCGGTGCTGTTCTTGACTGAATGTGTATAGGGTTTAGTTAAATTTTAGAATATACCTGTATTTTATTCCACTCAACCTATTTGAATACCCCCATAGCAGGCAAACTTAACCCCTAGGACCACGTGTCTAGATACTCTGAGAGTGGTAAGAGCCACACCTAACATCTTAATCTCCTACATAGAAGATATACAATATCAGATCAATAGATACAGCAAAGGATACCCAGCTGACTGGAAAATCTAAGCAGTAACTTAATCCAAGATGCAAAAATATATACATTATAACACAAGAAACACCAAAAACCAAGGCAATATAAATCCACCAAAAAGCATCAATGCTTCAGAAATGACCTCTAGTGAAAACGAGTTAGAGAAAATGCCTGAGAAAGATTTCAAAAGAATGATTGTAAATATGTTCAATGAACTCAAAGAAGAAATCAAAGGAATCAGAGAAGATACAGGACACCAATTTAACGAAATAAAGAAATCAATACAAGACATAAAAAAGGAAATAGAAATAATGAAGAAAAACCAGTCAGAATTACTAGCAATGAAGAACACAGTTAATGAAATAAAAAACTCTGTAGAAAATCTCACCAGTAGAATGGATGAAGGAGAGGACAGAATATCTAAGCTAGAAGACCAGGTGGCAGATCTAATACAATCCAACAAAGAGAAAGACAAACTAATAGAAAAGTATGAATGGGAATTTCAAGATATTCGGGACACTATGAAAAGATCAAATATAAGAATTCAGGGTATAGTAGAAGGAGAAGAATTTCAATCCAAAGGTATAGTAGGCATCTTCAACAAAATCATAGAAGAAAACTTCCCCCAAATTGGGAAAGAGGTGCCAATGCAGATACAGGAAGCATTTAGAACACCAGCCAGACAAAACCTGGAAAGAACCTCTCCTCGCCATATTATAATCAAACTACCAAACACACAATCCAAAGAAAAAATAGTGAAAGCAGTTAGAGAGAAAAATCAAGTTACCTACAAAGGCAAGCCCATCAGGATCATAGCAGATTACTCAACACAAACTTTCAAAGCCAGAAGGGCTTGGAGTGAAGTATTCCAAACTCTGAAAGATAACAACTGTCAACCAAGACTACTTTATCCTGCAAAACTATCCATTCAAATAGATGGAGAAATAAGGACATTCCATGACAAAAGCAGGCTAAAGGAGTATTTGAAGACAAAACCAGCTCTACACAAAATACTTGAAAGAATCCTCCATGCCGAAGAGAAAGAAAAACACACATATAAGGAACCTGGAAAACAGCAAACAACACTCAAATACTAGTTAATATAAGAGAGCAAAGGTAGAACCAGAACCACAAAAAAAAAAAAATGGCAAGCATAAATACACATCTTTCAATAATATCTCTTAATATCAATGGCCTCAATGCTCCAACCAAAAGACATAGATTTGCAGACTGGGTTAAAAAGCAGGACCCTACAATTTGTTGTCTCCAAGAAACTCACCTTTCTACAAAGGATGGACATTATCTTAGGGTGAAAGGTTGGAAAACGGTGTTTCAAGCAAATGGACCCAGAAAGCAAGCAGGGGTTGCTATCCTAATAGATGACAAGGCAGACTTCACTCCAACATTAGTCAAGAAAGATAAGGAAGGTCACTTTATATTGATTAAGGGCACACTCCAACAGGAGGACATTACACCTAAACATATATGCACCTAACATGGGGGCTCCCAAATTCATCAAACAAACACTGTTAGAACTAAGGTCACAGATAACACCAAACACAGTGGTAGTTGGTGACTTTAACACCCCACTCTCATCAATTGATAGGTCATCCCGGGAAAAAATAAACAGAGAGGCATCTGGACTAAACGAGGTCATAGAAGGAATGGACCTAACAGACATATACAGGACATTTCATCCAAATGCTGCAGAATATACATTCTTTTCAGCAGCACATGGATCATTCTCTAAAATAGACCATATATTAGGACACAAAGCAAATCTTAACAAATTCAGGAAAATTGAAATAATTCCTTGCATTCTATCTGACCACAATGGAATCAAACTACAAATCAATAGCAAGAAAGGATATAGAGCATACACAAAATCATGGAAACTAAACAATACATTACTAAATGATGAATGGGTCAATGAAGAAATCAAGAAGGAAATCAAAAAATTTATAGAGTCAAACAATAATGAGAACACAACATACCAAAATCTCTGGGACACAATGAAGGCAGTTCTAAGAGGTAAATTTATAGCTTTAAGTGCCTATATTAAGAAATTAGAAAGGTCGCAAATAAATGACCTAATGCTTCACCTTAAAGCCTTGGAAAAAGAAGAACAAGGCAAACCAAAAATCAGTAGACGGGAAGAAATAATAAAGATTAGGGCAGAAATTAATGAAATAGAAACCAAAAAAACAATACAAAGAATTAATGAAACAAAGAGCTGGTTCTTTGAAAGGATAAACAAGATTGATAAACCCTTAGCAAATCTGACCAAAAGAAAGAGAGAAGAGACACAAATTAATAAAATTAGAGATGAAAAAGGTAACATCACGACAGATGCCAGAGAAATTCAAAAAATCATAGGGACATATTATAAAAACATATACTCCACAAAGTATGAAAATCTGAAAGAAATGGATGATTTCCTTGATTTATATGACCTACCTAAATTAAATCAAGATGAGATTAATCACTTAAATAGACCTATAACAAGCATGGAGATCCTAACAGTTATCAAAAATCTCCCAACTAAAAAAAGCCCAGGCCCAGATGGATTCACTGCTGAATTTTACCAGACCTTCAGGGAAGAGCTAACACCATTGCTTCTTAAGCTTTTCCATGAAATAGAAAAAGAAGGAATTCTACCAAACTCCTTCTATGAAGCCAGCATCACTCTGATACCAAAACCAGGCAAAGATAGAACAAAAAAGGAAAATTACAGACCAATCTCCCTCATGAACATAGATGCAAAAATTCTCAACAAAATATTGGCAAACAGAATACAAGAATACATTAGAAAGATCATTCACCCTGACCAAGTAGGCTTTATCCCAGAGATGCAGGGATGGTTCAACATACGCAAATCTATAAATGTTATACATTATATAAATGGGTTGAAGGACAAAAATCACATGATCATCTCATTAGACGCAGAGAAAGCATTCGACAAAATCCAACATCCCTTCATGATAAAAGTCCTACAGAGACTGGGAATAGAAGGAACATATCTCAATATAATAAAGGCTATTTATGATAAGCCTACAGCCAACATATTACTAAATGGGGAAAAACTGGATGCTTTTCCACTAAAATCAGGAACAAGACAAGGGTGTCCACTGTCCCCACTTTTATTTAATATAGTTCTGGAAGTCTTAGCCATAGCAATAAGGCAAGAGACATGCATAAAAGGGATACAAATCGGAAAGGAAGAGGTCAAGTTATCATTATTTGCAGATGACATGATTCTATATATAAAGGACCCTAAAGACTCTACTAGCAAACTGTTAGAGCTGATAAAAACCTACAGTCATGTAGCAGGATACAAAATAAATACACAGAAATCAGTAGCCTTCATATATGCTAACAACAAACACACAGAGGATGAGATCAGAGAATCACTCCCATTCACAATTGCATCAAAAAAAATAAAGTACCTTGGAATAAACCTTACTAAGGAAGTAAAGAATCTATACAATGAGAACTTTAAAACACTCAAGCGAGAAATTGCAGAAGACACTAGGAAGTGGAAAAACATCCCTTGTTCCTGGATTGAAGAATCAATATTGTGAAAATGGCAATCTTACCAAAAGCAATCTACACATTTAACGCAATCCCCATCAAAATTCCAAAGGCATTCTTCACGGAAATAGAAAAAACAATCCAAAAATTCATTTGGAATCACAAAAAACCTCGAATATCTAAAATAATACTGAGCAACAAAAATAAGGCTGGTGGTATCACCATACCTGATTTTAACCTATACTACAGAGCCATAGTAACAAAAACAGCATGGTACTGGCACAAAAGCAGACTCGTAGATCAATGGAACAGAATAGAGGACCCAAATGTAACCCCATGTAGTTATAGCCACCTGATATTTGATAAAAATGCCAAAAATACTCATTGGAGAAAAGACAGCCTCTTCAGCAAATGGTGTTGGGAAAACTGGATATATATCTGTAGAAGGATGAAAATAGATTCTTCTCTTTCTCCGTGCACAAGAATTAAGTCCAAATGGATTAAGGACCTTAACATCAGACCTGAAACTCTGAAACTGCTAGAGGAAAAAGTAGGGGAAACCCTTCAACATATTGGTCTTGGCAAAGACTTTCTGAATACAACCCCAATTGCTCAGGCAATAAAACCACAGATTAACCACTGGGACCTCATGAAAATACAAAGATTCTGCACTGCAAAGGACACGGTGAAGAAAGCAAAGAGGCAACCTACAGAATGGGAAAAAATCTTCACCAGCTATACATCTGATAGAGGATTAATATCTAAGATATACAAAGAACTCAAGAAGTTAAATAATAAGGAATCAAACAAACCAATCAAAAAATGGGAAATGGAGCTAAATAGAGAATTCTCAAAGGAAGAAATACGAATGGCATATACGCATCTAAAAAAATGTTCTACATCCCTAGTCATCAGGGAAATGCAGATTAAGACTACATTGAGATTCCATCTCACTCCTGTCAGATTGGCTACCATCATGAAAACAAATGATCATAAATGTTGGCGGGGATGTGGAAAAAGAGGAACCCTTCTACATTGTTGGTGGGAATGCAATCTGGTCCAGCCATTGTGGAAATCAGTGTGGAGGTTCCTAAAACAGCTAAAGATTGATCTACCATATGACCCAGCTATAGCTCTCCTAGGCATATATCCTAAGGACTCATCTCATTACCTTAGAGATACTTGCTCAACCATGTTTATTGCTGCTCAATTTATAATAGCTGGGAAATGGAACCAGCCTAGATGTCCCTCATCTGATGAGTGGATAATGAAGATGTGGCACATTTATACAATGGAGTTTTACTCAGCAGTAAAGAGAAATGAAGTTATGAAATTTGCAGAAAAGTGGATGGATCTGGAAAGAATTATACTAAGTGAGGTAACCCAGGCCCAGAAAGCCAAGCGCCACATGTTCTCCCTCATATGTGGATCTTAGCTAGAGATGATTGGGCTTCTGTGTGAGAAGGAAAAAACTCAGTAGCAGAGGCCAGTAAGTTAAAAAAGGAGATAGAAAGGGAAGAGAAAGAAAGGGAGGAGGGCTTTTATTAGGTTGGTATTGTATATATGTAAGTAGAAAGATTGAGATGGGGAGGGGATATGATGGAGAATGGAATTTCAAAGGGGAAAGGGGGGAGGGTAATACCATGGAATTTTTTTTGTTATCATGGAAAATATTAATAAAAATGGAGAAAAAAAAAAAACACATCCCATAGGACTGGAGGGATGCCTTGAGCAGTTAAGACATCTGCCTGCTAAGCCAAAGGCCCCAGGGTTGATTCCCCAGGACCCACATAAGCCAGGGGCACAAGATGAAGTGGCTGAAGGCTCTGGTGCACCCATTCTTTCTCAAATCAATAAAATCAAATTAAAATTAAAAAAGAAACACACCACTGTATGTGACATATTCATGCACTAAAAAAGAATCCTCAATTTGGCCTTGTTCTTCCACTCCAAGACTGACCGATGCATTCATGACCTACAGTGACTACTACGAATCCCACTGAGGAGGACCGTCATTGGAATGGAGGTCGGGGAGAGGCAACGTAAGAGTACAACCTCACAGGAGTTTGACCAATTTGCAATATGTTCACATATTAGAGTTCTCAAAAATAATTTAAAAGTCTTCAATTAAAAGAAAGTACTATGTTACATTAAGGAATGGAGATATGCAGTTAGGTATGTGTGTGTGTGTACACTGAGTCGCGGTAGTTTCCAGAAGAAATATAGAGAGAGGAAAAGACCAGAGTGTCACCGGAGGGAGGAGCTGGGGTCCCACATTAGGAGCCTGAAAACCGCCTAATCTCTCACATCTTCCCACTCTTCTCCAGCTTGTGAAAGATCCACCCTGCAGTCAGTTCACACCTCGTTCTGATTCATCTCGCTGAACAAACTGTTACCTTCATTAGTTAAGCCAGGACACAGAATTGTTCTTTCTGTTAGAATGCTTCCGATAAGCTGCTTTGAAAGAAACATGTTCTGATTTAAAAGAAAAGTGTCCAGAGACTTTAGAATACCATCGTGGTTTGGGAGAACCCCACTACGGGGATCTAGGAGGTAGGCTGGCAACTTGCCTCAGTGACATTAGTGGTGCAGAATATCCAAGTAAGCTTTGTTAAGGACTCTCTCCCTGTCCGATACGGTTTTCAACATGTTGCTGTTGCTTTGCAAGGTAGGGTCTCGCTCTCTCCCAGGCTGACCTGTAGAATTCACTATGTAGTCTCGGGCTGGCCTCAGACTCACTGTGATTCTCCTATCTCGGCTTCCTGAGTGCTGGGATTAAAGGCCGGCTGGCTTTCAACATTTCACGTGTGTTATTTCACTTCATTCACATAACACAGTTATGACACAGGTATTAGTGCTCTCTCTATTTTGCAGATGGGGAACATAAGGTTGACTGGAATGTCGCCTGCCCGAAGTCCTGCTGCTACTACTAAGTGTCAGAGCCAGGAGTGGTTGTGCCCTGACAGCCCAACTCTGAAGCTCGCCCTCCTATCATCCTTTGTTTTCTGTCTTATAATATTAGAGTTTTAAAGACTGTCAAGGGCTGGAGCGATGGCTCAGTGGTTAACGGTGCTTACTTGCAAAGCCTGATGGCCTAGGTTCAGCTTCCCAGTACCCACATAAAGCCAGATACACAAAGTGGCACATGCATCTGGAATTGGTTTGCAGTGGCAAGAGGCCCTGGTGTACCCATGTTCACTCATTCTCTCTCTCTCTCTCTTCACAAATAAATAAAATTGTTTTTAAAAAAAATTGTCAAAAGTGTCATTTTTATAACGCTAAATGGAAAGAAATAATCTTGTTTTTTCTAAAATTTTATACCTAGGCTGTTACTTCCTCAGATGTAGTGCTTTGTTCTGTATTTCTGTATAGTGAAGATACTTCAGGGCTTAGTAGAGAATGAATACGTGTCATCAGCACATGCCGACTAAGAAGGAAGGTGTAATAGGGCCACCTTGGAGTGTTCCACTTAGGGCTTGAAGCATCCCAGACTTACGACATAAGACACAGCCCAGAAATCTTTTAATAACTTAAAACCAATATGCCGTAGATTAAAACCAATATGCTGTAGATGGGTGCTGGCTAATTTTGGCTGCCATCCTGATTGGACTAAGAAGTTTCTAGGAGACAATAAAGAACGCTTCTGCGTGTATCTGTGACAGCATTTCCGAGGTGGTTAGATGAAGGTTGTGTCTTCATGAATGGATTTAACCCTTAATGGGTTTGTGAAATGTTGGCTTTAATAGGAGGTTGTGAAAAGTAAAAGCTGGGGACTTGTTGGAGGAAGTGGGTCACTGGGAGCCTGACCTTGAAGCTACCCTCACCCCAGCCTTGTCTTGTACTGCCCCTTTCTATGCTTCCTGCCCACCAAGAAACGAAGACCAGGCTGTGCCACACACCCCTGCCACCAAGATGTTCAGTCAAGAACCATGGGCTGAACAAACCCGCTGACACCATGAGTGAAATAAATAATTCTTTAAAACTTTATTTCTGGTGTGTGCAGGGTATGCGTCCGTGTGTGTTTGTGCTCATGTGTGTGAGTGTGGGCATGTGTGGAGGTCAGAGGTTTGCGGGGTGGTCCTTGCCTTCCACCTCATTTTGAGGCAGGGTCTCTCTTTGTTCACTGTTGTGTTCAACAGTCGATGTAGTCTGCGAGCTCCCAGAAATTCCTCCTTTCTCTGTATCCCATTTCACTGTGATTACAAAGCCCATCACAGCTTCTGGCTTTTCCATGGGGTTTGGAGATCTGAACTCGAGCAGTCGCTTTATCCACTGAGCCATCTCCCCAACCCCCAAACAAATAATTCTTCCTTGCAAGATGTTCTCAGATATTTTAGTCACAGTGATACACAAGTGGCTACCCGTAGATGTTGAGTGTGTTTAAGTCTGTATCAAATGGAAGGAAACAATACTATTTTTAAGATTATTAATTATTTACCTGGAAAACTTTCCATTTTTCATGGTCAAGACAGTCTTGCTGGTACTTCCCAAATGACCCAAATTTCCACAGTCCCCAGATGGACACATTATGATGCCACTTAACACATCACAGTGGTTCCTCTTAAAGCAGACAGGCGGCTCAGGTGCTCCCCAGCCTGGGAGAGGGGAGTGCTGAAGGATTTCCAAGTGAAATGTAGTGTTTTTTAAGTCTTAGATAACTATTTCTTAGGGTGACGAGGAAAGTATTTAATATACAACATCATCAATTGCTGCAACCTTCGGTATCATTCCTCGGGTGCCTTCCATCTTTTAAAAATAATCATGAGTTAAGCCGGGCGTGGTGGCGCATGCCTTTAATCCCAGCACTGGGGAGGCAGAGGTAGGAGGATCGCCGTGAGTTCAAGGCCACCCTGAGACTCCATAGTGAATTCCAGGTCAGCCTGAGCTAGAGTGAAACCCTACCTCGAAAAACAAAAACAAAAACAAAGATCATGTGTGCGTGTGTGTATGTGCCAGGGCCTCTTGCCATTGTAAACAAATGCCAGACATTTATGCCATGTTTTGCATCTGTCCAGCTTACATGGTTGGCTTGGGAATTGAACACAGGCCATTGGGTTTTGCAGGCAAGCATCTTTAACCATTGAGCTATCTTCCCAGCCTTGCCTTCTCATCTTCTGTGAGACAGCACCCGTCATTGGCCTAGAGCTCACCCATTAGGCTAGACTGACTGTGTCTGTCTTGGCACTGGGGTTATAAGCACACGCCACCATAATTGCTCTTTTGTTTTTTTTAACGTGAACACTAGAATCATCAGACTCAGGTCTTCATCCTTGCAAGGCAAGCACTTCACTGACTGGGCCATCTTCTCAGCCTTCTTGCCTACTGTTCATGTCTGTCTTTAGTAGAGTGGGGCGAGCCAGTCGCATGAAGACATAAGTGGCAGTGGGAGTCAGGGCATGAGTGGTGACAGGTTCATAAGCAGGGTCTCTGCACCCCAACTTGATGCTGACATGAGCTACCTAGAGCTGGCACAGAGTGTGTCGGCCATTGTGCCCCATGGTGTATATGTCCTTACTAGCTGGAAGTTTGATCCCTGGCACTACTGAGTAAGAGGGGAGGCTCTGTGCCTTCTCCCTGACCTTGTCTTATGTGTGGCTGTTCTTGAATTGTGTTCTTTCACAGCGCTTTGGATCCCGAGACTTATTCTAGTGAATTGTTGAGCTGGAAGGGGTCGTAGTAACCCACTGTGGTCAGTTGGGCAAAAGTGTGGGTGGCCTGGGGATTCCCTGAGATGTCTATGGCTTGCATCTGAGGCAAAGGCAGTCTGATGGAGGTCTGTTCTCCTACATCATGGAGTCTGCGCTAACTCTGGCCAGCTAGAGTCTGAGTTGAGTTGTTGAGTTGGAGTGGATATAGTAGTGACTACTGGACTCCACAGCAGTAGACTGTCACCACTGAAACATCTCTATCACACCCTCCAGGGCTCAGGGTCCGTTGTGGAAGAGGGGGTGGAAAGAACCCAAGAGCGTAGGACTCCTTACAATGCACTCTTTCAGACACAAAATGGCCTGGATACCCATGACCTCACAGTGCCTGGCACTACCTACACAAGACCATCATAACAGGAGGAAAACATGATGACATCAAAATAAAAGACAGACTGATTGAGATGGGGAGGGGATGTGAGGGAGAGTAGAGTTGTGAAGGGGAAGTGGGGGGCTTATCATTATCCAAGTGTGAACCCTACACTCCGTCTACTACCTAGTGCTAACCTCTGGGCCACACTGCAGCATGCCCAGGTCACACTACGCTGTATTAAAGAAAAGAAAGCTCAGGCTGGAGAGATGGCTTAGCAGTTAAGGTGCTTGCCTGCAAAGCCAAAGGACCTTAGTTCGATTCCTCAGGACCCACATAAGCCAGATGCACAAGGTAGCACATGCATCTGGAGTTTGTTTGCAGTGGCTGGAGGCCTTGGTGGGCTCATTCTCTCTCTCTCTCTCTCTCTTTGTCTCTCCCTCCCTCCCTCTCTCTTTCCCTGTCTTTCACTCTCTCAAATAAATAAATAAAAATAAAATATTAGGGCTGGAGGGATGGCTTAGCAGTTAAGGCATTTGCCTGCAAGGTCAAAGGACCCAGGTTCAATTCCCCAGACCCACATTAGCCAGATGCACAAGGGGGCGCATGCGTCTGGAGTTGGTTTGCAGTGGCTGGAGGCCCTGGTATGCCCATTCCCTCACTCTGTCTCCCTCTTTCTCTGTTAAATAAATAAATAAATAAATAAATAAATATTTTTTACAAAAAGAAAAGAAAGCTCACCGTCTCCCCCTTACCTTGTCAGGGAGTGGGAGTTATCAACCTTCACATTAGTTGTGACATGAATGGCATTTGTCAACTTGACTGGATTTGCATTCACCTAGGCGACACACCTCCAGGCATGTCTGTGAGAATGTTTCCAGAGAGGTTTAACTGAGGCCGGGGACTCACCCGGACTGGAATCTCACAGTGAATGACAATGGAATAGGAGAAAGCCAGCTTAGCTGAGTACTGACATTCCCCTTCTTTGTCTCCAGAAGCACAAAGATGTGAGAAGCCCCAGATCTTGTGCCCACCATCTTGAAATCGGCTGTGGATTTTCCACCATGATAGACAGATATTGCAGTCACCTTCTCATTGCTGGGACAAAGCACCCAGCCAAGAGAAACTACTGAGAAGAAAGGTTTTATTTTGGCTTACAGTCTCAAGGAGAAGCTTCATGATGGCAGGGGAAAGCATGGCATGAGCAGAGGCTGGACATCGCCTCTGCCACAGCAGGTGGAAACTGCATCAGAAGAGTGAGCCAAGCTCTGGCAATGGGGAGCTGGCCATAACACCCCCAAGCCTACCCCCAGGAACACACCTCCACCAGCAAGGCTCCACCTTCCAAATTACCATCAGCTGGGAGCCAAGCATTTGGAACACATGAGTTTCCGAGGAACATTTAATTCAAACCAGCACATGGCGTGGTGTGTGGAGAGATGCCTGGACTTGGAGTAGACCTGACACTGGGCCAAAGTGAGTTACTGGCTATTGATCTTCAGCAGGAGTCTCGACTTTGCTTGGGTTTCTGCTCGCTCATCCACAAATCAAAGAGCCGCTTTGCTGCGTGAGGTTCCACTTTGAGGGGTCTAGAATTCTGTGATCTGCTGCTCTGCCCCTTAAACTTTATATACTGCCCCCATGTGGGGCTGAGAAACTAAATGTGGGAAATCATGAAAAACTTGGCAATAGTCAAAGGCTTCTGAATGTACAATAACCAGTGATTAATTCACAATTAAATACATAATGAATCCAAGGTGGAAAACAGCAGCTGGAGAGTGAACCAAACTCAGGCAATGAGGAGTATATATAACTGGCTATAACACTCCTAAGCCTGTCCCCAACAACACAGTTCCTCCAGCAAAACTCTACCTCCAAATTGCCATCAGCTGGGGACCATGCATTCAGAACACATGATTGTATGGGGGACGTCTGATTCAAACCACCACAACATTACAACATTAAATAATGAGACAAGCTAAATCCTTTTCCCATTAATTTGCTTGTGTCAGGTATTTCATTACAGCAATGAGAAATGTAATTAATACATCAGACTAGAGTCAACTCCTGAACCAATTTTTACCAGGTAAGCCAGTGATTTCCACTGGTGAGACAACTCTGACGTCTTCTATCTCCAACTTCTCCACTTCCTTGCTAGGTGCATAGGCACTAACTCTGGGGTAGGCAGGAGCCATAATCACCAGCTCCTTAGTGGCATCATGAGAGCAGTCACCCAGGGCACCCCAGGCGGGGTTTTACAGAATGCACTCCCCACTCTTGAATCACTGTCTAGCTGGCGCTTCCAGCAAGAATCCTTGGGGTTGGGCTGGAGAGATAGCTTAGCAGTTAAGGCGCTTGCCTGCAAAGCCAAAGGACCCAGGTTCAATTTCCCGGGACTCACGTAAGCCAGATGCACAAGGGGGCACATGCATCTGGAGTTCATTTTCAGTGGCTGGAGGCCCTGGTGCACTCATTCTTTCTCTGTCTGTCTTCTCTCTCTCTACTTGCAATAACTAAATTAATTAAATTGAATTTTAAAAAATTTTTAAAAGAATCCTTGGGGTCATGTCTCATCACCTTCTAAAAAGGCCCATGCCTGGGCTCAAACCTGCTGAAACAACTCTAGGAGGACATGACTGGGGGCTCTGTCAGGAAGGGGCCTTTCCAGCATGATTGGCCAGGGACCTGGAATATAGTACCCAATAACATGATGAGGTAAGCCAAGAGGAATAAGAAAAACTCACTTATATCTGACCTCTCATTTGGCCATCATCAGGGTGGCAGTCCAGTACAGCATCTCACCTGAGCCAAAATGTTGACCAGTCTGTGGACTGGGACCTAGTTGCAGACAGAGTAAAGCCATTAATAGCAGGGACATCATCAGCCAAGCACACTCTCCCTTCATTTCCTCAGGGTTTGTGGTAGTTGATTTCCCATGGAAACAAGCAGAAATCTGTTCTAATCATCTGGCAATTTTAGTTTCCTAATTTGTATGGGAACCTGGAGCTAGAGACATATGGTACATTCATTATTCTGGAAAGCTATGGCTGAAAGGAAGACAGATCGTTAAAAGCCAGTCTTAAAATTGGAACGCTTCTGCAGATGCCTTCAAATTGCTTTTCTTAATCTTAATCTCAGGAACTGTCAACAGTCTGGCCAGGAGTGGTGTTCCTGATCCAGCTCAGAACTTTGCTAGCAGGGTTTACAGTTGGACCTTGGTAGGTGCTGTGCTAAGGCACATCACAGCCTGTCATCTCTTGTGGCTGCATCTCAGATGGATGGTATACTCATTATCTTCTCATTGCTGGGGAAAAAAAGAAGAAAAAAATGACCAGAGGCAGCTTATGGAAGGAAATGACTTGCTTCTGGGAAGCTTTGATCACGGCAGTGAAAGCATGGCAGAGCAGGCAGCCAGACTGTCACATCCTGTCACATCAGCAGGAAGGAAACAGCCATAGTGAACTAGCGAGCACTGTCATGGGAGGATGGACCACAAAGTCCCAGGGCCTGCCCCAGTGCGCACTTTCTCCATCCAACCTCCCCTTCGCAAACCAACCTCCCCTTCACAAACACCCCACAACTATCCCAAATTGCCACCAGCCGGGGTCCATGTATGTTAAACACATGAAGCTATAGAGGACATTTTATTTTTTTGCACTGATTTTCTATTAATTTTATTTTTCTGAAAAAAATATTAATTTTTTATTGACAACTTCCATAATTGTAAACATTATCCCATGAAAATTCCCTCCCTCCCCCACTTTCCCCTTTGAAACTCACTCTCCGTCGTATCCCCTCCTCCCTCAATCAGTCTCTCTTTCATTTTGATATCATGATCTTTTCCTCCTATTATGATGGTCTTGTGTAGGTAGTGTCAGGCACTGTGAGGTCATGGATATCCAGGCCATTTTGTGTCTGGTTGTGTCTGGAGCATGTACTGCCCTTCCTTTGGCTCTTACATTCTTTCCACCACCTCTTCCACAGTGGACCCTGAACCCTGGAAGTTGTGATAGAGATATTTCAGTGCTGAGCACACCTCTGTCACTTCTTCTCAGCACCATGGTGCCTTCTGAGTCATCCCAAGGTCACTGCCATCTGAAAAGAAAAGCTTCTCTAACCAAAAGTGATAGTAGCATTAATATATGGGTATGAACATTAAGAGAGGTGCTTACTGGGCAGTTTGATGAGCATAGTATATACATTTAGCCAGACACCAGCAGACGTTACACCCCTAGTGCTCATGACTACCCCTGTTGTAGGTTTTCAGTATCAGGGATGTATTCCCTCCCATGGAGTGGGCTTCCAGCCAAATTAAAGGGCAGTTGGTTTCCCCCATAACAGACATGCCACTATTGCACCCATTGGCTCATTTGGCCTGGCTGGCCAAATCTAAGGCTTGCAATGTCTACTGTTGAGTATCTTCACTGGTGATTTCTCTCTCTCCCATTGAACTGCATGCAGCATGGCTTTTTCCAGCTTTCTGTCAGCTAGTCTACATGGAAGAGGTTTTTAGCTCAGCTCCAGCAGGATTTCTCAGTGACCTTGCAGCCCAAGTATGTGAAGTATTCAGCAATAGGTTCTTACCATCTATTCCTGGTGGGAAACCAAGGGCCTTGGCAATGGCCTGTAATGTTTTGGGTATATCAGGGACCTCCCTGGCCAACAACTCATTGGAAGGTATCCCATCCCTGGCACTAAAAAGTTTCTAGTAAGAACCTATGGCTCCTGCATGTTCCATTGTCCAAAAAAGTAGGTTCCCATATGACTTGTTATATCCTCTTAGATTTTGATTAGCACTCCCTTCATCTTTTCTTTAGTCAATCTCTTCCCCTGACCTCACTTAGGCCTTTTCACCCCCATTAATCTGTTCTTCTACTTACATATATACAATAACATCCTGTTAAGTCCCCCCCTTCCTTTCTATTCCCTTTATATCTCCTTTCTAGCTTACTGGCCTCTGCTACTGAATTTTCTTCCTACTCACATAGAGGTCCAGTCATTTGTAGCTAGGATCCACATATGAGAGAGAACATGTGACATTTGTCTTTCTGGGCCTGGGTTACCTCACTAAGTATAACCCTTTCCAGATCCATCCATTTTCCTGCAAATTTCATAACTTCATTTTTCTTTACCACTGAGTAGAACTCCATTGTATAAATGTGTCATATCTTCATTATCCACTCATCAGTTGAGGGACATCTAGGCTGGTTCCATTTCCTAGCTATTGTGAATTGAGTGGCAATAAACATGGTTGAGCAAATATCTCTAAGGTAGTGAGACAAGTCCTTAGGATATATGCCTAGGAGTGCTATAGCTGGGTCATATGGTAGATCTATTTTTAGCTGTCTCAGGAACCTCCACACTGATTTCCATAATGGCTGGACCAGATTGTATTCCCACCAACAGTGTAGAAGGGTTCCTCTTTTCCCGTATCCTTGCCAGCACTTATGGTCATTTATTTTCATGATGGTAGCCAATCTGACAGGAGTGAGATGGAATCTCAATGTAGTTTTAATCTGCATTTCCCTAATGAATAGGGATGTAGACCATTTTTATATGTTTATATGCCATCTGTATTTCTTCTTTGGAGAACTCTCCATTTAGTTCCAGAGCCCATTTTTAATTGGGTTGTTTGATTTCTTATTATTTAATTTTTTGAGTTCTTTGTATATCTTAGATATTAATCCTCCATCAGATGTATAGCTGGCAAAGATTTTCTCCCATTCTGTAGGTTGCCTCTTTGCTCTATTCACAGTGTCCTTTGCCTTGTAAAAGCTTTGTAATTTCATGAGGTCCCAACAATTGATCTGTGGTTTTATTTCCTGAGTAATTGGTGTTATATGCAGAAAGTCTTTGCCAATACCAATATGTTGAAGGGTTTTCCCCTACTTTTTCTAGAGGACAATTTAAATTCAAACTACCGCAGATGGCTACTCTTCTCTCCTGAACTGACTTGAGGGTGGCATGAGCAGAGGCTCAGGAGTCAGCAGGCCTGTGTTCTAATCCTAACTCATGACTTGACTAGTCCTGACATGTTGGGCTAAAACAAAGCTTCCTCACACCTTAGTCTCCTCATCTGGAAATTTTGTTCACTCGTTGAGTGTCTGCATAGGTCAAGGAGAACAAATTTAGGACATTCTCACAGTAATCTGAGGGTGACCCAGGGTGGTTTGTGTTACCTGGTATTTTATGTGGATACTGGGGATCTAAATTCAGGTCTTTATACTTGCATGGCAAGAACTTTACTCACTGAGACATCTCCCCAGCCCCACACCAGAGAATTTTTTCATGGCTATCTCTTATGGGGGAAAAAAAAAGGAAGGGAAAGTTGGAATAAGCTGGGTGTGGTATTGCATGCCTTTAATCCCAGACTCAGGAGGCTGAGGTAGGGAGGATCGCTGTGAGTTCAAGGCCACTTTGAGACTACATAGTGAATTCCAGGTCTTCCTGGGCTAGAGTGAGATTCTACCTCAAAAAAAAAAAAGTCAGAATAATAAATTTATTATAAATAAATAACAGATTTTATTTCATAGTTAGTTTTGGAGAAAGGAAGTAAAGACTCTGTGACTTCCCTTGCTGAAGGAGAATTCTAGTCTTTACAGTGTGTGTTGGAGAGAATGATAGTCTTCGGGCAGAGGAAGTTTGCCCCCTGAGGCCTTTGCTTTGGGGTGTTACTATCAGAACCAAGGAATTACTATCAAATGAAAGAATTTATCAAATGTAATAAATAACTTGTAAAAAAAGTAAAATAAAAGTTCTTGTATACTCAAGAAAGCAAGAGTGATCTCTGCCAACCACCTGGAGAGAAGCTGACTGACTTTATCTAGCTTCCGTACTATTGTCCGGGAGCTCTGACCCCCATGCAGTGAGGTGGCTCACTCACAGGGGTTTCATTACCTTCCAAACTTAAAGGTAAAGAGATGTTATGGAAATGGGCATATAATACAGAAAGCACATATCTAACTGCCCACTTACTCATTTTGTTTTTAAGGTTGTTAGAGATAGAATCAGAAAGAGGTCGTTATGACTAAGGATGTGGAGGAGTCAATTCTGACAGTTTGAAGAAACATACATGTACTTATCATGTACGCGGTAAGTGCACATGTTTGTGGAGAACATTGGCATCCTCCTCTATCAGTCTTTCATGTTTCATTTCTCTGAAACAGCCTGTCTCACGAAACCTGGAACTGATATGTTTTGTTCAGAGTGGCTGTCCAGGGAGCCCTAATTATCCTACTTTGGGGCCCTCCTTCAGGACTCAGCTACAGGCACATGCTCCTACTCCCGAACCATCTCCCCAGTCTTGGAGAAATGTTCCAGAACCCAAATGGAGGAGAACTTTGAAGGGCGGAGGTGAGTTGCACAACAGAAATTTTAACACGGTTTTACATGGGCACCCAGGGCCTGACTCATGGAGCGGCTTAGTGAATTTTAGCTTGTTCGCTTTTGCTTAAGAACTCTGTGTTATTAATCTTTACATTCTTAGTAGGTACACAACAGATGTACTCTTTTCTAGACTTGAGTATAGTCACTGTCTGTATTAACGTTTCTAAGGTCCTGGAGACTAAGAGACCAGGTCAACGTAGGTACATTGCTTGGTAGGGGAGCTATAATTGGAGCCACACAGGTAATTTGAAGTTTTCTAATACTTACATACTAAAAGATAACAAGAAATTAATTAGGGCTGGAGAGATGGCTTAACGTTTAAGGTGTTTGCTTGCAAAGCCAAAGGACCTTGGTTCGATTCCCCAGGACCCATGTAAGCCAGATGCACAAAGGGGCACATGCATCTGGAGTTCGTTTGCAATGGCTGGAAGCAACCCCCTGCCTCTTTCCCTCTCTCCAATAAACAAATAAAATTTAAAATATATTAATTAAATTAATTTTATGAATAGTTGATTTAACTAGTGTAGCCAAAATATTATTCCTTGTATTCTATTTTAATGCAATCAAAGCTAAATTGGTTATTAAAAAGTGGGACCTAATCGTAGGAAGTAGGTGACTGGGAAGTGTGCCTCTGAAGGTTGTATCTTTTTTTTTTTTGGTTTTTAAGGTAGGGTCTCACTCTAGTTCAGGCTGACCTGGAATTCACTATGTCGTCTCAGGGTGGCCTCGAACTCACGGCGATCCTCCTACCTCTGCCTCCCAAGGGCTGGGATTACAGGCGTGCGCCACCACGCCTGGCAGAAGGTTGTATCTTGTTCCAAGATCCTTCCTTCTGTCTCTTAATATGTAATAAAGACAAAAGAAAATGGATATTTTACTTAACTAAGTATGTGAAACGAGGTGTGAATTTTACAGCTATAAAACATCTCCATTCCAGCAAGCCTCCTTTCAAGACCTTAGCATGTGGCTAGTGGCCATCACATCGTACAGTGCAGTTCTAGAGACGACGAGGATGGGATTCTCCACTCCTGCTTTATCCTTTCCAGTCCCTGACATCCAACTGCAGGAACAGAGTGTTTGCAGCTGGTCAGCCCAGATATTACTTGTTTGTTTGCTTTCTTTTTTGGGGGGCGGGGGGGGTCGTTTTTCGAGGTAGGGTCTCACTCTAGCCCAGTCTGACCTGGAACTCACTATGGCGTCTCAGGGTGGCCTCGAACTCATGGCGATCCTCCTACCTCTGCCTCCCGAGTGCTGGGATTAAAGGTGGGCGCCACCACGCCCGGCTTGCTCCCTCGCTTTCTACAGTAAGCAGCTATGTGATTGCTGTTCCTGAGCACGTGGGAACAGAGGAAGATCTCCAACTGCACCGTGTGTGTGCTGCTTGTGTTCACCACCCACGGGTGGAACCACTACAAGGGAAAGATCCAGTGATACCAACAGAGCAGTAGTCCCAGTGATCCTTGGCGAGAGCCTCCTTAGTGCCCAGTGCTGCAGACGCTCTTGAGACCTATGTGTGCTGCTTGTGTCTACACACATACACAATCTGAAATACGGTTTAACTCATAAATTCGGCAGAGAAGGAGATTAAGAACATTCAGTAATCGTAAAGTAGGGTAATTATAACAGTATACTGTCATAAAACTTATTTCAAACTTACACAAATTATTTCTAGAAGTTTTCACTTAGTAGTTGTGGACTGCAGTTGGCCACCAGTAACTGAACCTGTGGATTGTGAACCTGCAGATAGAGGGGGTGACTGCATGGTACTCGTTTACTTTTGGTAGTGTGAGCAGTCACCCCAAAGATGGCATATAGAAATGTCTTCTTTCTCTGGTGTTTCTGTTTAAAACCTCTCTGTGACGAAAAAGCCGAAGGAAGGTGAGGGAGACACAACTTGGAATTTGTCACAGGAGATATGATACAAATAAAATTTCATAGGAGGGCTGGGAGGTAGCTAGGCAGGCAAAGCATTTGCCTTACAAGCATAAAGACCTGACTCCAGATCCCAGACACTCCCGTAAAAGCTGAGCACTAGGGCATGAACCTTTAA
Organism: Dipus sagitta; assembly: GCA_036346955.1. Classification (NCBI taxonomy): domain Eukaryota; kingdom Metazoa; phylum Chordata; class Mammalia; order Rodentia; family Dipodidae; genus Dipus; species Dipus sagitta. The sequence continues at coordinate 44,406,457 of CM070788.1, forward strand.
GCCAATGTGGTGGGGTGCTCCTGCTGGGGAGACAGAGGAAGGAGGATCCTGGCTAGCTAATCTAGCTGAATCAGTAAGCTCTTAGGGTTCAGTGTGAGACCCTGCCTCAAAAAATAAGGTCGTTAGCCGGGCATGGTGGCGCACGCCTTTAATCCCAGCACTCAGGAGGCAGGGTTTGGAGGATCGCCGTGAGTTCGAGGCCACCCTGAGACTCCATAGTGAATTGCGGGTCAGCCTGGGCTAGAGTGAGACCCTACCTCAAAATAAAAAAAGGTCGTTAAAAAAAACAATAAACAATTAAAAGTATTTAAAAAAAATAGGGCTGGAGACATGGCTTAGCTGTTAAGGTGCTTGCTTATGAAGCCAAAGGACCCAAATTCGATTCCCCAGGACCCACATAAGCCAGATGCACAAGGTGGCGCATGCATCTGGAGCTCGTTTGCAGTGGCTGGAGGACCTGGCGCACCCTTTCTCTTCCTCTCTCTCTCTCTCTTTCACTCTCTCCATCTTTCTCTCAAATAAATAAATAAATAAAAATTTTTAAAAATATATAACAAATTAAAAAATAAAGTAGTAGTGGGCTGGAGAGATGGCTTAGCAGTTAATCGCTTGCCTGTCAAGCCTAAGGACCCCGGTTCGAGGCTCGATTCCCCAGGACCCACGTTAGCCAGCTGCACAAGGGGTGCACGCGTCTGGAGGTCCTTTGCAGTGGCTAGAGGCCCTGGCGTGCCCATTCTCTATCTATCTATTTGCCTCTTTCTCTCTCTGTCTGTTGCTCTCAATTAGATAAATAAATAAAAAATAAAGTAGCATGCAATTGAGGATAAACACTCTGACCTCCATATGCATATGCACACATGTGCATGCCCCAGCACACATATGAGCATATATACACACACATACACCCACACACCACACATGCAAAAACAAAAAAATACCTAGAGATATGCACATCTTTTAACCACAGAATAAACAGTATCTAAACTCACATCTCCTTACCCATTGCGAGATCAATCTCATTTCTAGCTCTCCAAGTCTTCTGACCAAGGACTGTCAACGCATTGGCATTTGATGGAAAGGGCCATTACAATAAGACTGTTGTGACAGCTAATTCTGATTGGCTTGAGAGACACCTAGAAGATTAGTCAGGCACATTCTCAGTGTGCTGTGAGGGCATTCCCAGAGATGATTGGCATGTGAGGCAGATCGGATCCATCCTGAATGTGGGTGGGACTGACCAATCAGCTATGGTTTGGATGGAACGAAAGAGGAAGAAGGAGGAAGCCTTCTGGTCCAGTCACCCCTCTGCTTCCTGGCCACCATGAAGTGAGCCTTTGTCTACCTATGCCCCCACCGCCATACTTTCCCTCCCCACAGTCGAGAAGTGATTCTGAAACCGTGAGACAAGTAAGGCCTTCCTCCTTTAAACTGTTTCTCCCAAGTATCTGTCATAGCAATGAAAAGCCTAATATAAACTTTTTTTTTTTTGTCTGGAGATCAAGGCTAGCCATGTGTATGCTCGGCTTAATACTCCACGGTGAGGTCCCAGCTTAAGTTTTGTTTTGTTTGTTTGTTTGTTTTTGGTTTTTTTGAGGTAAGGTCTTGTTTTAGCCCAGGATGACCTGGAATTCACTATGTAGTCTCAGGCTGGCCTCGAACTCTTGGCAATCCTCCTACCTCTGCCTGCCTCCCAAGTGAGTGCTGGGATTAAAGGCATGTGCCACCACTGCCTGGCTTTTTTCTTCTTCTTTTTCTTTTTCTTTTTTTTTTTTTTTAGACAAGTTTTCCCCATGTTTCTCAGGCTGTCCTTGAACTCATGATCCTCCTGCTTCAACTTTCCCTGGGCTGAGTTTACTGGTACACATTACCATACCCTGCTCAGTACATTTTAAACTAACCTTTTTTTTGTTTTTTTTTGTTTGCTTGTTTTTTTTAAGGTAGGGCCTCATTCTGGCCCAGGCTGACCTGCAATTCACTATGGAGTCTCAGGGTGGCCTCAAACTCACGGCGATCCTCCTACCTCTGCCTCCCAGTGCTGGGATTAAAGGCGTGTGCCAACATGCCCAGCCTAACCATTTTTTTAATAAGAAGACATGCATAAGATTCAACAGAATACAAAATGAACGGCAGGAGGAATGTGTACAGGGTTCCTAGGGGATTTTTATACGTCCACTGGAGATAGTTTATGAATTAAGCTTTCTCTCACACACCAACCTTTAAATCCAGTTATGCATTGCTTATCAATAAAGATGCATTCTGAGAAATAGATCTTTAGGTGATTTTGTTATCTTTACATGAACCAAGATGGTTAGGAGTTCTATTACTGGCAATATAATCTTATGGTACCATCAACGTATGGAATCCACTGGTGACTGAACATTGTTTATATAGCATCTACTTATATTTGGTTAGCGCAGTATAGTCGATAGAGATCTATTGTTGTTATCACATACCCTCACATTACAAGCATTTGTAAAGACATGGAGCAAGGGTTTTAGAGAGATTGATTGTCTCTCCAGTTTCTTTTGTTTTTAATTTTTTTTTTTGTTTTGTTTTTTTGTTTTTCGAGGTAGGGTTTCACTCTAGTCCAGGCTGACTTGGAATTCACTATGGAGTCTCAGGGTGGTCTTGAACTCTCGGCGATCCTCCTACCTCTGCCTCCTGAATGCTGGGATTAAGGCGTGCACCACCACACCCAGCTTTGTTTTTAATTTGTGTGTGTGTGTGTGCGTGGACCAGGATTTTTTGCTGCTGCAAGTGACTGTCCATTGGGCTTTACACAGGTGACTGGGGAACTGAATGCAGGCAGGCAGGCAGGCTTTGCCAGCAAATGTCTTTAACTGCTGAGTCATCTCGCCAGCCCTCTAATGACATTGGCTATTGGCTCTGTTGGTGATCATCTCTCCTGACTTCCCAGGGGTCAACGTACGGGGACAAAAGCATCAAAAAGAAGGAGGGTTGGGCTGGAGAGATGGCTTAGCAGTTAAGGCGCTTGCCTGTGAAGACTAAGGACCCCGGTTCCATTCCCCATTCCCCACGAAAGCCAGATGCACAAGGTGGTGCGTGCATCAGGAATTTTGTTGAGAAGGCTCAGCCCTTGGTGATGCCTCAGACCATACAGAGATCTTTGTCTACTGTGACTCAGCAGAAATCACTTACAATCAGTTGATCTCATCTCTGAGATGACTGGAAGTGACCATTCTTGAATAAACAATTATATAGGTTTTCCAATAATTGCGTTGTCACTAATGGTTTCAGTGGGTTCTGGCTTTATAACATGTACCCTGACTGGGTGGCTTAAAGAATGGACATTTATTTCCCATAATTCCAGATGCATCTGGATTTACGTGGGTACTGGGGAATCAAACCTGAGTTGTCAGACTTTGCAGGCAAATACCTTAGCCACTGAGCCATCTCTGCAGCCACTATGGTCTCTATTTTCCAAATGGGGAGACTGATTTAAGATACATTTGATGATCTCCCAGCACCACATGACTAAGAGGCAGTAGGGAAGTGAAAATTCCAGGCCTCCAATTTCAATTTTTGCATATTATCTCTGCATCAGAAATCAGAAATCCGGCCACTACCCTTCCTGGTAAGAGCAGAGACACCACAAAGGAACAGCATGAGGTGACTGGGTGCTATACTCAGTGCCTATCTCCTTCAAAATGTCATGTGGGGCAGATACCAGTGGGTTTTTTTTTTTTATTATTCTATTTCCTATCCTTGAAAAAAAAATCCTAGAATTATCAGGATTAAATCACTTTATGCAATCAGACAGTTGGTACATGATAGACTAAATGTTCCACTTAGGTCTGGCTGAATGTCGTGATTATGACTCAGTAAACCACTCTGCTACAGTGGCCTTTGGGATGCTCTTTGGAAAAATGGCGTGCAAGATGAAAATATTCTTTTAGACATATTTATCGAGATTTTAGTTTAAAAAAAAAAAACAGCATCTCCTGTCCTTCAAAAGTATTAGTGTCCTACAAAGTCCTCCATTGCAAGTCCTGTTTTTCCAGGTGCTACAGATGGAGGACAGATGTGTCTTTATGCTGGGAAAGGTCCACTCTACGGAGCTGACTCCAATAAGATGGTATCTTGGTCTAAGTGCTTCAGACTAGTGGTGTCGAGCAGACCATTCCAAATGAAAGCCGAATCAAAGAAATCACATCCAGGCACCGATTCCGTGACCAAACAAAGCCAAACAACAGGATGTTAGTCAGTGTGGCATGGGCGGGAACTCTGCCTTTCGGAGTTCATCCTGAACCCTGACATTTTAGGATATTTTCCATCCTAAGCTCCAGCCTGAGATCTGTCTGATTGAGAGCGATGTGATGGGCGAGGAGGGGCCAGGGGGGAGGGGCGACGTGCTGCAGGTCATGGAACTCAAGGCCACTCGCTCTTTATTTGGGTGACATTCAGAACGGCATGGATCACAGAGAGCAAGTGGAAACTTTGGTGTGACAAAGCAGACTGAACAGAGGAACAGAAATCTTCGGTGAGTCTGGAGAAATGGCACTTGACTGTGTGGGCAGATGCTTTTGAGTGCTCACTTGGGAGAAATGGCGGCGCCTCCGAGATGAAACCTCACAGCTGTCGGGGTGCCCTGGAGCCATGACTGCAGTCTATGGAGAGCTTTGTCAGGCTTGATGCTGAAGTGCACTTAGGCCTTTTTTAATATTTTATTTTTATTTATTTATTTGAGGGGGGAGAGAGAAAGAGGCAGATAGAGAGAGAATTGGGCACATCAGGGCCTCCAGCCACTGCAAACAAACTCCAGACGCATGCGTCCCCTTATGCATCTGGCTTACGTGGGTCCTGGGGAGTTGTACCTGGGTCCTTTGGCTTTGCAGGCAAGCGCCTTAACCACTAAGTCATCTCTCCAGCCCTGCAATTAGGTCTTGACTCATCTTATTTCCAGCTAAGAAAGCCTGTTGGTGCTTTACAGAGAATCACAGCATCTCAACGTCTACAAGTGGCTTTAGAGCACATACTTCAAGTCTCCTTTGCTTTTTGGGCGGGGGGGGGGGTTTGCACATGCATGCATTTGTCTGTGGTGTTCATGAGTGTGTGTGATTATGTGTGGGTGTATGTAAAGGCCAGAGAATGATGTTAAATGTCTTATTTGATGACTCTCCACCTTGCTTTGTGACACAAGGTCTCTCAGTGAACCGAGAGCTCGCCAATTAGACTGGACAAGCTAGCCAGCAAGCCTACTGTCTCTGCCTTCACAGGGCTGGAAGTACAGATGTGCACCACAATGCCAAGCATTGTACATGGGTGCTGGGGATTTGCATCCAGGTCCTCCTGCTTATATGACAAGCACTTCACCCACTGAGGCATCTCCCTGGCTTACCTCTCATTCTGTGGGAGAGTGAGGCCCCCTGAGGGTTGTCACAGCTGGGAGAACACTCCCTGCAGGTCCAAAGGAGCCTTGTTCAAGAAGTTTGCAGATTTCATTGGTATTTTTGCAAAGAATTTAAGGCTGTAACTCTGAAAGCATATCTGGATGCTCAACCAGATTCTTTTGCTTATTAGGCTTGTGTCCTTTGGCAAATTATTTAATTTCTCCCTATCTCAGTTTCCTCTTCTTTAGAATGAGTATATAATTTTCTTCCTTTAACCTCATCACATCACTAGCTACCAAAAACTGCCCCTAAATGAACACATTTATGTACCATTTTCTTTTCTTACAGAAATCTCATTGTTTCCTCTGTCTGTCTTCAAAAGTCTCCACAAGTAATGTCTGGCACATACATTTGTCCTGACACAGTCTGGCTGACCCCATTGGCCAGGACATCCATTGCCAAGGATAAGGCTATCTGCTCTCCATTCATTCCCCACCTACAATGTGCTACAGGCTTTGAAAGGGATAAAAGTTTAAACAAGATTTGGTTTCTGTTATCAGTTTATTGAAGGGCAACTCCATAAATATTCCGACTATATAGGTTTAAGGGTTGAGATCAAAGCCCCTCACTCCAATCTGGAGGGAAGGAAAGTAGTCAGAGATGTTACACGTGTGTGTGTGTGTGTGTGTGTGTGTGTGTGTGTGTATGAATTGGGCTTTGAAAGATAGTTCTATGAGGAAGAGACTGCTGGGTGAGCTCACAGGCTGGGTGAAGGTATGGAAGTTGGCACAGCTTGGCATACAGCACTGTCCTACAGCTCCAGGGTGAGCCTGCAGGAATGCATGTAGGAGATCCAGCTCTGCCTGCAGGATTTGGATTCTGGTCCAAATAAAGCCACTGCGGTTAGGTCACACTGATGTTTTGCTAAGTGCCACAGGGCACAAAAGACCATTCCTGTTTCCAGGGAGCTGCATGAAAATAGCTATACTTTGGCCAAGATCTTGTCCTCAAGATACCAGGGACTGAGGACTTCCATGTCATCTCACATGAGAGTGAAATGACAGTGTAGTTAAGCTTCTACCATGAAACCATTCCTATCTTGTAACGTTGGTCTACCTTCCTTTCTCTCTCCCTCTCTCTCTCTCTCTCTCTCTCTCTTTCTTCCTTTGCCAGTGGTCAAACTCAGGGCATCAATCACTACCTGTGAACTAAATCTACAGCCCCTAGAGTTTTCCTTTTGTCAAGCGTGTACTATCTACAGTTATGAGACCTTGTGTTTGAAACCACGTGCTCTGGCTATGTCTGGTACGTGGTACCGAAGGGGACTCAGCGCGCTCTGCTCTCCGCAGGCCCCAGGGTGGGTGCTTAGTAACTGCTCCCCGACAGTGGAGGGCCCAGCACTCCATCCTTTTCGCCTTGGTCTGACCCTCGGCTGCTTTTGGGGAGGAGCGGCGCTGCTTGGGGCACGCCCTGTTATTTTTCTGCTATTTCTTTGCCAACCTTCTTCTCCATGGAAGGAGAAGAGGAGAAAGAGCTACACACCTGTTCATGATGTGCCAAATTCCTTTGTTTCGGCTTCAGTGATACCCCTTCGGACATCAGCCAGTTGGCTGGTCAGATATTTATGGAGAATTTCAAAGCTGGATTCTCAGACTTCACGTAGATATGGATACTGACTATATTTACAGCATAATCAGGAAAAGCAGACACTAGACAGTTAGTACTCACCAAACGTGGTGCATACCCAAAGCAAAGTACTAGTTGTCATGGAGTGCGCCACACGGGCGTGAAGAAAAGCGTGGCCTTCCCGGGCAGAGATGTGTAGCAGCGCTGGGAATGTGGAGATCTGTCCTGACGACTGGAAGAACCGGCGTCAGCTTGACGAGGAGAGAGAAATGCATGTGTACAGACCACAGTGGGAAGGGCTTGTAGACCTTTAATGGTTTCCATTAAATATTTTGGAGGAAAACTCTAGAACTACATAGTCAGTTTGTTGCATACATGACCTTATGAAGTGCTCCTAAAGGCTGCGTGATTTGTTTCTATAAGGACAGGACTCTGGTCCCTACTGGCCTTTTATTGTTGTTGGTTTTTCGAGGTGGGGTTTCACTGTAGTCCAAGCTGACCTGGAATTCACTATGGAGTCTCAGGGTGGCCTCGAACTCACAGTGATCCTCCTACCTCTGCCCCTCGAGTGCTGGGATTAAAGGTGTGCGCCATCATGCCCAGCTTCCCCCATTGTATCTTTAATACCCAAGGAAGCCCTTGAGTAGTAGCATACATTCAATATCTGTAGAAGAGAGTTTATATTTACAGAAGAGGAAAGTGAAGCTTAGAGATATAGGGCAATTCAACAATTATTGTTGAAAACAGGACTCCAACCAGCACGCAGACGAATGCCCTCCGGGCTGTCACATGACAGCCCAGTTCTGTGAAGACAACTGTGTCATCTTCTCTTCTTTCACATACAGAAGGATCTAGAGCAGGCCTCAAGCAAAGGTTGGGTGCCAGAGCTCAGCACATGTCAGTAAGACAGTGCTGCACAGCAGGTGAACCTGTTAGCCCACTGTGGTAGTTTGAATAGATGGCCCCCAATATATCCAGTGTTTTATTAGTTTGTAGTTTGCATCTGCAGTCACCTGGCTGGAGGCAGTGTCACTGGGTAGATCTTAGGGTCCGGCCCTAAGGTGTGGTGGGTTTAAAATTCCAATCTAAAGACATGCAAAGTGCCCAGTTCCACCTGGAGTTCCTGAAGTGTGCTCTGTGGCTTTGGGCTTGTGGCTTCTCTCTGCTTGGCCCTTTTTCTGCCATTATGGAACTTGCCCTGGATCTGTAAACATCAATAAATATCCCTTCCTCCATAACTGAGCCTGGTCTGGAAGCTCATCTCAGCGAACCTGCAGTGTCTGCTACACCCACCCTTGGAGCCAAACCCAGCGAGCATGTGCCAAGCCGGGGTAGAAACTTCTCAGAGAATCCCAGGCACAGGTGCATCTTTCCATCCAGGACCCCCCGTTAGCAGATCTGATACTCAGAGCCTGAGCCCTAGAACACGAGTGTGAAAACTTCAAGCTGCCGGCTTCTATTGGTCGTGTGCCGGGGGTGGGGGCGGTGGGAGGGAGGGCTGCATACCAGTCGTGCAAGGTGAGCGTTCAGTTCTCCGGCAGTGTTAAAGCCCCAGCCACATGGCACACAGGTCTCCAGTTTATGGGTGCAACCTCAGGACTTCCCTCACTGGGAGCTGAACCCCTGAGTATCCTGCAGACCCCGCTGGCTGTGTTCCTATGCATTCACAGTGAGCCTGACTCTCGTGGGGAGGTCCTGCAGACCAGACTAGCCGTGTAAGATAATTTCACCCTCTTTCACTTGCTGAAGGTTGCAAGTTCGTCGGTGCAAACTTTCACTCACGTGTCATAAAAGTGAATCATTTCAAAGCCAAGAAAGGAAAGCGATGACCCGCTCAAGCTCTGAAGAACTTGGCTCAGTCCCGACCCTGATCAACCCCTTCCGCTGGCCCAGCGTGAGGATCACAGGGTGGGGAGCTCGCAGGCAGCCTGGAGAAAGGTGGGCTCACTAGCTTTGTGAGGTCAGTCAGTGTGGTGGTTTGATTCGGGTGTTCCCCCATAAACTTAAGTGTTCTGAACGCTAGGTTCCCAGCTGGTGGCAATTTGGGAATTGGAGCCTCATCGAGGCAGTGTTCTGTTGGGAGCGGGCTTATGGGTATCATAGCCAGCTTCCCCATGCCAGTGTTTGGCACACTCTCCTGTTCTTGTTGCCCACCTGATGTTGGCCAGGGGGTGATGTTCACCCTCTGCTCATGCCATCGTTTCCCCCTGCCATCGGGGAGCTTCCCCTCTAGTCTGTAAGCCAAAATAACCCCCTTTTTTCCCACAAGCTGTTCTTGGTCAAGTAATTTCTGCCAGCCATGAGAACCAGACTGCAGCAGTCAGGATGCAGGGTGTGTCCCCAGGCGGGTCACCACGGAAATGGCAGGGTCATGGTGCCAGCCTAGAAGTCACATCCACCACCGCTCCCCCCCTCACCCCCTTGCGTGAGACAGCCTCTGGCATCGTCCCTACTCCACAGGGTCAGGTTCCCCGGGTCCCAGCTCACCCTGAGAAGTGGGCTGCTTTCCCACCAGCTCTCCAAGTCATTGCCTCAACTGGAGCGTTCCCCGATTGTTTGACCAACACCCCAAGCCACTCAACTCCTTTCCAGCATTGACAAAAAAAATATCCCCTCTGTGGATACCCTCTGCTAAGCCAGAGGATTTGCAGGCTCTGCCAGTAAGTGGGGGGGAAGGTGGGGCAGGGAGATGCCAGTCTCTCTCATCTTCTAAAAGAAAATAAACAAGTAATGGATTGCACCACGTCCCTGCACAATTGTAAGTCATTTTTCATTGGCACAGCTTGCTGGGTGGAGGGGACAGGGGTCTCTGTGTGAGCGAGCTTCTGAGACAGCGGAATCAGGTGCCACGTGGGGCCTGACCTGCCACCTGCCTCTAAGGGCCAGCGTGAGAGCTGGCTGGGCCGGGCGGAGCCTTTGTCCCCGCTCAGCGGCGCGCTTGGCCGGAGGCGAAGCTGGCTCGTCGAAGCATCTCGGGCGGAACGCAGCTTCTTATCGGAAGCATGCCACCGATCCAACAAGGACGGCATAACTCGCCCCTCCTCCTCGCGCCCCAAGTGTCGAAATCCACCGCAGAAGAACGAGGGTAGCTGAACTGCGATGGGAATTTCGCTGTGCAAGTTTGCCGCGCGGCCAGCATTGCCCTACAGTAAACCAGGGCCCTTGGGGAGTTAAACTATAACTCCCATTCTCCCCTCAAACCTGAACGGGCAGCCTCCTCAGCAACTGGAAACAGGAAACCACAAAGTATCAATTCCTTGTAGTAGATTGCGTTCATTATCCTACACCACCCCAGGGTCAGAAATCCAACGTGACCCTCCGTTCTTCTCATGAGAATGAATGTTTCTTAGAGATTTCAATCAAAGCATTGAAATAAAAGCCAGCCATGGTCAAAAGTAAGTTCAAAAATAGTCATTTGGATGACATATTTATACTAAAGTGTGTTTAAAAAAATTATGTGTGCAACAAAAAAAAATTAGGTGTGCGCTAGAGTACATGTTCGTCCACCATTTCTAGAATATTCAGAGTCCATATATTATCAAGGACATTTTACTGGGGTAGCACTTACCTTCTCATTACTGGGACAAAACACAGGAGCCCAAGCAGCTTACGGAAGGGAAGGGTTTATCTCTGCTTGCAGTTTTGCTCGTGAAAGCACGGCAGAGGAGACATCCCATCACAGTGGCTGGGAAGGACTGGCAAGAGTGGGTTGGAATGGTAAGCCTCAAGTTCTGCCCCCCCTCCCCCCAGTGACATCCCTCCTGCAGCAAGTCCCCACGTCTTAAAGCGCCCACCAGCTGGGGACAAAGTATGATATTTAATCACAAACACAACACGAGGCTATGGGTGATAACCCATAGTCTAACCACGACTGGGCTAGCCAGCAATACCCAAAGCTGCACTCCCAACGCCAATACTTCCTAGGCAGTATGTCAGTATGGTTCAATTCTTTAGTCCAAACCCTGGCTCTGTCAATATACAGCTTATATAATCTAGTATGATAGTTAAGTTACCTGGACTAATTTTTTCACTTATAAAATGGAGTCCATGGGCTAGGGAGATAGCTCAGTGAGTAAAATGTGGGTCACACAGGCCTGAGTACCAGAATTTGGAACTCCCTAGCACCTAGGAAAATGATGGTCGTGGTGACACGTGCCTGTAATCCCAGCACTGGGGAGGCAAAGACGGGAGGATCCCCAATTCTAGATGGCTAGCTAGTCTCGTCAAACAGACCTCAGTGAGGGACTCTGTCTCAAAGAAAATAAACTGGAGCACAATTAGGGAAGACAGTGTCAACTTCTGACCTCCACGTGCAAATATGTGCATGGGTACCCACACATGAACATGCACATATACACACATGTACAAGTCACACACGCACAAAAGTGGAGCTCATGCAGTTTAAGTATCAGTGACATTAGACGTTCTCAATCCTGTCAGCTACTGAAGGTCTTTCAGAGCCTGTTTTGCTCATGTGTGAAATGGAGACAAGAGCCCCAGTTGCTTCAGCACAGCAGTGCGCCCTGAGCATAGTGTGTGTGTGAGGGGCCAGTTAGCCATAAAGACGGAGTTCGTAGATGAAGCGATGCACTTGTTAGAGAATGTGCCAGAGACGAAGCTAGCCAGGACATGTGGCTGCTGATCTGGGCTCTTGCACACTAGGCTTTGGCTAGATGCATTCTCCCTGTGCTTCTCGAGCCAGCCCAGCCCAGCAAGGGGCGAGCTCATGGGAGGGAGCGCCAGCCGAGGCACCAAGCTCCCTCCGTCAGTGAGTGTGGGGGGGGGAGGGAGAATCTTTTTTTTTTAAATTTTTTGCTCATTTTTATTTATTTATTTGAGAGCGACAGACAGAGAGAAAGAGGCAGATAGAGAGCGAGAGAGAGAGAATGGGCGCGCCAGGGCTTCCAGCCACTGCAAACGAAACTCCAGATGCATGCTCCCCCTTGTGCATCTGGCTAACGTGGGTCCTGGGGAATCGAGCCTCGAACCGGGGTCCTTAGGCTTCACAGGCAAGCACTTAACTGCTAAGCCATCTCTCCAGCCCAGTCGCTAACCTTCCTTTCTCTGAAAACTCTCAAGACTCTTTCTCATTGGAAAGTTCTACAATTCCAGAACTAAATTAGAGGATGAGTGTATTAGTTATCTTCTTGTTACTGGGACAAAATACCCAATAAAAGTCAGCTTAAGGGCTGGAGAGATGGCTTAGCCATTAAGCGCTTGCCTGTGAAGCCTAAGGACCCCAGTTCAAGGATCAGTCCCCCAGGACCCACATTAGCCAGATGCACAAGGGGGCACACGTGTCTGGAGTTCGTTTGCAGTGGCTGGAGGCGCTGGCGCGTCCATTCTCTCTCTCTCTCTGCCTCTTTCTCTCTCTGTCTGTCGCTCTCAAATAAATAAATAAAAATAAACAAAAGAACTTTTTTGAAAGTCAGCTTAAGGGAGGAAGGGTTTATTTTATCATTTCCAGTCAGTCCATCATGGAGGAGCTCAAGACCGCTGGTCACATTCAATCTACAGTGAGGAAGAAGAGAGTGGAGTGATGCATGCTGGGACTCAGCCAACTCTCTCCCTTTTAGAATATTTTTCTCTATTTATTTGTAAGCAGAGGGAGAGAGAGAATAAGAATGGGTGCACCAGGGCCTCTAAACAAACTCCAGACATATGTGCCCCTTTGTGCACCTGGCTTTAGGTGGGTACCGGGGAATGGAAAGAGGGTTGTTAGGCTTTGTTGGCAAGTGCCTTAACTTCTGAGCCATCACTCCAGCTCCAAGGCTTTCGTCTCTGTATAGTCCAAGACCCTGGCCCGTGGAATGTTCTATCCCTAGTTAAAGTGGATCTTTCCACTTCAGTTAACCAGTTAATTAATCAAGATGATCCCTCACCGGTGATTCTAGGTCCCATTAACAATCAATACAAACCATCACTAGGAGGAAATTAGAAGACATAGCAAGTGGCTTTTTAGCTCAGAAGACAGGAATTGGGTATGGAATAGGAGGATGCGGAAAGCGCAGGAGAGCTTGGAAAGGACCACGAAGCTCTGAAAGCCCGAGCTGTCAAAACAGCATGGTGAGGTCGCAAGGAGAGCCCTCAATGCTTACTGGACAGAAACAGGCCATGCAGCCCCCACAAGCAGCTCATGCCCCCCCCTTTTGACCATCCCGAGCCCTCAGCATGAGGACACATTTTCATACTTTCTCACTTGCAGAATTGGAGGGCCACACCAAATAGGGTTGTTGGGTAGCTGGAGGCATAATCCCCCTTCTCCCCTCCACCCCCGAAAAAAAAAAAAAAAAAAACCTCTAGTAGAGAACGTGGCATGTAGTACGTGCTAAATAACATCCTGGTTGCCCCCTCCTATGTTACCCCCTTCTACAGCGACAGGCTCCAGGATGGATGGAGAAAACAGACTAGGTGGGGGCCATGAGCTAGGCTCACGGTAATGCATTCTATCACGAAGGCAGAAGCCAGGCAAGTTTTCCTCTGGCTGCTTAAATCAGAGGGGCCAAGTTTGTCTCTTGACCTCTTAGGGCTTTCCCTTGTGAAGAACTGCCCGAGAAAGGCTCGTCTACTCGGAAAAGGCCAGCTTGATCGGCTCAGACGTGCCAGGCAACTGCTGCTGCTCTCCCTTGAAAGGGTCTGCGAACATTATGCACTGCTATGGTGAAAACAACACAAGGATGTGAATACCACCTGTCTGGAGGGAAGCCAACGAAAGCCCTTTCACACAGGTGGTGTTTGGCACCCCCTAGTGGTGCGATTTGGAAACTCTAAGAGGAAAATTCCCACCTTCCTCCTTAACACCTGCTGAGCATTTCAAGAAAGAAATAGCCTTTTAATTAGTTGCTCGCTGTTTCCTGCTGAGAGGGAGGTAGCGGCTGCCAGGAACAAGACACGGTATGTACGCCAGGCTGCGCTGAGCTAAAGGCTATTGCACCTGGGCGCCTGGGGATGCCGATCTGCAGGGCAGGGGTGCAGATCCCTATAGAATACTTGGAAATATGGGGGCCAGTTAACCCAGGCTCTTGCATGCCACAGTTGTTACCCAACGAAGAAATCGAGGTTGATCCTGCTTCCATTCAACATAATCAATCTCTCCTTTTTCCAATTTGAGAATATCAAGAAACTACTACTTTCTGGGAAGGGACATTCTTGTTCAATGAAAGACACAGGGCTGGAGAGATAGCTCAGTGGTTAAAGGCACTTGCTTACAAAGCCTGATGGCCAGACTCTGATTCCCCAATACCTATGTCAATCCAGAATGCAGAGTGGCGCATGCATCTGGAGTTCATTTGTGGTGGCAAGAGGTGCACCCGTACTCACTCTTTCTGTCTCCCTCGTTCTCCCTCTCAAATAAATAATTTCTTAAGACACTTATTTTAGCAAACATAAACCAAAGCATTGTCCTTGGAGTAGTAAGTATTTAATATTCTTTTAGGTGGGATTCAATGATAGGTGAGGATATGTAAGCTTAGGACGTGGGACTTGGAGGAGGGTAAACAAGACAGATATGTGACAGAAATGCTGAGATGAGAGAACACCCTTTCCTCTTCCTTGCAGAATTTTGTTTGAGAAGGGAAAAGGAAGAGAGTTGACATCAAGGCCTACATCTGATGAACTGAAAGTCAGTTTTCTCCATCTTCAGCAAATCTGTGTTGACTATTCAAAGGACATTTTATTGTTTGTTTAAAAGCAGTGCCAAATTCTTAATGAGCCATGGGACCAACCTCCTGGTCTGGTCCTGGTGCCAGGCACTGCATGGGGCCGTCTTTGTACATCTCATTTGCAATATAGTTCCTGAGACTGAGTGAGGGCCAGGGAATTCTCAAGCCATACCTGGGGGCTGCGTTTGACTAAAGCCAGACCAGGGGAAAGAAAACCCAAAGCAGGAAATTGGGGTGTTGTGGCTTAAAGACCACATTAGGAAAGAGAGGCAAAATTCCATGCCACCTGCGCTAGCCCAGGGCCGCTTCCTGACTTTGTGGTGGTTACACACATGTGCAGTTCAGGCACTCACTCCGTGGGTGGGAGGCTTGGCCAAGATGAATGTGCACATTGATAAATTGTAGGAAAGAATTTCCCCTTCGCTCAAGGAGGCCAAGATCTGAGATGCTGAGAGGCGGGGTACAGTTAGGGTGACTAGACCCCTGAAGCTAAAAAGTGCAGGAAAGTTTGCACTTGCTAGAAATCAAAGATGATCTGACTTCTCATCTCTCTTGCCTAGTGCCCCAGACTTATTTTTCCATAAACAGCCAGGACCCCTCCTGGGAGGGAGGTCTTTCATAGGATTTGAACATTGTGGTTGGTCAAGTTCAGCCCCAGGAACTTGATGACAGAGCTAACCTCTTCCTGAGACAGCCCTTATCCCTAACCCACCAGCTGGTCCTCTGGTTCACCTGAGCTGGAAGACAGCCCACCCCCATAAAGTCATAAATACCTTTTCAAGGGGAAAGCAGTTTCTGATCACTTGGGAACTTCCAGCTGTGGGTGGGTTTTTCCCTTGGCTGGGCCTGGGCTGGCTCAGCCCAGATCCAGGCCCAGCTGGGAGGGCCCCCTAGCCCTTACCCTCTGCATGGGCTCTTTATCCCCTCCAGTTCCCCACATGGCAGGAGCTCCTTGAACTTTCTTTTCCCTTTTCTTTCCATGCCTTTTTCCAGGCCTTCCACATGGGACCTCTAGCCAGGATCTCTAGCCACGTGGGTGCCTTTCTCTGGCTCTGTACTTCCCTCAATAAATATAATAATTTAATAATTATCCTTCCCAGTCTTCTTTTTTATTCAAGTCTTTGATTAAAAATTAGGAGCACTGAGAAATCCTGCTGGAACTGACATGATAACCACCTTGTAGACCAGCTGAGAGAAAGCTGGAAGAAACCATTCTACATGTAGTTCAATGGGAGAAAGAGATACCACCAGTGAAGATACTCAACAGTGGACACTGCAAGCCTTATAATTGGCCAGCCAGGCCAAATGAGCCAACGGGTGCAATAGTGGCATGTCTGTCATGGTAGGAAACCAACTGCCCTCCAATTGGACTGGAGGCCTGCTCCACGGGGGGGGGAGGGGGGGAATACATCCCTGATACTGAAAACTTAAAACAGGGGTAGTCATGAGCCCTAGGGATGTAACATCTGCTGATGTCTGGAAAAATGTATATTCCATGCTTATCAAACTGCCCAGTAAGCACTCCTCTTAATATTTATACCCTTATATTAACGCTACTCTCACTTTGGGTAAAGAATCTTCTCTTTTCAGATGGCAGTGACCTAGGGATGACTCAGAAGTTGCTGGAAAGAAGTGACTGGAGTACTGAGTAACATCTCAATCACACCTTCCAAGGCTCAGGGTCTAATGTGGAAGAGGGTGGAAAGAATGTAAGAGCCAAAGGAAGGGTAGGACTCCTTACAACATCCTCCCTCCAGACATAAAATGGCCTGGATATCCATGACCTCATAGTGCCTGACACTACCTACACAAGACCATCATAAGAGGAGGAAAAGATCATGACATCAAAATAAAGAGAGACTGATTGAGATGGGGAGGGGATATGATGGAGAATGGAATTTCAAAGGGGAAGGTAGGGGGAGGGAGGGTATTACCATGGGATATTTTTTATAATCATGGAAAACGTTAATAAAAATTGAGAAAAAAATTAGGAGCAGGGGCTGGAGAGATGACTTAGCAGTTACGGTGCTTGCCTGCAAAGCCTAAGGACCCATATTTGATTCTCCAGGTCCCGGGTAAGCCAGATACACGTAGTGGTGCATGTGTCTGGAGTTCATCCTGGCATGCCCATTCTCCCTCTCTCCCCCCCCCTCTCTCTGACTGTAATAAATAAATAAATATAAAATCTTTTAAAAAAATTAGGAGCAACCCTAGGGTTTGGGGCACAAGGACTTTCCTGGATCCTTAGCACCCTGTTACAATGCCACACTTGTGTTCTGGCCTAGGGGCAAGATAGCTTTTTTTGTTTTGTTTTGTTTTGTTTTGTTTTGAGGTAGGATTTCACTCTTGCCCAGGCTGACCTGGAATTCACTGTGTAGTCTCAGGCTGGCCTCGAACTCACAGCAATCCTCCTACCTCTGCCTCCCGAGTGCTGAGATTAAGGGCATGCGCCACCACGCCTGGCCAGATAGCTTTTTCTCATCTGGTAGGTAGTTAGCTAGGGACTGGCCTGTAGAAACATGAGTACCACCTTGCCTGCCCTGGCAAGACTAGAACCGGCATCTGACCCAGTCTCATCCAAGATGGCTGCCAGCAACAGCTTGCGGCTTCCTTCTCAGCTCAGCACATCTGAAGGCTGGTCCGTCCTGAGTCAGCCCCTTGAGTCCACCAGCCAATCAGGC
Organism: Dipus sagitta; assembly: GCA_036346955.1. NCBI lineage: Eukaryota > Metazoa > Chordata > Mammalia > Rodentia > Dipodidae > Dipus > Dipus sagitta. Next base: position 44,423,776 of record CM070788.1, read on the forward strand.
CCTAATTGGATGTTTGATTCCTATAAATGGACGGAGCCCTATGAGGGAGCCCTCCTGGCCCCTTGCCACTTTCTTGGATGATCTTCCAGGTTGCCAATCCCCAGCCTAGGTGGGAAGGGCGCTTTCCTTTCTATGTGTGCCCAGACCTTTTCCTATATGAGGGGCGTCCTCTCCCCCTTCCTAGCCAGGTTTGGAAAGAGGGGCGTGGCTTCTTTTGACTCCAGCTTTCCCGCTTTACTTTCTTTTTTTTCTTTTTCTTTTTCTTTTTTTTTTTTTTTTGGTTTTTCGAGGTAGGGTCTTACTCTAGCCCAGGCTGACCTGGAATTCACTATGGAGTCTCAGGGTGGCCTCGAACTCACGGCAATCCTCCTACCTCTGCCTCCCGAGTGCTGGGATTAAAGGCGTGCGCCACCACGCCCGGCTTCGCTTTACTTTCTTAACTCTCCCTAAAATAAAGCTCACATTTCATGAGTCCACATTTTCAATTGTTTGATAACTTGGACAAGGAACCAAAGTTGGGGTTCATTGGCCTGGGGTCATTTTTTGATAGACATCTAATCTCCCCGCCCCCTACCCCCCCCCCCCGCCAAGATTCCCAGTCCTGAATCACTTAGCAAGTAATTGGTAATCTGTGTGCAAAAGAAATTACCAGGACCGGTAGAACCGTGGGACAGGCAGAGAGATTCCGAAGCGAACAGTTACAGAGGAAATGGGACTGGCCAGGAGGTTTGGGGTTAATTGGAAGCACAAGGAATGCTGTTAGGTGACGGGCTGGAGAGTTGGCTTAGCAGTTAAGGTGCTTGCCTGCAAAGCCAAGGGACCCAGGTTCAACTCCCCAGTACTCAGGTAAAGCCAGATGCACAAGGTGGCACATGCGTTTGGAGTTTGTTTGCAGTGGCCAGAGACCCCCTGACATGCCCATTCTGTCTTTTTCCTTCTCTCTCTCTCTCTCTCTCTCTCTCTCTCTCTTTCTTTCATAAATGGAATGTTAGGTTAGCATGTATTTATCTTCCAAAAAGAACGAACCTGAAGGACCCTGAGTTACACTGACAAGGCACTGGACACGCTTCTAGGTGATGTGTTTCTTGAGCGGCAGGGGGCGGTAGAGAGCGAAAAATAATTGAGAACAATGGACGCGGTGCAGAGGCAGACAGAACTGAAGCAGTAAGTGAGGAACTTCAAACTCGCTGGTTAGAGGACGCTCCGCAGAAGCATTGTGGATAAGGAGGGAGAAAAGCTTAGCGGCAAAGGGAGAGATTGCATTTAAAAAGAAAAAAAAAAAAAAGTAGCCGGGCGTGGTGGCGCACACCTTTAATCCCAGCACTCGGGAGGCAGAGGTAGGAGGATTGCCGTGAGTTCGAGGCCACCCTGAGACTCCATAGTGAATTCCAGGTCAGCCTGGGCTAGAGTAAGACCCTACCTCGGAAAAAAAAAAAAAAAAAAACCTACACATGGAAAATGGCTTTTTTTCGGACCCTTCCTTGGCTTGTGACTCCGGGTTCTTATGTAAACCCGGACTTGGGGTCCATGTGTGTCTTTGCACCTGAGGTTTTGGATCATCTGCATTTCTCTAGACTTCAGAGCTGAGAGGGAGAAGGGGACCCCACGTGAGAAGTGGAGGAACAGAAAAAAAGCTGAGGACGGTGGTCCAGGGCCCCCCACAGCCCCCCTTCCCCCGTCAAGGCCTGCGCCACGCTCTTCAGGGGCCCTTGGGACATTCGGCGGCGAAGGCTGCAGGCTGCAGGTGCGGCCAGTGACTTCTGGGTTTGCTGGGACTGCGAGGACAGAACTGGGCTCTCAAAGCACAGAGCTTCCCCGGGGCCCTGGAAGCCTGCGTGGCTGCATCACGGTTCGAGGGTCTTCTCGTTCCTCTGCTTGACATGCTGCGATTTTCATGAGAACGACTTTCCTTTGCATTGTTCAGTGTGCACACATCCCAGCAGCGGGAAGTTCCCCGGTGGTACTGACATGTGTGTACGTGCACTCGTGTGAGACAGATTAAGAAGGAAATTAAGGGGCTGGAGAGATGACTTAAAGCGAAAGGACCCAGGTTCAACTCCGCAGGACCCACGTAAGCCAGACGCACAAGGTGGCGCATGCATCTGGAGTTCCTTTGAAGGGGCTGGAGGCCCTGGCGCACCCATTCTCTGTCTTCTCTCTCCTCCCTTTCTCTCACATAAAAAAAATACAAATGAAATATTTAAAAATAAAAAAGAAATTAAATTTTATCCTAAGTATCAAATTGTTGGCCCCAGGCAATGGCTCAGTTGATACAGTGTTCGCTATGCAAGAGCCAGAGCTCACCCCCCGCCCCCCCCCCCCCCCCAGTGTGTAATCCCAGGGCTGGGGAGGTGGAGATGAGCAGATCCCTGGGGCTTACTGGCCAGCCAGTCCAGCCTACTTGGAGAGACCTAGGCCAGGGACTCTGTTAAACAAAAACAAAAACAAAAACAGGACGTTCCTGAGGGGCACCACCACCAGAGGTTGTCCTCTGGCCTCTCTATATACATGCATATGCCCACGCACGCCCTCACACACTATCAACTTATTAAATATTTATTGCCCAGTAAATGCACTTTCACTAAACCCCCTCAGAATGGCCTGCTTTTCAGTTACTTGGTCTTGTTTACCTGTAAACTGCTCAGTGTCTGCTAACAGTCAACGGAGAAACAGGAAGGAGACTTAGCTGGCGTCTGAGCAGCCCTGCCTGAAACCTTCCAAACAGAAACACCGCTGGAGGCGTGAGCCCAGCATGAGACAGGCAGACTGGGTTCCCTCTCCCAGTACCAGTGTGTGCGCTAGGACTGACCCGTCGCATCCGCAGGTGCTGTTGTTTGGAGACTGCAGCACTTTCTTACTTATACTATTGGGGGTCACATGGAAATCTGAGGAATCCATCACCTCATCTCAACCACTCGATTCTCATAACAGAACATAGGCCACAATGAGTACAAGCAACTTCAGGCATTGAATGTTTTTATTTACCATTTATTATAAAAATCTGGATCTTTATTTTTTACAGAAAAGGTACTTTAAAAACAGTAAAGTTTACCAAAATCTACTGGATCGCTGGGACTCAGTAGGGATTTAAACCAGAGGGCCAAAGAGCAAGAAACAAAATCTTACATTCTCTAATAATTTGTTACCCGAAACAAAACCCAATTATATACATTTCCAACTGTGTGACAGAGAGAACAAATGCTAGCCTTTACTGAGAGCAAACAAAAGAAAATGTTTCTACTCAAGATTGGCCCGTTATCCTACCATGAATGTAACATTTGAAGACTTTTAAATATCTTCTCTGTACGATGCTAATAGACACATCATTTCACATATGGGCACAAACACATCCACTCTACTCGCTACCCTTTTGTGGCTTGTAAGTTGCAATCTCTGTTAGAGATGGTGAATAACATGCAGAAGGCATTCATAATTGTTTTCCTCAGCAACAGTGTATTAATTATATCAGTTAAATGACAAACTTGCAGTTCAGTTGGAAGCCATGTGAACTCAGTCCTTTGGCTCATGTATCCCGTGTTAATCATTTTGTGTTGATGAAGTCATTCATATAAAAACATGTAAAGAAAATGTAGCCCGTGACAAAGGCGCCTGGCAGATCGATACTACTGGATGGAGAAGCTACGGACAAGAAACAAGGAGAGATCAATGAACTAGGACTGCAGTTTGGGGACCGCAGGTTACATCCAGCTCAAGTAAGAACTAATTCTATCCAGGGAATCAAGACCACTGTTAGCTTACAGGGTTACATATACGTAATGTCTTCATGATACAAAGTAATTCCTCCCTTCTCCCACCTGTCTTTCATATTCCAGAAAGAAAAACAGAGTCCAATGCAATACACAGTTAATGAAAATGAAATGGATTTAGAGCTATATTCTTCTGCTTTTGGTAGGGATGAAGGATCCTAGGATCAGCTCTAAATTCTGAAGGGATGATTAAGCAGAACTGCCCGGCCATCATTATGCCCAGTAGCTCCTCCCCCCCCCCAAATAAATGCACACTCAGATGTTGCTGCTAATGCTGTAACACAAATGATGTTGTCACTACACAAGTGCTGGTCACATTGACCGCGGTGAGTGAGTGGAGGAGGAAAACAGGACACCTTACACACACAGAATGGTGCTAAGAGAATATAAAGATGGAAAGATAATTTTATTGAAGGTAAGGACATAATATCAATTGCACAGAATAAGTGTCTGATTATTTTAATGAACCCAGCAGTATCATGCAATATTTTAATAAAACATAAAATTGGAATCATTGAAACATCTGTAGAATGGAAACATATTTCACTCTCCAACAGTAATGTTACGCACATAAACCAGTTCAGCATACCACAGTGCGCCGTCAGGGCCACATCACCGTGAGGCCTTGAGGTCCTCGTGGACCCTGATTTAATTTATGTTAAGTGACAATGAAGTATAGTGACATACAGATGAAAAAAAAGTTAAGACTGAGGGGCAAAACATGAAAATACAGTACCTGTATGCCACAGAGGTATACCCTGATGTAGGTTAGGGAAAAACACACAGTAATAGGAATGCATACACTTTTATCATTTAATTTTCTTTTAAATGCTAAGACTAAGGAAATAGAATACTTTATAATTCTGAGTAAGGAACTGAAAAGATTGCTATCCTTATATTGTATATAACATATAACCTCTTGTAATTTGGGAAGAAATACTAAAAACAAAACAAAAAAAACCCTAAAAACACAATTTGCATACATGGGACATGTGTGTCTCCATGTGTATGCAAATAAAATGAACCAATGACACTGTTAGCATAAGCCAAAATTTTGTTTTTAATCCTCTATATTTGGTTTTTGGAAAATATAGTCTTAGAAATCAAATGCCAACTAAAGTCTATGATAATGAGTTAGAAAATTTTATTTTCAAAAAAATTTAGTTTTCTTCATTTAAAATTCCTTTTATGTGAACATGAACACTCAAGTACAGATCTGTTCTGACAGCAAAGGTGGGGCTAATATCACATTTCTCTTATGCCAAGCAGTAAAGCCATTATTCACTGAATCAGTGTTAAGTTTGTTTTAAAGCTACCTAAACATTGGTGCATACGATTTAAATACAAAAGGCATTTAAGAATTGTGGTGTCAAGAGCAAAGCAGTTTGCTTCAGTAGCAACATCGCAGTGTGCGTGGCAAGCAGCAACCTGATCCACTATTGATCCTCCCAGGAAATCTCTCCCAGGCCATCAGGATGATTTGCCAAGACTTTTGCACTTGGAAACAGTTTCCAAGTGGGGAAATCCTATTTTTGTGGTAGGTGCATATTAGGAAATCTGAACTTTGTTCTGAAAATTGTTCCCTGGGATTTTTTTTTTAATACAAATTATGGCTAATAACAACATTGAAACATCTCTCCATTTATGTTCAAAAGTTCAGATAATCTTATCCAACTCTGGAATCAGTACACACAACAAGTCTACCGGGAAACGTTAAGATAACCATCCACTCACAGTTTTAAAAAAAAGTGAAAATAAGAAAACCCTGGATAGATTCAGAATCTGTTTACAAGTCCTGCGAGAAGGTTGCCTCAGTCATGCCTGGTTCCCTGAGAACTTAGATGCTCTTATTAAAAGGCAAGTTTTGGTAAAAAGTCTATTTTTTTTTTTTTACTCTCTTCCTTTGCATTTAGAATAAACAATGTGTTAGGCAGCTTCAGGCCCTATGGTCCTTGTAGCTCACCTTACTCCAGTGTCGCTTGGTGTCAGTAATTCTTTTCTCTGAACATTGGGCTACATTTCTTCTACTTGAAAGACTCACCTGCCTCTTTCTGGAACGAAGCAAGAGGGGGAAAAAAATAAAAGACACACCATGGTTCTGTGATTATAGTTTCCTTTACTCATCGTGTTTTGTGTAAATGCAGTTAATAGATTATAGCTACGTCCCAATCAAGGTGGTTTCACTGTGCCTAGACCCAGTAGAGAAAAACACATCAAAAATGCTCATTTCCCTGTGAGTCAGTAGATTTTTATTCATTTAACAGTATGCATGGAAATAAAAAGCCAAACACAAGCCTCCTTATAAACAAGGAGCATCGCGCAGTCCACCAGAGCTAAAGGCATGAGATGCGTTTCAGCTAAATGGGTCCAGTCATTGGGCGTTCTAGTAGGTACCAAATAGACACTGAGTGTTTATATTATAACCATACCTAGACATCATGCAGATGGAAGAAAAAAATTTGTTTTAATGCTTTTCTGCAAAGTATTTTCCAATCAATTTTAAAATCCAAATCTGTCCCTCTCCCCCCCCCCCCCAATCCCAGTTTCTAAGTAGCTAAGAATTGTACCCACACATTTGCAGGTTGCCCAGGCTGGGGAAGGGAGAGGTAGGTGATGCAGCTGGTCGGTCGTCCTCTCACAAGGAAACCCCCAGATACTTTAGGACACAAAACACAAAGCTTTTGTCATCCAAAAGTAATTTGCTGCGTGGAGTACAAAAACATTTGGGGGCAGAATGCATACCAACAAGAGTCATAAACAGCCCAAGCCAAGTATTAAGTTCTTAAAGAAATGCGTGTGTTTGTTCTTTGTACCTGACAAAAAGTATTCTCCCAGATGTGGAATCTGAGAGCATACGTTAGAAAATATTTATGTGTTTTAGGTTTCACATAGAAATTCTTAACAAATAAAAAAAAAAAAGGCTTTGGTGACAGACAAGAAGAAAATGTTGAGAATAACATTAAAGTTTAGGATGCCAAGAACCTAAGTATCCTAAGAACCCTGGTTCCTATTTTAGGCACATGCCCAAGGCCGGCGTTCTCTCAGGGACCTCACTGTTACTGGAGAAAACCAGATGAAGGAAGATTCAAGCAAGCTTGGAGAGGAAATGAAAAATAAGCCAAAAAGGAATTCTGCCAAACATAACACGCCCTGCTTAAAAAAAATATATAAGGACATAAATCAAAACCAGTGGTGAGCATACATCAAGGAAATTGATACTGATGAGCTTTTATGGGCTTGGTGATAAATATCAAATGAGGAAGTCAGTTAAAACAAATGTGCAAATAAGTAATGAGGCTAGGGAAGAAGAGGATATATATATATATATATATATATGTATGTATATATATATATATTCCTATGGGTAAAAACTGAAAGGTAAAGATGCTATAATTTCATGCCCCTTAACCCACCCTCAATGTATACGTCTTACATTATCTCAATAAGTTAAAGATCAATTACAAAACTCCAGCTCAGCACTGACACTTCTTTTTTTTTTTCTTATCTGTTTGATTTAGGGCCAGCCACTGAGTTGCTTTAATAAGATATCTCATTACAGTGTATTATAGCCACCAGCCATTTTTTTTTCCCCATCTTTATAACTTGGGAAATTTCACCCTCCTATGAAGCCCTGGGGATTTCTTCCTGAAGCGCTTCGGCCGAGCCCCTGACCTTCAGCTCAGCATTTATCTAAGCACGTCTGCAGACGTTCGGTCACAGGGAGGGGAAGCGTGTTGAGCAGACTATCCTCGACGACCAGACAGCTCCGTTTCAGAGACTGGCACCCTTCCAGCTCCGGGGGCAAGGTTTCCAGGTAGTTTCCGATGAGCTCCAGGTGCGTGAGGCTGGACAGCTCCCCCACGCGGGGGGACAGGTCTGTCAGGCTGTTCCTCCCCAGAAGCAGGCACTGGAGCTTCCTGCACTGGAACAGCCCATCCGGCAGGACCTCGATCTGAAAGCGCAAAGGAAGCAGATGAAATCGGTTTGCAAGACGACAGTACGCGTATGCACGTATATCCTAGCTGCCTTTCCCCGTGACGTGGCCTCGGGTCTGAAGGGTTACATATTACACCGATCATAAACGGGAGGTAGCTGTAAAACATAAACAAACAAACCTGTAGGAATGTCCCACTGAGCCAGACGCAATGTCCCCCGTGAACATCTCAACTTTCCCTGAGCACAGCGAACAAACACTCAAAATGTGACTTTGAACCTCGCTGTCACTAACATAAAAAACAAACCAGTAACTCAGGAGAATCCTACTGATCCTTGAGTCCTAGATCAGAAATGAATTACCCTCAGGAGTCTTTCTAAAGAGTGAACTGTGTCTTTAATGAGAACATCTTTAAACTGGCCCTAAGACCAGGCACAGGCCATTTCTGAAATTGTTTTCTTCACTGAGACTGAAACATGAGTTTGTTTTTCAGAAGGCTGCAGAAACAGAGGGAAATAAACAAATCTGATAATATAGGTATGCACATTTCATCCCTCTACAGACACCGCCTTCTGAGTATCTATCCTCCTTCCTAAGCTCACGTGACATCCGTTTCAGTATGTCACGCAACAGAGGGATCATTTCAAATAACTGCCCACCAGGTCTGGTGAGTAGGCCAAGGGGATGTGTATACATGAATCAGGATTCGCTAAGGGGCAATGACCAGAGGAGAAGCTGAGTGCACTCCATCCCTCAGCTCATCACGCCTCCCAGGGAAGGGACGGGGGAGCACTGGAGACCACAGGGCTCATCTATACTGGCTGGGACACCATGAGACAGTGTTGTCTCCTTAGCTGGGGAAGCAGCTTTGTTAGAAACAGGATGGAAGGGCCCTCAGGCTCGGAGGCCTGCTTCCTCTGAGGAGCTAACGCAGTGCCAACTGAGCTACCTCTGTTAGGACACCAGTTACTAGGGCCACCTAGAGCCGTTGCCTCAAAAGGATAAATATGAGCTGAGGAAATTGGCTTAGCGGTTAAGGCATTTGCCTGCGAAGCCTAAGGACCCTGGTTCAATTCCCCAGGACTTATGTAAGCCAGACGCACAAAGGGGCGCATGTGTCTGGAGTTCGTTTGCAGTGGCTGGAGGCTCTGGCATGCCCACTCTCTCTTTCTATCTTCCTCTTCTCCCCCATCTCTCAAATAAACAAATAATAAAATATTTTTTTTAAAAAAAAAGAATAAATATTCCTCCCATGAACTAAACATGGTGAGACGGCATCAGAAATGCTTATGATGTTGGGAACTCCTTTCTTCTACACTGTCCCCCACATCCAGCCCTGGACGTCCCGTTGCCAAGACCAACATTCGCCATAGACCGCCGCCATACACCAAAATAAGATGCGAAGAAAAGAGATGCATCTGTGCGTTCATCCCATTTCTTCTCACGCCTATACCTATGTAGACTCAGTCCTGACGAGGCGGAAGTGAAGCTCTTCTTAAAGCCATCCCTTCTGGTGGCGGAGCCCCTGGCAGCTCCGAGGGAAAAGCCAGGCCCCGAGACCGCTCAGCAGTGACTGGGAGGCATGGCGAAGACAGGGTGGGCTGGCGTCCCTGATGCTCGTCTCCCGGCTGGGGCTGGGGCTAAAGGGCTGAGTGCCAGGCGGGGCCTTCTAGCACCTAAGGCAGGTTACCCAGGCCGCGCGCTGTGGATATTGGGGTGGGAATATTCTCTCCGTGGCACCCGAGCTGCCAATCACACTTTCCTCCACAACCGTGACAACCCAAAACATCCCCGCACAAGCGACCCTTGAAGGGTCAATGTCACCTCCCATGTATTGGAGGAGCATTGTACAAGGAGTGAGACACACATTAATCACATCTGGGAATCCCACACTCCGCTGCTGCCAACTCCAGATGGCCCCAAGGTCATAACTGGATTGATCTCCTCCTGGGCCATCACCCTGGAGCCGCGGCCCATGCTCTCCCATCTGTCTGGCTGTGCTACTTGGTTGCCACTCATCTATCATATCTCTGAATTTGTGATTTCAGTGACTTCTGTCCCCACCAGAGCAGAGGGATTACATCACTCAGTGGAGGGAGTGGCAGCCTGCTCCCTGCCAGAGACTACCCTGCCCTCTGACCCCACAACGCTGTGGCCAGAGGTGAGTCACACATTGGCTATGACTGGCCGTATGCCCTCCCGTGAGTCAAGGGTTCACCTCAGGGCCTTTCTGTCCAGGCCAGTGCCCAGCTAACACGCAGGACCTTAAGTAACCGACTCAAATCCAATTTCCCTAAAGAAGGCTGAGGAACTTTGTTAAGAAAGTCAAGACTTTCTGTCAACTTTTATCATGAAAAAACAAAACAAAACAAAACAAAACTGTATTTACAAACTTTAAATATACTTTGCCTTAAAGTTTACAAACAAGAACACCAAGCACATTTTGCATTTTGGGCCAGTACATTTTATTTTTAAAAAAAAGTGTTTCATGGGCTGGGAATTAGCTCAGTTGACAGAATGTCTTGCACGCACAAAGCCCTGGGTTTGAGTGCCAATTCTACATATGACTATGCTTCTATAATCCCAACAATGGGGACGTGGAGGTAGGAAGATCAGGAGCTCAAGGTCATCCTTTGCTATTTAGTGAGTTCAAAGCCAACCTGGGCTACATGAGACCCTGTCTCAAAAAAAAAAAAATGCTTCATATATTTAATTTATACCTAATTCTTTAACAATCAAGCAGGGATTATGTCACAAGTAACTGACCTTAAAACTGTACTGTTATTTCTCTGTATCTCTGGAAATCAACTCTTTAGTCAAATGGATCAGAGACCACAGGGTAGGACAGTTCTATTATCTGTGGCTGACAAGGACAAAGAAATGTCCCACTGTCCCACAGACTAGGTGGGACTTCCCTCTAGAATCCTCAATGTCAGATTGCCTTGTTTTGTTTTTCTTGTCAATAATACACACACACATGTTATCTTAGGAAAAGACATGGTAATAAACCCCAAAAGTAGATCATTTCAAGAAACAAGGCAGGGGCTGGAGGGATGGCTTAGCGGTTAAGGTGTTTGCCTGCAAAGTCAAAGGACCCAGGTTTGATTCTCCAGGACCCACGTAAGCCAGATGCACAAGGTGGTGCATGCGTCTGGAAGTTGTTTGCAGTGACTGAAGGCCCTGGTGTGCCCATTCTATCTGCCTCTTTCTCTCTTGCTCAAAAAAAAATAAATAAATAAATAAAATAAAATAAACATCAGTGTATGTAGGGATAATAATACAATCTTTAAAAAAAAAAAAAGAAAGAAACGAGGCAGGATAAATCTAGTTCTAAGTAGTGATGTCAAAGTGACAAGAAGAACTTCTTTTCCTTTTCTCTCTCTCTCTCTCTCTCTCTCTCTCTCGGCAAGCTCTCACTCTAGCTGATGCTGACTGAAACTCTCACTCTAAGTTGGCCTTGAACTCAAGAGAGATCCTACTACCCAGGGCCTCCTGAGAACTAGGATTAACAGCATGAGCCACCACCCCCAGCTCCCCAAATGATCCTCATAAGGAATTTCTACAGTACTCACTTTTTGAATAGAAGGTTTTGTATTCCTCAAAGGAATGTACACACAAGTATGGAAGTTGCAACACCTGGGTCCTACACTTGAGTGACTTATGAAGATCTGAACAAAGGAAGTTAAATATTTCTAATGGCCGTGTTTGAAACCAAATGAATTTAGGCACTGGGAGAGGGTTGGATCCCATCTCTTCTTCTCTCGCCTTCCACACCCATCGCCACACTTACAGTGATGCATCATGAGATGCAAAAGTAGGACCACAGCCGGGCGTGGTGGCGCATGCCTTTAATCCCAGCACTCGGGAGGCAGAGGTAGGAGGATGCCTGTGAGTTCGAGGCTACCCTGAGACTACATAGTGAATTGCAGGTCAGCCTGGGCCAGAATGAGACCCTACCTCGAAAAACAAACAAACAAACAAACAAACAAACAAAAAGGTAGGACCACATGACCCCCACCCCAGCACCATCACCAGGAAGCTCTAGGCATTGGCCCAGTCACTGTGACCCTCAATTTCAGTATTAGTAAAATGATGGCTGTGAACTATGTAGTAGGGACTGGCAAAATTTTTCTCTTAAAGTACCAGAACAATAAATATTTGGGGTTTGGTTGGCCAAGGTACTTATTATAATAAGGGAGGAAAAATATTCCATATATGTTGAAGTGATGAAATTTGAAATCTAATAGCTGAGTCCAAAGTTTTGTATTGTTTTGTTTTGCTTTTGTGGTACCGGGGATTGAATCTAGGGGTCCATGCATGATAGGCAAGTACTTTACCACTAAGCTACATCCTCAACCCCTCTGTGTAATTTTTATTTATTTATTTTTTATGAATCAGGGTCTCACTAGCCCAGGCTGACCTGGAATTCACTATGTAGTCTCAGACTGGCCTCAAACTCATGGCGATCCTCTTACCTCTGCCTCCCGAGTGCTGGGATTAAAGGTGCACACCACCATGCCCGGTGAATTTCACATAATTTTTATATGTATTGAAATCTTATTCTTTTCATTTTTCCCTAATCATTAAAAATGCGAAAATAATTTTTGCTTAGACAGCTTAAATTCAAGTGAAACCTGGGTCATAAGTTGCCATCTTCTGGGCTAGGTGAATTCAGAGGGTTCCTTTCTAATATGAATCTATATCCCTTCTTCTAAATCATAGCTGATTAAACCCTTCAATGGGGCATTGAGTTTAGACGTCCTCTCCTTAAAAATCATTTTTTTTTTTTTTTGAGGCAAGGTCTCACTTTAGCTCAAGTGGTCCTGAAACTCATTATGTAGCCCAGGGTGGCCTTGAACTCATAGCAAGCTTTCTACCTCAGACTCCATAGTGCTGAGATTAGAGGTGTGGACCATCACACCCAGCTGCTCTCTCCTTTGAAGGTATCAATTAGCTCACCCTAGTCATGTCACCATGCCACGAATCAAACATGAACTTGAAGAGAAGAGGTCCAGGCCCTCCGCATTCCAACCCCACGGCCTTGCTGGTTGCTCCCATCTCTTATTACATCCGGGTATAGCATTGCAGCCCTCACTTCATGATCTCTGTCTTTTTATGTTTCCCTAACCCATTGTTCCCAGGGTGTTTCACGAAACATTCCTCCCACAAAGTCCCATAAAGAAGGGGTCTTGCTCAAATACACTGGGCAGCCGTTGCACATCAGACCTCCCCTTGGAGAAGCAAATACAGTTCACACGCCAAAGGTATAAAGGACTCCTGCAGTGAAGATATGCTTCAAAACAGAACTACTGGGGACTGGAGAGATGGATCAGCAGTTAAAGGCACATGCCTGCAAAGCCTGACAGCCTGGGTTTGATCTCCCAGTACCCACGTAAAGCCAGAGGCACAGACTGATCCGTCTGCAGTTGGCTTGCAGCAGCAGGAGCCCTGGTGCACCCATACTCTCTTTCTCTCTCTCTTTTTCTCCCTCACTCTCTCAAATAAATAAAAATAAACTTTAAAATAGAATAGAGAAAAAAAATCATGTTTTCTTTATTTTCATTTTTATTTATCTGAGAGAGAAAAAGGGAGGGGGAAAGAGAGAGAGAGAGAGAGAGAAAGAGAATGGGCCCACTAGGGCCTCCAGCCACTGTAAGCCAACTCTAGACATATATGCCACCTTGTGCATCTGGTTTATGTGGGTACTGGGGAATCGAACTCCGGTCCTTAGACTTTGCAGGCAAGCACCTTAACTGCTGAGCCATCTCTGTAGCCCCTTTTAATTTTCTTTATTTTTTATTTCAGTTCATGTTTTCCTATGAAGATGCTTATCCTTCTGTGCAGGGGGATCTGGAGCACTCTGAGGGAATGCCTGTCCCCGGGGGACTGTCCCACAACATCTGGTGTCTTGCCAGCTCTCTAGCTAGGGGATGGCGGGAAGCAAAGCTCACTTCCCCAGAGAAACTAACGGGCTGCTGTGTCTGGGGCTCCCTTACAGCTATAGCGCGGGCATTCAAGAACACAGGGGTCAGACTCAAGGCTGCCACAAATAAATGGAAACTACGAGGAATCCCAATGTGGGAGGCAGGGGCTGCAGTCGTTTTCAGAGGCAGAACTGGTGCCTCCTGGTGTGGACAGTGACGGAGTACCCTCACCATTTTACTTTGCACTTGACTTTAGTCCTAACTTGTGCTTGCTTGACTGTTGATCACATTTGATTTTGCAACTTTTTTTTTTTTTTTTTTTTTTTTACATTTCCAGTGGTCCTATGAGATACTCAACACCCTTTCACTAAATATTTATTATATGCAGCTAAAGCTGTTTTATTTTTATAATTTTCATAAATACTTTGGTCTCACTGATACATCGAGAGAATCACCAAGGTGAGATGACACCTTGGCATTTAAATTCCTCATGAAACGTGAGCCCCTAGCTTCCTTTGATGACGTTCCCATGGAGTGGCTCACAGTTGAACTCTAGAGAGTTCTGGTCGCAGGACGGTCCCTTCCTCCTCCTCACACACTCGTTCTGTCTTTCAGCTACTATGTAGGCAGGGTGAGAATGTGTCCTCTGCTTGGTCTAGTTCTGACACTTGTATCTGCTGTCAACAAGATACGTCTTCCCTGTAAATGTTTCAAATATTTGAAGGCCAATACTGCGGAATATTCCCATATTCGGTTCCATACTTTCCGCCGCCAGGGCCACTGCTCCATCCGAGAGCCCTTTTTCATTTCTCTAGGGCTATGTCCTGAATGCCTGGGAGTTTCTGGGGGGCAGGGCTCAGTGAGTCTGCTTCCTGGGTGCTACATTCAAAGGGCAGTGCCCCTCACCCACTGAAGGGTGTCGTGTTCACCCGGGCCCTGGGGACGCTCAGCAGCCTTGGCTCACAAGCCACATCAGGGCACCGCACTGCACTTTGGCTCGCAGGTACCTTTAAGCCCGAGGCCCAAGAGCACTTGTTCAAGAACCGGAAGTCCCTGGTTTCCTCACTTCCGCTCTCTTCCAGACATAGTCAACAAGTCAAGAAACTTGGTATCAAAAGCACCCCAAGGGGGCTGGAAAGATGGCTTAGCAGTTAAGCGCTTGCCTGTGAAGCCTAAGGACCCCGGTTCGAGGCTCGATTCCCCAGGACCCACGTTAGCCAGATGCACAAGGGGGTGCACGCAGTCTGGAGTTCGTTTGCAGTGGCTGGAGGCCCTGGCACGCCCATTCTCTCTCTCTCTTCTCTCTGTGCCTCTTTCTCTCTCTGTCTGACGCTCTCAAATAAATAAAAATAACAAAAAAAAAATAATAAAAAGCACCCCAAGGTATTAAGCTTTCATTAAATCAACAGCAAAAAATATAAAAATAAAAATAAAAAATAACACCTCCATACATTTAAATAACGCATGGCCTGCTAACAACTGAATCAGCTCTGACTTTCAAAAATTCATGCAGCGGTTGGGGAGATGGCTCAGTGGTCAAAGGCACCTACTTGCAAAGGTTGTTGGCCTGGGTTCTATCCCCAGCAGCCACATAAAGATCTCAACACGGCAAGAGACCCTGTCTGAAACAGGTAGAGCCCAGATACCTCGAATCTGTTCTCTGTCCTACATATGTGCACACACACGCACACACACACACACACACACACACACACACACACAAATATTTTAGGGAAATTCGGGCTGGAGAGATGGCTCCGTGGTTAAAGGTGCTTACTTGCAAAGCCTGATGGCCCAGGTTCAATTCCCCAGTACCCACATAAAGCCAGATGCACAAATTGATGCATGTATTTGCAGTGGCAGGAGGCCCTGGCACACCCATACTCTCTCTCTCTCTCTCTCTCTCAAATAAATAAATAATTAAAAAAACCTCTAGATTTGTGATTTTCAAATTTCACCACAGTAGCGTCATAAGCTTCATACAAGAGTTGTCAAAGATGCAGATTCTTGTATCTTACAGGAGACCCTGTGTGTGTGTGTGTGTGTGTGTGTGTGTGAGTGTGTGTGTGTAAGGAGTGGGGTCTAGCAATAGGAGTCTTAGCAGACCCTTCAGGTAATCCTCACGAACACTGCCAGTCCAGGTTGCTTCTGGTGAAAATCCGTGAAGGATCTCATGTGAGTGGCAGAACGCTCTCTCCGCTCTTATGCATGAGGACAGTGTCCCGAATCCTAGTGGATCAACATGACTTCTCCTCATCACACCTTCCCAGCATCTTCTAGCATCTGTGCTTTCCAGAAATGATGTCTGGTGATTACCTTGTTTGCAGCCATGACACAGGAATTACAAAAGGCCTAGACAATAATATATTTTGGTGTGGGTCAGAAGAAAAGAGCAGTGCCTGCGCTTCGGTGGAGAGAGGCTGGTCCCATCCCTTACAGACCCCGCTTCACTCCTCCCTCTCCCCTCCCCCCACCACATCACCTCGCTCTCTGGCCCTTCACACTGGCTGGTCCTCTTCCTCCTTCACATTTTAACCTAGGAAGCTGCCTCTCTCTCTCTCTCTCTCTCTCTCTCTCTCTCTCTCTCTCTCTTTGTTTTGTTTTTCCAGGTAGGGTCTCACTCTAGCCCAGGCTGATCTAGAATTCACTATGTAGTCTCAGTGTGGCCTCGAACTCACAGAGATCCTTTTACCTGTGCCTCCCGAGTGCTGGGACTAAAGGCGTGCACCACCACGCCTGGCTCTTTTTTTTTTTTTCTTTTTCTCCTTGTTTCAGTGAAATTACATTTTCCTTAGCTTGGCTTTACCGTTGCAAATTATAGCTCATTTTTAAGCACTGGCAAAAGATGCTGGCAAAAGAAGCCCTAGTGTTCATTATAGAGTCAGGCCTTTCATTCTGAATTGCCTTTCTAGGTATGCGTGTAGATTTCAAGTCTTTTTTTTTTTAATAGTATCACAAAAAGAACTTATGAATAATTCATAATTTCATATTTCAAAATAAGAAGTTATTATTTTATGGAAAATTCAGAGGACTCATAACATCTACCAAACTTTTACTGCAACTAATAAATTAATTTAAAATACTTTAACTACGATATTTACACAGAAAGGAGGAAAAGAGAATAAAGAGAACATTTGTTGAGTAACTATTACAGGCCAGGAACTGTGCCAGTGCTTAGATATTTCATAGAATCTCCATGACAATTTTGAAGTTAAATAAAAAATCTGGGCCGGGCGTGGTGGCTCACGCCTTTAATCTCAGCACTCAGAAGGCAGAGGTAGGAGGACTGCTGTGAGTTCAAGGCCACCCTGAGACTCCGTAGTGAATTCCTGGTCATTCAGAGCTAGAGTGAGACCCTGCCTCAAACAACAACAACAACAACAACAAAAACCCTGAGGCTTTGGTAACTTGTTCAGGATCACAGGGAAGGGGCTCAGCTAGGCGACTGCTCTGTGCAACCTAAAGTCCATTTACTTTCCCCATTCCACGATGCAAGCACAAAAGAGCCTGGGAGAAGAAATGAATTTACTCACGTTGTTGTTGGTCACTGCAAAGTACTGTAAATTACTCAGATACTGGATTTCTTCTGGAAGGAAGGTGAGGTGGTTATAGCTGAGATCCAAATAATGGAGTTTGGTGCATAGAAAAAGCTGCAAGGGTAGATTCTCAATATTATTATGATCCAAAGAGAGCTGCTCTAGGTTTGATAAAGCCCCGATCTGGGCGGGAATATATGCGATGTTATTGTGCCACAACTTTAAGCAGGACAGATTCTGAAGGTGCTGGAAGCTGATGATCTCTTCCACTGTCTTAAGGTTATTTTCCTTTAAATCTAACTCATGCAGGTTGTTCAGGCTGAAAATGGAGTGTGGAATGCGTTCCAGGTCACAGCTGATCAACTCCAGGCTTTTGAGATTGACCATCTTTTTCAAGTTGTTCAGCACCACCAGTTTGGCCCCCTCGTTATCAAGGGATAGCTTTTGCAGTGAAGGCAGGAGGTCGGTGACGACTTGGGGGATCCGGGACAGGCTGCTCTTCAGGGAGAGGGTCCTCAGGTTCTTTAAGTCTTGGAAACCCTCCAACTGCGTGGTGCCCAGCTGCTCAGGGAGGACGCAGCCCGACAGGTAGAGTTCCTTGAGGTTCTTCAGGTGGAATACCCAGCGCGGGATTTTGCCCATTTCTGTAAATTTCAGACGGAGGATTTTTAAGTTCTCTTCCAGAAAGGCCAGCGCAGGGGTGGTCTACCACCAGAGACGAGTGGTACACACGGAGCTCCTTGAGGTTGACCAGCTGGGAGACAGCGGCGGGCAGCTTCACCTCAGGCATGAGCTCCAGGCTCAGGACTTCCATCTCCGTCAACTCGAAGACGTTGTCGGGGAGACCACCGAGCATGAAGAGATGCAGCTCCATCTTGTCCTGGGAGTTTTTCACAAGCTTCCCTTTCAGCTTCTCCACCGTCCACTCGTTGTTGAGGTTGATCTGCTTCAGCTTGTTCTCGCTGACCTCCGACAGGAAGATGGAGAAGCGCTTGGAGTAGAGGGGGTCGTACTGATCGGCCAGGTGCAGGATGAAGGCAAAGTCATTCTTGACGTCCGGGATGTCGCTGTAGTTGCTCTTCTCCCTGAGCGCCTCGAAGGAATATTGCTTCAGGGAACTCCTCAGCATCCACCACAAGCTGTAGGAGGAGGTGAGACCATAAAGTATGACCAGAATGACATAAAATGAAGCCAGGACCTTAAAGATCTCTGCCAAGGAGTAGACACACTGGTAGCGCTTATATCCTGTAAACGCCTGCACATCTATGGAACAGTCAATTTCAAGAGTAATGTAGCTTAAAAAGTACGGAACATAAGTGATAATGAGGACAAACAGGATGACTTTGACTATTATCTGCTTCAGATACACCCGATAAATAATGTCCTTCTGTTCCACGTGCAGGCGGAATCTCTTCACTTTCTCAAAGATGGCTTTGGCCT
The DNA here is from genome assembly GCA_036346955.1 of Dipus sagitta. NCBI lineage: Eukaryota > Metazoa > Chordata > Mammalia > Rodentia > Dipodidae > Dipus > Dipus sagitta. Next base: position 44,442,377 of record CM070788.1, read on the forward strand.
GTTCGCCCTCCTTCTTGTCCAGGACGCTAGAAGTTGGGCTTTCTATGCCAGCTGACTCCAAGCCCGGCTGTGGGTAGGGGAGCGACTGCTTGCTGGCATCTATCTCGGCCGAGCACCCTGAGGTTGAGAGCAGCGTCTTGGACTTGGAGTGTTGCAGGGGCCTCACGGACTGCTCAGCCACGGTTTCGGACAGGGCGCGGGTGGTCCACGGGGAGTCGAAGCACTTGTGCAGGATGGCCACGAAGTGCTCCAGTCGGGAACTGGTGCTGGGGTAGTGCAGCCAGAAGTTGCTGCAGGCTGCGAAGATGAGGGTGTGCAGGAGCACCAGGTACGGGAAGAACTTGGCAAACCAGTGGAGCTGCTTCTCGTAACACACGGCGTCGATGTAGGAGTACTGCTGCCGGTGGAGATCGTTCTGGATCCGCAGCGGCAGCGGCGGCGGCGGCGTCCCAGAGTTTGAGGACACGTTGGCGCTGGCTCTGAGCAGGTCCCAAGGCACGGTGCAGTGATTGTCGAACTCCACCTTGCAAGGAAGACAGCACAGAACCCTGCTCTGTGTGAGCTGCAGAGCTCCAGCCAGCACGGCCACCAGCAGCATGATGAGGGTGATGTAATACCAGAAGACATCCCACCACGGTTTCAGTATATGGTACGATGACTGGGCGTCCGCTAAGCATTTCAGCTCTGTTAGAGTAATCATGACTTCCCCTTGTACGAGTACAGAAACTGGAGGGGGAACATGAAAGAAACACTACTGAGACGGGCACTCAAATATACTTCCCACCCTACCCTAGACTGGGTCTCATGTATCCCAGGCTGGCCTGGAACTCCTGATCTTCCTGCTTCTCCCTCCCAAGAGCTGGGATTACAAGCCTGTACCAACGCTCAGCTACCACCATCCATTTCAATCCCATGCTTGTACATGAATAACCTACCCCAGAGGAGGCCTTTAGCTCAAATCCAAAAAGGATGCATCCAAACAAGACACACAAGTCTTCAGGTTTCACTGGACAGGGAACTGTAAAGTGCCTTCTGTGGACGACCTTGGTGACAGTGAAATCTATACAGGTGGTGGAGCTTGAAGCAAGTGCAGTTACTTTCTGGATCTAAACTCCGGGGTTACTAAAAATGGGAGCCAAGTTTTCTTCAACTGGCCTTGGAAAAACTTGCTCTTGAGTTGCTAATATCTAACAGTTGTGATTCCTAGCCCCAAAAAGTCTGAATAAGGGGCTGGAGAGATGGTTCAGCTGTTAAAGGCACTTGCTGCAAAGCCTGATGGCCTGGGTTTGATTCCCTGGCACCCACATAAAGACAATGGCAGGAGGCCTGGCTCACTCATTCTCATAATTCCCTCTCTCTCTCTCTCTCTCTCAAATAAATAAATAAGATCCTTTCCTCGACCCATCCCGTGTCTGGAGTGTTGTTTCCGTCATGGCAAAGCATCTTCCTGAGCAAGATCTGCTTTCTGACAATAACCCCTAGACTTCAAGGAACATGCCCAGTCATGCAAAGAGCTGCCACCGAATCTAATTCCCCTTTCTCTCCAAGCTACCACTCTGTAATGTAAGTACACAAGTGTTTAAAAGTGTAAAGAGCATTTAAAAGTTGGGAAATGACAGTAAAGGCTTAGAAAGGAATGGTGAAGAAAACCCCCTTTAGACTACTCTATCACAGGGACCCTCCCATGGTTAATGGTAGTACTAAAAGGGGTAGATGATAAAACCCTGGCTTAGCAGTTAAGGCATTTGTCTGCAAAGCCAAAGGACCCAGGGTCGATTCCTTAGGACCCATGTAAGCCAGATGCACAAGGGGGCGCATGCGTCTGGAATTCGTTTGCAGCGGCTGGAGGCCCTGGTATGCCCATTCTCTGTCTGTCTATCTCTCTTCTTTCTCTCTCTGTGCTTGCAAATAAATAAATTCATTTTAAAAAGTCAAGATGGATTTTATATTTTCATAATGTAAAACATTAAGACAACTCTTTTGAAAATTTCTATGTTTGGCTTTACTTAAAAATCATCTACAAGCCGGGTGTGCTGGCGCGTGCCTTTAATCCCAGCACTCGGGAGGCAGAGGTAGGAGGATCACCGTGAGTTCAAGGCCACCCTGAGACTCCGTAGTGAATTCCAGGTCGGCCTGGGCTAGAGTGAGACTCTACATGGAAAAAAAAAAAATCATCTACAAGCCGGGTGTAGTGGTGCACTCCTTTAATCCCAGCACTTGGGAGGCAGAGGTAGGAGGATCACCATGAGTCCAAGGCCACCCTGAGACTCCATAGTGAATTCCAGGTCAGCCTGGGCTAGAGTGAGACCCTACCTTGAAAAAACAAAAAATAAAACAAAACAACAGCAACAACAAAAAGTCATCTACAAGTGCTAATAGTAAAGTCCAGACTGCTTATAAGATGTCAAAGAATAAGAAGAGAAAAAAAAATAAAAATTTGGAGATTACCCAGTATCTCCATGGTAATAGGTCTGGGGGAATAGCTTAATGGTTAAGGTGCTTGCTTGCAAAGCCAAAGGATTCCCTAGACCCCACGGAAGCCAAATGCACAAGGTGGCACATGCTTCTGGAGTTCATTTGTAGTGGCTGAAGGCCCTGGCATGTCCATTCTCTCCCTCTCTCTCTCTCTCTCCTTCTTTTTCTCTTGCTCAAATAAATAAAATAAATAATTTTAAAAAATTTAAAAAAAATCATGGTAGCACCTAAGTTCCAGGGCTCTCCCTGGGTTCTCTTGAGGCTTAAATTATTATCTGTCCAGAGTTACAGCTTCTCTTTAGGTGTCCTATCACTGGTGGTATTTCTAGGTGAGCCTCTTTTGCTGTCATGAGACCTCATTCTAGAAGCTGGTGCCCCACCTTGAACCCAAGAAGCTCATCCCAAAGACCACAACCACCACGACCTGTTGAGATCCCTTGTGTTGGCCATCTTCAGTCGATTCCTGATCATCTGACCACCTATGCAGGAGAGCACCTGCGTGCTCTCCACCTGTGAGGGTATCCCAGGATTCTTATTTTAACTCTAGCACCAAAGCACCATCTTCTGCCTATCTCTTCTCTGGAAATAATATTTTATAATCCTTCCTCCTCGGACCTGTGGCTAGATTATATAACTCTCCAGAGCTTGCTTCCTTTACCTCAGGTTAGTGGGTCTACCCTCAATTCTTCTCATTCTGCCTCATTCCCACTGTGGTTAACCATAATTACGTGTCAAAGGAAGACACAAAACAAGATTACATGAGATAAATAGAAAGTTCTGGTCTTAGACCTCAAAATACCATAAACATGAGACAAGGGGATTGTAGAAAATATAATGAAATAACATACGAAAATACCTGTGGAATTTAGCTGGCAGGTATGCACATGCCCAGCTAATCATGCGATGGTCTTTATGCTGCCACAGAGAACCCAGACGAAGGGGGTACAGCTTTGTACCTACTTAGTGACATCACACCTGGATTCCAATTCTCAGTTACAGGTTAAAGGTGAACTGGGGAAATGGGATAACCATGAGCTGCCATCTCAAATCATTCCCCATGGAGGAGCATGAGAATTGATGCTATTCATCGCTGTGAAAGATGGCTAGGGGAACTGGGGAACATGTCTACACTTTCAGGCAGCTACCTTGCTGAGGTGTAGCTATTTCCCCAGGACCTGACATGACCACCTTCGTCGTGGAACAGATTGTTCTGGTGACCTACAGAATACCTTGGCCTTACAGTCTTGCAAAGAAGTGAGCAAAATATACAGGGATAGCTAGGCCTCCGGTAACAGGACCGGGGCTGTTAATATTGCCTCATGGGCAGGGAGGGCAGGGTCATCAGATCCAGATCTGATATTCTACTCCCAACTCCAGATTTACGTGCGGATGGGAGGTGACAGCGCACAGAGGAAGGAAGAGGGAGAAGTGACGGTCCATGGGATCCCAGTGACGCAGCTCTCCGGAGTCCTCACCCGTGCTGGGGAAGGTCTTTTGGTGATGCACCTGTTTTGGATGCACCCATACTCCTGTAAGTAACCCCAATAAACTCAAGGATCACCAAGCTGGACTTGCGTGGAATAATTTCTTTGATCAGTAAGTAGATGCTTGATTCTCCCCAGGCAAAGTTACTCAACACAACTCACAGGCGAAAGCGTAAGCAGATTTGTCCTAGGCAGAGCTAATGGGCGGAAGGTTCACAAGATATGTGTCTAAAAAGCAGTTTTGGGGGAGGCAGAGGTAGGAGGATCACCGTGAGTTCAAGGCCACCCTGAGACTACTAGTGAATTCAAGTCAGCCTGGGCCAGAGTGAGACCCTACCTCGAAAAATCGGAAAAAAAAATATTTTGGTGTTTTGAAACAAGGATTCATATAACTTAGGCTGGCTTCAAACTTGCTATCTAGCCAAGGCTTGCCTTGAACTCCCAATCCTCCTGTTTCTATGTTCCAAGTGCTATAATGACAAGCCTGTGCCATTACACCCATACATCAAGTCATATGTGACTCCATTTCTTGGTGGAACACCATAGAACTGATGGCTGAAAGAGCTTAGCTCCCTGCCTCTACCTGGGTACAGATGAATACAATGACCATCCATCAGGGATACTGCAAAGGGATTCCTCGTAATGGTCAAGGAGAATGAAGGGGCCTCCAAGGGCTTTCTCAGCCTGAGGCCTGTCAGGGTCCTGAGAGTCTAGATAGGAATCTGATAGGAATTGTGGAATGCAAGCAAAGAGCTCAAGCAATGGTGGAGGTATCTGACAGAGACTTACTCAGCAAGGAATACTGGAGCCGACATGGTCCAGAATAAACACTCCGAATATTCATACTTACTATTATGGAAAAAAATAAATGAAATAAATCAGCTCCACTTCAGTCAGGAGGTCTACACCTTTTGAAGTTCCTTAGACACACCATCTCTGAGTTTGTCTTCATTCTGTGAGAAAGCAGAAGTAGCTTGAAGGCATCACGCTTGTTCAAATGAACACACAACGTGGGTGATAACGTTTCCTCTCCATCAGGAGACTTAATACCTTTAACAGGTCAGCTTACCTTTCACATGGGGCGCGTTCTGTCTAGGCAGGACCCCACCCACATGCATCAGACTGCACTCCTTGAAATTCCTTTCAGTTATGGGGAAATTTTGGTAGAGATTTTGGTGTGCTGTATTTTACATTCTGTTATCTGTAACACTTAGTTTTTCTCTAGTTCCTTCCATATGTTAATTCCTCTTGCTCAGCCTCATACACAGCTGGTCTTATTTACACTTGTCAGTAGGCTGATCAAACCATGTGCTTTCAACACCCTGACTTAAAACCACACCATCTACCCAAATAAGAAGACACAGAGCTCCAAAAGTTTAGCCTGCCAATTTCATCAGAAATCACAGGTAACAGCACTTTTTTTCTGTACACAGCTCATCATTATAGCTGAACTTCCCCTGAAGCTATAACATAGTCTTTGTGCTGGTATTATTTTGATGGGCTAACATCAGCATCTACGTCAGTCATTTGTGGTAGTTATGTTACACATACAATGTGAACTGTGAGAAAATTCTGGAATGTTAGTAATTGTTTTCAATGTTGGGAATAGAACACAGGACCTTATGCATGCTAGGCGAATGGTCTACCACTGAGCTATACCCACACCTTTGAATTTTAAATTGAGTGTGGACATTCTGCTTTTCAGTGTCCATTGAAACCTCAAAAAAGTTTTCTGGGGGAAGGTTTTACACTTGCCCTGAAGACCTGTTCCTCCCTTTTTTTAAATTTATTTTTGTTTATTTTTATTTATTTATTTGAGAGCAACAGACAGAGAGAAGGAGGGAGGGAGGGGGAGAGAGAGAGAGAGAATGGGTGCACCAGGGCTTCCAACTACTGCAAACGAACTCCAGATGCATGAGCCACCTTGTGCATCTGGCTTACGTGAGTCCTGGGGAATCGAGCCTCGAACCGGGGTCCTTAGGTTTCACAGGCAAGCGCTTAACCACTAAGCCATCTCTCCAGCCCAACTTGCTCCTCTCTTGAAACTAATTAAGTACCTGAAATCCAGCAAAGAGCCTTAAGCCAAAACTGTATTCAAACTGTTTATTAGCAATAATCTTGTAATGGTATCATTTCAAATATCAAATAGTTGGACAAGTTTGAGATTTGCTTGGGGCTTATAAAGCCATGTTTAAAACCTGCTTTGCGGTTTAACCAGCATAGAGTAGCTGTTTTTCAAGACAGAAAGCACAGCTAGAATGTGTGCCAACCTAGCTGTGTCTGCACGCAGCAAACAGGGGGAAGACATCTGGGGGCTTGGGGTGCATCTCAGAGGTAGAGCATGCATGCTTAGCATGCAGGAAGCCTGGGTTCAGTCCCCAGCACTGGCGAGAAAAGAAGTCTGAAACATTTACATAGTCTTCCATTGCACTGTAGAGAAGAATTCAATTCCAGTATGCCACTCGACTATCAGGTCCAACGTGCTCATATCCAATTAAATACCCCTCAGACAACAGTCCCACCAAATAGGAGAAACATGTTTGCTACTTTATAGACAGTGTGTTGATTACGTTGCATATTGCTGTGACAAAATGCCTGAGAAAAGGCGATTTAAAACCAGGTATGGTGGCTCACACCTATAAACCCAGCACTCTTGGAGGGCTGAGATAGAGGGACTGCTATGAGTTCAAAGCCAGCCTGGGCTAAAGTGAGACCTTTGCTTCAGAAAAAAAGAAATAAATAAAGGAGAGAAAGAAAGAAAGAAGCAGCAAAATAAGGGAGGAAAGGTTTGTTTTAGCTCACAGTTCAAGGTTATTTATAATCCACCACGTTAGGGAAGGCGTGGCAGCAGGGGCATGAAGCAGCTGGTCACAGAGAGCCCAGTCAGGAAGCAGAGAGTGCTGAATGCTGTAGCTCACCTCACCTCACCTCCTCCTTTTTTAAAAAATATTTTTTATTTTTATTTATTTATTTGAGAGAGAGAAAGAGAAAGAGAGAGAGAGAGAATGGGCACGCCAGGGCCTCCAGCCACTATACATGAACTCCAGATGCATGCGCCCCATTATGCATCTGGCTTACCTGGGTACTAGAGAGTTGAACCAGGATCCTTTGGCTTCGCAGACAAATGCCTTAACTGCTAAGCCATCTCTCCAGCCCTACTTCCACCTTTTTATATTTTATTTTTATTTATATTTGAGAGAGAGAAAGAGGCAGGTAGCGAGAGAATGGGCACACCAGGGCCTTTAACCTGCTGCAAACGAACTCCAGAAGCATGTGCTACCTTGTGTATCTGGCTTACGTGGGTCCTGGGGAATCAAACTTGGGTCCTTTAGCTTTGCAGGCAAACACCTTAACTGCTAAGCCATCCCTCCAGCCCACTTCCTCCTGTTTATTCAGCCTGGGACCCCAGGCCATGGAATGATGCCAATCCAGTTAGGTGGGTCTTCCCAACTCAAGTAACCTATTTAAAACTCCCTCACAAACATTCCTAGAGAAGTCTTAGGTGATTCTAGATCCTGTCAAGTTGACAGTATTAACCACTGCAGATCATGTCTCTTTGAAAGATGAGAGACATCAACCTCCAATTGATACTAATATTTAAAGAATGATCTTACAGAGAAACTGCTGTGGACTAATCCTCCAGAGGATGCCAAGTGAATATAGGTTTGACCTGCTTACTCTACCAGAAAATTAAGTGTAAAGAACTTTCTCTATTTGCCTTTTAAACTTTCTAGACTTTCCTCAAACTACCTAGTCCTGATTTCCTCTGATGAGATTTTGCCAATAAGAACAAACAAAAATCTATTACTAAGGCTGGAGAGATGGTTCAGTGGTTAAAGCTGCTTGCTTGCAAAGCCTGATGGCCTGAGTTCAATTCCCCACATAAAGCCAGATGCACAAGGTAGTGCATGCATCTGGAGTTTGTTTGCAGTAGCAAAAGGCCCTGGCATACCCATTCCTTTCTCTCATTCTCTCTGTCTCTCTCCCTCTCCCTCTCTCTCCTGGCAAATAAACAAAATATTTAGGGCTGGAGAGATGTCTTAGTGGTTAAGGCACTTGCCTGTGAAGCCTAAGGACCTAGGCTCGACTCTTCAGAACCCACATAAGCCACAAGCATATGGTGGCACATGCGCCTGGAATAGATTTGCACTGGCATGCCCATCCTCTCTCTCTCTCTCTCTCTCATAAATAAATATAAACAATAAAATAAAATATTTAGAAAAAAACCATTACTATGGTCTAATGTCTGCTTTCCTACTTTTAAAGAAATTATTTTACATCAATTTTTTTCTTAAAATAAGTCACTGAGATAAATAGCAATCTTCTTTCCATGTTATATACACCAATAATAAGACTAACCTAAAACCTTTACCTTCTTAAAATAACAAAACCCTCAAAAAAAAAAAATTACAACTGAGACTTTGGAATTCAAATTCCAAACTTTGTCCACACTAGACCAAATGGCCTCAGCAAATCCAATCAACTATGGCACTGTTCTCTCAAAAGCTAGAGAAAAGCTCTTCAGCTCTTTCCCCAGCATCTGCATTATAACTAAATTCTATTATAATCCCGAAAAACAAGAATGCAAGTGTAGTTTTCTGTAACATTTCCAGTGACACAGTTACATACCATGTCGTTAATCTATGCTCTTAGCTCAATATTTTACTGCTAAATATTTTCTGCTAAACTAAGAAGACTTAATATTTCAATGCATGGCATCTGGATTTAAGGATACATGAAAAGGTTTAAGCATTCCTGCATCGAATGCTGCTAATTTTTCTAATTGAAGTACTTGAGTTAGAGCTGCTATGCCATCTGACTGCGCCCCGAACCTCTTTTCCACACCACATTTCAGCAAACAATAAGCCTTCAATCCAACTGAGAGCTCCATTTCTAATACACAAATACATCAAATCAGTTCAAAGACATCATGTTAAGAGCAATGGATTTTATGGTCCTAATACCGTTCCTTGAGCTTTTAAATCTCATTAAGAAGTCATCAGAGCTCTTCAAAGCACATGAATTCATCTGACAAGCTCCGCCCAAAGTCTCTAAGACTGCAAACAACAACACTCAACTTAGGCATCTTTATTTCCCAGTAGTCCTTTTACTTTGAAAGCATTTCCAAAGTAACCAGCAAGGGGGTGGGGTGGGGGGTAAACAAATGATGATCAGATGGTCTTTCTAGTCATTGTGTGCTGAGAACCGAATGCTGCTTCAGAGAGACTCTGCTGCTGGTCCTAGGCAAGCAATTGAAAACGGGGGTTTTCTCCACTAGCCTCACTGGAAAATTCATCAAAAAACCTTCTTACATTCTGCCAAAACCTTCCTTATGGGGCTAGAGAGATTTTTCAGTGGATAAAGCGTTGGCCAGCGAAGCCTAATGACCTGGATTTGATTCCCCACATAAAGCCAGATGCACAAAGTTGTTTGCGGAGGCTGGAAGCTCTGGTGTGTCCCTTCTTTCTGTCTCTTCTCTCTCTCTCTCTCTCTCTCTCTCTCTCCTTGTAAATAAATAAATAAAATTATTAAAAACAAAAAACTTTCTGGGGCTGGAGAGATGGCTTAGTAGTTAAGGCATTTGCCTGCAAAGCCAAAGGACCTCAATTTGATTCCCCAGAACCCACGTAAGCCAGATGCACAAGGTGGCGCACGCGTCTGGAATTTGTTTGCAGTGGCTGGAGGCCCTGAAGTGCCCATTCTCTCTCTCTCTCTCTCTCTCTCTCTCTCACTCTCTCTCTCTCTCTCTCTCTTTCCCTCTCTCAAATAAATAAATAAAAACCCTTCCTTCCCAAGTGGATGTTTCCTAGTTCTTCCTAACTTCTTCCTGAAATCACAATCATCTCCAGGCTTTCTCCCCAGGAACCTAGATCTCGGGGTGTTTTCCCTCTCTTCATTGTACCAATAACCTCTTTCCCCTACTCCTTAAAAATCTACAGTCACGCCATCTGCCTTTCTCGTGAACTTGTACACGACCACTAGCAGGGATGCTTCATAGATCAGCATCTGCTCAGGACCAGGGACTGAACCCAGGGCCATCTACATGCTAGCAAGTGGTAGAGGCAGACGCTCAGCCCCTGAGCCATATCCCCAGTGGAGACCAGTGTCCTTATGTCCCTTCCCAGTTCCAGCCAGTACAGGGACTTTCTGAAAAGCAACATCCTTTTTGCACAAACTTGTAGTTGTGAGATCTTAAAAGAAACTATGAGTTTTACCAAGGAGTGTTTCTCTAACATTAGAGTATATGTTTAAAAAAAAAAATCATTGAGGGCTGGAGAGATGGTTTAGCAGTTAAGACACTTGTCTGCAAAGCCTAAGGACCATGTTCAACTCTGCAGATCCCAGGTAGGCCAGAGGCCCAGGTTACACATGCACACAAGGTGGCACATGTGTCTGGAGTTCAACCGAAGTGGCTGAAGGCCCTGGTGTGCCAATTCTCTCTCTCTCATAAAAAAGTTTTTTAAAAACTCAAAAACATCACTGAGAGCTTTTTAAAATACAAAGCAGCAGATCCCACCCTCACTGTCTGATTCGTTACACTGTGTGCTGTACCGAACTCCTAGTCAATGCGGCTGCTACTGGCACAAGGGTTTGAGTTTGAGGGTAACAATTCCATGACAAATTCTCACAGAGAAAGTCAAGTGATCTGGGGGGAGGAAAAAGCTCCTAAGATGAATCGGCAGTTAATTATTTGGGAAAAGTACCTAAATCTTAGGTCTACATGGAAGTTGCTCTAAGATGCCCATGGGGCTCCAAGACTACAAAGACCCCTCTACCTTCTCCTATGTGACGTCTCAGAGATACGGGTATGTGAGGTAGTAGGATGGTAAGCTACGGGGCAAGAGAGATTAGCAGGTGGATGAGGAGGAGGGATTCGAGATAAGTGGTCAGATGAAAGTGTATTTCAATCACAGGGCTGAGAAATAACAAGAACATTCTCTCAGATTTTAAAAGCAAGTAAAGCATGAAACAGTCACAACCAGCACTGTGTATCTTGAATGTCGTCCTCTGAAAGCCATGTGCTGTGGAAGTTGGCACCTCAGCCCATGGCACTATGAGGAAGTGGTGGCAGAATTCAATTTAAGAGGCGGGAGGAAGTTAGGTCATTGTGGGGTGTGGTTAAAGGGGGTACGGTAATCTGGGCTCCTCCCTCTTTCTTTCACTTTTCAGGCCACCATAAGGTGAACACTTTCTTCTTCTCATGTTCCTCCCTCAATGTGCTGGCTTGCCCAAAGTGGTCATTAGCGATGGATGAAACCTCCAAAAACAGGACCCCAAAATATGCCTTTCTCTTTGTGTTGCTGATTATGTCAAGTATTTTGTCACAGAATGAGAGAGCTACTGAGCAGAGTCAGTGTGAGTTGAAATTCAACACCAATCGACAACATCCGTGTTTCAGTCTTTTTCTTGTTGTTGCGGGGATAAAACACCTGGCCACAAGCAGCTGATGGGAGGAAAGGGTTTATTTCCGTCCACAGTCTCGAGGGAAAGCGTAGCAGACTGCTGGGCACATCTTGCACTTATCAACAGTAGGCCAGGAGCAGCCAGAGTGAGCTAGCTAGCCCTTGCAAGCTGGGCTAATAAGCCTTAAGGTCCACCCCCAGCAACAAACCTCCAACGAGGCTTCACCTCCCAAATTTCCACCTGCCGGGGACAGAACATTCAGACATATAATTCTATGGGTAACATTTTATCAGAGAGATGTTCGTAGAATCATGGGAGCTAGGGCTGGAGAGATGGCTTAGCAGTTAAGGCGCCTGCCTGCAAAGCCTGAGGACCCATGTCCGACTCTCCAGATGCACAAAGATGAGGAAAGCACAAGGTGGCACATGCCCACTAGGTGGCGCAAGTGTGTAAAGTTTGATTTCAGTGGCTGAGGCCCTGGTCTGCCAATTCTCTCTCTCTCTGTTTCTCTAAATTAAAAAATAATATAAGTTAAGTAGATACAGATTTTGATTTTTTAAAATTTATTTATCCATTTTGAGATACAGAGAGGCAGATATAGAGAGAATGGGTGCACCAGGACCTCCAGCCACTACAAACAAACTCTAGGTGCATACACCTGCTTGTGCATATCGCTTATGTGGGTCCTGGGGAATGAAACCTGGGTCCTTAGGCTTCACAGGCAAACATCTTAACTGCTAAGGCACCTCTCCAGCCCGAGATTTTGATTTTATTATAGTATAACTTAGAGTTTGTAGCACATGGTCTATAATCAATATTTCTAAAATAAGATGAATTCACAAAAATGCAAATTGCAGGAAAAAACACAGGTGATTATGTAGGGTGGATTTAAAGTGACAGAACCCATGGGTTGGCCTAAGCAGTGGTAGAGTAGAACCCAGCAGTCTATGAATGGGAGGATTTCGGACTAACTGTTTGCACATTTCATACTTAACAGCTCAAAATCTGTTAGGGTTTTATTTCTTGAAATTTTTGTGCGAGGTTACTTCATAATGCTGGGCGACACAAAGATGGCTGGAAGACTTACAATGTCCTCATTCACTAGGCTGACAGCTGGAGCTAACCGCGGGCTGAGAGTTCCTTCATGAGATGATGCTGGGCTTTGAGTACTGTCAAAGAGCACACTGGCTGGGTTCTAAGACAGGGTCTGACAAGCCCCAAAATGAATGCTACATATCTTTTATTGGTTTATTTATTTATTTATTTACTTATTTATTTATTTATTTATTTAGAGAATGGGTGTGCCAGGGCCTCTAGCCACTGCAAACAAATACCAGATGCATGTGCTACCTTGTGCATCTGGCGTATATGGGCGCTGGGGAATCCAACCTTGGCCCTTAGGCTTAGCAGGCAAGCACCATAACTACTAAGACATCTCTCTAGCACTACAACTTTTTTAAGTCATAACATTTAAGCCACCAATGAGGAGAAAGGGAACAGCTGAGACAATAGTGCCTGCTTTATACCACTGAGGGGGATCCACTCTCTGTAAAGAAATATGGGCCACGGGCTATTAAAAAGAAAAGGACAGGATGTTTGAATCTATGTAGTCCTGTGTTTAAAAATCTTTTGATCGGGCTGGAGGGATGGCTTAGCAGTTAAGGCATTTGCCTGCAAAGCCAGAGGACCTAGGCTTGATTCCCCAGGACCCACGTTAGCCAGATGCACAAGGGGGCGCACGTGTCTGGAGTTCGTTTGCAGTGGCTGGAGGCCCCCTTCTCTCTCTCCCTCTTTCTCTGTCAAATAAATAAATAAATAAAAATTATACATATATTTAAACATATTGATCAAGGAAGTCCACAGCCAGAGCAGGTTTAAGGGAGGAAGCACACCTCAATGGCAGGAATGGCAAGTACTTTGTAGCCATGACAACCCAACACAAACTTCTCCCTGATTTGATTTTTCTACATGCAAAGCACCCAAACCCTCCCATAAAAACTGAATCCTACTACAACATCAAATTCAGGCTAGAGTCTAGGATCATGCCAACAAAATCAGATCCAGGATACTATGGGACACCACAGGCTTTTCGAAGCCCCTCTACCTAGTCGGGAAGAACATCCTTAGGCACTGCCTAAAGTGATTGGAAATTTCACCATAGAATCTTAAAGCTGTGCCCTTGCTTTGATTTTCAACCTTGGGACCCAGCATCCCTCGTAGTTGTTCTCTGAGTCTCATCTTTGGACCTGAGGCCATTTCTGTTTTTTTCTTTTTTCTGGGTACAAGACGATATGAGTAAGAACTAGTATTGTTTAAGACCTCAGAAGATTCTGGATTGGACTATTTCCTCCAAGGTACAGTTTCCTCCTTAATTCATCTCCCTCCTTTACAATACTTGGATCATAAGTACATAAAAAAGAGAGTCAAATGGTACTTCCAATACTCATTGGACATTCTCCTGGTCTAGTTACTTTTCTTGTTGCTGTGATCAAATACCTAACGAGATTTCGGCTTACAGTTCCAGGAGATACAGTCTGTCATGGCAGGGCAGGTAGGGCACAGCAGGCAGCCGGTCACATTTCATCCACCCCGAGAAACCACAGAAAGACCAACACCCCCATTCACCTTTCTCCTTCTTATACAACTCGGGATCCCAGCCCGTCACATGATGCAAGCCAACATTCAGGGTGGGTCTTTTCACCTCACTTAACCTAATCTAGAAACTTCCTCCACAAATATGCTCACAGGTTAGTTTCCATAGTGATTGTAAATCCTGTCAAATTCACAAGATTATCCATCAGATCTCCTAGCCTAGGTCCACATCACTGTGGGTGGTGGTTGACTGACTTTTCTCTCAAGATAAAACAAGGGTACTGTGTTACATCCTCCAACAGCAATTTCCTAGCTGACTCCAGGCCACCATTACTATTGCATTTGCACCAAGCTTCAAGGCCTTGACTGCCTCTTGCTCCCAGAGTCCATGTCAGGAATGTCATTGGTATGTCATTGGTATGTCATAATGTCATATGGTAGCAGCTCACCTGAAGGTACCGATTTTGTTACTGACTACTTATGCTGTTAGCAAACCACTACCACACCACCATTTCTCAACATAATTCGGTATTTTCCATGATTCTGTGTGACGGTGAACAGTCCTGGTCTACATGGCGTCTGTTGAGACGCTGGGATGGCTGGAATGTTCAAAGTGTCCCGGTCACAGGGTGATACTAAGGTTGGCATCTGAGTCAGAGCCCCAGCTTAGCCTTTTGACTCGGACCTTGCCACTGTCTGTACAGTTGTGTAGGCTTCCTCACAAGGGGGCTAAGTTCTGCACGGTGAGGTCTCGAGCACACGGAGTCACTTAAAGCTCAGCCGTGGAAATTAGCCCGTGACATTTCTGCCTCATTCCGTTGGTCAACAAAAACAAAACGAAACTTCTGGAGCTGCAGAGTTGATTCAGTTTCAAGAGATGCCATGGAAAAGAATTCTTTGAGAGAAATAACGAGGTGAATGCAGAACAGAATTGCTATCCAGGTGAAGGAAGAGAAAAGAGGGGCAGAGAAGCAGGTCCACAAAACAGACGGGAACAAGCATTTCTGGAGTGCCCAAGTCAGAGTTTCAGGGCAAGATGCTGACCTCATCGTCAACACAGAGACACCAAAGAGTAGACACAGGTCAATGAGCACCCGGAAGTTTCCTCCTCAATGTGTATGGTGCAAGGAGTTCCTGGAACAATGCCTGAGTAATATCCCAAATACTGTGAAGATCACACGAACTACTGGAAACTGCAGGAGATAGTTACTGAATACGTCAGGTTAAACTGAACAGACAAGATGAGTTACAAGTTACTGAATGAATACTGCTCTAGAAACCCTACTGAAATCAGGGCTGTTCCTTGTTTCCAGCAGCTACAGAAAGCATCTCCACTTTGCGCATGGCTGCCACTAATGACGAACACAAGCAACTTAAGGGAGGAAGGCTCATCTCGGCTTACAGTGCAAGGGGATTCGGCCCATCCAGGAAGGAGACCAAGATGAACGCTGGTGCTCAGCTAGCTCTCTCCCTTTTTGTTTGTTTATTTTACTTTTCTCTGGTCTTTCAAGGTAGGGTCTCACTCTAGCCCAGGCTGACCTGGAACTCACTATGTAGCTGCAGGGTGGCCTCGAACTCACAGCGATCCTCCTACCTCGTCCTCCCGAGTGCTGGGATTAAAGGCATGCGCCACGAAGCCCAGCTCAATCTCTCCTTTGTATTCAGTCCAGGACCCCGAGCCCAGGAGATGGTGCTGCAACTAGGGTGGGCCTTCCTACTCTAATACTCTAATCTAGAAAATTCCTCACAAACATGCCCAGAGCTTTGTTTCCATAGTCATTTAAAATCCTGTCAAGTAGGTGGTGCACACCTTAATCCCAGCATTCCAGAGGCATTGGTAGGAGGATCACCATGAGTTCAAGGCCACCCTGAGACTACATAGTTAATTACAGGTCAGCCTGAGATAGAGTGAGACCCTACCTCAAACCACCCCTCCCCCCAAAAATCCTGTCAAGTAGACAACTGAGGCTAATCACCACATCATATATTTAGTTACATGGTAATTGTCTGCTTTGAAAAATATCATAATTCTTTGATGCTTTTAATAGGCAACTACATTACTGACAATATATATTTTTTTTTTTTAATGAGAGAGATCGGGTGGGAGAGAGAGAAAAGAAAATTGGCATGTCTGGGCCTCGAGCCACTGCACTCAAACTCGACTGCGCCCCCCTGTGTGCATATTCAACATAGCATGCTTGCATCACTGTGCATCTGGTTTATGTGGAACCTGGAGAGTTGAATGTAGGTCCTTAGGCTTAGCAGGCAAGTGCCTTAACTGCTAAGCCATCTGTCCAGCCCTGTTGTTTTTTTTTTAATTATTTATTTTAGTCAGGGTCTCACTATGTAGTCCAGACTGAACTGGCTCTCATGAGATTCCTATGACCTTCCTACCTCAGCCAGCTGAGTCCACACTAACTCTAACACGTGTATTAAATGAAAAGAGTTGCAGTACATGGACTGGAATGTTAAAACACAAGTTACAAATGGTGGGATAATTCTTTTTTTTAAAATTAATTAATTTACAAGCAGAGAGAGACAGAGAGGAGAGGGATAGAGAGAGAATGGGCATGCCAGGGCATCTAGCCACTGCAAACAAATTCCAGATGTATGTGTCTGCCACCCTCTGCATCTGGCCTTACGTGGGTACTAGAGAATTGAACCTGCGTTGTCAGGTTCCATAGGCAAATACCTAAACCACTGAGCCATCTCTCCAGCCCCAAATGGTGGGATAATTCTTTTTTTAGGGGGGGGGAGGGCGTTTCAAGGTAGGGTCTCACTCTAGCTTCAGACTGACCTGGAATTCACTATGTAGTCTCAGGGTGGCCTCGAACTCTTGGTGATCCTCCTACCTCTGCCTCCCAAGTGCTAGGATTAAAGGCATGCTCTAGGATTATTTTATTAATCAGTTCTCATTGTTTCAAAGAACATTCTCCTGACTACCGCCCCATAGCCCCATGAGAAAAAAAAAAAGCCATAATAAAGCAGGGCCACACCCAGGCCTTCCACAGTCTGTTTAATCACACACACTGTCCTTTTGGATCCAAGCAGAGGGAAGACATCATCATTCTGTGGTTATCATGCTACCACAAGTGACCTTGCGCTCCGTCACATGGACTCTGATACAGGAAGATACTATAGAAATCAAAGTCTATTCTTGGCTGAATAAACAAGGAAACAAGCTCAGAAGGATTTAAACAGCTTCACTATGGCCACAAGGTAATAAATAGAACATGGACTAATGGACAAGGGGTCTAGTTTAAGAACTGGGGGCTGAGAGATCACTCAGCGGTAAGGCACTTGCCTGCAAAGCCAAACAACCCAGGTTCAAATCTCTAGTACACACGTAAAGCCAGACACACACTGGCACATGCATCTGGAGTTCATTTGCAGTGGCTGAAGGCCCTGGTGCACCCATTTTCTCTCTCTCTCTTTCTGCTTCTCTTCTCTCTGATTACAAATAAATAAATTAAAATTTTTTTGAAAAAAATAATTGAGATAGCAGTGATTCTGGTCACCTGGAGTAATTAATCACAGGCCTGCCTTAGAAACAGGCAGCTGTATATATTGTACAGGAAATCTCTATGTATATGTACACATATATGTATAAATCAAGATGAAAGAGAGGTTTTTAGATCTGGGCAGACAAATCAATGTACTTGAGAAATACTTTAAAGCATCATTCAGCCATTAATCTAATTATTTTCTCTAAAGTTAACATTTGTATATTCAAATATGGAGGCCAAGTATTATAAAGTCATGAAAGGATGAGGTCTCATCTCAGTTTTCCTAGGACCTCAGTACTATTGTAGAAAGAAGACGTGCATAGCTGAGCGTCACACCCCATCTTCTACTGCCCCTGCAGTGAACAAATGACTGGGCTGGCGGGACAAACCTAGCAGACGCTATGGTGGGTTCTATAAAAACAAAATGCAATGCAGAGAGAATGGCTGGGACATTCGTCCACAGCAGCACCAACCAAAGAAAGATTGAGAATTTGGGCTGCTCATGCAACAAGACTTAGAATTCCCGTTATGTAACAGTTTTATGTTTTAGAAAAGTAGAAGTGTGTAAGACAGGCAATGAGCTGGAGACACAGCTCCTGTGGTAGAGGACTTACCTAGCATGTGCAAGGCCCTAGGTTCAGTAGCCAATAAAACAACAGCAACAACAACAAAACAAAACAAAACAAAACAAAAAAACTAACTACGGGCTGGAGGGATGGCTTAGCGGTTAAGGCATTGGTCTGCAGAGCCAGAGGACCCAGGTTCGATTCCCCAGGGCCCACGTTAGCCAGATGCACAAGGGGGCGCATGTGTCTGGAGTTCATTTGCAGTGGCTGGAAGCCACACCCATTCTCACTCACTCTCGCTCTCTCTCACTCTCTCTCTTCCCCCTTCCTCCTCTCTCTGACTCTAATAAATAAATAAAAATAATTTTTAAAAAACTGAAAAAAAAAACTAACTAGGACAAGTCTTGTACTTTCATAAATTTTCCTAAGCAGTGTGAGAAGAGACACAAACAGGTAAGGATATAAACCCGCTTTAGCCTGAGGGTCAGGCGAGGCGTCCCTGGAGGCCAGTCATTAGACCGGAGATGACGACACACTGGGGAGTCACTCACCCATCTGTGGGAGATCATCCCAGGTGGAGGGAACAACAAGCCTAGGATGCGCGAGGACCAAAAGAAGGGCAGTCTGGCCGGGATATCATGAGCCAATGGGAAGGAGGAGAGTGACAGAGCCTCTGTCACCAAGGTGGAGAGCCTGGGTAAGAAATAACCCAGGAGTGACAGCAAGGCCATCCATTGCAGGCTCATAACCAGACTCTGTTATGTGCTGGAAACAAATTCAGTCAGCTCAGTGAATCAGCATGAAGTATGGATATATACCCTAAATGAAAGAATTCTTTTAAAAATATTTATTTATTTGAGAGAAAGAAGGAGAGAGACAGAGATAGAGAGAGAGGCACGTAGAGAGAGAATTGGTGTACCAGGGTCTCCAGCCACTGCAAACAAACTCCAGACGCATGCGCCACCTTGTGCACCTGGCTTATGTGGGTCCTGGGGAATCAAACCTGGGTCCTTTGGCTTTGCAGGCAAGTGCCTTAACTGCTAAGCCATTTCTCCAGCCCAAAAGAATTTTTACCTTTACAGAAAGAAGATGGTTAAGAATGTCGCAGTGACAGATGCACTGGCCCCACCACGGAGTCCCCTGGACTGTATATTCAGAACTGGGTGATACTTGTAAGACACGCCATAGTCGCAGTGCCGGAGAGTAGCGTAGCGCACGCACTTGTCTGCTACCATCCAAAGTCAAAGGCTTCCCCACAGAGCTGGCTTACGATTCGCCTCCCACAGTTAGCAAGACAGGATGACATCAGCGAGAAGCAAACGTGCACGGAGCTTCTTGTCTCTGGCTCGTCTGCTCAGGAAAGCATGGCTGTCTTCTACTTAAGAAATATGGCGGGCTGGAGAGATGGCTTAGCGGTTAAGCGCTTGCCTATGAAGCCTAAGGACCCCGGTTCGAGGCTCGGTTCCCCAGGACCCACGTTAGCCAGATGCACAAGGGGGCGCACGCGTCTGGAGTTCGTTTGCAGTGGCCGGAGGCCCTGGCTCGCCCATTCTCTCTCTCTCTATCTACCTCTTTCTATGTCTGTCACTCTCAAATATAAATAAATAAACAAAAAAAAATTAAAAAAAAAAAGAAATATGGCAAAAGGACCCTACATGCGATGAACAAAGCGAGCTGAGGCCAAAACCAGTAAGACAGACACGGATGCTAAGTCTCTCGTAGACATTATTATAGCTCCTGATCTTTAATGGTAAAAACATTTTTAAAAAAGCAACATTTCACACATGCACATACATGTACATTTCTGCTTACAAAACCCAAAAGGACAGGAAAATGACATTAAAATTTTTTATGTATTTATTTGCAAGGAGAGAGAGAGAAGAGGGAATGAGCACACCAGGGACTCTTGCCACTGCAAATGAACTCCAGATGCATGTGATGCTTTGTGCATTTGGCTTGACATGGGTTCAGGGGAACTGAACTTTGGGTCAGCAGGCTTTGTAAGCAAGTGCCTTTAATTGCTGAGCCATCTCCCCAGTCCAGGAAGATGACATTTTAATTAAAATACATACAGGCTTAAATTTCTGTTCAACTGGTTTAAAAAGTATCAAAAGGATTTTACTCAAAACAACTGTAAGAATAGCAACCTTTGTATTTTTTTTTTCTTTTATTCCGCCCCAAGCTACCAACTTAATTGTCCCAATCTTTGCCATGTGTTCACAATTGAGAATGTTCATCTTACCCCATGAATGCTGCTCAACCGGAAACTGTGTAGTTAAGTTTCAATTTGAGGATTTCCTAAAGAGAAATCATAAACATACTGTCATACTTTTTGCATCACAGGGCTGCAAGAACTTACATAGTGGGAGAATTTCCAATACACTTAAGAATTCTGTATAACATACAAAAGATAACTTTTGGAGGCAGAGGTAGGAGGATCGCTATGAGTTCAAGGCCACCGTGAGACTACATAGTGAATCCAGGTCAGCCTGTACTAGAGAGACCCTACCCAACGACACCCCCCCCCAAAAAAAAGTGAACTGTTTAAGAGATTGCCTTCTGACCTCTAAACAAAGGCGTTTGCAGATACCCAGGGAGAGAAATAAATCACAAGCACATCACATGTTACATGTCTCATCTCATCACAACAGGAATTGACAAGGCACAAAATGTGAACAGTAATTTTTTTTATTAATTTGCATGTGTGTGTGGACATACATGTGTGTGTGTGTGTGTGTGTGTGTGTGTGTGTGTGTGTGTAAACCCCAGGGTCTCTTAACGCTGGAAACAAATGCCAGATGCATGTACTACTTTTGGGTCTAGCTTTACATATATATGTATATATATATATATATGTCATGGGATTGCTGATGTTATTAAAGTTGCTTTAAACATCATTTTTTAAAAAATTTTTTTGTTTATTTTTATTTATTTATTTGAGAGCAACAGACAGAGAGAGAAAGAGGCAGAGAGAGAGAGAATGGGCGCGCCAGGGCCTCCAGCCACCGCAAACGGACTCCAGATGCGTGCGCCCCCTTGTGCATCTGGCTCACGTGGGTCCTGGGGAATTGAGCCTCGAACCGGGGCCCTTAGGCTTCACAGGCAAGCACTTAACTGCTAAGCCATCTCCCCAGCCCTTAAACATCATTTTAAAAAAAGTTTTATTTATTTGAGACAGAGAGACAGAGGGGGAGAATGGGCATGCCAGTGCATCTGGCCACTGCAAAGGACCTCTAGATGCACGTGTCACCATGTTCATCTGGTTTATGTGGGACCTGGAGAACTGAGCCTGTGTCCTTAGGCTTCGAAGACAAGCGCATTAACCACTAAGCCATCTTTCCAGCCCTAAACATCATTTTGATAGAAGCATAATTCATACCTGAATTCTTATTTATAAAATCATCTCTTTATTATTACTAATAATGCTAGAAACATCTCAGTGCTCTATGTGATTTCCCATCTGCATTCTGCCTTACCTCCTTTCTTCTTCCTTCCTCCCTTTCTTTCTCCCTCCTTTTTTGCTTTCCTCCTTCATTTGCTTTCTCTATTTTTAAAAAATATTTTATTTTTATTTATTTATTTGAGAGAGGGAAAGAAGCAGAGAAAGAGAGAAAGAGAGAATGGATGTTCCAGGACTTCCAGCCACTGCAAATGAACTCCAGATGCATGTGCCTCCTTGCACATCTGGCTTACATGGGTCCTGGGGAGTCAAACATGGGTCCTTTGGCTTTGCATGCAAGCACCTTACCCGCTCAGCCATCTCTCCAGCCCCTATTTTTTACTGTTATTATTATTATTTTTTTTTTTGTAGTGCTGGGGATGACTGAACAAGGACCTTGTGCGTGCTAAGCAAGCACTCCACCACTGAACTATATCCATGTCCTTGGCCTTGCTCATACGATTTTTTTTTTTGTTTTTTGAGGTAGGGTCTCACTCTGGCCCAGGCTGACCTGGAATTTACTATGTAGTCTCAGGGTAGCCTCAAACTCTTGGCCATCCTCCTACCTCTGCCTCCCGAGTGCTGGGATTAAAGGCGTGTGCCACCACACCCGGCTTTCATACAATTTCTTTTGCACAAACTTCCAAAATGAGAGCACTAGGTCAAAATGAAACTTTCAAAGCTTATAATATGTAATGCCAAGTCATTTTTGATTCAAACTTACACTAATAATCTTGCCTATAGTTGTGTATCAGTAGCACTCTGAGCAGATTAGGAATTATCAACGTAACGCCACAAAAAAACAAAACAACAAAAAAAACCTTTTCTGATTCCATCCATGAAGATTCATTTCAACATTGCCTTCTTTTGCATTTCTTTGAATTCAATTGTCAATTTCCCATCATGTGTATTAATAAGTCTCATTCTTCTCTTCTATTTAAATTTACCTCAACCAGAGGAGTGTTGTGCCGAGAAGATATAAATGTAGCATTTAATGAAAACTGTCATAATGACTCCTTGTCATCTCGGGACGAAGCCACCACTGTCAACTGAAAGAATCAACACAATGCGGCTAAGTCTCTTTATCCAGGCTAAACGAATCATTAAACTAATTTTAGAAACTGTTGCAAAAGTTATCCTCTTTTTTCCTCCTCAGCAGAACACAGAAGTACCAAGCTGGAAGAATGAAATGTGAAAATCCTAAACAGCAAGGCTTCTGAGAATAGAATAAATCACCCATATGAAGCAGGATAAAAACGGGACAAAGACTGTCACAGCAATTCTGACAGACCAGCTGCGGGAGCCAGGCGACTGCTATGCTAATGAGTGTTACCAAGCCAGCTCCAGCTCCTCCCCAAAAAAGCGCTTTTTCCTCCCCAGAGGCTGGACACAGCATGTGGGTATTTTAACTTAAATAGTTCCAAGCTAACCTAAAAAGAATGTATGCCGGAAGACGTGGAAGTCACAGACGAATACCCGGAGACCCCTCCTGCCTTAAGAGAGCTCCCTTCAGAAGGTTATTAGTAAGGGGCAGATGAGAAAATCCTCCAAAGTAACACAAGGAACGAGGATTAAGGAGCAGTAGGTGGCCACCAGCTTTCAGATAGAAAACAAAAGGTCCCAAAGTGGCCGACACTGACCAAGCCTCAAATCTGCAAATGAGTTTCCATTTGTAATGATCTGTCTCACAAGGATAAGCGCAAAGAAAAAAAAAATAGCAAAAAGGAAAGATCTAGCAAAAAGCCAAGAACCGCTCTTTTGTCCTGAGAATCAAATCCCGGCCTTGAGCACACTAAGTGGCTTGGTTTGAAGGGAAGATGTACGTGAATACTTGGTCCCCAGATGGTGGTGCTATCTGGAAGGGTTGGGGAACCTGCAGGAGGTTCAGCCTTGCTGGAGGAAGTGGGTCACGGGGGACAGGCCTTAAGCTTGGCCCCATTTCCGGGTATGCTTTTAGCTTCTTGACTCTGGATGCCAATGTGACCAACCAGCTTTCTCCTCCTGGCCATGCCATCCTGGCCAGGATGGAACCTAACCCCTGGAACTCGAAGCTGAAATAAACCCTTCCCTGTAGGGCATTTGGGCACAGCAATGAGTAAAGTAATATACCACGGAAGTGTCTGACCACCGAGCTATACTTCCAGCTCAAAGCCGGGAATCCTATGGCTCTGTCACAGAAGTATAGACAGCTCTGTGACGGCTTTTGTTGGTCGGCTCTTGTGGGAATCACTGTAGTGGGTCCTCCCTCTGCCTTGTGTTCAGATCTGTAAGCTTTAGGCTTCGGATATGTAAAATCAGTGTCCTATTTCAATAGCTTGAAAAGCATGTAAGAGCAAACACCTGAAAAAGGGACCTTCTACCTCATCAGCTATCTCACTGGGGGGTCCTAGAATAGCCTCCATCAGCTTTTTAAAATTTTTATTTATTTATTTTTGTTTTATCAAGGTAGGGTCTCACTGTAGCCCAGGCTGACCTGGAATTCACTATGTAGTCTCAGGGTGGCCTCGAACTTGCGGCGAGCCTCCTACGTCTGCCTCTCGAGTGCTGGGACTAAAGGCGTGCGCACCATGCCCGGCTTTCTCCCTGAGTTTTTCTCATCACGCAGGCTCCTTTCCAGGCTCTTGTGTCCGTGTTCCTGGGAAGCACACACTGCCTTCTGCTAAGCCAGTGCCTCAGGTTCCTCAGGGCTGAGACAGTCTCTCCCGGCGGACCTTTCCCATGCTAGGACAACAGGTATTGAAAGACTGAAGGGAAAGATGAGAAGCCTGGCTGCCACTTCTTTCTGGTCAGTTGAGATACTGGGAACTGACAAAAGGGGGAGCCAGAGGGGCTAGCATACCCGTGCTCCCTCAAATAAATAAGCAAAAATGTTTTTAAAAAAATAAAACATTAAGGGCTGCAGAGATGGCTTAGCAGTTAAGTGCTTGCCTGTGAAGCCTAAGGACCCCAGTTCGAGGCTCGATTCCCCAAGACCCACTTTAGCCAGATGCACAAGGAGGCGTGCGCCTCTGGAGTTTGTTTGCAGTGGCTGGAGGCCCTGGCGCGCCCATTCTCTCTCTCTCTCTCTGCCTCTTTCTCTCTCTGTCTGTCACTCTCAAATAAATAAATAAATAAATAAAATGTTAAGTAGGGCGTGGTAGTGCACACCTTTAATCCCAGCACTTGGGAGGCAGAGGTAGGAGGATCACCATAAATTCGAGGCCACCCTGAGACTACAGAGTAAATTCCAGGTCAGCCTGAGCTAGAATGAAACCCTACCTCAATAAAATAAAATGTTCTGAATAAATATTTAAAGGAGCAAACTCTGCAGGGACATTGAACTGTTAATCTGCTCTAAGTAACAAGAGATTAGCTTGCCTAGGAGGCCCCATGTCTGGCCTTATTCCCAAATGCACCATGAGTATTTGGTAAAGTCGATGTTGAGTGCATGCGAGACGTTGGACCAGGGTTCATTACCATGTTAGGAACCGAGGGTCTGGGGGAGGCCTGACTCTCAGAATCATCTGTGCACAGAATCAGTGCTCACAGACGGTGAGTCTGGCAAAGACAGCGGTGGGGACAGTAAGGACTCTCATCACCCAAAGCAGGTGCAGAGATCAGAAGCAAAGGCTAAGCCTTCCCCTTCAGGAAGAATTCTTGCCAAGTTACCCAGTGGTCACGACGTCTCACACATCTGAAAGCGGAACTGCTGTCAAGTTCATTCAGACTGGCTACATTAGAATGACTGTGGGTCATTTTGAACCAGTGGTGGACAAACTGGACAAACGACGCAGCCCTCCTAAATGACCCTAAGAGCTCACTGAGTTGTGATTTCACTATTTTCTTCCCTTGTTCTTTTTTTTTTTTTTCCGAGGTAGGGTTTCACTCTAGCTCAGGCTGACCTGGAATTCACTATGTAGTCCCAGGGTGGCCTCGAACTTGTGCTGATCCTCCTACCTTTGCCTCCCAAGTGCTGGGATTAAAGGCGTGTGCCACCATGCCCGACTTTTCTCTTGGTTTTTGAGGTAGGGTCACACTCTGGCCCAGGCTGACCTGGAGTTAACTATGTAGTCTCAGGGTGGCCTCAAACTCACAGTGATCCTCCTACCTCTGCCTCCCAAGTGCTGGGATTAAAGGTGTGCGCCACCACGCCTAGCTTTTAATGATTTCACAATTATTCTTTTGCAGAAGTTAGCCTTCTCGTGCCAGAGGAAGAATGGGGAGATGGAATTAGCAAGGTAACACTCAAACACGCCATGTTTCACAGCTCACTGTGCTCGGCCTCACTACTGTCTAGGCTGCTCTCCCTCAAGACCTGCCATGGGAGGACAGAGCCCTCTCCTGTCTTCTCAGGGCCTGCGGTGTTAGTTGTTCTATAAATAGTCCAGGTCCACAACCCTGAGTTGATCAAGTTGACAATCTCTCATGCCCTTGAATAGCTTTAGTTTCACACAGCCAATCACTGCTGGTAGTAATGGCTGTAAAAAGTGCTCTTCCTGGCCTGGACAGATTGTTCAGTGGTTAAGGTGCTTGCCTACAAAACCTAATAATCTAGGTTCAGTTCCCCAGTTCCCATGTAAAGCCTGATGCACAACGTGGTATATGTGTCTGGAGTTCATCTGCAGAGGCTACAGGCCATGCTACCTGTCTGTCTCTATGTCCCTCTCCTCTTGAAAATAAATAAATAAATAATAAAAATATTTTAAAAGGCCAGGTGTGGTGGCACACACTTTTAATCCCAGCACTCAATAGGCAGAGGTAAGAGTGAATTCTAGGCCAGCCTAGGCTAGAACAAGACCCTACCTTGAACCTGCTCCCCTCCCCAGTAAATTTTTTTAAGTGCTCTGATGGCTACTACAAACTTTTTATACAATGCAAAAAATCAAAATGTCTTCCATGAAAAGGGGCTAGGAAGATGGTCCATCAGTACAAGGCACTTGCTTGCAAAGTCTGCTGGCCTGGGTTCAATTCCCCAGTACTCATGTAAAGCCAGATGCACAAAGTGGCACGTGTCTCTGGAGTTCATTTGCAGTAGCAAGAGGCCCTGGCATGCCCATACACACACACACACACACACACACACACACGCTCTCTCTCTCTCCCCTCATAAATATAATTAAAAAAAAATCTTACAAAGCCAGGTGTGGTGACACATACCTTTAATCCCAGCACTCGGGAGGTAGAGGTAAGAGGACTGCTGTGAGTTCGAGGCCACCCTGAGACTACATAGTGAGTTCCAGGTCAGCCTGGGCTAGAGTGAGACCCTACCTCGAAAAAGCAAAAACAAAAAAAGTCTTACATGCAAGTTAGTTTAGTGTTTAACTTGGGCAAATTTCTGACCATGAAATATAAAGGTTTGATATTTACCAACTATTAGATAACCATGAAACACAGTCGGCCTGACTTGCTCCCAGAGATTAGCTGGCTCCTAATTTGGCACTCGGAAAGCACTGATATTCCATCACTTCCAGCACTGTTAAATTCCACCACTAACAGCCGGTGAGGCGCCTTTCCTGCGTCAGCCTCTAAGTGCATGGAAGAGCTGGTTGCAAAGGACACGAGCTAAGGCACAACAGAATCTCTATAACCAGTGGTTGTGTGGGAAGGGGTTGATGGGAGATGGCAAGGGGCAAGAGGCCATTTACTGTAGAGCAGGAAAGGTTCATCTGACACACTCGACTCTAACGGTGAGAAAGATGAGAATCAGAAAAACTTGCTCAAGGTCATCAGCAAACCCAGTCTCCACACCAGCTCTAAGAGCCATCTGCTACATGGCCTCGCCCCAGAGCTATATAAAAAAAGGAGTTTTTATATAGAATGGGACATCTCCTTTGCTTTTTCTTTCCTCAAATCCACAATCCATCTTTTTTTCGGAACACAGGAGATGATTTACAAATGCGGCCATTATGTTCCCGACTTCCTCCCTCCTCCTCGGCATTCCTTCCAGCACAGCAGAACCAACAAGAGCTGCTTTTCCGTCCGCCTGCCTGTTAAGTAATTAAGATTGACATGACAGATAGCCAGAGCAAGAATGCATGCTGCTTACACAACCTACAGAAAAACACTGGCTGACAGCTTCAACGACAAGATGAAGAACCCAAGTGAATGTAATGGGGAAATTGGGGCCCTAGGGTGCTTTCTGGAACCCCAAGCTCTGAATTCATATCTGCAAACTAACCAAAAAATTGGCAAATTCAGATTCAAGAGAATGATTTTTTTAAAAATTGTTATTTATTTGAAAGCGACGGACAGAGAGAGAGAGGCAGATATATACAGAGACAGAATGGGTGCGCCAGGGCCTCCAGCCACTGCAAACGAACTCCAGACGCGTGCGCCCCCTTGTGCATCTGGCTAACGTGGGTCCTGGAGAATCAAGCCTCGAACCGGGGTCCTCAGGCTTCACAGGCAAGCGCTTAACCGCTAAGCCATCTCTCCAGCCCCGAGAATGATTTTTAAAATACCACATTTTATTCAGATTTTTTACAAAGGAGTGTGGACAGGGGAGGCTGGAAGGTAAGGGGAGATAAAGTGGGGAGAAGAGGAGTACACCACATGGAGCCCCAAAGCCCATGTGGGCCACGTGTAGCTCAGGGGTCCATGTGACCAGATACAGTAAATTATTCCACCCAGCCCAGTAGAATACTTGAATAGCAGGCAAACCCAACACCAAGGATGACTTCTGTAATTGGACTGGAGTACAAGAGCTCACTTGGCACCTTAAACTCCTACTCTGAAGGTATATAGAGCTGGATTTCCAAGTCTGAGAGCACCACATATAATTAGGAAACCCAAGCATCAAATCAACTCAGGATGCAAAACACAATTGTAGTGGGTAACTTCAGTACCCCTGCTCTCATCAATTGACAGGTCATCCCGGCAAGAAATAAACAGAGACATCTGGATTAAATGATGTCATGGAACAAATGGACCTAACAGATATCTACAGAATACTCCATCCAAATGCTGCAGAATATTCCCCCAAATGGACCATATATTAGGACACAAAGCAAATCTTAACAAATACAGGAAAATTGAAATAATCCCCTGTACTCTATGTGACCACAATGGGATTAAACTACCAATCAGCAACAAGAAAAACTATAGAGCACACAGAAATTCATGGAGACTAAACAGTACACTATTGAATGATGAATGAGTCATTGAAGAAATCAAAAAGGAAATCAGTAAATTCATAGAATCAAATGATGATGAGAATACAACATATCAAAACCTTTGGGACACAATGAAGGCAGTCCTAAGACGTAAATTTATAGCTCTCAGTGCCTATATTAAGAAATTAGAGAGTTAACAAGTAGACAATTTAATGGTTCACCTTAAGGCCTTGGAAAAAGAAGAACAAGGCAAACAAAAAATCAGTAGGCAGGAAAAAACAATAAAGATTAGGGAAGAAATTAATGAAGTAGAAACTGTAAAAACAATCCAAAGAATTGATGAAACAAAGAGTTTGTTCTTTGAAAGGATAAACAAGATTGATAAACCCTTAGCAAATCTGACCAGAAGAAAGAGAGAAGAGACAAAAATTAATAAAATTAGAGGT
Source organism: Dipus sagitta (assembly GCA_036346955.1). Lineage (NCBI taxonomy): Eukaryota > Metazoa > Chordata > Mammalia > Rodentia > Dipodidae > Dipus > Dipus sagitta. The sequence continues at coordinate 44,471,380 of CM070788.1, forward strand.
GAAAAAGGCATAATTACAACAGATACCAAAGAAATTCAGAAAATCATAAGGACATACTTTAAGAATACATATGCATCTAGCACAAGTGGGCGCACGCGTCTGGGGTTTGTTTGCAGGGGCTGGAAGCCCTAGCGCGCCCATTCTCTCTCTCTCTGCCTCTTTCTCTTTCTTTCTCTCTCTCTCTCTGCCTCTTTCTCTGTCTGTCGCTCTCAAATAAATAAATAAAAATAAACAAAAAAATTTAAAAAAAGAATATATATGCATCTAAGTTTGAAAATCTGAAAGAAATGGATGATTTTCTTGATTCATATGCCCTACCAAAATTAAATCAAGATGTGATAATTTATTTAAGTAGACCTATAACAAGCACGGAGATCCAAGCAGTTATAAAAAGTCTCCCACCTAAAAGAAGTCCAGACCCAGATAGGTTCACTGGTGAATTTTAACCAGACCTTCATGGAAGAACTAACACCACTGCTTCTCAAACTTTTCTATAAAATAGAAAAGGAAGGAATTTTACTGAACTCCTTCTACAAAGCCAGCATCACCCTGATACCAAAACCAGACAAAGACAGAAAAAAGAAAAGAAAAAGAAAAAGAAAAAGAAAAAGAAAATTACCGACTAATCTCCCTCATGAACATAGATGCAAAAATTCTCAACAAAATATTGGCAAACAGAATATAGAAATATATCAGAAAATTATTCACCCCAACCAAGTAGGCTTTATCTCAGAGATGCAGGGATGTTTCAATATATGCAAATCAATAAATGTAATACACTATATAAATGGACTGAAGGACAAAGGCCACATGATCATCTCATTAGATGCAGAAAAATCATTTGACAAAAACCAGAATCCCTTCATGGTAAAAGTCCTACAGAGACTGGGTATAGAAGGAACATATCTCAACATAATAAAAGCTATTTATGACAAACCTAGAGCCAACATAATACTAAATGGAGAAAAACTTAAAGCTTTAAATGTTTAAAAATTTTTAATTTTAAATCTAAAAAATTTTTAAATTTTAAAATTTTTAAAAATTTAAAATTTTTAAAACTTAAAGCTTTAAATTTTTTTTAAATTCAGGAACAAGACAAGGGTGTCCACTGTCCCCACTTTTATTTAATATAGCACTGGAAGTCTTAGTCATAGCAGTAAGGCAAGAGAGACTCAGAAAAAGGGATACAAAGCCGGGCATGGTGGCACATGCCTTTAATCCCAGCACTCGGGAGGCAGAGGTAGGAGGATTGCCATGAGTTCAAGGCCACCCTAAGACTCCATAGTGAATTCCAGGTCAGCCTGGGCTACAGTGAGACCCTACCTCAAAAAACCAAAAAAAAAAAAAAAAAAAAAAAGAAAGAAAGAAAGAAAGAAAAAGGGATACAACTTGGAAAGGAAGAGATCAAATTATCATTATTTGCAGATGATATGATTCTGTACATAAAGGACCCTAAAGACTCTACCAGCAAACTGTTAGCGCTGACAAACTCTTTTAGCAACATAGCAGGATACAAAATAAACACACAGAAATCAGTAGCTTTCTTATATACTAACAAAAAAAATGTGGAGGATGAAATCAGGGAATCTCTCCCATTCACAATTGCCTCAAAAAAATAAAGTACCTTGGAATAAACCTAACCAAGGAAGTAAAGGATCTCTACAATGAGAACTTTAAAACACTCAAGCAAGAAGAAATTGCAGAAGACGCTAGGAAATGGAAAGACATCCCATGTTTTTGGATTGGAAGAATCAATATTGTGAAAATGCCAATCTTAACAAAAGCAATCGAAACATTTAATGCAATCCCCATTAAAATTCCAATGGCTTTCTTCATGGAAATAGAAAGAACAACCCTAAAATTAATTTGGAAGCACAAAAAACCTCTAATAGCCAAAACAATTTTGAGCAACAAAAATAAGGCTGGTGGTATCACCGTACCTGATTTTAAGCTATGTTACAAAGCCATAGTAACAAAAACAGCATGGTACTGACACAAAGACAGACATGTAGATCAATGGAACAGAATAAAGGACCCAGATATTAAGCCAGGCAGCTACAGCCATCTGGTTTTTGACAAAAATGCCAAAAGTATTCATTGGAGAAAAGACAGCTTCAACAAGTGGTGCTGGGAAAACTGGATATCTATATGTAGAAGGACAAAAATTGATCTTTGTCTTTCTCCATGCACAAGAATCAAGTCCAAATGGATCTGGGACCTTAATATCAGACCTGAAACTCTGAAATTGCTAGAGGAAAAAGTAGGGGACACCCTTTAACATATTGGCATAGGCAGTGGTTTTCTGAATATAATCCCAATTGCTCAGGAAATAAAACCACTAATCAATCACTGGGATCTCATGAAATGACAAAGCTTTTGAACAGCAAAGGACACTGTGAGTAGAGCAAAGAGGCAACCTACAGAATGGGAGAAAATCTTTGCCAGCTATACATCTGACAGAGGATTAATATCCAGAATATACAAAGAACTCAAAAAACAAAACAATTAAAAAATGGGCTATAGAACCAAATAGAGAGTTCTTAAAAGAAGAACTACAGATGGCATGTAACCATCTAAAAAGTGTTCTACATCCTTAGCCATCAGGGAAATGCAAATTAAAACTACTTTGAGATTCCACCTCACTCCTGTCAAAATGGCTATCATCAAGAAAACAAATGACAATAAATGTTGGCAAGGATGCAGAAAAATGGGAAGCCTTCTACACTGTTGCTGGGAATGTAATCTGGTACAGTTATTGTGGAAATCAGTGTGGAGGTTCTTGAGATAGCTAAAAATAGATTTGCCGGGCTGGAGAGATGGCTTAGCGGTTAAGCGCTTGCCTGTGAAGCCTAAGGACCCCGGTTTGAGGCTCAATTCTCCAGGACCCACGTTAGCCAGATGCACAAGGGGGCACACGCGTCTGGAGTTCATTTGCAGTGGCTGGAAGCCCTGGCGTGCCCATTCTCTCTCTCTCTCTCTCTCTCTCTCTGTCTGACTCTTTCTCTCTCTGTCACTCTCAAATAAATAAATTAAAATGAACAAAAAAAATTAAAAAAAAATAGATTTCCCATATGATCCAGCTGGAGCACTCCTAGGCATATATTCTAATGACTCCTCTCAGGACCTTAGAGATACTTGCACAGCCATGTTGATTGCTGCTCTATTCAAAATAGCTAGGAACTGTTTCTGATGGGAAACCAAGAGCTCTGGCAATAGCCTGTAATGTTTTGGAAGCAACAGGGACCTCTCTGGCCAACAACTCAGTGGACGGTATCCCATCCCTGACAATGAAAATTTCTAGTAACATTATATAGCTTAGATGTCACTCAACTGATAAATGGATAATAAAGGTGTGGTACATTTACACAATGGAGTTCCATTCAGCGGTAAAGAATAATGAAGTTATAAAGTTTGCAGGAAAATGGATAGACCTGGAAAGCATTATATAAGTGAGGTAACCCAGGCCCAAAAAGACAAAAGTCGCATGTTCTCTCTCACATGTGGATCCTAGCTACAAATGTGTAGGCTTGTGTGTGAGCGGGAACCAAAAATCAGTAGCAGAGGCCAGTAAGCTAGAAAAAGGCTATAAGAGAGGGAGGAGAGGGAAGGACTTAGGGGATGTTACTGTATATATATGTAAGTAGAAGAACAGGTTACAGGGAAGGAAAAGGCCTAAACGAGGCCAGGGGAAGAGATTGAGTAAAAGAAGGGTTGGGGAAGGGTCAAACAAAATTCAAGATATTCTGAATAAGACATATGAAAACATATTTTTTTGGATAATGGCACATCCAGAAGCCATATAATGTTACTAGAAATTTTCATTGTCAGGGATGGGATGCCTTCCACTGAGTTGTTGGCCAGAGAGGTCCCTGTTGCTTCCAAAACATTACAGGCTATTGCCAGAGCTCTTGCTTTCCCACCAGAAACAGATGGTAAGACCCTATTGCTGAAGACTCCACATGCCTGGGCAGCAAGGTCACTGAGAAACCAAGCTGGGGCTGAGCTGAAAACCTCCCCCCTGTAGATCAGCCAACTGAAAGCTGGAAAAAACTACACTGTATACAGCCCAATGGAAGTCATCAGCGTCGAAAACAGTGGCCACTCGAAGTTCAAGTTTGGCCGGCCAGGCCAAATGTCCAAACAGGTGCAATAGAGGCATGTCTGCTCTGAGGGAAACAACTGCTCTCTAATTGGACTGAAAGCCCACTCTATGGGAGGGAATATAAGCCTGGTGCTGAAAACCTAAACAAAAGCCTATGGTGGGGGCGGTCATGAGCCTTAGGGGTGTAAAGCCTGCTCTTATCTGGTTAAATGTATATATTACACTCATCAAACTGCCCTGAAAGCACCACACTTAATGTTTATATTCATATATCAATGCTACTCTCACTTTTGGTTAGAAAAGCTTCTCTTTTCAGATGTTGATGACCACTGGGATGACCCAAAAGGCAACACAGTGCTGAGAAGGAGTGATTGAGGAGTGTCCAATACTAAAACATCTCTATCACACTCTCCAAGGCTCAGGGTCCATTGTGGAAGAGGTGGCAAAAAGAATGTAAGAGCCAACGGAAGGGTACCACTCCTTACAATGCAACTGTCCAGTCAGAAATTGGCCTCGATATCCATGACCTCTCAGTGCCCAGCACTACCGTCACAAGACCCTCATAATAGGAGAAAAAGACAATGACATCAAAATAAAAGAGAGACTAATGGAGAGAGGGAGGGGATATGATAGAGAGTGGAGTTGTAAAGGGGAAAGTGGGAGAGGGAGGCAATTATCATAGTTGTTTGTAAGTATAGAAGTTATCAATAATATAATTATACATTAAAAAGGAGACATCAAGGCAGTGACCTTGGGACGACTCAGAAGGTATCATAGTGCTGGAAAGAAGTGACTGGAGTACTGAGTAACATCTCAATCACACCTTCCAAAGCTCAGGGTCTAATGCAGAAGAGGTGGCGGAAAGAATGTAAGAGCCAAAGGAAGGGTAGGACTCCTAAGAACATGCTACCTCCAGACATAAAATGGCCTGGATATCCATGACCTCACAGTGCCTGACACTACCTACAGAAGACTATCATAAGAGGAGAAAAAGATCATGACATCAAAATAAAAGAGAGACTGATTGAGATGGGGAGGGGATATGATGGAGAATGGAATTTCAAAGGGGAAAGGGTGGGGAGGGAGGGTATTACCATGAGATATTTTTTATAATCATGGAAGATGTTAATAAAAATTGAGAAAAAAGGAGACATCAATCTAAAAGTTAAAAAATATTAAAAAGACATTAATCTACTGGAAGGCATCAGGACCCTCTACTGTGTGTAAGGGGTCAAAGTGCAGAGATAAGGGTGTGTGTGTGTGTGTGTGTGTGTGTGTGTGTGTGTATACACCAGAGTTTCCTGTTACTGCAAATGAATGTCTATCTAGCTTTATGTGGGTAGATGGGGAATTGAACCCAGGCAGATGGGCTTTGCAAGCAAACACCTTTAAACTACTGAGCCATCTCCTCAGCCTCAAAGAAGCAATATTTATTTATCGATTTCTATATCTCTAATTTTTTTTTAATTTTTGAGAGAGAGAGAAAGAAAAGGCAGAGAGAAATGGGTACACCAGGACATTTCTGCTGCTGGGAATGAACTCCAGATGCATGTGCTCCCGTGTGTGCACATGCGACATTGCACACTTGTATCACTTTGCACCTGGCTACGTGGGACCTGGAGACTCGAATATATGTTCTCAGGCTTCGCAGGCAAGCGCCTTAGTGGCTAAGCCGTCTCTCCAGCCTGATTTCTTTATCTCTCATTCTCATTGTTGAGTAAGTTGGGTCTCCTTTCATTGGGTCTCTTTCACTCCCCCGCACAGGTGGCTGGCTCTCAGGGGTGGTCATGTGCAACACGTGTACTGGAGTGAGTCCCAGGCCTGCCTCGTGGCCACCTGCATGGGCTCCACTCCAGGCCTGTATCTTCTCAGCTTACGCACACAATCAAACTGGCCTAAGCGCTGATACTAGCAGTCAAACAAATACCGTGGAAACATACTGAAATCACTACAGTGGCAAGTGTAAAGGAGAAATTTCATAAAGAAAGTCACACTTGCTGGTAGGTGATTTGAGGTGAGGGTGTCTTTTTAAAAAATTTTTTATGTTTATTTTTATTTATTTATTTGAAAGCATCAGAGAGAGAAAGAGGCAAAGAGAGAGAGAGAGAGAGAGAGAGAGAGAGAGAGAGAGAGAGAAAGAATGGGCGCACCAGGGCCTCCAGCCACTGCAAACAAACTCCAGACGCGTGCGCCCCCTTGTGCATCTGGCTAACGTGGGTCCTAGAGAATCGAGCCTCGAACCGAGGTCCTCAGGCTTCACAGGCAAGCGCTTAACCGCTAAGCCATCTCTCCAGCCTGTGAGGGTGTCTTTGATACATTATCTTAGGTTGAAGTCATACAACTTGGGAAATGATATCACTTTGGTTCCAAGGAAACAAAACAGCCAAGTATTGCAAGGTCATGGGTACCTGCTAACATTTAAGCCCTCCTACAAGGTCCAAAGGAACTTCTGAAAAGGCTCCGAGGCCCTGGGGTCTAGAAGAAACCCGTGGCCCAAAACCAGACTGTCGGTTTTCTTGTTTGAGCATGGTAAAACAGGAGCCTAAGTCCATAGCAGTGGATGGGCAAATGAACCACGTATGGTCTGTCGGTCACACTGTAGTCAGCCAACAATGCATAGTTCGCAGCTCCTATTTTCCCCAGAAGAAAGTGTGGGGAGTGACGCCTTGGGAAAGACCGTTAAGAGAAAAGGGGGCAAGACCATAAAGAGGAACGGGTGAGTTCTGAAAGAGCTGTCACATCACCTGTGTCTCAGATACAATGTCCTCTTTCCACCTTAATGTTCAATCAGTGTCTCACACATCCAGCTTGGCGAAGGGTCGCTGGTGGTCAAAATCAGAGTGGTCATTTGCTCCTCCACAGAGGCAGAAAACATGTTCAGTATGCATTCAGATGATGAGACATCTTTTTCCTGATACCACTTTCTCTGTCATCACCCGGCAAGCCTACAACGCAGTCCTATTCCATGCTAAGTGCTCAGAGCTAACACTTTCCTCTATATATGTGAGGGCTCAGCATCCCAGATGTCCATACTTCTGACGGTCCCCGAGCTACCTGACCTTCTTCCCAACTTGACTATACATGTGAGCATTCCCACATCCCCTCTGCAATTCCCACGATGCATTACTGACTCCTGAACTCAGGAGAACATTTGAGTTACTGTACCGCTTGGCTATAAAGGATGCAACTCGGGAACAGCTAAACGGGGCAGATGCCTGGGGTGAGGTCCTGGGTTGCTGGGATGTGTTTGTGTGAGGAGCTGCCCTCCATGAGTGTGCAACCCTCCCAGCATTTCACAGGGACACCAAGCCTGCAAACTACCTGAATCCCACCACGTAAGGATTTTCATCGAGGATTCAACGGGGGCCACTGGTGACTAAAGATCTCCAGCTATCCTTGTCTTTTGTACGGAAAGCTTCATCCTCGGAATGGAATGGGTGATTCCGCTGGTGACAAGCCCTCATCCAGTTATTATGTGGGACTTGATACGAGTAACTTCATCAGCACAAAGTCAGGTATGATTGAGAGGGAGCTCATTATGAACAGTAAATGGTGCTGTCAGGAAATCCCGGGGAATCAGAAGCTCTGCGTGGAACTGAGGCCAAGAGCAAATACGTATTTTTTTCTTATACCACACACAGCATGGGCACTCCCAGGAGGGTGAATTCTTATTCAACACGGCTGCAACTTGAACCAACGCCAGGAAGGTCACTTGGAAGGTCAAGTTCACCTTCAAGGCCTCAACAAGACAGCCAATTAAGACACTGATGCAGAGTCAATGACTTACAAAGGTACTTGCTCAGGGACTGCTCTTTGACACCCTGACCAGGTCTGGTCACAATGTTCTCTTGTAGCTCTCCAGCTCTTCCTCCAAGCCCTTATTATCCACCTATAAGTAGCCACTCCATTAAAGGTTTGTGTTTTTTTCCCCCTCGCACTAAGCAATAAGCTCTCTGAGGTCTGGTCTGTATATATTACGCCGATCACTGTATCCCAGGGCTTAGCATGCAAAAGTAGCTATTGCATATTAATGGGACAGATAAAAGAGTTAAAATTAGATCTCCTTGCTTGGAACAAAAACCACAACTTCTCATTATCTTCCCATCATCTTGCCTTCAATTTATCAAATTCCATGTGACATGCAAAGGTCCCTGAATCTTTTAGCAGAGACTAATAACTGTACTGAACCCACCCACAGAGAGGAGGGAAATCGCTCAGAATCATCCCTAAGAATAATTTGGGAGCAACTGTGAATGCATGGAAGTACTTGAATAAGGTGAGAATTCTAAAAGAATCCACAGGAAAAAAACAACAACAACAACAACAAAAAAAAAAAACCTAAGGGAACCAAGCAAAAGGTCCACTTTCCAAAGAAGGTGGCAAGCAAGATTTCTGCGCAGGCCAGCTCTGTGCCCTGGAGCTCAGCAAGACTCTAAGGCGTCACGTGGAGAGAAACCAAGCTCTCTCTGGGAATTTTACAATTTCCATGGCTTTTCAGGAGACAGAAGTCACATTCCCCATTTAGAAGTTTGACACATGACTTCTAAGTGAGGGTGGGGATTTGTCATAGCTTTACGACAAATTCGGCTGCCCAATTCTGTCAGGGTCCTAAGTGTCTCCTATGTGAACAGCAACTGAAATCTATAGTTATTTCTTAGCAACCAAATTCGAAGGGCGGAAAAGACTGCGCCAAGAAAACTAATGGTGTGCTTTCTCCCGCTCCCCCGACTCCCACCCCAACAACCCACACACAACAAATATTTTCCTATTTCTATTTGGCCACACCATCTGTTTCTCTTTGGAGAGTTTTATCTATTCAGGAAATGCAACAACTGCGTCACTGCTGGTTGAGACAGAGGTCGAAATGAAGAGGGACCTACATGCCACCAACTTGTGTCATGGCCCAAGATATGCCACCCAGAGAAGTGAAATGTCACATGTTGCGTTCACTCTGACACTGGGCATCTGATGTGGGACCAGGCTTCTTGTGGGTGCAGAGGATTGTTCCCGGCGACGAAGGGGATGGAATGGTGTCACACTCACATCTGACCCTCCCCAGCAGCTCGTCCTTTGATGAAAATGCGCACAGATGTAAGAGTGATGAAGCAAATCAATTAGACAGTTGTCTTCAGGACACATCAAGTAAAAGAATTACAGTCCCTGAAGGGAGGTTATGAGTTAGGCCAGGAAAGGTGCATAAGATTTATACAAATAGGGGTAAAGGGATAAAGAAGAGAAGAGAGGGGATTAGTAATGGCATATACTTTAATTTTTTTATTATTTATTTATTAGAGAGGGAGGGAAGGGGAGAGAGAGAGAAAGAGAGAGAGAGAATGGGCCTCTAGCCACTGCAAACCAACTCCAGATGCAGGAGCCATCTTGTGCATACGGCTTATGTGGGTAATGGAGAATTGAACCAGGGTCCTTAGGCTTCACAGGCAAGAGCCTTAACCACTAAGCAATTTCTCCAGCCTGGCATATATATATATTTTGAAGGAATTGAAACAATTAGTAGAAAGTCAGGTGAACTTAAGAGTGTACTGTAGTTTTCAGACAGATATGATGAAGATAAAAATGGAAAGTAGATTAGGGTCAAATATTGAATAAAGTCTTAAATGTCAAGCTAACAGATTTTCAGAAAATAATCCAGGTGAGTGCCTAACAGGTATCAGAGAACAGACTGTTTTGGGAGATGATATTACTACTGTTGGTTTTGTGGGTTTTTTTTTTTTTCTTTTGGTTTTTCAAAGTAGGGTCTCACTCTAGCTCAGCTCAGGCTGACCTGGAATTCACAATGTAGTCTCAGGCTGGCCTCAAACTCTTGGCAATCCTTCTACCTCTGCCTCCTTAGTGCTTGGATTAAAGACATGTGCCACCATGCCTGGCCTTATTACCACTTTTGGAATTAATGAAGATTTTCAAGAACAGCTAGGAATTTCAAGTTGATTCTATCTATTAAATACGTCTGAAGGAATCTGAGCCAAAGGAATGATGGGAAAAATACCTTTAAGAACATATTATCATCATTATATTTTGAAACCACCAAAGATTCATTGGAAGAAGTTCAGTGCTGAGAGCCAGAGACCCAATTTTATACTAGAGTGTACATCTGATGACCTTAAGAAATAAAATACAAATGGACTTAAAAATTAGGATTCCAATTTGAAAAATCATGATGCTATAAAAAAGAAATCCTACTTCAATGGGGTTGGAGAGATGGCTCAGAGGTTAAGGCACTTGCCTACAAAGCCTAACGGCCCAGGTTCAAATTCCCAGTATCCATGTAAAGCCAGATGCACAAGGTGGCACATGCATCTGGAGTTCCTTTGCAGGCACCTAGAGGCCCTTGTACACCCATTCTCTCTGTGTGTGTCTGTCTTCCTCTCTCTGTTTGCAAATAAATGAATAAAATTTTAAACATCCAATTTCCAGATTAGCTAGTAAAATGATGCAACTAGAAAAATAAATTAGATCTTGAGGAAGCAGGCTTTTCCTGAAACTCTCAGCAGAATTTTACGAAAGAGAAATTAATTTGATGAGCACACTTTAGACTACAAGTTACCTGAGTACTTGGATAGAATTTAATATTTTACTACAAAGATATCACCTCAGAGTTAGCTGCCACATATTTCATGCCATGTTAAACCACACAATAGCCATTTAAAACAGACACACATTGGGCTGGAGAGATGGCTTAGTAGTTAAGACCTTTGCCTGCAAAGCCAGAAGACCCAGGTTCAATTCCCCAGGACCCATGCAAGCCAGATGCACAGGGTGGCACATACGTCTGGAGTTCATTTGCAGTGGCTAAAGGCGCTGGCATACCCATTCTCTCTTTCTCTCTCTCCCTCTCTCAAATAAATAAATAATTAATTAATTAAAATAAAATAAAACAGACACACAAAAGGACAGAAGGCCAATCAGCAGTCATGTTAAATACACTAGAAGCAGGCCATCAACTTAATGTACTGGGCCTTTAGGCATTGGGAAAATGAGCCATTATGTCACTCATCATGCAATCAAATCTCTGTTTAAAATCAAATTACAATTATTCTAATTGTGGATTCTCATTTCATTTGTTTCACAACTGGTGCCTAATCACACAGTTCTGTAGAAGAGATGATTTCAGCACAAGGTAACTTAGTTTATTTCATTGCCAAAGTTTTTCTTTTTTTTTTTTTGTTTAAGTAGTCTCACTTTTGGCTAGAGAAGCTTCTCTTTATAGATGGTGGAGACTACTGGGGAGACTCAAAAGATGTCAAAGTGTTGAGAAGAAGTGACAGTGCAGCGTTCAGCACTAAATGAGACAACTCTACAAGCCCCCTCCAGGGCTCAGGAGAGAAGGCAGAAAGAATGTAAGAGCCAAAGGTTAGGGAGGAGTGCTTTGGAATTCTGTCTTCTGGACATGAAGTGGATATGTTGTTCCTGAACTCACAGGGGCTTTTCTTACCTGCTCAAGACCTGCATAATGTTGGGCCTATCAGCATTCTGTCATGGATGGTGGAGGAGAAAGAAAAAAGAGAAAAAAAAAAAAAAACCATCAAAATAGAAGAGGGGTTAGTTGGAAAGAAGGGCTCACTGTAGGTAGCTGGGTGGGGACAGGGAGTCAAGGAGAGTGATGAAAAGAGTTATGTAACTCTTTAATAAAGTTTTCTAATTAAAAGAAGACTTTACACAACTGACTTTGCCAGTTTAGAGGTTAGAAATTTTCTCTCTATAAAAAGTACTATGGTGGGCTGGACAGATGGCTGAGCGGTTAAGCGCTTACCTGTGAAGCCTAAGGACCCTGGTTCAAGGCTCAATTCCCCAGGATCCATGTTAGCCAGATGCACAAGGGGGGGCACATGCATCTGGAGGTCATTTGCAGTGGCTGGAGGTCCTGGAGTGCCCATTCTCTCTCTCTCTCTCTATCTCTCTCTCTCTCTCTCTTTCTCTGTCTGTTGCTCTCAAATAAATTAAAAAAAAAAAGTACTATGTCAGAAAGCCAGGCATAGTGGCGCACACTATTTTAATCCCAGCACTGGGGAGGCAGAGGTAGGAGGATCACCATGAGTTCAAGGCCACCCTGAGACTACACAGTGAATTCCAGGTCAGCCTGGGCTAGAGTGAGACCCAACCTCAAAAAGCCGAAAAAAAAAAAAAAATTACTACATCAGTAGGAAAGGACAGAGAGGGACAGGAAGGATGGGGGTGGGGTGGGTGCTAGAGAAGGGGCTAAGAACCAAGTATGATATCATACATGTATGAAATTGGCATGATGCAATCCTTTGCTTTTAATGCTAACTTCAAAAAGAATTAATTTTAAAGAACGAAGAAAAATGCTGCATGAACTAAATCTACATCAAGCTAAAAAGTGCTCATTGACTTGGCAACGATCCTCTTCTGTCGTAATCGTGGTATTTAAATATGTCCCGGGAACAGACTTATGTGGACACACCAGGAAGTGCAATTAAATGGTCAAGCCGGGAAAACCCAGTAACATCAAAGACGACACTGGAAATTAGTTGGAGCGCTTTTCAAATTTCATTTACAAGCCCGTTCCGTGGGAAACATCGATTTCATCAGTGCAACAGTAAGAGGGATTTCCAAAGCATAAGTCATCCTTTTTTGTTATCCGGCAACGCCTTCATGTAAATGTCTTTTAATTCCTTCTGACTTTCATGTAAATGCCTTTTCCTGTAGCAGGGCTGGCTAATCTGAAACGTGAGCACGCTCACCCATCGCCCTGGCGCATGGAGGGCAGGGAAAAGCTCACTTCTGTGCAAATCGACTCTGATACAATCCCACTGGAAGCGTGGATGACTTGCTTTGAGGAAAATGGGTTTTGTGTTTCTCAGGTCATAAATCCCATTTCTCCTAATTGTTTTGCTGGCTGTTACTGTCATATCTTTTATTCTACTACGGACAGGAACTGTACTTCACTGTTTGTTTGGTTGGTTTTTTAACTGAGATGCAGTCACCTAGGCACAGTAGGAATTATAAGTACCTAATGACTGTCCTTGTGTTCACGGATTTAATGTGTCCCTTTCCTTCTGGGATGATTACTAAGTGGCACCATCAAGCCCCAGGTCCCACTGTCATAGGAATAGTTTGTTCTCGGAAGCTGGGTGTGGGGAGATGGCCTGGAAAGAGAAGATGAATTCTCTTGCACTAATTATTTCTTGTTCTTGTTCTCTAACTCGAAGCAGGATTGAGTGGGTTTAGTATAACACAGAGCACAGCATTTTTATGAATGTTTCTTAGCAATCTAAATCAAGAAGGTCAGTCCTCAGTGACCCATGACTTTAGTCCCTAAGAGACTATGTAAAAAAAAAAGCAAAGAATATGACTGCCACACCACAGAAAAATCTGCTCCACTGTGGGTATATATCCAATGAATTTTTAAAAATATTCTTATTTATCTGCACGAGAGAGAGAGACAGAGAGAAAGAGAGCCAGGGCTTCCTGCCGCTGCACATGAACTCCAGATACATGTGCCCCCTTTTGTACCTAGCTTTACATGGGATCTGGGGAGTTAAACACAGGCCAGCAGGCTTGGCAGCAAGCGTCTTTGACCACTGATGCATCTCCCAAACCTCAGAATGAAATTTAAAAGGGGAAAGGGAACCTGAATAAGCAGTGACCATCAAATCTATCGGTGTGTGTAAGTGCATGCATAGACATACCTATAAAATATATACGATGTGGGATAGTGAATTCAGTAAACACTCAAGAGTGAAGACAATGTCACCCCTAAGCCATCTACTGCCCTTGTGTTAAGGGTTGAAGAGCCTAACTAGGGCTCTGATCTGGAGCCCTCAAGAAAGGAATGACCCTTGAATACTCCAGTCTCCTCTCTGGGCATCTCTTTCTCACTGTCACTCCTTCCCTCACTCTACCAAATCCTACACTTCTGGTTTAGAACCTCATACTTCAGAGCGGCATGTTTTTGATTTTATGGACATGGACAGTTTATTGAGCATCTGCTACACTGTGGGTGGGACAGGATAAGAATGTATATTTATTTCATCTTGTGTCTCCCTTTAAAATATTGATGCAAGTTAAGACGATGGGAAATATAAAATGCACAGGAAATGAGTAAAGAATAGAAAAATAGCCAGGCGTGGTGGCGCACGCCTTTAATCCCAACACTCGGGAGGCAGAGGTAGGAGGATCGCCTTGAGTTCAAGGCCACTCTGAGACTCCATAGTGAATGCCAGGTCAGCCTGAGCTAGTGAGACCCTACCTCAAGAAACCAAAAAAAAAAAAAAAAAAAAAAAAAAGAATAGAAAAATAGATAATCATGGATTAACTGGCATAGTAGAATATTTTTGCCCATTAGCATAGTGCTTTGAAGTGCAAGAGAATTATTTTCATGCAGTAGTTTTTCAGAAGTGGTTCTGTAAACCATGCCCTTGACTTTAAGACAAGGATACCAGTTAGAAGAGAGGAAAAAAAGTTGTTTTTGGCGATGCGATTTCAGTGGGAGAGTGCTTGCCTAGCAGGCACACAGCTCTGGAATGGATTCCTAAAACAGAAGGGGGAGAAAGATTCTGACAAGAATGAAGCAAATATTTCGGGAAAATTAGCCAGGCGAGGTCTGAGAAATACACTGGTCGGGGCAGAACGGGGACAGTGAGAGAGCTAGGGAGGCCCCGAGCCTGCAATTCAGTGGTAAAGCTGTAAGGGTCTGGAACAGGGAGATTGTTGGTGAGAATGGTCAGAAACAAAATGATTTAGGACAAATTAGAAGGGAAAATCAGCACTGGCTGACAGAAGGGGCAGAAAGCAGAGGGAAGTTGAGCTGGTGAAAGTGTTATCTAAAGCATTAGTTAATATTCAAATATCCAGTGAGCCCGTGAGACACCTGGTAACTCTGGTTCACTTTGGATAGAGGCTAATTATTAACATAATGAAGGTTTGATACCTTTCTAAAGGGTTAGGCATGGTTAAGGTTTGACTCAAGAGGGAAAACAGTGAGAAAGTTGAGGAGGATAAGAAAACAAGGCCACTTAGTCCAAGTCACAGAGAGACGTGGGGGACCCAGATCCAAGCCAACGAAGATACTTGTAGAGGACAGTGACATGATATGGTGTGAGGACCCTATGAGTGAGATTTTGCCACTCTAGAAGTGGCATAAGGAACACAGAGAAAGAGGAACTGTGTATGGAGAAGAGCAGGTGAGTCTGTAGTGCAGGGTACAAATAAAAACAGAGGCTTGGGGCTGGAGAGATGGCTAAGCGGTTAAGGCACTTGCCTGCAAAGCCTACCAACCTGTGTTCGATTCTCTAGTACCCATGTAAAGTCAGATGCACAAAGTGGCCACATGCATCTGAAGTTTGTTTGCAGTGGCTGAAGGCCCTGACTCTCTTCTATCTCTATCATCTATCTATCTATCTATCTCTGCTTGCAAGTAAATTTAAAAAAAAAAAAAAAAAGGAAAGAAAGGAGGCTTAAACAAACAGGACTGAGATTGGAGAGATTAAACCACCAGGCTCAGGCGATGGGTCAGTGGGTAGAGTGTCTGCCAGTCAAACATGAAGTCCAACAACACATAGATGTCAGGCACGGTTGCATGTGACTATAATCTGTAACCTTAGAGCTTAGGGGAGTTGGAGATAGAAAATCCCTGGGGCTCACTGGCAAGCTATTCCCATCAAGCCAGTGACTAGAAACCGCTGATTTCTAGTCAAGTCAGCGGGCTCGGGATTCAGTGGGAGAGCCTGAATCAAAGCAGCGTGGACAGCGACCAAGAGAATCGAACCTGGGTCCTTAGGCTTTCCAGGCATGTACCTTAACCACTAAGCCATCTCTCCACCCTCGGGCCTCAGCGCTTCCGTCCACAGGCACTGGCACACGTGTCCTGACACGCACACAATACACACATATTAAGACGACAAAACAGCGTGTCCACAGAATCGCCAATGGAAATGGATTCTAGGGTTCCTCAGACTCCAGGCATGGGGGCTAGGTGTCATGCCAGACATAACACAAGGCGAGCCAGTGCTGAAGGTCAAATGAGCACCATGGTTTGGGTCACTAGTGGAGCAGGGTGATGACCAGGGTGGTTTGGGGTGTGAAAGGCTGAGTCTGCAGCACCTGTGAGCCATCAAGATGTGGGGGTCCCATGGGCAGGCGGAGAAACAAACTGGAGCCCAGGGAGAGGAGCAGCGTGAGTGGGCGTGTGGGCTAGCTTGCGTTTACGGAAGACTCCAGGTCACGTAGGTACGGCCTGATAAACGGTATAAAGTACATTCAAATGAAATGCAGCTCAGTCCATATCCCATAGCAAGTGACTTATTTCATGAACTGTTTTCCAAATTCGTGAGTTTAAAGATGGGCAGTTTAACTGCGTGTGTGTGTGTGTGTGCGTGTGTGTGTGCACAGGAGCAGGCACACGTGGGCCGCAGTGTGCGGTGTGCGGCGGGCACAGGCCAGCCATGGACACTGGTCCTCACCCTCTGCCGCGTCTCAGGCAGAGGCCCTCGCTGTTCACGGCTGTGCGTGCTGTGCTCACCTGACTAGCTGACTCTCTTTTTAAAGATTTACTTAAAAGAAACAGAGAGAGAGGGAGTGAGAAAGGGCACACCAGGGCCTCTAGCCACTGTATATGAACTCCAGATGCATGCACCACCGTGTGCATCTGGCTTATGTGGGACCTGGAGAAACGAACCTGGGTCCTTGGGCTTTCCAGGCATGTACCTTAACCACTAAGCCATCTCTCCAGCCCTTATTATTATTATTTAGTTTTATGAAGACTACTTAAGAGAATAAGATAGTCTGTTCATTGCTTGGCATGGTGATGTACACCTGTAATCCCTATACTTGGGAAGCAGAAGCAGGCAGATTATGGGTTATATTAATGCTACTCTGACTTCTGGTTAGCGAAGCTTCTCTTTTCAGATGGCGGTGACCCCTGGGATGACCCAAAAGGCAACATAGTGCTGAGAAGATGTGATGGAGGAATGTTCAGCACTGAAACATCCCTATCACACCTTCCAAGGCTCAGGGTCCATTGTGGAAGACGTGGCGGAAAGAATGTAAGAGCCAAAGGAAGGGTAGGACTCCTTACAACGTGCTCCTCCAGACACAAAATGGCCTGGATATCCATGACCTCACAGTGGCTGACACAGCCTACACAAGACCATCATAATAGGAGGAAAAGATCATGACATCAAAATAAGAGAGAGACTGATTGAGAGGGGGAGGGGATATGATGGAGAGTAGATCTGTGAAGGGGAAGATGGGAGAGGGGAGGAAATTATCATGGTTTATTTTCTGTAAGTATGGAACCTGTCAATAAAAAAAATAAAGGAAGATCACGGGTTGCAGGCTAACCTGGACTACATAGAAAGACTCTGTCTCAAGCAAACAAACCGCAAAATAAATAAAAATAATAATAATAAAGTCCAAGATAAAACAAAATGTATGTTCCAGAACATGCAAACACACACACACGCCCCCTCAACATGTGTCCTCAGAACTATGAAACGCCTCCCTTCATGAATAGCTTCGATGTGACTGTCCAGTCGGAGGTTCGCAGGACTGGAAGCAAGCAGTCAGACATCGTGTCTCTGACTGACTTCTGGCCACCCCTCCGCAGGTGCTGGTCGCCTTCTTGATGGTGACCTGCCAGCAAGACGTGCAAAGACCTCCTTTCCCTTCCACTCCAGTGTACAGAACGACAACTTTCCCCCAGGCACTCTGACTTTAATGTGTGCTCTAAACTACCGCTGATAGGGCCAGCGAACAAACATATTTGGTGCATCGACATGATTAATGGAAATGAGAAAGAATTTCAGAGGGCCAGCCAGGTTGTTTTTAACTGAATATCGATGTCCATTGTGCTTCGATTAAAAATTGACAAATGTACCCTTGGGTGATGCAAGTCTGAGGAATGGTCCTGATTTCTTTTGCTGCACAGAGCTGACCTGCGTTTCATGGAACATGCAGTGATTTATTCTGCCGACTGCCTCCACCCACCAGATGCTGTGCGAGGATCATGCAGATTTCCCCAACACTGATCCCAGGCAGCAGGGCCTAAGGACATAGGTGAGTGGAGAAATCATAGTCCTGTGATTATCCCACTGTGAGAACTGTACGTGTGCATGTCCTAAGCAATCTTGTCACAGTCCCCACGGTCCAATTCTGTCTTGAACTATGACATACATCTATTTACTCTGGAGACTCTCTTTGGGTACTGACTGTGTAGAGGGACCCTTCTGGGCACCAAAGGTTACTGGCACAAAGGCATACACACAGAACATGGGGGACACTGGAGCCAGGGGTGGCCCTGGGCTCCCAGGTTCTCCAGGTGGCTTCTTGCTAGCCCAGTCTCAAGGGGATGAGCTGTCATGATTCACCTCCTACCCACCCTAGTTTCTGGTTTCCCTCCTCTCACTTCCTGTTTACACCGTTTGTTCCAGTCCACACTTCCTTTGGTTATTTTGACCCCAGGCTACCTGAGTTTGACATCTGTGGCCTTTATTGTTTGAGACATTGGTGTTGGTGGCCAAACATGGAGAAACGTCTCGGCTGCATTTCTACACAGACCAGCCACCTGCATAATTTAAAATTACAATTTTAGATGACTTTCCCTTCCAAGTTCTTATTGTCTTTCCTTGTCCCCATTATCAAGACTAGCAATTTCCCTACTTCCCTGATTCACTAAATGATCATAATGACCACTTACATTCACTACTTAGTATATTTTTTTTCTCGTCAACCAGATTAAGTAAGTATGGATTATTATATAATTAAATCCAAGAAAGAACTATTATCATACTCCAAATTCAGGCTGAAGTGGTTAAGGCATTTGCCTGCGAAGTCTAAGGACCCAGGTTCATTTCCCCAGTAGCCACATAAGCCAGATGCACAAGGTGGCACCCACATCTGGAGTTTGTCTGCAGTGGCTGGAGGCCCTGGTGAGCCTATTCTTTCTCTCTCTCTATTTGCCTCTTCCTCTCTCTCTCTCTTCCCCTCTTTCTCTCTCTCCCTCTCAAATAAAATATTTTAAATCATACTCAAAATTCATATTGAGGAAAAAAAGCTTCAAGCTTACAAAAAATGAGAAATATATTCTAAGTAATTTATGCTACAACTTTTCCACTTGATGCTTAAACATGTTAGAAAAAATACTGTGCTTTTGCTCTATTTGTGAAAAGTCGTGACCATAGAATGTAGGCTGTGACTTGTTAAGTGATTAAATTGGCACTCATTTCCATTCACAGGCCCGTGAGTCCAAATCCACGTAGCGCAATCAGCAAGGTAACATCCAGACAGGCGCAGAAGACAAACTGGCTGACAGCACTCCTTTCTTGAGCAATGACTCAGATCAGCCAGACTGAAAATAAATCTAAAGGGCACACAGCTGGCATGTCGCTGCAAGCAGCCTACGGAGCAAGAACCTGATTCATTTCCCCCTATTTGTGCGGCTGGCTCTGCAACCCCGCCTGCGGTCCAGCAAGTGCGTTAACCCTCCGTGTCCCAGGGGTGGTTCGATCGGGTCCTTTACTTTGATGGGTACCATAAACTGCACATAGGGACTGCTTGATTTTACCTCATAACAAGCAAGCCTTTAAAGTCAGAGAAGCATTTACAGGAGAAAAAAAAATCCGAGAGTAAGACTTTATCAAAGGAACAGTATCATCAAGATTTGAGGGATAGCCAGACATGGTGGCACACGCCTTTAATCCCAGCACTCAGGAGGCAGAGGTAGGAGGATCGCAGTGAGTTCGAGGCCACCCTGAGACTACATAGTGAATCCAGGTTAACCTGGGCTGGAGTGAGACCCTACCTTGAAAAAACAATATATATACACACATATACATATATATAATAGCTTACACAGTCCTTAGTAGTAGTAGCAAATTATAGTAAAATCATTAGGACATGATAAATGCATGGATTACTTTTAATACTTTATAGGTTTTTTGTGTTACTTATGAGAGAGAGAGAGAGAGAATTGGCCTGCCAGAGCCTCTAGCCGCTGCAATCGAACTCCATATGCATGTGTCCTCTTGTGCATCTGGCTTACATGAGCTCTGGGAAGCTGAACCTGAGTCCTTAGGCTTTGCAGGCAAGAGCCTCAATCGCTCGGTCATCTCTCCAGTGCCTTTATAAGTTTTTATAAGGGTGTGTGTGTGCATATGTCTGTGTTGTTATAAGGGGGAGTGTGTGCATATGTCTGTGTTGTTATAAGGGTGAGTGTGTGCATATGTCTGTGTTGTTATAAGGGTGTGTGTGTGCATATGTCTGTGTTTTTAGAAGGGTGTGTGTGTGCATGTGTCTGTGTTGTTATAAGGGTGAGTGTGTGCATATGTCTGTGTTGTTATAAGGGTGTGTGTGTGCATATGTCTGTGTTGTTATAAGGGTGTGTGTGTGCATGTGTCTGTGTTTTTATAAGGGTGTGTGTGTGCATGTGTCTGTGTTGTTATAAGGGTGTGTGTGTGCATATGTCTGTGTTTTTATAAGGGTGTGTGTGTGCATGTGTCTGTGTTGTTATAAGGGTGTGTGTGTGCATATGTCTGTGTTTTTATAAGAGTGTGTGTGTGCATATGTCTGTGTTGTTATAAGGGTGTGTGTGTGCATATGTCTGTGTTTTTATAAGGGTGAGTGTGTGCACTGTGTCTGTGTTGTTATAAGGGTGTGTGTGTGCATATGTCTGTGTTTTTATAAGAGTGTGTGTGTGCATATGTCTGTGTTGTTATAAGGGTGTGTGTGTGCATATGTCTGTGTTGTTATAAGGGTGTGTGTGTGCATATGTCTGTGCTTTTATGAGGGTGTGTGTGTGCATATGTCTGTGTTTTTATAAGGGTGAGTGTGTGCTTATGTCTGTGTTGTTATAAGGGTGAGTGTGTGCTTATGTCTGTGTTTTTATGAGGGTGAGTGTGTGCATATGTCTGTGTTGTTATAAGGGTGTGTGTGTGCTTATGTCTGTGTTGTTATAAGGGTGTGTGTGTGCATATGTCTGTGTTTATATAAGGGTGAGTGTGTGTTTATGTCTGTGTTGTTATAAGGGTGAGTGTGTGCTTATGTCTGTGTTGTTATAAGGGTGAGTGTGTGCATATGTCTGTGTTTTTATGAGGGTGAGTGTGTGCATATGTCTGTGTTGTTATAAGGGTGAGTGTGTGCTTATGTCTGTGTTTTTATGAGGGTGTAGTGTGTGCATATGTCTGTGTTGTTATAAGGGTGTGTGTGTGCATATGTGTGTGTTTTTATAAGAGTGTGTGTGTGCATGTGTCTGTGTTTTTATGAGGGTGAGTATGTGCATATGTCTGTGTTGTTATAAGGGTGAGTGTGTGCTTATGTCTGTGCTGTTATAAGGGTGTGTGTGTGCATATGTCTGTGTTTTTATAAGGGTGTGTGTGTGCATATGTCTGTGTTTTTATAAGGGTGTGTGCATGTCTGTGTTGTTATAAGGGTGTGTGAGTGTGTGCATATGTCTGGTTTTTTTGTTTGTTTGTTTTTCGAGGTAGGGTCTCACTCTAGCCCAGGCTGCCCTGGAATTCACTATGTAGTCTCAGGGTAGCCTCGAACTCATGGCAGTCCTCCTACCTCTGCCTCCCGAGTGCTGGGATTAAAGGTGTGCGCCACCATGCCCAGGCTTGTCTGTGTTTTTATAAGGGTGTGTGTGTGTGTGTGTGCATATGTCTGTGTTGTTATAAGTGTGTGTGTGCATATGTCTGTGTTGTTATAAGTGTGTGTGTGTGTGTGCATATGTCCATGTACATGTGGAGATAACCAGACAACCTCAGGTGTCATTCATCAGTCACTATTTTTTTTTTTTTTAATGAAGACAGGGTCTCTGATTGACCTGGAACTTGCCAAGTAGGCGAAGTGGCTGGCCAGTGAGCTCCAGGAATCCTCCTGTGTCTGCCTCCCCAACACTGGAATTATAAGCATGTGCCACCACACCTGGATATTTTTTTAGTTTTTAATACATTCAGGTCCCCATGCATGCAAAGCAGCAGTTTATTGACTAAGCTATCTCCGCAGCCCCATAATTTTAGGTTTCTCTTTTAATTTATTCACTTACTAGAGAGACAGAATGAGAGCACCGGGGCCTCCAGCCACTGCAAGTGAAAGTCCAACACATGTGCGACATGCATCTGGCTTATGTGGGTTCTGGGGAATTGAACCTGGGTCCTCAGGCTTCCCAGGCAAGTGCCTTAATAGCTAAACCATCTCTAGCCCAATTTTAGTTTTTTAATGTGTACGTTTAACAACTGGCTTGCAAAATTCCTCAAAATGCAGGAAAACAGTTTGTTATGAGCCTGTGTGTGAACTGAATCACACTGAAATAATTAGTAATCTTTTACTCTTATCCACTAACCAAATAACCTTCACACCTCTCTTTTCTCTCTCTCTCCTCCCTCAGGAGAGAAGTATTTCTGCAGGAAGAGAGAGAGAACTCTGCTTCAGAAAGCTCCACCCGGGTGGTAGGCTTTCTGTGTGGCTCAGCACTGTGGATATCTCAGTCTGTGTCCAGGAGAACGAATCATGGATACAGACCTTCACATCACCGGGGAGTCACAAGCAATGTTTTTGTCACAGACCTCCAAAAAAAGCAGCTCCACCAGGAGCAGGAGGAGGGACTTGGGAAAAGTGAAAATGTGTCCACTCAAGTGGGCCATAAACTGCTAATGGATTCTAACCGGAAGAAGGTGGCTAAGGAGGTCCGAGATAGCCTGTGTCTGGCACTGTGCACAAGAAACTCAAGTTTGCAAAAATTCTCTGTGCCAACGACGGTACTAACATGAGCGTATACACTGTGTGCATAAGTAATAACAATTTCCTCTGGGGATGTGGGCAGAGGAGAAGTGTATACTTGCTTGCAGAGTCTGCCTGCCCGGGTTCAATTCCCCAGCCACCCACATACACCCAAAAGGTGTGCCTTTGCAACAGTAAGACATCCTAACACACACACAGAAATATTAAAAAACAAATCCCTTGGTGGGGCTGGGAGATGGCTCAATTGGGAAGGTGCTTGCAGCATAAGCATGAGGACTTGAGTGCAGATCCTTAGTGTCCGTGTGAAATGCTGGACAGAGCCAGGTGTGGTGGCGCACGCCTTTAATCCCAGCACTCGGGAGGCAGAGGTAGGAGGATCGCCATGAGTTCGAGGCCACCCTGAGACTCCATAGTGAATTCCAGGTCAGCCGGGGCTAGAGTGAGACCCTACCTCAAAAAAACAAAAAAATAATAAATAAATAAATAAATAAATAAAATAAAATAAAATGCTGGACATGTTGGTGTGCATCTCGAACACCAGCACTGGGGAGGTGGAGACAGAGGAATTGCTAAAGGTCACTGGGCCAGCTACTCTAGCCAGATCAGTGAGCTACAGGTCTAGTAACACACCCTGTCTCAAACAAAACAGCGGGGACTGGAGAGGTGGATCCACAGTTGAAGACACTGCTTGCAAAGCCTGATGGCCTGGGTTCGATTCCCCACTACCCATGTAAAACCAGATGCACGAAGTGACACATGTATCTGGTGTTTGTTTGCAGTGGCAGAAGGCCCTGCTGTGCACATGCTCACTCTTCTTCTGTCTGCCTCTTTCTCTCTGCCTCGCTCCCTCAAATAAAAATATGTTTCTGGTTTTTTTTTTTTGTTGTTGTTGTTTTGTTGTTTTCTTTTCAAGGTAAGATCTCACTAGCTCAGGCTGACCTGGAATTCACTCTGTAGTCTCAAGGTGGCCTTGAACTCACAGTGACCCTTCTACCTCTGCCTCCCGGATGCTGAGATTACACACCCAGATAAAATATGTTCTTAAAAGATAAGATGAAGGTGCTGGGGAGAATTCTCGGTGGTTAAAGGTACCTGCTTGCAAGTTTGCTGGTCAGAGTTTGACTCCCCAGCACCCATGAAAAGCCAGATACAAAGTGGTACCTGCACCTGAGATCCCAATGCACCTGGGACAATAGGAGGCCGAGCCAGGAGAATAAGAGGCTTGTGGGGCAGCTAGTCTGACGTTCTGCCTTGACAGGAGACCCTGTCTTGAAGAAGGTGGAATGAGAGCACAGACACCTTAACGCTGACCTCTGACTTCCACATGCATACCATGGCACACGCATACACATGCATATATAAACAATTTTTTTTCTTTTAAAAAATATTTTTACTTATTTATTGGGCTGGAGAGATGGCTTAGTAGTTAAGCACTTGCCTGTGAAGCCTAAGAACCCCGGTTCGAGGCTTGACTCCCCAGAACCCACGTTAGCCAGATGCACAAGGGGGCGCACGCGTCTGGAGTTCGTTTGCAGTGGCTGAAGGCCCTGGCGCTCCCTATTCTCTCTCCCTCTCTCTCTCTGCCTCTTTCTCTCTGTCTGTCACTCTCAAATAAATAAATAAAAATAACAAAAAAAAATTTTTTTTAATATTTTTATTTATTTATTTATAAGCAGAGAGAGATGGAAGAGCAGATGACAGAATCGGCACACCAGGGCCTCCAGCTACTGCAAACGGACTCCAGATGCATGTGCCACTTTGTGCATCTGACTTTACACAGATACTGGGGAATCAAACTCAGGTCATTAGGCTCTGCAGGCAAGGGCCTTAACCGCTAAGCCATCTTTCCAGCCCAACATGCAAACAAATCTTAAAAATTAAAAATAAGGGCTGGAGGGATGGCTTAGCGGTTAAGGCGTTTGCCTGCAAAGTGAAAGGACCCAGGTTCGATTTCCCAGGACACATGTTAGCCAGATACATAAGGAGGTGCATGCGTCTGGAGTTTGTCTGCAGTGGCTGGAGGCCCTGGTGCGCCCATTCTCTCTTTGTCTCTCTCTCTCCCCCCTCTTTCTCTGTCAAATAAATAAAGTAAAAAATATTTTTCAAAAAATTAAAAATAAGATGGACGATGATAGAAGAAGACATCTGACATCGACCTCTGAGTTCTACACCCATGTGGACACACAGTGTGCCCTCCCCAACAAAAATACTCCTAAGTGTGTCTTGCAGCACTGACCACAGTAGATCAGGTGTGGCCAGTGCAGGTGGCGGAGTGAGGTGGCTGCCACTCTAGATGGGATCCGTGTTGGACTGCAGCTCGACCTTATGCTCACAGTCAAACGGAACTCCGAAGTCCAATCAATGAACATTGTAAAAATTCCAGGTCAGCCTGGGCTAGAGTGAGACCCTACCTCAAAAACAAACCAGCCATCCTGCTGGAACTGAGCTGATAACCTCCTCCATGTAGATCAGCTGACAGAAAGCTGGAAGAAGCCATTCTGCATGCAGTTCAATGGGAGAGAGAGAAATCACCAGTGAACATACTCAACAGTGGACACTGCAAGTCTTACATTTTGCCAGCCAGGCCAAATGAGCCAATGGGTGCGATAATGGCACATCTGTCATGGTGGAAACCAACTGCCCTCTAATTGGACTGGAGGCCTGCTCCATGGGAGGGAATACATCCCTGATACTGAAAACTTAAAACAGGGGTAGTCATGAGCCTAAATGTAGATACTATGCATATCAAACTGCCCAGTAAGCACTTCTCTTAATGTTCATAGCCATATACTAATGCTACTTTCACTTTTGGTAGAGAACCTTCTCTTTTCAGATGGCAGTGACCCTGGGATGACTCAGAAGGCATCATGGTGCTGGAAAGAAGTGATAGGAGTGCTCAGCACTGCAATATCTCTATCACACCTTCCAAGGCTCAGGGTCCATTGCAGAAGAGGTGGCGGAAAGAATTTAAGAGCCAAAGGAAGGGTAGGACTCCTTACAACATGCTCCTCCAGACACAAAATGACCTGGATATCCATGACCTCACAGTGCCTGACACTACCTACACAAGACCATCATAATAGGAGGAAAAGGTGATGACATCAAAGTAAAAGAGAGACTGATTGAGAAGGGGAGAAAATATAATGGAGAATGGAGTTGAAAGGGGAAAGAGGGGGAGGGAGGGTATTACCATGGGATATTTTTTTATAATCATGGAAGTTGTTAATAAAAAAAAATTTAAAAAAAAAAAAAACAACTAACCCACAACTACCAACAACAGAAATAGGAAATAATAAAAATAGGAAATATTTCTAACACACATAAAAAGATAAAAGCATACCTACCAACCTGCCCATGTGCCCCTTATCCTGAGCCCAACAGTGATCAGCTCATACCCACCCCCATGCCAGGTCAGTTTTAGGTGAGCTGTAGGCTAATGATGTGATCTGCAATTACTTCGATATGGCACTCCTCTGATCCAGACCTTCCCATCTACTCTTTCCTTCGTCTTTCCACACCCCCTCCTACTCTGCTTTCAATGAACTCGTGAGCCATGTTCTCTCCTTGGGGACATCTACCTAATGGCTAGCCTGCTGTTCTTAGGTTGACATTCACAAAGTCATTGGCTTGGGAACCAGGAAACTCCGTGACTATATGTTATTCTATGAATTCATGCTTAGTAGAGAAGAGATTAACAGATAACAACCAGCTTTTACAAAGCTTGGTGACGTGTGGCATCATTTTACCTAGCATAGTGACCAAATTCCTTGTGTGCAAAGTATCCTAGGAACAGACCTAGGACCCTGTACACAGGTCTGATAGGATGAGATTGGAAGGATACTTCAGACTTTAAAGACCTGGGTTCTTGTCCTGCCCTTAGCTTATGTGCTATTTTGGTGTGTGTGTGGGGGGGGGTGGATTATGTGGCTTCTCTGAGGGTACTCGTAAAAATAGAACTTAGCTGCTGTCAATCTTCCTCAGTGAATTATCAGTCAACTGTGACTGTTTATATAAAGGTGGTTATAAAATTGATAGATACCATTATTTGTAAATATTTATTTCTTTTCAAGTGTGTGTGTGTGTGTGTGTGTGTGTGTAAGGGACC
Organism: Dipus sagitta; assembly: GCA_036346955.1. Taxonomy (NCBI): domain Eukaryota; kingdom Metazoa; phylum Chordata; class Mammalia; order Rodentia; family Dipodidae; genus Dipus; species Dipus sagitta. The sequence continues at coordinate 44,498,298 of CM070788.1, forward strand.
TCACCAGGGTCTCTTGCTGATGAAAGCAAACACAAGACCCATGTGCCACTTTTCAATCCCAGCTTTTACGTGGGTGCATTCAACAGGCCTGACATCACAAAGGAGCTGACGTCTCTTCTTGCTCCAGTAGCAAAAGAGGTGAGGAGGATTCACAAAGAAAACAGTGTTCTGCAAACCACACTTACTGCTCTGTGGGAGAGCGGCACAGAGGCTTAGCCTCACTAAAACTATCAATATTATTCTAAGTTTCTTACAAATGAATAAAAATTACAGGTGTTGGGAAAAGTGTTTATATTTCATGGAAACTGACTTATCTAGGCCAACCTAGGAGAAGAGTATTTTCGAGTTGGGACCTTAATACGACTTAGCAATAGTCAATAAAAACAACAGCTGCTGAGCCTGGTAAATCCAAATGAGATTATTAGGTTAAAATCACAGAAATTCACAGGGAACATTTCAGAATTCCCAGCATTGAAAAAAAGCAGTGCAACAAAAATCTTATTAGGGAAGGAAACATTTTGCTTAAAAAGATTTTTGTTTTAAGACTTGACCATGTGTAACTGCTCTGAAATGTTATTATAGAGGAAAGACACAAAAAGAACCAAACAGTATATAACACATCTTGGGTTTCCTTCCTCTCCTCTCTTTCCTCTTGTCAAATCTCACTGCACATAGTGTAACTATGTATTTTTACCATGTTACTCTCCATAATTACACAGAGAGATTTTCAAAATCGTGGCTTGTTTTTGAAAACTAAGGTCCTATTATTAGTATAAACTTTCATTTCTTTTTTAAATACTTATTTACTTACAAGCAGAGAGATACAGAGAGAGAGAGACAGACAGAGAGAGAGAGAGACAGAGAATGGGTATGCCAGGGTCTTTAGCCACTTCCAACAAACTCCAGATATATGTGCTACTTTGTGCCTCTGGCTTTATGTGGGCACTGGGGGGTCAAACCTGGGTCCTTAGGCTTTGCAGGGAAGGGCCTTCACCGCTGAGCCATTTCTCAGTCCCTAGAACAAACTCTCTTACGGAAGCAGCCAGGGTCACTGATTTTTTGCTGCTTTCATGTATAAAAAGAGAAGAAACAAAGTTTAATAAGAGTTCTACCCATGGAGAACAATTAGAGTGAAACACTGTCCATATCTCAAAATATGCACCAGGACTGTCCATCTGCTGACCAGGGTTGAAATTCGGATGCTGTCTGCTCTGGTCCTGGGACAGCTGCAACTTTTCTTAATCTAACTTATCTGTAGTATTTCTATTTGTTCAGCAACCATGGGGCTAAGGGGGTGGCTCGGGGGTAAAGTACCTGCTGTGCCCCATCAGCCATATAAAGGATGGGTGGGCATAGCAGTCTGCGTGTGCTGAGAGGAGTAGAGACAGAGGACCCCAGGGCAAGCTGGCTAGACTAGCTAAATCACTGAACTCTGGGTTCAGGTAAGAGACTCCCCCACACCTCAATATATAAGGTGGAAAGCGGATATCTACTCTGACCTCCACTTTATATACCACACACATGTATCCACATACATGCAAACTCACACACATACAAACAGCAATGGAACAATCATGTACACATGCAAAAAAAAAAAAAAAAAACCACCTCAATAACAACTATGCAAGCCTAATTTTCCAGAAGTAATTTGATTCTACTTTGAAAGCAACAAGCAAAAAGTCAAAGCCTAGTTCATTGGACTGATATATTATACATCATCAAAAGGCAAGGTGGAGGGGTGGAGAGATGGCTTAGCGGTTGAGGCACTTGCCTGTGAAGCCTAAGGACCTAGGTTCGATTCCCCAGTACCCACGTAAACAAGATGCACAAGGTGGCACATGCATCTGGAGCTCATTTGCAGTGGCTGGAGGCCCTGGCATGCCCATTCTCTCTCTCTCTCTCTCTCAAATAAATAAATAAAATTTTATTTTTTTAAAGCAAGATAGAAGTGTCACGAATAGACCCTCCTAGGTGGATAAGACCAAGAAAGGCCCGTGGGAGGACCACAGGCCCAAGGAAGCAGTTGAGGTGAAGTTGGCATCATGGCCACGCTACATGCATTGGAACCCTTGGGGAAGCCAATACTCATCACGGGATAGCCAGATGTTAGGTGGTATTCAAAATGCTTCTAAATCCAGCAAATAATTGTAACTAGTGCTGCCAACATGCCCATGTGGTATTTACTCCCCACTCCCCTGCCCCACCATTTCTCTGGGCTGATAAATAAATAATAGTTTTTCTTTAAAGAAATAAAAACTAACGAGAAAGTCACGGAGCAAAACGTGTTCAAGGTCAGGGTCTTAGTCTAATTCCAGCTTTCTGATTACATGACAGTGGCCCTGGGTTTGTGCTCAAGTTTCAAATGCCTCTAGACTGTTAACCTTTAAAGGTACAATTCAGGGCTGGAGAGATTGCTCAGCGGTTAAAGCACTTGCCTGCAATGCCTAATGACTGGGGTTCAGTTCCCCAGTGCCCATGTAAATCCAGACGCATAGAGTGGCGCATGCATCTGGAGTTCACTTGCTGCAGCTGGAGACCCTGGTGCACCTATTTGCACACACACACACACCCTCTCTCTCCTTGCAAATAATAAATTTGTTAAACATTTTATTTATCTATTTTATTTATTTATTTCAGACAAAGAGAGTGTGTGACAAAGGGCACGCCAGGACCTCTAGCCACTGCAAATGCACTCCAGACGCATGCACCACCTTGTGCATCTGGCTTACATGGGACCTGGAGACTCGAGCCTGGGTCCTTAGGCTTCGCCTTAACATCTAAGCCAGCTCTCTAGCCCAATAAATAAATTTTTAAAAAGTAAAATTCGAGGCTGGAGAGCTGGCTTAGATGTTAAGGCACTTGCCTACAAAGCCTAATGACCTGAGTTTGATTGCCCAGTACCCACATAAAGCCAGATGCACAAAGTGGTACATGTGTCTAGAGTTCCTTGGCAGAGGCTGGAGGCCCTGGTGTGCCCATTCTCTGTCTGTCACTCTCCACTTTCTCTTTCTCTCTGTCTCTGTGCTTGAAAATAAATATTTTTAAAGTAAAATTCATATATATCACATTAAAAATTTTATAACTTTTATAATTCTATCAATATCAAGAGTAGCATTTAGGCCAGGCATGGTGGCACACGCCTTCAATCCCAGCACTCGGGAGGCAGAGGTAGGAAGATTGCCATGAGTTCAAGGCCACCTTGAGACTACATAGTGAATTCCAGGTCAGCCTGGGCTAGAGCGAGACCCTACCTCAAAAAACAAAAAACAACAACAACAAAAAAGAGTAGCATTTAAAATAATAATAGCAATAGTAATAATAGTAATTATTATTATTCAGTGCTAAATACAAAACCCAGGGCCAAGCACTTATCCACTGAGCTAAATGCACAACCCCAGATTATTATCATCATCATTATTTTTGAGACATGGTCTTATGTACCCCATGCAGGCCTGAAAATCACATGTAGCCAAGGATGACCTTGACCTTGACTTCTTGATTCTCCTGCTTCTATCTCCCAGGTGCTGGGGTTACACATGCGCCCCACGTGCCCAGCTCAAATTGTCAGCAAAACCGGAATGTCACTACGGCGATCTTTTCTGTTCCATTGAGTATCTGAAGCCGGCTACGTTACCCACACAGTACAGCAGACACCCACAGAGACAGGGAGGGTGAACTCTTATCCTGCCAACCATCATCTGCCTAAGCATTAGCCAATTACACATAGTCTCTCAGACAGCCAGCTTTTAAATTCATCAAAACAGAAATAATTCCTCCTGGCCTACTTTCTACCTCCGCATTGCTGATAACATCAAAAGCAGTGAAAACTACTTCCACCCACGAGAGATCAGAGAACAGTGGCCCATGAAAGAAAACTCCTCACCAATACCACCTCTGTTCTCCTGGGCCATGAAACCTACCCGGTATGCCCACAGCGCCCTGGCAGCTGTCTGGCACGCAGCGATGCCTGGTTTCACGGACCTCATCTACGCGGGGTCTCTTCTCCTCCTCCACCCTGCGAATCCCTCCGACTCTCTTCTCATCACCCAGCAGAGGACACTCATGTTGGGAAGCTACAATATTTTTTTCCCCTTTTAAAATTTATTTTTATTTACTTACAAACAGAGAGGGGGGATGGGTGCACCAGCGCCTCGCGCCCCTGCAAATGAACTCCAGAGGCATGTGCCACTTCGTCATCTGGCTTTGGGTGGGTACTGGGCAATCAAACCTGGACTGTTGGGCTTTGAAGCAGGCGCCTTAAACCACTGAGCCATCTCTCCAGCCCTGCAAGCTATGATATTTAAAACTGTGATAATAAATCATACTCTCCCAGGTAACTTGTAACTTGGGGACCTTGTGGAGAGCTTAATCCATTCCTTCTCTGAAAAGGGATTGAAAACATGGGAATTATAATAAAGCTGATGAAAGTCCAATAAGCATATTTGACTGTAGTAATTGTCATAGGAGCCTTCTGATAACAGGGAATGGAAAATGTAATCTTGTGATTTCTTTTCTCAAATTTCTTTGATATCAGTCTCTTCTATTCCAGCTCACTGCTCAGTTGGTCTCTTGAGATGATCTCCTTCATGTCTGATACAGCCCCCATATGGCTCCAGTCTGCCCTACACCACTCTGACAGCACCTTCTGCTTCCTGGTGTCTCTGGGAAGCTAGGAGCTGTTGCCAGGGGCCCCTGCGGTAAGCTGTCTAACTAGACTGGCTGAATCAGTGAACTCTGGGTTCAAGGGAGAGACCTGCCTCGGTAAACAGGTGGAGGGTGATCGAGAAAGCCAGCCAATGTCCACCTCTGGTCTCCGCATGCATGCATACACCCGCTTGCATGTAAACATATACACACACACATGTGTCCACACACATATAAGCACACAAACACACATAAAACCCAACTGTGAACAGCTACTGGGTCTTACGGGAATCACTAAATCTCACAAACCCTAGAGAATATTTCACTGTAATTCTAAAAATAAATATAAAATAAGAATGTATTTGGGCTGAAGGATGGCCTAGTGGTTAAGGTGTTTGCCTGCAAAGCCCAAAGGACCCAGGTTCAATTCCCTGGACCCAGGTTTGATTCCCAGGACCCACGTTAGCCAGATGCACAAGAGGGCGCATGTGTCTGTAGTTTGTCTGCAGTGGCTGAAGGCCCTGGCATGCTCGCTTGCGCTCTCTCTCTCTCTCTCTCTCCCTTTCTCTGTCAAATAAGTAAATAAATAAAATAATTTTAAAAAGAAATAAAATAACCATGTATTAGTTGATTAGTTTAAGAAAAAAAATACAAAAGCCCGGAGTCAACACTGCAAGCTATCGGTATTCAGTATTTCCTTTCACGAAATTAAAAGAAAAATCTAATGCAAGCCAAGAACCTTGAGGAGGGAAAATCTTAAACTGGCAAATCTCTATTGAATACGTTGAACAAAGCCGTGCAGTTCATGCGTGGTGAGTATGAAAACCTTCCCAAGAGCGTCCCATGTTAATAATGCATTAGCGGAGGAAGCATTTGTACGCTGAGGGGCACTGACTACTTCTATGACGCTAATGTCTGTCTCTACCATATACTCTTCACAGGCTCTCAAGGGTCCTTCCTTTACTCTCATGACTTGGTGAAGAAAGGACTAGAGGTGTGCAGGACACTAAGAATAGCAGAGCCCAAATCCGCCTTATCTGTCTGGTGGTTCCTCCCCACTGGTCTGGCCCAGTTCTGCCACTAGGAAGGAACGCCTGGCAGGCCTAGATCCCCTCGGAGCACCATGAGACATGTGGGAAGATGCTTATTATATACGCTTTGTTCTCTATTTCCATGGTGCCTATCTCCATAGTGACAAGCACACAGATGGAAAAAAAAAAGTAGGCTAGCAATCCCAAAATATGGGGGTGGAGCCAGGGTTGGAGAGAGGACCATGGGAGGAAGGGCCTTTTGCTAATTTTGAGAGAAAAGGCTAGAGTTTCTTCCATTAGCATACTCGATGCATCTAAAAGGCAAGTGTCACTGCAAAAGTAGATTTTCCTTCACCTTTGCAAAATCAACAGCAGTCTAAAAATTTAATAAATACTAATGGTTATAGGAGGTAGACTTTGCTAGGCCTCAGATTTCAAAGTTAGAAGAACTTTACTAAAGAAACCTTGAAAATGCAAATCAAAACCTTTAAATAGCACCTACATTTGCAAATCATGTGCTAATCCCACAGGGTAGTTGATTGTTCCTTCAAGTTTTTGTTATTTAGGAGTACTACCAAAGTCAAGACATCTGTTAAGGAAGTGTGGTTGGAAAGATACGTCACCACAATGAACATGTTCCTGACAGTGATAAGTTTATCTTTCAAGCTGCCAGTATAAAAGTATCCAGAGGAAATTCCCCCACGGGAGTGGCTTTTGTTAAGGGAGTCCCTGCTTCTGCCTCTACGGAAAGACAGAGGGACAGGCTGTTCCCAGCCCGTCTGCCATCTACACATCCGGAGACCACACAGGCACTGTCGGCTGCCCACCTGGTCTTTAATGGAGGAGGCAAAGTTTCAGTTGTACGGCAAGAAAACTGTGCCCACGTCAGGATTTCTATTTCTCTGCTTTTTGCTTTTTTCTTTCTTGCCATGAGCCTGAGTTCCTGCTATCATTTTCTAGAACAGTTGGATACGTCTGACTTATTTTTATTGTGACGGGAAGCAGGAAAAAGCCATCCTTAAAGTGAGGTGTTACTCTGCACATGTGTGTACACAAACATGTCTGTACGCACGTGCACACACACACACCTGATGCATAGCTTAGTCTGACAGTTCTGGGAAGTTCAAACTCAAGGCGCTGTCAGGCACACCGTCTAAGAGTGCCCACCCCTCAGAGACAGTGACTTCCGGTGACAGGAAGGGCCAACAAGGCCCTGTTGGGGTCTGCTGTGCTTGAATGAGGTTCTCACCCCATTCATCAGGACTCCACCCTCAGCACCCAGTCACTTTCGAAATGCTCCACACAATCACCTTGGGGGTTACGTTCCCATATATGAATCTTGGAGGCCGCGGACACCCAGAACATAGGTGTTCATACACATAAAATCCAGGAGATGCTTTATAGACAGCATTTGTTTCAATTTCTGGCTAACTAAGGTCAAACTCACTGACCTTTAGGAGAACTTAACAATCCACGTACTTGGGTTTTAATTTTAAAAAGATAATAATCCATGACCCCACATTGCCTGACACAACCTACACAAGACCATCATAAGAGGAGGAAAAGATCATGACATCAAAATAAAAGAGAGACTGATTGAGATTGGGAGGGGATATGATGAAGAATGGAGTTTCAAAGGGGAAAGTGGGGGAAGGGAGGGCATTACCATGGGATATTTTTTATAATCATGGAAGTTGTTAATAAAAAATAAAAATAAAAAAAGTGAAAAATGAAAAAAAAATAAAAACATATATATAGGACACCTTTGTGAGAATCTTAGGTAACTGATTCAGCCCCTAACTGAAGACACTGTGGGGTTTTTGCTTTGCCTTTTTCAGACTTGATATATTAAGAAAAATAAACCTCAAACAGAGGGAGCTACAAACTTGGACAGGGAGATTCTAAGGATATTTGAAGGCATGATACAATTTGTATGCACATAAGCATGCATATGTTGCTCTGAGAAAGATTCTCATGGATATCTAAAACAGAAAAAAGTTAACAGGGTTGGAGAGATGGTTAAAGTGGTTAAAGGCACTTGTTTGCAAAGCCTTATGGCCCAGATTCGATTCCCCAGTACCCATGTGAAGCCAGGTGCACAAAGTGGTACAGGCATCTGGAGTTTGCAGTAGCAACAGACCCTGACCAGCCAATAGTCTCTCTCTCTCTCTCAAATAAAAAAATATAAAAGGAAAAAGTTAAAACTCCACAGACACTCCACAATGTCTTTTTTCACACAACTCCACCATACCCTGACTTGAAGTGGCTGAACCAAATAAACTCAAAGCTGGACAGTATGTCCAAATGGCCTGAGAATGGTACATTTGATTTCCAAATTCTCACTGATTTAAAAAACTTCTGCCACAATACCCCTGCCTCCCAAGTGCTGGGATTCAAGGTATGTGACACCATGCCCGGAATTATGTATGTATCTTTTTAATAACATCGTTTTATTCATAAATTATTTCCTATTCACTGTCTGTAATTAAAAGTTTTGGGGCTGAAGAGATGGCTTAGTGGTTAAGGCATTTGTCTGTGAAGACTAAGGACTCCGGTTCAATTCTCCAGTAGCCACAAAAGCCAGATACACAAGGTGGCACATGCATCTGGAGTTCATTTGCAGTGGCTAGAGGCCCTGATATTCCCATTCTCTTGCCCCCTTCCTCTTTAAGAAAAAAAAAGCAGGGAGAAAAAAATAAAAGTTTAAAATTTGGGGACTGGAGAGATGGCTTAGCAGTTAAAGGTACTTGCTTACAAAGCCTGACAGTCTGGGTTTGATTCCCCGGTGTAAAGCCAGATGTACAAAGTGGTGCATGCTTCTGGAGTTCATTTGCAATGGCAGGAGGCCCTGGTGGGTCTACTTTCACTCTCATTCTCTCTTTGCAAATAATAAATAAAAATCCTTTAGAAAAAAAAAAAAAGCCAGCCAGGCGTGGTGGCGCACGCCTTTAATCCCAGCACTCGGGAGGCAGAGGTAGGAGGATTGCCATGAGTTCAAGGCCACCCTGAGACTACAGAGTGAATTCCAGGTCAGCCTGGACCAGAGTGAGACCCTACCTCGAAAAACCAAAAAAAAAAAAAAAGAAAGAAAGAAAGAAAAAAAAAGTTGAAAATAAAATAAAATTAAAAACTGCCAACGTACAGGCAAATGGTCCAAAATATCCTATATTCAAACATTTTTTCACTCTGCATGCATGGCCTTCTCTCTGTTCTACCTGCTCTTCTCACCAGGTCCCTCTAGCCCAGGTCTCAGGATTGCACGCTCATTCAACAGTCCTCACCCTCTGCTTTTGACCCAGATGCCATAGATGACCTTGCCCCCACAGCCCCTCCGGCTCCTCCAACTCCCTCGGCCTCTCCTGAGCCCCTGTCTGGTAACAAGGTTTGATTTTCATCTCCGGAGTTGTAAATAGAATAGAAATTTAAAATGGGAATGTATCGCTTCTGAATGAATAAGTGAGTAAAGGGGAAATGGTTGTCTAGAGTCTATATGAAAAGAGCGCTTGAAATGAATGTGTGTGTATGAGTATGTGGCTCACAGCCCTAAGGCTGCAGAATGACTTCCGTTCTGAGCATGCCATTTCACTGTGGGGATGTTCTCCACCAAGCCCACTGTACTAGACGGCATAGCCAATTTTCACTGTTGAGTGGCGGCCAGAACGAACACTAAAAGTAATTAAGATCATGGGGGGGGGGGGGAGAGCAAGATTCTCCTATTCTTAACGAGTTGTAAAATGGCAGAATCGGAAAGCTGCCTTGTAACCCTGAGGGATGTCCAAAACTCTCCCTGGAATTTAGAAAGAAAAAAAAAGGCCTTTTCTTAGCTTCCCTGCCTTGCAGAGCCAGGGGGCTGCAGGCACCGGGAATCTTGGGACCCTGGCCCCAGCATGATGATGGGTGAATGCCAAGTCACTGTGAACAGACGGGGACTTCTTATAAGAAATCTGTAACTGTTTGTATGTTTACCTTATCTTTCTATGCTTCTATGGAACTACTAACAAACAAGAGCCTCAAAATTTTATGCTTACATTTAGAAGTACTCAATATTGAGTTTGTAAAAAAAAAATTCTAAAATTTCTAATAATGTTTGAATCTGCTTTCATATTTTTTTAAAAAATGTGTTTCAAGAAAGTTATAAGAAACCAAGTTCCAAAATCAATAAATGATAAAATCTATAGGTTTAAACAGAAGGTTAAAGACAAAGTACTTGGTCAGATTACAGACCTCTTGAAATATAAAATAACTATTAGTCTAGGGCTTGCATCAGACTAACAAAGTATGGCCCTGGCTGGTAGCAGGTTGCTATGGTATTCAGGTTGTAAACTTAACTTTAACTTATTGATGTCAATCTGGTCAGCATAATAATGGTCATGAAAGACTGAATTTAGAGTACCCAACCAAGTTAACTAGGTCCTTCTATTTGTCAATCGTTTAACTGAATCTTAAGGTTAAAATTAACTCATTAATATTTAATTCTCTCCTAAGGTTATTATATCTAAAACCTTGCCTCAAAAAAGAAATTCTCACAGAAGAATTATTTACTCTTTTTTCCTATTTTATAAGGTAAATAAATAGACTACACTTGAAAACATTAAACAGCATTTATCTGTCACACACTTGAAAACTACTTCATGGTGAGCTGTAAAAGAAAATTCTAAACAAAGTTATGTTATGATTTAAGACGTAATTCCAAAATTCCTCCAATAATCAGTCTTAATACTTTAACTTAGGTCATTACTGAACAAGTTTACCAAAGTAGCACAGGCAGAATTATAGAGTTGGTTAAGGTTCAAATCGTTATAGAATGTGTCATAAAATTTTGTGCATGTTTGGAATTCAATATAGTTCTATAAAAATGATTTGAAGGAGATTACAAATAGTTCTTTTTAGCTCAGCAGTTAAAGGCGCTTCTTTGCAAAGCCAGATGCAAATAGTGGAGCATACATTTGGAAGTTGTTTGCAGTGGCAAGAGGCCCTGGCACGCCCATTCCCTCTCTTTTCCATGAGACTTGTCTCCTTTTATTATTAGATCATGGCAATTTAGTCCAATTCCTCTATTCTTTGCTTATGTTAGATATAGCTGAATTAATTTCAAAAACTGACTTCTAGATTGGATGGACATTTTATTTAGCTTTTTTTTTTTTTTTTTCAAGGTAGGGTCTCACTCACTCTAGCTCTGGCTGACCTGGAATTCACTATGTAGTCTCAGGGTGGCCTCGAACTCATGGTGATCCTCCTACCTCTGCCTCCCGAGTGCTGGCCAACTCTGTTAGCAGATCTTTTGTTCGTATTTTACTCTCTGTAGCCTCATGTGCCTTAGATATGTGAACTTTACTTTTTATTAATATCAGACTCTTTCAGATATCAGAATATTGTAATTTGGTTTATACAAGGTCCATGATATTTGACTATCAATTAAGCATGTATCATCATGCCTGGCTAAAACTCTAATTTTAAGATGGTTCTTGTCTTATTCAAGCTGGTTTTGCTGGATGATTATCACTGAGGTTATAATCTAAGTCTTATAAAAAGTGACTTGTTGATGCTGTTCTTAGGAAAACAGAAGAAGCTCCTCATGCCTTAGGGAAATCCACTATATACAAACAATATTAATATTGTTTGTCTAAGCTTCACATAACAGTCATATTTCTTAAGCATTAAAATTGTTTGATGGTAAAAGGTACTGATTGAAAAAAATTACTTTGTGTCTGTCATATTGTCTCTAATGCATGTTAAAAATAGGGCTTGCTTAACTCAACAATGATCAGGTTTTATTTTATTCTTGAGCTATGTATAATCAGTCTCAGTCAAGGTCTCACTTAATTAATTATCTCATTTCTGGTATCTTAAGCTCATTGCTTATAAAGATATTGATACTTAAGACATGTTTCCTGCCCTGAAAAAATAATCTTAAATTACTGTTCTGCTTCCAGTTTTTTTTTTGGGGGGGGGGGAATTGGTATTTACATTGGTATACAGACTAGCCAAAGTTGTTTTCAAACACAGATGCCAAGTTTTTATACTGTCTTGTCTTTTTCCTGACATATACTTTCTAGATTAAATCAATTGCCTTAAAGTTACTGATAAAATAGTTGACAAAATGTTTTCAGGGCTACAAAAATGTTCTTCATATACTTATAACTGACAGATACCTACAAGATAGAATGTGCATGCTTTCTATGTCCCAGATATAGCTGACACTGTCACCTGACAACTAAACTTAAATGTTCATCAGAATGATTTTAAACTATTGTGTCATTCTCTAACCATACCTGCTTTGATATCCAGATAGATTCTGCATCCTTTTAACTAATATCTTGCTAATCAGATAATGTACAGTCTCCCTGAGTGATTAATAACCATATATGAAAGCCAAGATCAACTAGAAACACTGGATTTAAAACAATCACCAATATTTTGGTTCCTGTTCCCAGGTCAGGAGGCCACAGGAGATGATGGGATACTACTAACCTCTAACCTCTAGTAAGTTACCTGTCTTCTTGATCAGAGAGGATGTGGAGACCCAGAAATGAATTCCAAGTCAGTGTATCTGCAACAGGAGAGTCACATCAGAGGAAAATCAGTCCTCCAGGCTTCCCAAAAGAGGGAGGGCCACTTGGTCAGCACGGCCTTGACTTATCCTAGCAGATGGCAATGCTGAGAGTCATAGAACTCACAGGTCCCTAAAAATCTGTCCTACAGTGCCATTATTGACCCCTAAATTATACAGTTAATTCTTACAGCCTGCATGTTCTTAATCACCCAGTAAGAAAAATATAACTACAATATAAAAAGATTCTGACTAATCGGTTCCCCTGTCTGATGCTTGCCTACAATACTAAACTCTAACATTAACTCATGCCTTCTGTCTCTGCCTGTCCCTGATTTCTTTGGAACTTCACCTACGCTGACCCCAGCTCCTCCCACTTGCCTTAGCCAGAATCAGAGCTACTCCTCATCCCCCTCCTTCCTCAGCCCTAACCCTACCTCCTCCAGGGATAAGTACACTGCCACCCCAGTGGGCACTCTCAAACTTAAGCTCTCTTGTGTTCCTACTCTTCCCCGATCCTCAAATGCGCCTCTTGAATGCACTGATGCCCCTCTGCCCCCTCTCTCTTGCCCCAAGCCCCCTATCCCTTGCCTCTGAATGCTCATCCTCCCCTTCTGCCTGGCATTTTGATGTCATAGCTGTTGACAAGGGTAACAAGCTCCTTAAGTCTTTCTTCTGTCCTCTCACAGGGTGTGCAGAGCCCATCTCCCTCACCTTCTCTATAATAGGTATCACCAGTGACTGCCCCAAAGCCAGCTCAACACAGGGATGGTATGAGAGAAATCTGTTTCATTCAGGACCAAGTCATTACAACACGCTATGCTGGCACTGACTATTGATCTCACCACTCTGCCACCTCTAGCCACCATGAAACTGCCTCCTCATCACCTGCCCCAAAGAGAGACCCATCGACTGCATTATCCAGCCTCTCCCATAAGAACTTATGGCCCCTATGATCAGCAAGAAAAAAAATTAACCTTCATCTCTTATCATTAACAAAAGGCTGGAATGTTAGGTCAGAACAGGCTCCCAAAATGGAGTCCCCAAGGACAGCAGAAGGGTGACAGAGACATAAGGAAGTAGGATATCCACATTCCTCAAACCATTACCCCTTCCTTGCCTAACATTGCCCCAGGTCATGGTTTCCTGCCGCCTTATCTCATAAGTTGTTTGCTCACTGTTCTGGTCTCACTCCCTACCTAATGGAAAGAACAAACAAGTTCTTTTCCCTCCCTTGCCTTCTCCCAACTGAAGAATCCCTATCAAGCCCACTATCGGGAATCTCAGGTTGGCTGTGCCCCTCTCTTGTGAGCCAGCCCTGGCAGCTCGGGCTTTTCCCAAATAAAAGCTTTCCTCTTTGCCTCAGAGTGGTTTGTGTGGTCATGGTCACTCCTGAACCTTACAGTTCACTTGGTAGAATGTCTTGCGTGCATAAAGCTCTAGGTTCAATCCCCACTGACATATAAATGGGGCATGGTGGCACACTCCTGTAATGCTGACGCTCAGGAGGTAGAGGCAGAGGATTCGGAGTTCAAAGTCATCCCTGGCTACATGGTAAGTTCCAGGCTTCTCTACCTGAGACCCTGTCACAAAGTGACAAAACAAACAATGTGGCTACCCCTGGATTAATGAGCACCCTCTACCTCCTCACTACACTTTATTTTTGGTTGTCACACCTGGTCTATGACTCTACGCCTTGCATTAGCTGACTGGCCATCCTCACTGCTCTGGGATGCATGGTGCAGATACAAAAGACTTTGTCCCTATTTTCTTCACTGTTGGATTTCTTTCCAATTCCTGTGCAATTCCGGGCTCATATTAAATGCTCCAAAATAAATCTCTTAAAGATGTAATTTTTTTACATCTATAAAATTAAAGGGCTGGGAAGATGGCTCAGTGGTACAAGTTGCTTGCTTATAAAGCCTGCCAACCTGGGTTCAATTCCTAAGCACCCATTTAAGCCACTCACAGGCCAGACTGGTCTCCAGTGGCAAGAGACATTGTCTCAAAGAAAGTGGAGCTCAGACAACTCCTCTGACCACTTGTGTGACCGCCACACACACATACATGCATGCGCACATAAATCAATAAAAAGCTATAAAACTAAGCCTGGGCTGGGAAGATGGCTCAGTGGGTACGTGCACTTCCCTGCAAGCATGAGGGGGCGTGAGACACCTGAGCTTGATTGCCCACCACTCATAATAAACAGCTGGGTGTGGCCATGAATCCCTGTAACTCCAGCCTGTTGGGGAGCAGAGGACAGAGAATCTCTGGTATTCTAAAAAAGTAGCAGTTCTGGGTTCAGAGAGAGGCTCTACGAGCCAACATTCTCTGGCCTCCAAACACATGCACACAGGACATACACATCTGTACACATGTATGCACACACCTTACCCACACATACTATAACATGCACATGCAAAAAAAATTTAAGGGGCTGGAGAGATGGTTTAGCGGTTAAGCGCTTGCCTGTGAAGACTAAGGACCCTGGTTCAAGGCTCGACTCCCCGGGACCCACGTTAGCCAGATGCACAAGGGAGCACACGCATCTGGAATTTGTTTGCAGTGGCTGGAGGCCCTGGCTTGCCCATTCTCTCTCTCTCTCCCTCTCTCTATCTGCCTCTTTCTCTCTCTGTCTGTCGCTCTCAAATAAATAAACAAATATAACAAAAAAAAATTTTTTTTTAAATTTAAGTCTAAGAGGAAACAAATTTTTTTAAAAAAAAAAAATTCTGAGGCTGGAGTGATGGCTTGCAGTTAAGGCACTTGCTTGAAGTTCCTGAAGTTCGATTCTCCAGTACCCACGTAAAGCCAGATACAAAGCGGCACATGCATCTGGAGTTCATGTACAGAGGCTAGAGACCCTGGTATGCCCATTTTCTCTCTCTTCCTGCAAGGTGTGGTGGTGCACACCTTTAATCCCAGCACTCAGGAGACTGAGGCAGGAAGATCGCTGTACTTCACAGCCACCGTGAGACTACATGGTGAATGCCAGGTCAGCCAGGGCTAGAGCGAGACCCTACCTCAAAAACCAAACAAAACAAAAATTCTGGGTGCTGCTGTGAGCCATGGACTCCATTAGACACCTCACAAGCTTAAATATTTCATTTACTCCTCATACTTTCAGGCAGGTGTTCCCAACCCTTAGAGCCTTTATAAAAAGAATAACCAGGGCTGGAGAGATGGCTTACTGGTCAAGCGCTTGCCTGTGAAACCTAAGAACCCCAGTTCGAGGCTCAAGTTCCCAGGACCCACATTAGCAGATGCACAAGGGGGCGCACGCGTCTGGAGTTCGTTTTCAGTGGCTAGAAGCCCTGGTGGGCCCATTCTCTCTCTCTCTCTCTTTCTCTCTCTGTCTGTCACTCTCAAATAAATAAATAAAAATAAATTTAAAAAGATAAGAATAACCAGCCGGGCATGGTGGCGCATGCCTTTAATCCCAGCACTCAGGAGGCAGAGGTAGGAGGATCACCTTGAGTTCGAGGCCACCCTGAGACTCCATAGTGAATTCCAGGTCAGCCTGGACTAGAGTGAGACCCCACCTGGAAAAACCAAAATCAAAAAAAAAAAAAGAATAACCTATGAAATGGCCAGGCAATAGAGTGAAGAAAAACTCTTGGACAGGATTTTTGTCTGTCACATCTTACACTAAGTATGAGGTTTGCTTAACTAAGCCGCACATCCTCTATGGCCCTGAGTTCCCCATCTGTATCACAGGCTCAGTACTTGCCCATTGAACTAGTTACTTTTTTGGTTGCTGTGACCAAATACCTGGCAATAAGCAACTTGAGGAAGCATTTATTTTGGCTAATAATTCAGTGAGGGCTGGAGCGATGACTCAGTGGTTAAGGCACCTGCCTGCAAAGCCTAGCAACCCGAATTTGATTCCTCAGGTTACATTGCCCAGTACCCACATAAAGCCGGGTGCACAAAGTGGCTCATGCACCTGGAGTTAGTTGGCAGTGGCTAGAGGCCCTGGCACACTCTCTGTCTGTCTCTCTCTACTCGCAAATAAATAAATGAAAGCCGGGCGTGGTGACGCACGCCTTAAATCCCAGCACTTGGAGGCAGAGGTAGGAGGATCGTCGTGAGTTCGGGGCCACCCTAAGACTACGTAGTGAATTCAAGGTCAGCCTGAGCTAGAGTGAGACCCTGCCTAGAAAAACCAATACTACTACTACTAATAATAATAAATAAATGAAAATACTTTTTTTAAACTAGTTCAGTGAAGACCGGCCATCATGGAAGCAAGGGCCCATGGCAGAAGGCTGCTTCCTCACGTCTCAGTCAGTCAGGAGACAGAGAAACACACCACTGCTCTCAGCAAGTTTCCTCCTCTCATCCCTTTTATTTCAAATCTGGGACTCCAGTCTGAGGGCAGAAGGGGATGCCACCCACATTTTCCCCCAAAGGTATGACTCATTAATATCTTTTTAAAAAAACGTTTATCTACTCATTTGAGAGGAAGAGGCAGATTTCCCCAGTACTCGTGTAAAGAGCTGCACATATCTGGAGATCGTGTGCAGTGGCTAGAGGCCTTGGTGCACCCATCCTCTCTCATTCTCCTTGCAAATAAATAAATTAATTTTTAAACAAGGTATGATGGTGGACTGGGGAGATGGCTTAGTGGTTCAGGCACTTGCCTGCAAAACCATAGGACCCCAGTTTGGTTCCCCAGGACCCACATAAGTCAGAGGCACAGGGTGGCGGTGCTTCTGGAGTTTGTTTGCAATGGTTGGAGGCCCTGGCACACCCATTTTCTTTCTCTCTCTTTCTCTCTCTCTCTCTCTCTGTCTCTCTCTCTCTCTCTCTCTCAAATAAATAAAAACAAAGTATTTAAAAAATTTTAAAAATGTATCATGGTGACACTTTGGTACCCAATTAGCTTCCATTGGGAATATTTCAAGGAATGATATATTCTAACAATGAGAAGCAACCTTTAAAGTAGATTTCTTTTTTTATTATTTTTTTCTTTTGTTTTTTTGAGGTAGGGTCTCACTCTAACTCAGGCTGACCTGGAATTCACTCTGTATTCTCATGGTGGCCTCAAACTCACGGCGATCCTCCTACCTCTGCCTGCCAAGTGCCTGGGATTAAAGGCGTGCGCCAACTTGCCCGGCTTGAAAGTGTCTTTCTTACAGGGGCATTTTACTCTAACAGTTAGATAACAGCTAATTTGGCTGACAAGATTTTTGTCCGTTTATAGGTTGTGGGTTTTCATTTTTTTCAGGAAGGGTCTCACTTTAGTCCAGGCTGACCTGGAACTCACTCTGTAGTCCCAGGCTCGCCTTGGACTCACAGTGATCCTCCTACTTCTGTCTCCCAAGTGCTAGAATTAAAGGCATGCACCACCATACCTGGCTGCTATTTATTTATTTATTCATTTTATTGTTTTTTGGTAAGAGATACTCTGGTGTAATCTATATCCAAATCAATTAACCCTCCAAACACCCCACAACTTGAACGTTCTTTCCACCTATTTCTCCTCCCCCCCCTTTTAAATTTGTCATTTTTCTACATTACAAAAGAAGGGCAAACCTTACTTCTCAAAAGTCAGCTTATGGGACAGAAAGCTGGAAGAAGCCATTCTGCATGCAGTTCAATGGGAGAAAGAGATATCACCAGTGAAGATACTCAACAGTGGACACTGCAAGCCTTATAATTGGCCAGCCAGGCCAAATGAGCCAACGGGTGCAATAGTGGCACGTCTGTCATGGTGGAAACTAACTGCCCTCTAATTGGACTGGAGGCCAGCTCCATGGGAGGGAATACATCCCCGATACTGAAAACTTAAAACAGGGGTAGTCATGAGCCCTAGGGGTATGTCTGCTGCTGTCTGAATAAATGTATATACCATGCTTATCAAACTGCCCAGTAAGCACTTCTCTTAATGTTCATACACTTACATTAATGCTACTCTCACTTTTGGTAGAGAATCTTCTCTTTTCAGATGGCAGTGACCTTGGGATGACTCAGAAGGCACCATGGTGCTGGAAAGAAGTGACCGGAGTGCTCAGTACTGCAATATCTCTATCACACCTTCCAAGGCTCAGGGTCTATTGCGGAAGAGGTGGCAGAAAGAATGTAAGAGCCAAAGGAAGGGTAGGACACCTTACAACGTGCTCCCCCCAGACACAAAATGGCCTGAATATCCATGACCTCACAGTGCCTGACACTACCTACACAAGACCATCATAACAGGAGGAAAAGATCATGACATCAAAACAAGCAAGAATGTTTGAGAGGCCGGGCGTGGTGGCGCACGCCTTTAATCCCAGCACTCGGGAGGCAGAGGTAGGAGGATTGCCGTGAGTTCAAGGCCACCCTGAGACTCCATAGTGAATTCCAGGTCAGCCTGGGCTAGAGTGAGACCCTACCTCGAAAAACCAAAAAAAAAAGAATGATTGAGAGGGGGAGGAGATAATGATGGAGAATGGAGATTCAAAGGGGAAAATGGGGGGGGGGGGAGGGTATTACCATGGGATATTTTTTATAATCATGGAAGTTGTTAATTAAAAAAAATTTTTTTTTAAGTCAGCTTATGGTGTCTTACCTTTGGGGTACAATTTTCAAGCTGCCAAGCAGAGAGTCATTTTGAAATAACCATAGGGTTACAGGCATTGAGAAAATGAAAGACTTCCACAGTTGAGAAGCAAATCCTTTTGACTCTGGGGAAAGCTGCCATTCCTTTGCTCTGGAGGAAGAACTGACCTCAACAAGCGTCAGAAGAACATAAAAACCTTTGTGAGTGTGTGTGTGTGTGTGTGTGTGTGTGTGTGTGTGTGATCAATCTCTAGATAAGCTGTGGCATGTACTGCGAAGTTCAGTAAATGGACTGGAATTATACTGTCTGTGCTCCTTCATACTTATGTGGTAAGATTTGTTAAGCATTTGGTTACAAAGCCTTTTTTTAATCTAGCAAGAATATTTAACCTATGCATCAATAAACTACTTTAAAGTCCATATCTCATTAAGGAATAACTTTGCAATAAAAGTTCATGTATGTGTCATAATTGTTCATCAATATTTTTTATTGAGAGCTTTAATATATGAACATATTGCAAACTAGTCATACTCTCATCAGGTTATACTCTTATGTCCTCTTTTCTGCAACCCTATTCCAGTGAGGGACCTCCTCCCAAGACAGGGTGTCAGTAATCACTGTGGGGTCAAATTTTAATAAGGGTGGAGAGATGGCTCAGCGGTTAAGGCATTTGCCTGCAAAGCCTAATGACCTGGGTTTAATTCCCCAGCACCTATGTAAGCCAAATGCACACTGTGGCACATGCACCTGGAGTGGTTAAATGCCCTGATGCACCCATCCCTCTCTCCTATTTTTTAAAAGTTAATAGATTTGTTGCTATGGTCAGTTATGTGCCAGCAAAAGTCATAACTCAATAAAAAATCTTACTTAATCATTAGAGCTTTACTGCGATATGAATTAAAAAAACACCTTAGAGGGGCTGGAGAGATGGCTTAGCGGTTAGGCACTTGCCTGTGAAGCCTAAGGACCCCGGTTCAAGGCTCGATTCCCCAGGACCCACGTTAGCCAGATGCACAAGGGGGCTCACACGTCTGGAGTTCGTTTGCAGTGGCTGGAGGCCCTGGCGTGCCCATTCTCTCTCTTTCTCTCTATCTGCCTCTTCCTCTCTCTGTCACTCTCAAATAAATAAATAAAAAACTGAACAAAAAAAATTAAAAAAAAAAAACACCTTAGAGGGACTGAAGAGATGGCTTAGCAGTTGAGGAGCTTGCCTGCAAAGCCTAAGGATGGAGGTTCAATTCCTCAGTACCCACATAAGCTAGATACATAAGGTGGAACATGCATGTGGAGTCCGTTTGCGGTGGCTAGAGGCCCTGGCATGCCCATTCTCTCTCCTCTTTCTCTGTCTCTCTCTATCTGCCTCTTTTTCTCTCCCAAACAAATAAATAAGTAAAATTTTAAAAACCACATTAGACATATTGCTTGTACATGTGTAAACTGTGTTTGCATGTATGTGTGTGTGTCTGTGTCCCAAGAATATAATATAGTAACTAAAGAAAGGCTTCCAAACATAGGACTGTTATACTGGAATCAAGTTATAAGAGAGAAAAAAGGAATAAAAATAATTTCTACAACCAAAACAACTACATAAATTTCCTGACTTTTACAAAAAGTTCTTTCTGTGTGTCTTAAATGATGGTGGCAATGGGGACCAAAGCATTTTGGGATTTAATTTAGCTTCCACTGGGTAGATTCAAAAGAATGATTTTGGGGCTGGAGAGATGGCTTAGTGGTTAAGCACTTGCCTGTGAAGCCTAAGGACCCCAGTTCAAGGCTCAATTCCCCAGGACCCACGTTAGCCAGATGCACAAGGGGGCGCACACGTCTGGAGTTCGTTTGCAGAGGCTGGAGGCCCTGGGGTGTCCATTCTCTCTCTCTCTCTCTCTCTCTGCCTCTTTCTCTGTCTGTTGCTCTCAAATAAATAAGTAAAAAGTGATTTTTTTTTTAAGTAAATGTGTACATGGCATGTGCATGCCACGGAACATGGGTGGAGGTCAGAGGGCAACCTGGGAGTTTTGGTTCTCTCTTGCCACTTTGTTTGAGACAGGGTCTCTCTTATTTGTTTGTTTGCTTAACTGCTGGGAAGGCCAATATAGTAGGTGCATTGGGATTACAGATGCATGAGCCGCTTTGTTGGCAAGCTTGTAGCACAAGGGTCTTAAACAATATTTTATGTTATCACAAATATTATCTTTTACCCTTATTTAAAATAATGATAAAAATTTAGATATTAACTTTAAAAATTATAACAGAAGCAGACAGCTTTCAAAATCCTCCAAGAATACAGAGAGATGCTATTTTAAACTACCTGTGAGCCACTAGTCTTGGAAGGCCATCTAAAAATTTGACTTCTGACAGAAAGACAAAGCAAGATTGTTTCAGAAAGTACAAAAGCTGGACTGGAGAGATGGCTCAGTGGTTAAGGCACTTGCCTGCAAAGCCTAAGGACCCAGGTTCTATTCTCCAGGTCCCACGTAAGCCAGATGCACATGGTGGCACATGCATCTGGAGTTTGTTTGCAGTGGCTGGAGGCCCTGGCATGCCCATTCTCTCTCTCTTTTCTCTCTCTCTCTCTCTCCCCCTCTCTGTGTCTCAAATAAATAAATAAAATAGATAACTAAAATGTTTAAAACTATATCTTTAAAAAAAACAGAGAAAGTATAAAAGCTACCTTAAGCATCCCTTGAACTGACTCTGGAAACAGTTCAATTAACACTAGCTCACTGACTGTGCAACTGATACCTGTTTACACCAAGGATAGTGTGTCTTAGAACTCCTAACCTTACAAGCGAGTTCACCCAAGTCTTAGTTAGATATCAGTTGAAAGTATGCTAGTGACATAAATGACACTCTGGGGAGGGGAGTACGCCGACTGGATGGCCTTCCTCAGTTCTCTCCTGGATCCGCATTACTGAACGTTCACAGCATGTCAGGGCTGAGCCTGGCCCAGCAAGCTCAGAGAGAGAGAAACAAAACCTATATTTTACCTTGAAGGCACACCTGGTTGGAGGGAACGCCGCTTTTTGGCATTGGGCTATGGCCAGTGTACAAGGCTCAGAGGCAGCTCGGAGACCGAGGGGAGGGGAGGGCCTCTGGGGCAGGTCGGCAGAAGAAAGGTGTCAGTCGTGGTTTTTAGAAGGACACTTCAAGTGAGTTTTGAAAGATGAGCACGTGGGGGGGCAGGGGAGCCTGGCTCACTGCAACCCCTGTGGCAGATTGGCGTCAAGCACGGGCTCGTCAAGAGCATCCCAGGTAACAGGAAGGAACACAGCCGTGGAGTGAAGCCACCTGGCTTCCTAGAACCTCCCTCTCCGTGTTACAAGTATCTCAGGGTGGCTGTGTGCGGGTGTGTCGGGGGGTCGCCTGCGCAGGATCCACGGTGCACGCACTAGGGGCGCACAGAAGGCGGAGCTGGGCACTCGCACAGGGCAGACAAAGGAAGCCTTTACGATCAGTACATCCGGGCATTAGCACTTGCTCACCGGCAAAAGGAGCCATCCAGCGGCATGAAATTTACCTTTTAGATTAGTGGGCGCACCGTAGCATGCACAACAAACTGGGGGCCGGGGGGCGGGGGGCTGGGTGCAAAAGACAGGCAAGATTTCAAGGTTCCAAATTAAATCATCAGTTCAATGACAGTTTCTGGTGGGCTGGGGAAAAGGCTTTTGCCCCTTAAGCACAAGGACATCTCTGGCTAGAGACCACCAAGTTCAACTCCCCAGAACCCACTTAAAAAGTTCGCCATGGCCATGCAGGTCTGTAACCTCTGTTACTGGAGGGAGAGCCGGGCAGGGGTGGGGAAGACTAAAGACTCGCTGAGGCTCACTGAAGGACGGCAGCTTGGGGGCGGGGGAAGAGAGAAGAGAGAGAAAGAGAGAGCAATCCAGCACAGAGAAAGAAATACAATGAGTAGGCCAGGCGTGGTGGCGCACGCCTTTAATCCCAGCACTCGGGAGGCAGACGTAGGAGGATCGCCATGAGTTCGAGGCCACCCTGAGACCACATAGCGAATTCCGGGTCAGCCTGAGCTAGAGTGAGACCCTACCTCGAAAAACCAAAGGGAAAAAAAAAAAAAAAACCAATGATAAGCAATAAGAGAACATTCTTCTGGCCTCCATGTGAGGTGCGCACATCTTCACACACACGTGCACACACCACACACATACTCTTACATACATACACACACACACAGATAGTTCTTGGTGCTCCTAACACAGGTTCACATAGCAAAGAGACTGTGAAGGAAGGGAACTACAGGAAGAAACTAAAGGACATGTCCTCTCCATCAATCAGCCACCAGTGACACAAGCGGAAGAGCAGTGGGAAATAAAGCCAGAGAATCACAGAACGAGTTCTAGAGCTATATTTCTCTGGGTTAGATGACTTGGTAAATATTTTGCTATCTACGAAACTATAGAACCTACAGGTAAAGCGTCGTGTGGGGAAAAGAAGAGTGACCAGTCCACTAACTCCAGGCCCTTATTTGTTCAATGAATTGGTGACTCTCTCTCATTGCTGTGACCAATAAAGAAGCAACTTGAGGATGGAAGAGGTTATTTCGGCTCACAGTTAGAAGTTAGGGTCCACCACAGACAGGAAGGAAAGGCAGCAGGAACTGGTCACATTCAGCCCAAAAGTGAGGAAGCAGAGAGAGATGAAAACATGTGCTAACTCTCCTTTTTATACAGCCCAGGACCCCTGCCTATGGAAGTGCTCAGGCCATATTTAAGGTGGGTCTTGGCACCTCAGTTAAACTAACCTGGAAAAGCCATCACAGACACACTGTGGTAGCTTGAATGAAATGTTCCCCACGGGCTCATGTGTTTTGAATATTTGGTCCTCAGATGGTGACAATTTGGGAAAGTTATGGGGCCTTTGGGAGGTGAAGCCTTGCTGGAAGAGGTATGTTGCTGGGGGTAACAGAGCCCAGCTCCAAGCCCACCCTTAGACCACTTCCTTCCCTGTCCTGTGGAGATGTGACGCCTGCCTAGCCAGGTACCCTGCTTTCCCAGCCATGATGAAAGCTCCCCTCAAAACTGGAAGCCAAGCCGCAGGTGGTGGCACACGCCTTTAACCCCAGCACTCAGGAGGCTGAGGTAGGAGGATCGCTGTGAGTTCAAGGCCAGCCTGAGACTACATAGTGAGATACAGGTCAGCCTGAGCTAGAGACCCTTGTAAAAACTGAAAAAAAAAAGTGAAAATCCTTTCCTTCGATAAACTACTCCGGGCCCATAAGCTAGCCCAGGTCAGCTGGGGCTAGAGTGAGGCCCTTCCTTTAAAAAATAAAAATAAAAAAACTAGCCGGGCATGGTGGTGCACTCCTTTAATCCCAGTGCTCAGGAGACAGAGGCAGGATCACTGTGAGTTTGAGGCCAACCTGGGACTTCAGAGTGAGATATAGGTCAGCCTAAGGTAGAGTGAGACCCTGCCTTGAGAAAACTGAAAAAAAAAAAAAAAAAGCGAAAACCAAAAGAAATCCTTTCCTTCCATAAGCTGTTTCTGGTCGGGTGTTTTGTCAAGCGACGAGAAGATAACCACTATACTTCCGACTTGTCTCCATGGTGTCAAGGTGACAACCAAGATGAGCCAACACATTCACTGAGGTGTATCGTCACAGGTATCGACAGCCCAAGTGTATGCCCAGTAGGGTAAAATGATTTGCCCGCAGTTACATGCGTGGGTTCTGGGCTGCTCCCAATCCACAGCAGACTTTAGAGCAGGTCGGGCATAGAGACACAGCCTCTGCGTTCACAGGACTGACATCTTGCTGGTGGTGAAGGGAACAGAACACGGGGAAGCAAACTGTAAACCGCAGTATGAAAAGTTGATGAGGGGCTGGAGAGGTGGCTTAGTGGTTAAGGTGCTTGCCTGCCAAGCCAAAGGATCCAGGTTTGATTCCCCAGTGTCCACGTAAAGCCAGATGCACAAGTGTCTGCATTTCGTTTGCAGTGGCTGAAAGCCTTGGCGTGCCCATTCTCTCTCAAATAAATAAATAAAATATTTTAAAAAGATTTTTTAAAAAGGCAGATGAGGAGAGGGATTATGGGTATAGGTGGCCAAGGAAGGGACCTTTGAGGCCACAGTTGAGCTGACACTTCATCGAGGTGAAGGGAGTTATCAGGCGTACATGCATCAGGGAAGAACAGGACACATCTGAGAGCCCCCCGCCCCAGGGAGCCGTGAGCTCAGTGCCAATGAGATGAGAATTCAAGGAGCCGAATAAACCCAGAACAAGTCCAGGCACAAGGGCACCTGGAGGACAGTGGCAACGAGAGACCTGTGGCACCCGAGGGCAGTACGGGCAGAGCACGGGACAGCCTGGGAACCTGCCTCACCATGCACACACCACGGGGCTGCGGGGAACGTCTCCATCACTTAGGACTGTTGCTGGAAAGCAAGTCAGGGCTCGGCACAGGGCTGTCTGCCTCGGCCCTGAAACGGGGCCAGCAACAAACCCATTTAGTTCTGCCCAGAGAGATGAACTCTAGCTGAATCAAGCGCGCCTTAAATGCGCCCACTCCTTACAACAGATAATCCGCAGTCCAGCAGCCAACAGGGCGCTGCAAGGCTACTCGTGTCCTTCTGCCGTAGGTGGGGGACGTGGAACACAGGGCTTCTTTCCTCTAAGCAGTTGCAGAGATTAGAGGGGTAACAACTCCCCCCCCCACACACACATACACACTAGTCTCCCCCTTTAGAAAGCTCAACCGGACAGGACAAGGATAAATGGCCCCTTCTGCCAATGGCATCTGTCTGCTGCCAAGCTGGCTTCCTGCCTACACAAACCTGAAAGCCACACATGGGCTGGACATGGTGGCTGTCCACTGGCCCTGACGTTGGCCATCGCAGGCAGAGGAGTCCAGCCAGCCCTCTGAAAGGCACCGCCCGTGACTCCTGTTCTATGTTATGAGCTACTGATTCTCTTCCAGACAGCCATTCCCCACTTGGCCATGTGCTTCAAATTCTACTGGCCAAGGATGATGCAAAGCAGCTAGCTCCCCGAGTCTGAAAAGCTCCTACTTTGCAGCTCCCTTTCTCAGCTATGTCAGCTTGGTCTATCAAGAAAGCATGTGTATTTAAGGTTGGCTAGTACAGCACAAATCGTCAAAGAATTAAATTCTTCCCGAGTCAGGTAGCCTCCACTGCAAAACTGTGTTTTATATAAGCTTCTTTTATTTACTGTGTGCGCGTACGTCTTATAGGCCAGGGGTGTACGATGGAGCTCCACCTCCAACTCTGTAAACGCTGATTTTTTTGGTGTTTGTTTTTCGAGGCAGGGTCTCACTCTAGGCCAGGCTAAGCTGGGACTCACTCTGTAGCCCAGGCCAGGCTTGAACTCATAGCAATCCTTCCACCTCAGCCTCCTTGAGTGTGGGGACTGAAGGCGTGCGTCACAACGTCTGGCTTTATAAACACTTATTTTAAAGATAGCTCCAAACATTATGAAATGACTTTTTTTTTTTTTTTTGGAACGATGCTAGAAGCCTGCAGGTCCTTGTCTTGGTGCAGACTCATCTCATGTCTCAGCTCATTTTTAGAGCACTCTACTCCTCGTTAATCGCTGCAGCTCAATCATTAACGTTCTGCTTCTCAAGTCCCCCTAAGCATCTCCGTGGTACATTTACGCCTGCTCTCACGGGACCCCTCTCCCCCTCCCGACGGCATTCACCGTGGCAACGTCCACTTGTCTGCAGCAACTGCTCCATGCCTCCTTCAATACTGCAACCTACTTGTCTCTGTGTGTGTGGTTTTCTGAGGTAGAGTCCCACTCTAGCCCAGGCTGACCTGGAATTCCCTGTGTAGTCGCAGGGTGGCTTTGAACTCACCATGATCCTCCTACCTCTGCCTCCTCAGTGCTCGGATTAAAGGCGTGTGCCACCACGCCCAGCTAATACTGCAATCTAAATGAGGACTTATCACTACGTCCCCAGTGTCTGGCACACAGTAAGTGACTAATCAATAGTTGGTTAAAAATATTATGAAAAATATTATGAGCCGGGCGTGGTGGCGCACGCCTTTAATCCCAGAACATGGGAGGCAGAGGTAGGAGGATCGCTGTGAGTTCAAGGCCACCTTGAGACTACATAGTGAATTCCAGGTCAGCCTGGGCTAGAGTGAGACCCTACCTCAAAAAAAACAAAAAATTAAATTAAATTAAAATAAGAGCATTATGAGCAGGGCATGGCACATGCCTTTAATCCCAGGATCGCCATGAGTTTGAGGCCAGCCTTGGCCTAAAGGGTGAATTCCAGTTCAGCCTGGGCTAGAGTGGGAAACAAACAAAAATATTAAACTGGGGCTGGTGAGATGGCTCAGTGGGTAAGAGCGCTTGCTGCAAAAGCCCAAGAGTTCAGTTCCTGGTATCCATGTAAAAAGCTAGGCGTGGGCTAGAGAGATGGCTCAGCAGTGAAAAGACAACTGTTTGCGAAGCCTGACAGCCTGTGTTTGACTCCCCAGTGCCCATGTAAAGCCAGATGCACAGAGGAGCATGCATCTACAGTCCATTTGCAGTGGCAGGAGGCCCTGGTGAGCCCAGATTCTCCCCGCTCCAGCTGCCTCTTTGTCTCTCTCTCAAATAAAAATTTTTTTAAGCTAGGTGTGGCTGCACCTGCCTGTAACCCCAATACTGAGCGAGCAGAGACAGGAGGATTGCTAGGGATTGCTGGTCAGCCCGTCTAACTAAAAGGTGGTGAGCTCCTGGCTCATAAGAGACTCTGCTCATGCCAAGACTCTGTCACAAGGCATGGTGGTGCACGCCTTTAATCCCAGCGCTCAGGAGGCAGTGGTAGGAGGATCACAGTAAGTTCAAAGTCACCCTGAGAATTCCAGGTCAGCCTGGGCTAGAGCGAGACCCTACCTTAAAAAATAATAAAAATAAGCCGGGCGTGGTGGCGCACGCCTTTAATCCCAGCACTCGGGAGGCAGAGGTAGGAGGATCGCCGTGAGTTCGAGGCCACCCTGAGACTCCATAGTGAATTCCAGGTCAGCCTGGGCTAGAGTGAGACCCTACCTTGAAAAAAACCAAAAAAAAAAAAAAAAAAAAAAAAAAAAAAAAAAAAAAAACACCAAAAAAAATAATAATAATAAAAATAGAGAGAGACTCCGTCTCAAGAAAGTAAGGCTGAAGAGTGACACAGGAAGATACCGAACATCCTCTAGTCTCCACACACATGCATGCCCAAGTACACGCATCACCGCTCATGTGCATACGTCACACATGCCCAAGTACACGCATCACCACTCATGTGCATACGTCACACATACTACACAGCTCTTCTAGGCATATAAACCTCCCCACACTCTGGGGCTGGGGCAGACTGCATGCATAAAAGGATGTTCCCAGCCAGACGTGGTGGCGCACGCCTTTAATCACAGCACTTGGGAAGCCGAGGTAGGAGGATCATGGTGAGTTCAAGGCCAGCCTGAGACTACAGAGGTCTAGATCAGCCTGAGCTAGAGTGAGATCCTACCTTGAAAAACTAAAAAGAAAAAGAAAAAAAAAAGGAAGTTCCCTAGACTATGCCAAGAGACCATGTCAGGCCCTAAATTCTAGGTATAAGCATGAAAGCTCCCAGGAAACGTTCTTATGAAACTGTCAGCTCTTGCCTTTCTCTTCCATTCCTTCTTTCCTTTCTACCACTTAGAGCTCAAATGTGAAACATCATCTTGGACCACAGGTGGGGATGGAGGCCTCACATCATATGTATGGTAGCTCTAAATACACGTACCCAATTTTGTTCTTAGAAGACTCGATATCTCTGGTTTGTCCATTTAAAACCTTTGGGACCGGGGTAGGGAAGTATTTATAAAAGACTGCATTATGTAGTCCAGGTTGACCTTGAACTAGAGGCAACTCTCCTGCCTCAGTCTCCCACATGTTAGGATGACAGGCATGTACCACCACTCCTGGCTGTCTACAGCCCTCTGACTACAGTGTGCGAGTGAAACAAACACCAAGTCCTTGGATTATACTAACTCACAGTGTTCTTTGTGATCTTAATTAATCCTGTCATCCAAAGTGATAGCAAAGTTCAGGTGCAAGTCCATTGGTTTGCAGAGTTCACACTCCAGGGGAGCGTAGGAGGATCTCCTACTTTGAGTTTGCAATAGATCTGGGGCCTGGGGAGAAGCGTTTTGAAATGATGGAAAGGGGTTGGAGAAGAGAAAATAAGGCAGGCTTGAGTAAATTCAATTCTGCATACCTGAGAAAGAATCCAAGGGACTATGCTACTGAAGAAAGTAGTCAGTCTCCACTGACCAGGGACCCGCAGGGAGCTGAGCACAGAGGAAAAGCAGGGCCGGGTGTGTGACGGCGCATGCCTTTTGTCCCAGCATTCCGGAAGCTGAAGTAGGAGGACAGTCATGAGTTCGAGGCCAGCCTGGGCTACAGACCCTATCTCAGTGGGAGAGGGGAGAGAAGAAAACCAGCAGCTGTGCAGAGGCAGCTGCCACAAGGGGAGAAGACAGACCAGAGAAAGAACAACAACAACAACAAAAAAAAACTGAATTCCAAGAGGCAAGACATGAAGTTCAAATATATGCAGCATGTACCGGGACAGGGAAAACCACATGATCCATATCAAAACCAGCATATGGGTCCAAAAGGCAAAACGAAAAGGTCAAGGTTCCAGCCTTGCCAACTCGCTTTTCTTCATTTCCTTTACGCTGCTCGCAATAGCACTGAAGGAGTAGACAAACTGTGTTGCAAAGGGGTCGTTTCTAACTCTAAAAGGAAGAAAGTCGGAGAACAGGGGGTTTGTTTAATCACCCCTCTGTTCACTTTCTAAATAGTTTATTTTTATTTATTTATTTGAGAGATACTATGAGGCAGAGAGTGGAGAGAGAGAGAATGAGCACGCCACGGCATGCAGCCACTGCAAACGAACTCCAGATGCATGCGCCCCCTTGTGCAACTGACTTACGCAGGTACTGGGGAATCGAACCTGGGTCCTTAGGCTTTGCAGGCAAGCACCTTAACCACTAAGCCATCTCTCTTGCCCCTCTGTCCACTTTCTAAATAAACACCCATGATAAGACTTTAGGACAGAGATTCAGTAGTGTTAGGCCCAGTTTTAGTTAAGATCCATCTTACTGGTCCAGAAGAAAAAAAAAAAAGCCTTATTATGTCTTCCAAAGGCATTCTTTTTAAGAACATTAAGTCATAAGGTGTGTTCAAACTTAAAAAAAAAAAACATAGTTGAAGGCTGGAGAGATGACTTAGCAGATAAGGTGCTTGCCTACAAAGCCTAAGGACCCAGGTTTAATTCCCCAGGACCAATGTAAGCCAGATGCACAAGGTGGAGCATGCGCTTGGAGTTCATTTGCAGTGGCTGGAGGCCCTGGCATGCCCATTCTCTCTCTATCTGCTCCTATCGCTCTCCAATAAATAAATAAATAAAATATTTAAATATATATATATAATATATTATATATATATTTCCCAACCATATATATATATATATATATGGTCGGGAAATAAAAGTAGCCGTAGCAGTCAGAGTCAGCTAATACAATACAGAGTAGAAGGCTAAATTCTACGTGGCCATTGGACCTCGACACTTCTGTTGGGAAGGTCACAGACCCAAGCTGTTTGCTGTTACATTCAGTACTGTGAAAATCAGACAGCAGACCTGGTCATTCTATAAGGAAAGCAATGAAAACCATTCTGCCCAGTGTGGAATGACACAATAGCACCGAAATGCATTTGTTTCTGATAAAATCAATGGGTAGTAGAAAGAGGTGGGGTAGAAGTTGGAAATTCAACTTGAGGCATTGAATGAAAATCAGGCATTTATACGGAGAGGAAAAAAAAAGTTTTTTTAAAGGAACATAAAATATTCATAACATTAAAAGGATAAGGAAAGAACTTTAAAATGTTTACAAGGAGGCACAGCGGGTGAGTGGATCCCTCTTTAGCTCACTGGCCAGCAAGTCTAGCCTCACTGGTGAGCTCTAGGCCAATGAAAGACCTTGTCTCGAGGAGTTACCGCTCACAGCTGTGGTTGCCTCCATAACACCACTGGCCCCATCAACACGCCACTGTGCATGATGAAGGAAGGTCAAAATAAAACGAAGGCTGGAAAGCCGGGCGTGGCAGTGCATGCCTTTAATCCCAGCACTTGGGAGGAGGATCACCTTGAGTTTGAGGCCACCCTGAGACTACATAGTGAATTCCAGGTCA
Source organism: Dipus sagitta (assembly GCA_036346955.1). Taxonomy (NCBI): domain Eukaryota; kingdom Metazoa; phylum Chordata; class Mammalia; order Rodentia; family Dipodidae; genus Dipus; species Dipus sagitta. The sequence goes on from CM070788.1 coordinate 44,529,248, forward strand.
GCCTGGGCTAGAGTGAAGCCCTACCTCGAAAGACCAAAAAAAAAAAAAGAAGGCTGGAGAGATGATTGCTTAGTGGTGGTTAAGTCACTTGCCTGCAAAGCCAAAGGATCCAGGTTCAATTCCCCAGAATCCACAAAAGCCAGATGCACAAAGTGGTGCATGCATCTGGAATTCACTTAAAAAAATAAATAAATAGCTGGGCGTGGTGGTGCACGCCTTTAATCCCAGCACCGGGGAGGCAGAGCTAGGAGGATCACCATGAGTTTGAGGCCACCCTGAGACTCTACAGTGAATTCCAGGTCAGCCTGAGCTAGAGTGAGACCCTACCTCAAAAAACCGAAAAAAAAAAAAAAAAAAGAAGAAAAGAAAAGAAAAAACATAATAAATAAATAAATAAATAAAATGAAGAAAGGCGTCAAAATAGTAGAAGGTTGGAAGGAGGAAGGTTTCAGTATCAGAGACATGGGGGAGTGGAGGCAAGAGGAAGAACAGAAGGGGACTATGGTCAAAATTCATTTTATACATATATAAAAACTGTAGATAAAAATGCTCTTAGGGGCTGCAGAGATGGCTCAGCAGTTAAGGTGCATGCTTGCAATGCCTGATGGCCAGAGTTCAATTCCCTAATACCCACATAAAGCCAGATGCACAAAGTGCCACATACGTCTGGAATTGGTTTGCAGTGGCAAGAGGCCATGGTATGACCATTCATATAGTCTCTCTCTCTCTTTCTCTGTATTTGCAAATATATAAATAAATACACTTTAAAAATGTCATTGGCATTCCTGAAGAATGACACCTAAGGTTGTCCTCTGCCCTCCACATACATGTGCCTACACACATAGAAACATGCATATATACAAGCATGCATACGACACACACAAAACAACAAAAAAGACCTACAAGTTAAAACTACTTTAAGTAATTCTAAATTTTAAAATATTTCCCCTTTCAACTTCAGAAAACCAAAAAAACAAAAGACAAATTTTAGGCCACTGAGGATAAATACCCACATAGATTATAGATTATTCTAGAAAACTTTAGATAACATGTCTTTTTCTAAATGTTATTGTTTAGGGCTGTTTTTCTTTTTCTTTTTTTTTATTTAATTCGTATTGTTTTTATTCTGAGGATTATGAAAAATTAAAACAGCAGTGGAGAATACCTCAATGAGTCAAATAGAATTAATCCCAATACGAATTTTTCATGTAAGGCTGCACATGTTGGAACACCTTTCTGAAGAAGCACGAGTGCAAAGAACGGTAAACTTAATTCTAACCTGAGGATTTAAAATCGGAACTACACATAAGAAAAGTGGCATGACTCAGTGTGCACTCATTAGTGACAATTTTGTTCACTCCCTGAACCAAGAGTCCTTTTTAGCTCAGAGCAGTATCAGACATGTTAGGGCTTAAGGGCTTAAGTCACACAGGCCCAATTACCTGGGCGATTAGCTGTCCTTTCAATTCTCTAAGAGTGGAGGTGTTGACTGTGAAAGCCAGGGGCAAAAGAAAGTCTCCTCAGCCCCACAACTCAAGTTTCTTTGGGCCTTCAGGCAACCTGTCCACAGGAGGCGACTGGAACTGTTCCTTAATCACACTTCACTTTCCCATACCCAGGCCCTAAACTTCTGTTGGAACCCACAGCAGCCCAGCAAGTATACGCGCTATCCTATTTAGTATCAGTGGTCTTTCTGTAAAACGCAGCAGTAATAGTTGGGGCCAGAGATTGAATCCAAGGCCTTGCCCATGCTAAGCCCCTCTGAGCCACACGCATAGCCCCTAACTTCTCAATATATGTTGATCAAACTGCCTTAATTGGCTACATACTTATGTTTACAAAAATGTCCATTCTGTTCTTTTTACAGCCCAGGTCTTATTTCTGTTGCTTTGTTTTTTTGTTTTTTTTAAGGCAAGATGAATGTATTCCCAAACAAGTCCATACGTTGGCTTTTGCTTTTAAATTTACGTTCGTCGCTTTTTGTTGGGAAGCCGTTGTTAGGAGGTAGCCTTCCAGAGAAAAGTCTCCCACAAATGTCACCCGACCACAGATAACCTATGGACTGTGGGAAGTCAGGAGGGAACACAGATTAATGAGCCTCTTCCTGCGTGACCTCCCAACACCCGGAGCCCGGCAGGACAAAACTCTTTGAACCCCTCTCTACATGGGCATCACTTGATTTCTTTCTCCCAAACCCCAGATTCACCTCCGCACTGTAGGCCAGTCAGTACCCAGAGGCAGAAAGTGTCAACAGGCGGCGCCAGGACAGGAGGCAAAGGGGGGACCACCCAACCCTGGCGCCAGTCCCCATCACCTGCGGCGTGGCTCGTGCTGGGAGGACAGTCTCCTCCCCAGGTCGCCCACCTTGCCCCGCAGCGCCCTAGGACTCGCGCACACAGGTGCAACGCTGGGCTGCGGGGGTGGCAAGGGGACCATCCGGGCGCGACCACCCACGCCTCTTGCCCCAGATGACCCCAGCATCCAGGAGAGGAGGTGCTCTGGGTTTGGGGTCGGGGAGGTCGGAGACCGTCCCCCAGTCTGTCCAGGAGCCCCCGGGCGCTCAGTGAGCACGCCACCTGCCCGCGGCCGGGGCTCCCAGGTGAGGCGGAGGCAGGTAGGCGCACCTGCTCGGCCACCCCCACCTGCTGCAGCCGCAGCCGTGGCCGTGGCCGTGGCCAGCCCTCCGCGCTCCGCTTCCGCCTCCACCTACCTGCGCGCGTCCCGCCCCGGGGCCCGTGCGCCGTGCGCTCCGCGGCCGCTCCGGGGCGCGCTGGCTGGCGGGCGGGCGGGCGGGCAGGCAGCGGCCCGCGGCCCGCACTTGGGCGGCTGCCGGCGGCCGCGGGCTCAGCGGGAAGCCCCGGCGCTGCCCGGCTCGCCGCCTCCGAGCCGCTCCATTGTGACGCGGCGCGTTCCGACGGCCAATGGGCGCGCGGCGGCGCGAACCGCTGACTAAGTTCGCGGCTGCAGGAGGAGGGGACGGGGCGGAGGCAGCCGGCGCGCGGCGGAGGCGGAGGAGGAGGAGGAAGAGGCTGCGGCCCCGGGGATGGCCGCTCTGGCCGGGGAGCTCCTATGGCTGCCTGCGCCCCCACCCTCGCCCCCGAGCGTCTGGTCCGGCTTTGGGGACTGCGGGGTCCCCGCCGGGGACAAAGCGCCTCTCCATCTCTCCACCCCCATCCCCACCCCCCAGCGCGCCATGCGGCCAGCCTGGGGTCCGCAGGCATCTGGGCACTGCCACCCGTGAGGGCGGCTGGATACTGAATTCCAGAGACCCCAGGGACAGGGGCTTAGGGGTGTTACCCCCCCCCCCGCCCCGAGGAGGGCCACGCCGGGGACCCTGGCCCTGCGGCGGCCCGCGTTCTCACGGGTGCACCCCCGAGCAACTTGTAAATCACGTAACTTGAGCGGCCAGCTAGGGTGGGATGCAGGGCCTACCTGGCCGGCCCAGTCCCTGTCGTGTGTTCTGTAGCACTAGTGCTTGGAAAGGTCACAGGGCCCAGCCCCTGGGAGGGAGGATTCCAGTAGTTACCCAAACCGAGCAGTTTCATTTAGACTTGGGGCCTCCAGTGCCATCCTCCTGTTTCCAGAGTTTGTTTTGCTTTGTCTTCAGGATGACAGGATAATACTGTAGAAAGACCACCGCTATACTCAGCACCACTATTTCACAGTCGATCAGATAGATGCAGGTCCACCCCATCTACAGCCCCACGGAGCTTCCTCCTACGGTGAAGCAGCCCCGCATTTGGAGAGTCTCCTTCTGCCTTATGAAAGAAGCAATCACGTAACCCAAGGCCTGGTGCGGTATCGCACACTTTTAACCCCAGCCCTCGGGAGGCAAAGGTAGGAGAACCGCCCTGAGTTCGAGCCCAGCCTGGAGCTGCAGAGTGAGCTGTAGGTCAGCCTAGGATAACTTGAGACCCTGCCTCTCAAAAAAAAAAAAATGTAATGTAGATCTTGTAATTTGGGGAATTTTATATTTTTCTCATCCTCATCTACCTACTCTCCCCGCCCCACCCAACCCACTGCCTAGGTTACCATTTGTAGCACAGTGACTTGATTTTAATTAGGCAAGATTTATATCTCCTGGTTGCTATGGTGATCACATCACCCATTTTAACAAAAAAGAGAAAAGGCAAAACTCAGTACAAGGACTATGATGAAGACAGCATTTGGAACAACCGATCAGTGGACTTATGTAATACAGAGTTGAGTCCCATAGAGGATGTCCAGATTATGACTACGACGTACATGCTGGAGTTTAGCAAGAAGGCTGTGTCACTGCACCTCTGGCCATCCCAGGTTGACAGCTGTCTTCTTCCTGATCTTGGAGGAAAGGTTGAGAGAACATGCCTTCACATGGTCACTCAGTGAGTTACAAATAAATTCCTGTGAGACGCTGTGTGCACACGCCTATCATCCTAGGCTTAGGTAAGGTCCTCGAACTGCTTGCCACCTGGAGAAAGATAATATATATATATGTTAATTATGAAAAAAGACATGTAAGTGCTATGAAACATGTTATAACATTAAAACCTGGAAATATCCAATTCTGTAACTGTGTCTTTGGATGTTTGCAAAAGGGTACTTTTTGCTCTTCCACACTAGTGAACAGATAATCCATTTTTCTATCTCAGTGGCGTAATGACCCGTGTGACCTGGGGTGGTGATTTAACCTCTTGGTCTCCTCACCAGTACAGTAGGAGAGCATAAACTCAATCATCTGTTCAAATCCCAGTTCCAATAGTGATACGAATAAAAAGTGACTTCCATACTTTGTAACCCAAATTATATTAGCAGGAAGGGGAGAACCATGTGCATTTAAAATGTATTAACTCTGGGTTGGGCTGGAGAGATGGCTTCGTAGTTAAGGCATTTGTCTGTGAAGCCAAAGGACCCAGGCTCGATTCCCCAGGACCCACATAAGCCAGATGTACAAGGGGCACTTGCATCTGGAGTTCGTTTGCAGTGGCTACAGGCCCTGATGCACCCATTCTCTCTCTCTGTCTCTCTCTGTGTGTCTCTTTCCCTCTCTCTCTCTCTCTCTCTTTCTCTGCTTGCAAATAAAAATTTTAAAAATACATTATAAAATGTATTTACTCTGGGTTAGCCTCACATATGTAGATTTTAAATGTGATTACCATTACTTTTATCCTAATTTTCACTGACAAAACACCCTTTGATGGTAGTCCTTATAACTGACAGAGGAAAGAAGACTTCTAGATTTTTGTTACACTTAGAAAACTCTTTCTGAAATGTGAGCATCAAATCCATAGTTCTTATTTCTTCTTCATTTTATGACATATCATACAACCTTCTGCATGTGTTACAGAAAAGACAAATAGGAGTGCCCTTAACTGCTGTTCTCCGAGAATTTTTTTTTTAAATGCTATGCACATGATATGGGCCCATTTAAAAAGCATAGTTAATGGCTGGAATTTTTGGCATCGTAGGGTAGGCTTTATAATGAGAAATATAAACACTATTTGGTTTCTTATGCCTGTGACCAGTTTTTCCATTACGTTGCAATCTGAAAATGATCTATGAATTCCTGGAACACTTTCAATTCCTATAAGAGTATCCAGAATCCTCTCAGGTACTCTTGGACCAATTCATTTTCATAGAAAACACTAAAAGAAGCCACAGCCAAATTTGTCCAAGTTTGATTTGAAAAAAAAAAAGAATTCCATTACAGATATGAAGCTATTACTATGTGTGCCTAGCCGTGAGGCAGATATGAGACATATCAAAGAAGTTAAAATTTGATCCCTACCCGGGAGTGGTGGCATATGCCTTTCATTCCAGCACTGACGTAAGAGGATCACCGTGAGTTCAAGGCCAGCCTGGAGCTACACAGTGACTTTGAGACCAGCTGAGGCTAGAGTGAGACCCTCCCCAGAAAAAAAAAAAAAAAGAACTTGCTCCCTGACTTTAGTTACCCACTAGTAACACAGAAAATGCTCAAAGCCAGGTTTGGTGGTGCATGCCTGTATTCTCAGTACTTGAAAGGTTAGAGGCAGGAGGATCAGGAGTTCAAGGTCATCCTTGGCTACATAGAAAGTAATCCAGTCCTGCTTTTGCTCATAAGATGAGAGAATAGAACAATGAGTGTGAGTCACCGGAGAAAGCCTCATGAAGACAGGGGAACTTGAGCCAGGTTTTGAGCTACAGAGCTGGGTTGAAAGGGACTCCATCTCGTCCTTCCTTCTGTCTGTCCCGAACAGTGTCTTGAAATGGCAGTCAGCCTTCATGGCTCTGAGGAAAGCTGAGGCTCTGAGAAGGAAGCCAGGGGAGAACGCTTCTGCTGTCCACCACATCTCAAGAACAGCTGGCGGTGTCGGTGTTGGGTCTGGACGTTCGTGGGGTGCAAGGGAGGAGACAGACAGCGAGTTGGTCACTTCCTCTGTGCAATGGCATGAAGCAAAGTCACAACTGCCTGGAATGAAGAGATCGCTGCAAGTTTGTCATCTCGTGGCTGACCTCTGTGACCTCCATGAAGGAGTCACAGGGCTCATGTGATTGGCAGGTTTCTCCCGGGTGGGTTTCCTAAGAGAGAAAAGCCTTTGATTGACATCGGTTACTGAGCTCCGCGGCACAGTGGAAGGCCCTTGCTCGCCCAGGCTCAATCACCCCAGCCTCCCACATAAAGCCAGACAGGCACATTTGCTTGCAGCAGTGAGAGACCCTGGCATGGCCCCCTGCTACATACACACACTCATTTTTTTAATTATTCTGTTATATTTGACCACTTTAAGAGTTTACTTTTCTTTGAATCTTCAAAGAAGCTTTTGTGATTGATAGGAAATGGAATAGAAGCCAATCTTAATATTCTTTCCCATTTCAATATTCTGCAAATTCTTTAGGACAGTGAGTGAGGAATCAACTTGTCTTTTGAAATTAAATGCTGAATATCTACAATGCATATAGAAAGCAGTGGCAACTAGAAAAGGCGATGGAGAAAACAGATCAGTGTACCGATTTCTTTTCTTTCTTTCTTTTTTCTTAAGGCTATATGTTTCCTTTCCTGATGAGAAAGATGATCCAGAGAGCAGCATACTGTCTCAAAGTGGAGGTGAGCTATATTATAGCCCATGGGTTTGGCTTGACTTGGAAATCCAGCCTGCCGTGGCAGATTGTGCAAGGCCAGCTCTGCCCTTTGTGAGTGAACCACCTGTCACACTCATGTTTGAACGTGAAGTGCCCCTCCCCCCATAGTCAAGCGTTTGTGATTAAGCCTCGTGCTCCGTCCCCAGCTGCTGGAGCCTTTAGGCCGCGGAGCCTTGCTGGAGGAGGTGTGTCACTGCGATGGACCTGAAGGTTGGTTGTTTCAGCCAACTGTTTGGTGAGCTCTACCTCCCTCCTGTCTCTCTTTCTCTTTCACCTCTCCTCCCAGCTTCACATGGAGATGTGACACCCCAGCTGCCTGCTCGGCCACACGTTTCTCCACTAGCATGAACCACTCCCTAGAAACTGTAAGCCCCAAATAAACCTGTTCCTCCCATAAACTGTCTTTGGCTGGATCCTTTTTTTTTTTTCTCTCCCCCAGCATTGCTCCGCCATCTGAAATCATCGTGATAAGGTCCTGCAGGGCTGAGCAGGCATCTTGCTTTTCTCACTGCTGGGACCAAATACTTAACAAGAAGCAACTCAAAAGAGGGAAGATTCTCTTCGCTTCTGGTTTGAGGGCACCAGCCATGGTAGCAAGGGCGGGGGAAGCCTGTGGTACGGGGACAGGAGGCTGCTTGCTCATATCTGGGTTGATCAGGAAGCACAGAGAGGGAAATGTCACTGCTTGGCTGGCCGTTCCCTTTCTCCCTTTCCATTCGGTCCCGATCCTGCTCACGGGAGTGGCGCAACCCACATTTAGTAAATCTGCAGAAAAGCCCTCCCAGCCACGCCCAGAGGTGTGCCTCACCAAAACTCTGAAGTGTTTCTTAATCCACTCAGGTTGACAATGGAAATTAAATACCACAGCAAGAATCACGCAGACCACGGGCCTGAGAAAGGTCAGCTAGCTTCAGGGCGCTGAACAGAAGTGATGTTCAAGTAGTCGGGAACACTTTCACGTCTTGGCTCAGGATCAACGGTCCAAGGTTGCTTGGTCTGTCGTAGTGTCAGGTCAGGACAAAAAGAGCAAAGTACAAGAGAGCAACACTGCTTGCGCTTTCCCGTTCTTGGGAACTTTGCCAGCGCCCCCAGGTTCAGCTGCGTTTTTGGGAGCATGTGACCATTGCTGAAGGGTCTTTTTGCTCGTCAGTGTGCGTGTGTGGGGGGGAGTGTATGCACGTATGAAGGCCCATGCAGGGCCTCATTCACCCACTTGTGGTGGCCCCAGTGGGATGTGGTTGTATCATCCCATCACTCTTGTGCCTGGTCTTGTTTCTGAGCTTGTGGGGGCTCCGTAGGTCTCTGCTCCCCTGCAGGACTGGGGTTACAGGCATGGGTGGCCATGCCCAGCTGGTTTATGTGGGATGTGGAGATTTGAACTCTGGCCGTCTCTGGCCTCGTGCTTATACCTAAAGCTGAGGCATCTCTCCAGTCCCTGAAGGTCTTTTTGTTTGTTTGTTTAAATTTTTCCCCTTTGGTAAAACAGTCCACTGTATTTTTCTGACCTCTCAATCTCTTGGATGATCTTCCCTTGAGCCTGGGGCAAATTCCTAGAACGGCCCTTAGGATGAACCCAGTGGTGAGAATTCTGAAGCAGGCAGGACGAATTGGATATTACGCATGCGTTTGGAATAAGGTAGCTTGACCTAGAAATCCAGACTGCAGTTGTATAAGTCCAGCTGTGGGCTTCTGCGTGGACTGGTCGGCAAGCGGGAAATAGTCACAGCCCCTCTGTGTTCCCGCCACCCGGTGCCTTGTGCCCCATCTGCTTTAGCCAGGCGCTGCTCCTTCCCCGCCAAACCAAGGCTGTGATGGCTCTGCCCTCCTGAGTCCTTTCTCCTAGAAAAAAAAAAAACAAAAACAAAACCCTCGGTCCCTGAAGCAGGATGCCCTGACATCCTCAGTTGATCTGTCTTCTGGGAATGTGTCCAAATATTTCTTTGAAAGTTTCCCATGCATCCCATTTCAAGAAAATGTGCTGTCATCTGGGTCACATATTGGAATCTGTCACACAGAAGCCAGGTGGTTATTGACTCCTGTCCTTTTTACATCCACGAAAAGGACTGATACACAGCCCGGCCCCTCTCCCCCCGGCTCCGAAACCCCTGTAATTTTTGCAGACAGTGGCCCAGCATAAATATTTGTTGGTTCACAATTGAAATAGGCAAATTAAATTACGTCCAAGCACTGCGAAATATGGAGTATTAAAGCAGGTGACTTCTCAGGCAATAAAAAGGAGATGGCTACTACGGAAACACCCGTGTGTGAAGCCAGGCTGAAAATTCAGAATTAAAGTTGAAGGGGACCCTCCTCCCCTCCCACATAATGTGCCGAAACCAGCCCCAGTGGGGCGGGCTCGTGATGAGACAATGTTTCTTGCTGGAATCACTGTGAGAATCTGGTCTGGGTTTCTGAACTTTGCTGAACTCTGGGTGAGAGATTTCCTGGTGCTGTGAAGGTGGCTACCCTGAGAAGTTCCTCACAGCTAAGCCTTCTGTTTCAGCCAGACCTTTGTTTCCCCTTTTCTCTCAATAACTGCGCTGTGCTTTAATGGCCTAATAAAAGACCATCTGTTAATTCTAGTACACCCAGAATACTGGTCTTCATTTGCACTAAACGGACCCTCTGAGACTAGCAATCAATATGTCTTGTTGGTTTATTAAGACCTTGAAAAAATTTTAAAGTTATAAAGGAAAAGATTCAATGCATTTTAGAGCTGGGAAAGAAACCGATGTCTGAGGGCAAGAAGCATTGTATCTGAAGTGTGCTGGGGTCTCTGTTCATCATGGGATAAGCCACTAACAAACAGCCCAAGTGGGAGTCTCCTTTTTTTGGTGTATTTAAAAAAATTTTTTTGTTTTTATTTATTTATTTGAGAGTGACAGACAGAGAGAGGAAGAGGCAGATAGAGACACAGAGAGAGAATGGGTGCGCCAGGGCTTCCAGCCACTGCAAACGAACTCCAGACGCATGCGCCCCCTTGTGCATCTGGCTAACATGGGTCCTGGGGAATCGAGCCTAGAACCAGGGTCCTTAGGCTTCACAGGCAAGCGCTTAACCTGCTAAGCCATCTCTCCAGCCCCTTTTTGGTGTATTTTATATAGCTATCCTGACACACTCCTTATTTCAGGATTTCTGAACACTATTTAATTGGTTATTTCATCTATCATCTGATAAATATTCTATGTCACTATTTGCAAAAGATATAGGGGAGGCGTGGTGGCACACACCTTTAATCCCAACACTCTGGAGGCAGATGTAGGAGGATCACTGTGAGTTCAACGCCATCTTGAGACTACATAGTGAATTCCAGGTCAGCCTGGGCTAGAGAGAGACTCTACCTCGAAAACCAAAAGAAAAAAAAAAAAAAAAGAAGATATAGTTTTGGGGGATTTATTAGTCCACATGATGAACATGCCCTTTTCCTTCTGGAAGGCCACAGCTTCTTAGCATTTCTCCAGATAGTGTTAAACCAATAAAAGGTGTAACTAGCCGGGTGTGGTGGCGCAGGCCTTTAATCCCAGCACTCGGGAGGCAGAGGTAGGAGGATCGCCGTGAGTTTGAGGCCAGCCTGAGACTACACAGTTAATTCCAGGTCAGCCTGGACCAGAGTGAGACACTACCTCTAGAAACAAACAACAACAAAAAAAAGGTGTAACTACCCAAACTTCTAGACTGTTCCATAGCACCATTCTCTTTGGCCTTGTCTTCTAAATCCTACATACTCAGATGCAGACTTACCTTCCAATTATCTGCTCAGTTTTCAAGCGTCTTTAGCCACTGAGCAATCTCTCCAGCCCCTAAATTTTATTTATGTGCACAAGTATGACTATATGTATGGGTGCACCAGGCTCTCTTACTGCTGCCAGTGAACTCCAGACACAGCATCATTTTGTGTGCAGCTTTACACAGGGGCCAGGGACTCGAGACCAGGCAGACAGGCTTGGTAAACAGGGGTCTTTAACCACTGGACCCTCTCTCCAGCCCGGTTTTCCACTAACTTATTTCTGCTACCTCCTTTCTGTCCACTGAAACATGATGACAGAATTAAAGAAGTCAAGACTTCTGAGGAAGCTTGTTCAGTGACAGGGCCGATCTTAGTGGTCTTGGTGTAGGTGGGGAGGTTACAGACAGCTCAGTTACAAGGAACGAATGACCATCCTGAAGGATGAAAATAGGTAAGGGAAAACAATTTTATACCAATCTGTTGAGTGAATTTAACCGCCAAATAAAACCCTGGCACTTAATTTATCTATCTACCTATTTATTTTTGTTTTTTTCTTTTTTGGTTTTTCGAGGTAGGGTCTCATTCTGGCTCAGGCTGACCTGGAATTCACTATGTAGTCTCAGGGTGGCCTCTAACTCACTGCGATCCTCCTACCTCTGCCTCTCAAGTGCTGGGATTAAAGGTGTGTACCACCACACCTGGCTTTATTTATTTATTTATTTATTTTGGTGTAGGGAGGGTCTTGCTCCAGCCCAGGCTGACCTGAAATTCACTATGTACTCTCAGGCTGGCCTCAAACTCAGCACTGTTCTACCATCTCAATCTCCTGAGTGCTGGGATTAAAAGTGTGCACTACCACGTCCAGCCCTAATTTTCAATTTAATAAGTGTATCCAATATTTTGTTCTTTAGGTTACCTGAGGACAAAAAAAAACCCTACATTCTGACAAAGTATAATCACAAAGCAAATCATTTCTATTTATAAACTAGTTACAGTTCACATACATCTCTCAAACCGTGTGGTCGCCCTACCTCAACAACGTGCTCTCATCTCTGCAGTGTGTACACCTACGAATGACGGGATCTGTTAGGAGTCACCGGCCTTGCTGAGTCATTCCCTTGCAGCTCAAGCATCCTTTGCAGGCCCAAGAGGAGAGACGATGGTCTCTTCATGGCGAGTCACTCACATCCTGGGCGGGAACACTGTGAAGCTGTGGTTCAGAAGGGCAAAAGCCTCATCCATCACACAAGAACGTCTTCCCGTGCTCGTTCGTGCCCTGCACCTAGCAGGTCCCAAGTGAATGAACAAGTGAACGAAGTGTAGCCCGAGACTCCAGACGCGCACACCTCTGTGTATGTTCTGGGGTCGTTTCAGGATTTGACCTCCAGCTCTGTCTCCTTTGGTTGTCATAGTAATTGAAGAATCAACACACAGAAGACTGGGGTGTTGGGGAGGGGAAGGCGAACAGAGAGGAACAGGAGACGCTAAAGAGAGAATGTAAAGTGCGACTTGCCTTAAAGGAAGCTAAGGGGCTTTGAGATAGGGCTCACTTGCCCAGTGCGCTGGAATCCCTAGGTACAGTTCCCAATGCTGAAAAAAAATTAAGCAAAATGTTTGCTTATTACAAAGTTCCTATGTTTGTAATGATAATAATATTTTGTTTGGTTTGGTTTTGGTTTTTCAAGGTAGGGTCTCGCTGTAGCCCAGGCTGACCTGGAAATCACTATGTAGTCTCAGGCTGGCCTCGAACTCATGGCGATCCTCCTACCTCTGCCTCCCAAATGCTGGGATTAAAGGCGTGCACCACTATGCCTGTCTCATCATCTAACTTTTGCATGCCCGTTGACACTGGACCACTCTTTTCAATTGAGTGTCTTGTGACTTTGAAGCACTATAATATCTTCAACTTTCTTTGATAATTATTAACAAGTAGACTGGATTTAGAGCCTCAACTGGAAACTAAAGTGATCAGCATAAGCTGAGCCAATCTAAGACATGTCATCTCCAAACATCATTAACTTTTGGAGACAGTGTTAAAGATAACTTGGATTCTAGGGCAGAGTTGCCTCAACGCGTGTCTTAGTTTTCCCTTAATGAACTGTTCTGTCTTTGTCAAATTACTCTTCTCAGAGAAAAAGCTCAATGAGGATTAGATGAATATTATGGGTTGGGTGTTTCTAGACACAAAATCATACCAACTCTGGTTGCCTTCTTGAGTAAGTCACTTAACCATTTTGGGCTTAGAATTTCCACCTGTAAAGTTAGAGACGTTGGTTAGATTATGTCTGATAATAGGCCCTCCCGAGCCTATTGCGTTCAGACAAGGGCAGTGAACCATGTAGTGTTATTTTTGTTATTTCATTTCATTTTATTTTATTTGCATCTGTGTGCGTGTGTGGTTGGGAAAAGAGATGCTGTGTTACTAAGCACTTTCTGTACTACTGGAAGAAGGGCTGTTGGAAGATTGAGGCATCCTTATCCAGGAGACTACAGTCCGTGTGTATGACCTCTTCCCTGAGGTATCCCTAGATCTCAGTACCTGGGGACACTCGGCGGCTCATAAACTGTTAATGATGATAAGATAGGTGCCTTCGTGTCTTTTGTTGCTGGCTGTGTGGGAAGGGAAGGGCGGGTGACTGCTTTCCAAACCTTTTCTAGCTTTGAAGCTACCAACACAGAATATGTAAAAATCATGAGTGCCATCTACTGGAAATCCTTATACTTCAGAAATTCCTGGTTGATTTTTGTTGTTGTTGTTGTTAAGTAAAGTTTTATTGAAATATACTCATGTCCACTCACGTACATATTGTCAGTGGCTAGACAGAAAAACTGAGTGATTGTGATAGGAGGTCAGATGTTCTACTAAGCCTGTCACATTTTCGCACCAATTATTAAAGGGATTTTTTTTTTTTTAGGCTACAAAGAGGTATGATTTAATTGATACTTTTAAAAATATTTTCTTGGGCTGGAGAGATGGCTTAGTGGTTAAGGTGCTTGCCTGCAAAGCCAAAGGACCCAGGTTTGATTCCCCAGGACCCACATAAAGCCAGATGCACAAGGTGGCACATGCATCTGGAGTTTGTTTGCAGTGGCTGGAGGCCCTAGTGGACTCATTCTCTCTCTTTATCTACTCCTTTCTCTCTCTCTCTCTTTCTCATAAATAAATAAATATAAAAAAACAAACAGAGCCGGGCGTGGTGGCGCACGCCTTTAATCCCAGCACTTGGGAGGCAGAGGTAGGAAGATCACTGTGAGTTTGAGGCCACCCTGAGACTCCATAGTGAATTCCAGGTCAGCCTGGGCTAGAGTGAAACCCTACCTTGAAAAACCAAAAAAAAAAAAAAAAAAAAGAAAAAGAAAAAGAAAAAGAAAACCATTTTCTTATGGAAAATGAAAGACACATGCAAATCATCAATACAGTACAATGAACCCATCACCCAGATTCAACAGTCACTCACATTTTTCCATTCTTACATCATGTAAAGCTCTACCCACTCTCTACCCTCCCAGTGGTTTATTATTTTTTACAGTTATATTTTCTCTTTTTTTGTAGCTGTTGGTCTTTTCTTTCTTTCTTTCTTTCTTTCTTTCTTTTTTTTTTTTTTTTTGGTTTTTCGAGGTAGGGTCTCACTCTAGCCCAGGCTGACCTGGAATTCACTATGGAGTCTCAGGGTGGCCTCGAACTCACGGCGATCCTCGTACCTCTGCCTCCCGAGTGCTGGGATTAAAGGCGTGCGCCACCACGCCCGGCTCTTTCTTTTTTTTTTTTATAAAACAAACATCCAGAGTCCACAGAGAAAGCAACACTAAATCCTATCTCCATCTTGCCCACCAAGGCTCGGGGAGCATTATGCAAGAGGGGGTGGAAAGATTCTAAGAGCCTCAGCGTGGGTGGGAATAGCTTGAGACACCTTGTTTCCCCCCATCCCTGCAGAGACTGACTGAGGCATCTTGGTCCCCACAATGAATACCAATGACCCCCCCCCCAAATTAGACCCTCAGCAGAAGTGGGGCAGGGGGCAGGGGGGTCTATGTGCGCCAACTTTTTATAAAACAAAATCAGTCAATAAAAAATAGTTGCTTTTAAAAAACACGTGATATATCTGTTTTGTAAACTTTATTTACAAGCAGGGGCGCACACACAGAAAGAGGAGAGAGAGAGAGAGAAAGAGTTACTGGCCTGAAAAGAGACTCACAGCAGAAGTTGATAGCAGCTGCTAGGAGAACCTAAATTTACTTTGTGATGATGTGACCCTAATATTAGTGGTCAAAATGATATGAAAGTTACTTTGTTATGAGGACTGGAGAGATGGCTCCACAGTAAAGGCAATTGCTTACAAAGCCTAATAACCAAGGTTTGAATCGCCAGTACCCACGTAAAGCCAGATGCACAAGGTGGCACATGTGTCTGGAGTGTTTGCAGTGGCTGGAGGCCCTGCGATAGCCAGTCTCTCTCTCTCTCTCTTTCTCTCTCTCTCTCTGCCTCTTTCTTTTTTTCTCTCAAATAAAATATTTTTTAAAGTTACTTTGTTAGTTAGTTTCTATCTCTTTAGGAATGTTAAACCTACTATCTGCAATACAACATTGCAGGTTAGATGTCAGCCTTTCATTTACGTGACGGGGTTGAGGTACTAACTTAGGTGGTCCAGGTCTCTGAGTTAGTCTAGACCGTGGTCTCAGAGGCAGCCTGACTGTCTCTGACGTCTGTCTATGTCCATTACCTCTACCGTGAGATTAAGGAGGGAGAAATGAAAGGAGGATGAAGGAAAGGAGAGGAAAAAGAAGGAAAGAGGAAAAAGCAAAAAAACAAAACCAAGGGCAGCCTGGCTGGACCACTCAGTAGCATGAATGTCCTTGTCTGTGGTCTAAGCCTCCTGAGATCGCCCTTGGCAGAGTTTGGAGATCTTTTGTTCAGTGTCACCCCAGGAAGGAGAATTTGGGGAGTGCTCCAAAGGGGTCTGTTTCACACTGAACGAGCTCAGATTCTTTGTTTGAGAAAAGAGTAGAGGTGATATTTTCTTTTTTCTTTTCTTTGATTTTATTTTATTATTTTATTTTTTAAAATTTTTTTGTTTATTTATTTGAGAGCAACAGGCAGAGAGAGGAAGAGGCAGAGAGACGGAGAGAGAGAGAGAGTGAATGGGCCCGCCAGAGCCTCCAGCCACTGCAAATGAACTCCAGATGCGTGTGCTCCCTTGTGCGCCTGGCTAACGTGGGTCCTGGGGAATCGAGCCTCGAACCGGGGTCCTTAGGCTTCACAGGCAAGCGCTTAACCGCTAAGCCATCTGTCCAGCCCGATATTTTCTTTTTTCAAAGCAAGCACCCTGGGTGGTAAATATTCCCCTTCAAGCCAAGTGGCAATGCAGAGATGCCAACAGCTGCGGCACAGCCTTGAGCCGCGTCCGAGTGCTCAGTGTTCAGGTGCTGCACAAAGTCCCCTTCAAAGCGCATCCCGCCACGGCACCTTCAGAAGAAGGGATATTTGGAGAGGCTCTTTTTATTTAAGTACCATCATTAAAATGAGGAGTTAGTCCCGGCCTGGTGGTGCATGCCTTCAATCCAAGCAGAGGGATGAGGAGGCCATCCTGAAAGTACTTAGTGAATTCCAGGTCAGCCTGGGCTAGAGCAAAAGCCTACCTCGAAATAAAGAGAGAAGGAGAAGTTAGACATCTTTTTAAAACCTTTTCATTGACAACCTCCATGCATAATGGACCCCGGTCATAATCCCCTCTCATCACCCTTCTTTGTCTCATCACCCCAAGCCTCTCTACTGAATCCCTTCTTCTTTTTTTAAAAAAAATTTTTATTGACAACTTCCATAATTATAAACAATATCCCATGGTAATTCACCCCAACCCCACTTTCCCCTTTGAAACTCCACTCTCCATCATATCCCCTCCCCCTCTCAATCAGTCTCTCTTTTATTTTGATGTCATGATCTTTTCCTCCTATTATGATGGTCTTGTGTAGGTAGTGTCAGGCACTGTGAGGTCATGGATATCCAGGCCATTTTATGTCTGGAGGAGCACGTTGTAAGGAGTCCTACCCTTCCTTTGGCTCTTACATTCTTTCCACCACCTCTTCGATGTACCCTGAGCCTTGGAAGGTGTGATTGAGATATTTCAGTGCTGAGCACTCCTCTGTCACTTCTTCTCTGCACCATGGTGCCTTCTGAGTCATCCCAAGGTCACTGGCGTCTGAAAAGAGAAGCTTCTCTAACCAAAAGTGGTAGTAGCATTAATATACGGGTGTGAACATTAAGAGAAGTGCTTACTGGACAGTTTGGTGATCATAGTATATACATTTAGCCAGACAGCAGCAGACATTACATCCCTAGGGCTCATGACTACCCCTGTTGTAGGTTTTCAGTATCAGGGATGTATTCCCTCCCATGGAGCTGGCCTCCAGTCCAATTAGAGGGTGGTTGGTTTTCCCCATAACAGATGTGCCACTATTGCACCCGTTGGCTCATTTGGCCTGGCTGGCCAAATATAAGCCTTGCAGTGTCCACTGTTAAGCATCTTCACTGGTGTTGAATCCCTTCTTCTTTCCAACTAGTCGCTCTTCTATTTTGATGTCATCATTTTTCCCTCTCATAGCACGCATGCCTTGTGTAGGTGGTGACGCCCACAGTGAGGTCATGAAGGCCATGGTTAGTCTGTGTCAGGAAGACAGCATTCCACAGCACTGCTCCCCATCTTTTGGCTCTTACATTCTTTTTGCCACCTCTTCCGCAGTGGCCCCTGATCTCCGGAGGGTGTGATGGGGATGAAGTTAGATACTTCTTGGTTTGTGGGAATGCAGTGTGAGTCAGAAACCATTTGCTCACTTGATTGTACTCAGTCAGGTTAAGTAAGTCTTAGAAATTCTCAGCACTGTGACTCCAAGTGATGTGTCACTTGGACATGGTAGAAACATTTGAAAGTGGCACTTATATTTATTTTTATTTTTTATTTAATTTTGACAGAGAGAGAGAGAGAGAGAGAGAGAGAGAATGGGTGGGCCAGGACCTTCGGCCTGCTATGAACAAACTCCAGATGCGTGCACCCCCTTGTGCACGTGAGTGACATTGCATGCTTGCATCACATGCATTTGTCTACATGGGACCTGGAGATTTGAACATAAGTTCTTAGGCTTTGCAGGCAAGCGCCTTTACTGCTAAGCCATCTCTCCAACCCCAAAGTGGCAATTTTAATTAGAACCCCTCATTCAAAAGCAGAAATTATGGTCTCAGACCTAGAAAACCAGTGCAGTCTGAAAAGTTAATAACTCCACAACAAAATTACAAAGACCCCATTGCCATATGAATATTTTAAGGGTTGCCATGAAGATATTTGGGAAAACTCAGACTAGTGTATTCCAGATGAACACTTTCTGAAGTTCTCGCTGGCATTTGCTCTCTCAATGCCAGCCAAATGGTACCATGATCGAGCACGTTTTTTAACCTCTTGAATTTTGCATTGGACAAATTTGCCATGTCAGAATATTTTTTCGCAGATCCCATTTCAGTCTTTGTTTCTAGGATCGCTTATAACGCAGTTCTCCTCATGAAGTGATTCTTAGGAGAATTACCGGTGGAAATACATTCAGAAATCATGATGCTAATAGTTGGTATGAGCTCCTGGAGGGAGACTATGACATCCAGTTCCTGACAAAACCACACTAGTCTTGTGCTTCACCATTCTCTACTGTTGTTATTTCAGTCTTATGTTGTAAGGACAACAACTTCCACATATACTTTCTACATACCAGCTTCCAGAATTTCTATGTCCCTTCTCTGAAATATATCCCGTTTGTAGCAGACTTTTAGCATCAGTGGCCCTCTTGTCCTTACAACTCCAGACAAAGTCAGCTTGCAACAGAAGGCAATGCTTTCCATTACATTCCTCCTCTCTCTTAACCTTGGGTCTCTGATCCATTGACCTCAATTCAAGACATGTTGGGGGCTGGAAATAATGTAGCATTTGCTAAAGTCAGAATTCACAAAAACTTATTAAATACTTACTAAGTACTAGGTGGAATACATGCATATATCCCATTACATAGTGTTCATCCCCTCACACACCCATCCAGCCCCATATGCCCTAGGCATGCCTGTTCCTGGAAAATAGGAATGTAATAATGGCCTTATTACTCTGCATAAATCAAAGTTATTTTATTCACAATCATAGTCTGTCTTCGCCTGTGAAATACAGTAAATGTCATAGAGCATATTTTTTCCAAGGCCTAAACATTGATGAATAAATATATAATTATTGGCTTACAAAGAAGTGAAGTCATAGCCAACATTAGGCAAACTATTCATATAAGAGTCAGAAACGTAGAATTACAAAATAGATTAGTTGGGAATGGTTATTCAGTCTATGCAAATGTAATTCATAGGATTCTTCCAGCCAGGTATGGTGGCACACACCTTTAATACCAGCACTCGGGAGGCAGAGGTAGGAAGATTGTCATGAGTTTGAGGCTCGAGGCCACCCTGAGACTACATAGTGAATTCCAGGTCAGCCTGGGCTAGAACGAGATCCTACTTAGAAACAAAAACAAAAACAACAACAACAACAACAAAAAGGATTTTTTCAAATTATGAGCTCACTGGGCTGGAGAGATCACTTAGCAGTTAAGGTGCTTGCTTGCAAAGCCTAAGGACCCAGGTTCAAGGCAATCCAGTTGCATAAGGTGGCACATGCATCTGGAGTGTGCCCATTCTCTCTCCTCTCTCAATAAGTAAGATAAATAAATAAATACATTTTTCAAAATTATGAGCTTATTTACATATTAATATATTTAAATTTTTTAATTTGCACATTAATTTTAGACGTGTTTGTTATTGTTACAGCTGCATGGATTTATAATTATCTTGGCTTCTTCATGAACCACCTGTTTTGACAGAGTATGAAATTTAAGTCAGAGTTCCTTTTATTTTTAATTTTTTTGGTGTTGGTATTGTGCTCGGACTACAACACGTGCTCCCCAGCTGGTGTCACTGTTCTGGAAGGTTCGGGAACCTATAGGAGGTGGAGCCTCTTTAGAGGAAGTGGGTCACTGGGGGTGAGCCTTGGGGCTTCATGGCCTGGCCCTACTTCCTGTCTGCTCTCTGTCCTCCCTGACCATGGATGCAGTGTCACCTCAGCCTTCTCTGCCACGGTGGACTGTACCACCTCAGCTGTAAGCCAAAATAAACTCTTCTTCTTGTTGTCTGGTGTTTGGACACAGCGAGGAGAAAAGTAATGCAGGTATTGAGCCTAGTACTTTGTATGCGCTAAGCGTGAGCTCTACCACTGCGCCGTCTTTCCAGACCATGAAAATTCGTGTTTTTTTTTTTTTTTTTTTTTTTTGTTTACTTATTTGAGAGCAACAGAGAGAAAGAGGGAGACGGAGAGAGAGAGAGAGAAAGAGAGAGAGAGAATGGGCGGGTCAGGGCCTCCAGCCACTGCAAATGAACTCCAGACACGTGCGCCCCCTTGGGCATGTGGCTAACGTGGGTCCTGGGGAATCGAGCCTCAAACCAGGGTCCTTAGGCTTCACAGGCAAGCGCTTAACTGCTAAGCTATCTCTCCAGCCCTGAAAACTCCTTTTTAAAACTTTGAGGGCTGGAGAGATGGCTCAGTGGTTAAAAGTGCTTGCTTGCCAAGCCTAATGACCCAGGTTTGACTCCCAAGTACCCACGTAAAGCCAGAAGCACAAAATGGTGCATGCATCTGGACTTCAGTTAAAGTGGTAAGAGGCCCTGGCATGCCCATAGGTAATCTCTCTCTCTCTCTCTGTTGGGTTTTCGAGGTAGGGTCTTACTCTAGCCCAGGCTGACCTGGAATTCACTATGTAGTCTAAGAGTGGCCTTGAACTCATGACGATTAACCTACCTCTGCCTCCCTAGTGCTGGGATTAAAGGCATGCACCACCACTCCTGGCTTTCTCTCTCTCTCTTTCTCTCTCTCTCTCTCTCTCTCTCGCCCTCAAATAAATAAATTGAATGTATAAAAATAAAAAGTTTGAAAACATTTCCCTGGATTCTCCTGAGACACTGAGGGCAGAGAAGAAACACCAGTATGGTTATTTCATGGTTATTTCATACTTACTTTCTCTTGATGCTGTGCTAAGTGCTTTTTCTCAGCCTCCTTTTAGCCTCAGAATAACTTTTGTGGTTAGTTTCTGATGCTTTGCAGGTAGAAACAACTCACACAAAACCATTGCTTTACATCTAGTAAGTGCTAAAATAAGATAGAATTCTCATCCATCCGCTTCCAAAGTTCTTGCTTTAAAAAAATATGTACAAAAACTGATTTTGTCAACCATGAAAAATGTGACACTCCCCTCCCCCACAGGTTTTGGAAAGAAATACTAAATATCATTTTGAGTGCAAAGAGCCAGCTTGTTGTTACGATGCAGCTACGGGTAAAGTCCTTTTCCCAGTTACTTAATGGTCAGGTAAAACAACTCAGGCCCTTCTAAATTGTGAGTTTAGTCTTTCGAAAAACACTGAAAATTTACCAAGCATGAAGAAAATGATTCATTGTATCCATTAGAGCCTGCTGGCATATGCAATGCTCAGTTTTATGAGAAAAACCCTGCCAAATATAGGGTTATTTTAGCCATTGAGGTCTGTCTTTATGTAAATAGCTCTCCCTTCCCATTGGGGCTGTCCCCAGCCATGCAGATGAGCCATTTGCAGCCTGGTTCCTGCCTGGAGAAAAATTGGTTTGATGTTTGAGTTGGATCTGAGCCAAGCACCATATGATGGATGTGGTCATCTGTTTGATCCTCCTCGGTTGGGTTCATCAGTTTTCGTTCTGCTCTGAGAGTCAGTCCGCGCGCAGAGGGTGGGTCCCAAAAGCATCTGGTTTCCTATGACCGGCCATGGGCATTTTATTAATTACAGTGTGAGCTGGCATTGTTCACTGGCTTCAAGTACTTTTCAAATGCCATCGGCATAAGTAAGTCTTTGTTTCTTACTTATGAAAGGTTCACAGGGTCCAGAGTCATGGGGTCCATTATGATGCAATATTTTATTTCATTTTTTGATATGGAGTGAATGAAGCCATTTTCTCAGAATGCGGTGAAAGAGATTTTGGCCAACATTTTTCTTGTGTGATTTCATTCTACCCTAGCTTTCCCTTGATCCACTCTGCTTGTCTGAACTTCTCTTGTTTCAGCACACGTTTCAATTCTTTTTTGTTTGTTTGTTTGTTTGTTTTTTCAAGGTAGGGTCTCGCTCTAGCCCAGGCTGACCAGGAATTCACTATGTAGTCTCAGGCTGGCCTCAAACTCACAACGATCCTCCTACCTCTGCTTCCCAAGTGCTGGGATTAAAGACGTGTGCCACCATGCCCAGAAGAGAGAGAGAGAGAGAGAGAGAGAGAGAGAGAGAGAGAGAGAGAGAGAGAGAGAGAGAGAGAGAACAGGAACGCCAGGGCCTCCAGTGCCTGCAAGTGAACTTCAGATGCATGTACCACTTTGTGCAACTGGCTCTACATGGATACTGGAGTAGTGGACTTGGGTCATTAGGCTTTTTAGGCAAGCATCATAACCACTGAGACATCTCTCCAGCCTAAGTTTCAATTTTTTCTCAAACTACCCATCACAGTGCCCACCAAGTAATAGGTGGCACATTATGCCATGTCGGCTTCCATGTGTCTATATTCATGAAATGCCCCTCACCACCCTTTTGCCACTATTTGAATACAGATCAAGAGATCAGTCAGGGCTGGAGAGATGGCTTAGCGGTTAAGCGCTTGCCTGTGAAGCCTAAGGACCCCGGTTCGAGGCTCAATTCCCCAGGACCCACGTTAGCCAGATGCACAAGGGGGCGCACACATCTGGAGTTCATTTACAGAGGCTGGAAGCTCTGGCGCGCCCATTCTGTCCTCTCCCTCTCTCTCTCTCTCTCTCTCTCTCTCTCTGCCTCCTTCTTTCTGTCGCTCTCAAATAAATAAATAAACAAAAAAAATTAAAAAAAAAAAAGAGATTAGTCAGCCAACTGAGGAGACTAGGCTATGGAATAACTACCTTGTCTTTTTCTTGACCCAACCCGCCTCCACTATAAGAATAAAGCATAGAAACATTTTGAACAGAAACATAAAAGTTCTGTTTTAAAAAATAATTTATTTACTTATTTGACAGAAAGAGGGAGAGAGAGAGAGAGAGAGAGAGAGAGAGAAAATGGACACACCAGGACCTCCAGCCACTGCAAACGAACTCCAGACGCGTGCGCCACCTTGTGCATCTGGCTTTGCATGATGGGTCCTGGGGAATCCAACCTGGGTCCTTTGGCTTTGCAGGCAAGTGCCTTAACCGCCAAGCCATTCCTCCAGCCCAGAAACATAAAAGTTCTAATGTCACATAGAGTGACACTGTTTATTGAGACAGGATCCGCTTGCCTCAGCCTCCTGAGTGCCGGAGTCACAGGCATGCACCACCACACATGGCTGGTACCCCTTACCTTGAATGGATTTTATATCCTGGAGAAAATAATTGGAACAGCCTACAGTGTCTAAGAGCAGCAGCAGCCCTGGGTTCTGCAAGACCTAGAAAGCCCATGAGACACAGAGAGTGGTAGAACTCGGGAAGGTGCATCAGGTGGCCACCATACTCCTGCCCTCTCTTACGAAAGGAGCTTTAGAGTGGGCCTTGAGATGAGTTATTTATTCCTAATTTTCCTTTATTTATCCAACAAAGTTTGTTGACTGCCTGTGTGTGCCAGGGTCAGCTAGAAGTTCAGAATAGAGTTGTTGAAAATTAGGGCTGGAGAGATGGAGAGATGGCTTAGTGGTTAAGAGCTTGCCTGTGAAGCATAAGGACCCCGGTTCGAGGCTTGATTCCCCAGGACCCACGTTAGCCAGATGCACAAAGGGGCGCACGCATCTGGAGTTCGTTTGTAGTGGCTGGAGGCTCTGGTGCGCCCATTCTCTCTCTCATCTGCCTCTTTCTCTCTCTCTCTGTCGCTCTCAAGTAAATAAATAAAAATAACAAAAAAAAATTAGGGCTGGAGAGATGGCTTAGCTGGTTAAGACCCTTGCCTGTGAAGAGTAAAGACTCAGGCTTAACTCCCCAGACCAGTGTAAGCCAGATGCACATGGTGGCACCTGCATCGGGAGTTTGTCTGCAGTGGCTAGAAGCCCTGACGCGCCCATTCTCTCTGCCCCCTGTCTCTTTCTCTCTGTCTCTGAATATTAAGGAAATTAAGTAACGAAGCTGAGGGGATGGCTCAGTGGTGAAAAGTACATGCTATGTGAGCCTGGCATCCAGAGTTTGCTTCCCCAGAACTCACGCAGAGCCACGGCGGCACACACATCTGTAATCCCAATGCCCACGCTGCAGTGGAAGGCGGAGTCAGGAGAATCTTGAAGCCCACAGGCCAGCTAGTCTGGAATTAGCAGTGGAGAACAGGAGAGACCCTGCCTCAAACAAGGTGAAGGGCAAGAACGGACACCCAGAGGCTCTCTCGGACCTCCACATTTGCGCGCCGTGGCACATGTGAGTCTATATATGCACATAACATACATGTACAAACATACACACAAAATCACATGCTCTGCCAGGTGTGGTGGTGCACACCTTTAATCCCAGCGTTTGGGAAGCTGAGGTAGGAGGATTGCCATGAGTTCGAGGCTCACCTGGAGCTACAAAGTGAGTTCTAGATCAGCTTGGGCTGGAGTGAGACTCTGCCTCAAGAAAAAAAAACCAAAGCGAGACAAAACAATTAGACGAACTATAGCAAGCTCATATCCCTTGTCTTGGCGTTCCAATGCTGTCCCTCGTCCACTAACATCACAAGGGCACCACTATGAAGCTTTTATGCAGAGCTATGCGTGGTGATAATTCTTTACGTAAATATTTCTCACCATGCTCGTGCATAGCCACATTCTCATTCTGTAACTACAGACAGACGAAAGTAGTTGAATTTCTCAAAGCAAATGGTAGTGTCACGCTTCTTTTTTTTTAAAAAAAAAGCAATTTTTAAAAATTTATTTGCAAGCAGAGAGATACAGAGAGAGAAAGAGAGAGTATGTGTGTGTGTCTGGGCCTCCAGCCACTGCAAACGAACTCCAGATGTATGTGCCACTTTGTGCGTCTGGCTTTACGTGGGTCCTGGGGAATCAAATCCAGGTTGTTAGGCTTTGCAGACAAGCGCCTTAACCACTGAGCAATCTTTCCAGCCCTCAAGCTTCCTTTTGAGCGGCCTCGGCCTCCTTGCTCCACAGGACATGGAAAACCCCACTGGAGAGAGCGCTTCTGCTCAGCGGGCAGATAGATCCAAGCTCTCTGGAGCTCACCTAGGGCGGAGGTTCAGCCTCCCCGTCCAAGGTCATGGCGACCTTTACCAGGAACCAGTCTTTTTCTCTGTATCTCTCATCAAACTCTGTCTACTTGCCAAGTCAGCCTGAGGTTTCTTTTTCTCAACACAGCTCTTCTCTCTGGGGTTTCAATAGATGCAAAGCCATTGGTTAAATTGACTTGGTTTTCTTTTTATCCCCCAAGAACATTTAGCTTTCATCCTTACGGTTTGGGTTTTTCAGTATAATTTTGGGATCAGTTTAATGCCTTTTCCTCCACTAGCAAATATGCATGCATTAAATTATCAGTTGTACTAGAGACTGCTATGTGGCCTTGCCAAGTTTTGTCTTTACTATTTGTGGGAAAGTAATATTGGGCAAATTATATCACCAGCAAATGGCTTATTTTCCTAGTTTGCTTATTCATTTATTTATGTGTGTATTGTGTGTGTGTGGGTGTGGGTGTGAGTGTGTGTGCCATGGAGTGGAGTATGTGTAGAGGCTTTGAGGTGTTTGTCCTTTCCTTTTGTTTCTTTGTTTTGTTTTTGAGTTTCAGTCTAGCCCAGGCTGACCTGGAGTGCACTATGTAGTCTCAGGGTGGCCTCAAACTCACAGCAGTCCTCCTGTCTCTGCCTCCCAAGTGCTATGCTGGGATTAAATGGGATTAAAGGTGTGTGCCTGGCTTCCTCTTTTTTTTTTTTTTTCTTTTTCAAGGTAGGGTTTCCCTCTTGCCTAGGAGAATTCACTATGTAGTTCCAGGCTGGCCTTGAACACATGGCGATCCTCCTACCCCCGCCTCCCGGGTGCTAGGATTAAAGGTGTGCACCACCACATCCAGCATGTTCTCCTTCCTGCTTTGAGACAGGGTCTCTCGTTTAACCAGGCTGGCTGACCCATGAGCTTCCTGATTCTCTGGGCTCTGCCTCCCACTGCCGTAGGCACATCGGGATTACAGATGTATGCGTCACTTTGTGTCCAGCTTTATGTGGATGCTGGGAAGTGAACACGGGTTCGCAGGCTTTGCAAGAAAGTGCCTTTGACTGCGTCATCTCTGCAGTTTCTTTTTTTTTTTTTTTGTTTTTGTTTTTGTTTTTCGAGGTAGGGTCTCCCTAGATCAGGCTGACCTGGAATTCACTATGTAGTCTCAGGGTGGCCTGGAACTCACGGTGATCCTCCTACCTCTGCTTCCCGAGTGCTGGGATTAAAGGCGTGCACCACCACGCCCGGCTTCTGCAGTTTCTTAATCTTGTATTTTTTTTTTTTTTTTTTGAGGTAGGGTCTCACTTTGGTCCAGGCTGACCTGGAATTAACTATGTAGTCTCAGGGTGGCCTTGAACTCACGGCAATCCTCCTACCTCTGCCTCCCAAGTGCTGGGATTAAAGGCATGCACCACCAAGCCTGGCTGATTTTCTAATTTTTAAAAGGTGCTAATATCTATCTTATAGGGATGCTGTACGAACCAAATGAAATAATGGGATGCTTCACCTAGTGAATAAAATCATAAAATATGCATAAACTTTAATTCATTCCTGGGATCTGGTGAAGCATTCTAGCCCCTTCCATTGGAACAGCTGGTAGGAAGGGCAAGGACCTGGCATAGCCGGCCCTGGCCCAGGGCAGTGGGAGTAATAGGCAGGTGCTGGGATAGAGGCCTGGGCTAGCAGCTGACCATATAGCTCAGGGCACAGTCAGGTCCAACCAGAAAGCGTTCGTAACAGAACTGCCTATGAGTTCCAGCATTTAGTTAAGACTCAGCAGCGGAGAGTTGAGGAAGATTTGTCCAGGGATGCGAAGGCTCAGTTTCCCAGGCTCATGTGCAGGACTGGCCTCCCACCCATTAGAAATGACCTAGGAAGTGTTCTGGGATGGAACTGGACCAAGAACTTAGGGACGAGGAGAAGCTACAGAGGTAGCTGACACAAGCAGGTCATGCAGTGAAGGCCCAAGATGTGAGAGCGGGGCTTTGAGCTCGGATGGAGAATGAAGAAAATGCCGAGTCCAGGATGTGGGGCTGGGACTGGCCCAGCCTGGGCCTACGTACCAAGCCAGCCAGTAAGGGCCTGGATTGCAGATACAGCGACCCCGCACTGGGAGGCAGGCTGAGCTGTATCCAGGCGAGTCTCTTTAGAAATAGCTATCTTGTAAATCTGCATTAGATTTTAAAAACAATGTAGGCAGAGCAAGCTGTATGTAGGCATGTCTCTTGAGGAGGTGCTTAATGAATATTATATCCTGATAATACAATGGTGTGTCGTCCACACCATAAAAAATAGATGACAAGGTGATTTTCAAAGTAGTTTCTAAAAGCTTTTTAGATGTGAGGCGCTGTGGCTATTACTTAGCCATATTCTTTCATGATAGCAATTGCGTCCGTGCACATTCTTGTCTTTATTTGCACAAATAGCCTGAGTAATATTCCCATTAATGTGGAGTTGCAGGGTGTGTTGAATATGCGTGGTTTGAGGAACGGGATACGAGAGAAAGTGGGTTTGGTTTTGCTTTGCCCCGTCATTTTAGAGTGCAGTCAGCAGGATAAATGTCGTTCTGGGGGATAAAAGCTCAAGGAGACCTGGCGGTGGGAAGTCTCGTGGCTGCTTGGTGCTGCGAAACAGACCTAAAAGTTAGAATGTCTCAGCTGAGCTTTAATTTTGTCTAAAGGTGGGGCTTTCCTTCCCTCGCTGTCTAGCCTGTCTGGCTAGGAGGGACCTGCCAGCCACTTCTCCCACCCAGGTAGCTTCAGATCACGCCTACAGTAGAGCTCGGAGACGGACACTGGAAATGGACCAAAACTGACTTTCTTTTTTTTTAAGGTAGGGTCTCACTCTAGCTCACGCTGACCTGGAATTCACTATGTAGTCTCAGGGTAGCCTCGAACTCACGGCGATCCTCTATCTCTGCTCCCAAGTGCTGGGATTAAAGGCGTGCGCCACCACGCCTGGCAGAACAGACTTACTTGATGGGCACTTGGGTTCTGTACTTGCTGGCCTGGCTGAAGCTTGGGGTTGACCCACCGCTCGGCATCCTGGATTCTGACGTTCTGGGTCTTCCTCACCCCTCCTTCCTGCAATATGGGCTGTATCCCTCACTTTGATGACTGCTGCCACACCTCCTCAGTGTCTAGATTTCCAGTCTCTTGGGATTTTCTTGTCCTCTCGATGACCGGGATCTCGGTTCAAATCTTTCCATGCAGAGCGTCTCCCTCATTCTCTGTGGGCTGGCTGGCAGCTTCAGGGAATCTTCTGGATTCTGATGTGAGCCTTGCCCAACCACCTCAGACGTGTCCCCACAGCAGCCAGCCATGCCCCGTGAGGGAAGAGAGCATCTGTTATGCCTCCAATATGTGAGACCTCCTCACCTCATCTGAAGGGCGACACTCCTTTCAGTAGGTCAGATTTTTCTTTTATGATTAACAACATATTTTGTATGGATACATCATGTGAATAGGTAAGTTTTTAAAAATATATATATTTATTTGGAGAGAGAGAGAGAATGAAATTGGGCACTCCAGGGATTCCTGCCATTGCAAACCAACTCCAGATGCATGCGCCACTTTGTGCATCTGGTTTTGGGTACTGGGGAGTTGAACCCAGGCCGTCAGCTTTGCAAGCAAGCACCTTTAACCACTGAGCCATCTCTCCAGCCTGGTAATTTTTTTTTTAATTTCCACCTTCTAAAGACACTCAACCATCAAAGTAGGTGAGGGTCCTAAATTTCCCCAAGTGCTTTTCATAATTACATACAGTCTGATATTTCCCACTGGAGTTAAGTATCTATTTATCTTGATACATAACATGAACATTTGATAGCCTGTCGTACAACAAACAGTGTTGTAGCAGACAGCTTCAGGTTTGCTGAGATGAACTTCCAGACCAGGCACAGTTATGGAGGAAGGGATTTATTGAAGCTTACAGATCCAGGGGAAGTCCCATAATGGCAGAAGGAGCTGGCCTGCTTTCACAGGCCCAAGCAGAGAGAGAGAAGCACAAGTCTAAAAGCCACACAGCACACTTCAGGAACTCTAGCTAGGCACACTTTGCATATCTTTAGATTGAAATCTCAAACCCACCACCACACCTTAAGATCCACCCAGTGACACCGCTTCCAGCCAGGTGGCTGCAGATGCAAACTACAGACTAATAAAACAATGAATATATTGGGGGCCATCTATTCAAACTACCACAAGCATCAACAAAGTAGGTTCCCATAAGTGAGAATTAGTTCAAGGCCAGCCTGAGACTACATGGTGATTTCCAGTTCAGCCTGGGTTACAGTGAGAGCCTACCTCAAAAAAAGAAAAAAAAAAAGTCATTTTTTTTCTTCCTATTGGCTTTGTGTCCCAATGAACTCTTAATTACTTATATACTAATTCTTACCACCATCACCACCACCTTTATTATTATTATTATCATCATTATTATTATCATTATTGTTATTTAGAATAAGAAATTTCAGCTCAGCAGGGCGTGGTGGCGCCTGCCTTTAATCCCAGCACTTGGGAGGCTGAGGTAGGAGGACCTCTATGAGTTCGAGGTTAGTCTGAGACTAATTCCAGGTCAGCCTTGGCTAGAGCAAGACCTTACTTCATAAAAACAAAGAAAACAACAATGATGACAGAAAAGAAATTTCAGCCCAGATGGGGGCTTCACTTCCTTCATAGACCACCCCTACACAAGGCTGCTCAGGGCGCGACTTCCTTTAGGATCCCCTGAGCGTAAGAGGAAAGTATAGTGACATTTCCCACGCACAGCACTGGTCATATTGCTACATAGGTTGTTGGGGTGCATGGTCATGCCTAGCTTTTTACATAGGTGTTTCCAGGCATGATGGGACATGTGTTTAACACTGGAACTTGGGAGGCAGAGGCATGACGATCACAAGTCCACAGCCAGCCTGGGGCATGTAGTGGGTCTTTATTTTCTCAATAAGAGAACAAAAGTAAAATTTTAAGCTAAAGAAACTTTCTTTTTTCAATTTTTAAAATTTTTTTAGTAACTACGAACTTTACTGATTAGGCTAGACGAACTGGCCGAGGAGCCCCAGAGAGCCTCCTATCTCTGCCTCCTCAGCGCTGTGATGGCCAGTATGGGCCACCAGGCCTGGCATTTTTTCTTAGGTGCTGGACATCAAACTTGGGTCCACTTTACTGAGTGTGCTATCTCCCCAGCTCAAGCTAAGCGGACATTTGAATTGAATTATACTTTTTGATTTGTTATCCATAAAAGATCATAGAGTGATAGCAGCAATGATAGAAAAAGAAAACATATAATCTGGTCTATTTGTGCCACAGCTTTCTGTTAAGAATCTGAAAAACCGAGAGGACCCCAATCTGTTACTTACTCATGTGTCTATGAAATGTGGCCGTTCAAGTCAGCATATTGATGTAGTCCTCATTCAACGAATGTGTGTAAATTATCACTTCAAAACTTGCCAGCTGAGAAGGATGGATGATTCAGTAGTTAATTGTTTGCCTGCAAGGCCTAAGGACCTGGGTTTGATTCCCCAGCGCCGGCGTAAGCCAAATGCGCAACATGGCGCATGCATCTGGAATTCCTTTGCAGTGGCCGGAGGCCCTGGTGCACCCATTCTCTTTCTATCTCTCTGTGTGTCTCATCCAAGATGGCTGTAAGCAGCAATGGCATCTTCTGCTTCTGGATTCTTCTTGAAGTTTTCCTGGGCCTAGCACCTGTGGGCTTTTCCTGAGGCAGCGTCCTTCCTGGGCCCAGTAACTGACTCAGATTCTTCGTATACATTTAGCAGGGCGTGGTGGCGCACACCTTTAATCCCAGCACTTGGGAGGCAGAGGTAGTAAGATCGCCATGAGTTCGAGGCCACCCTGAGGCTACATAGTGAATTCCAGGTCAGCCTGGACCAGACTGAGAACCTACCTGGAAAAACAAAAACAAAACAAACAAAAAAAAAAAACCATTCTTTATATACATTTGAACTTGGCAACAAGCCTTATCCCAATTGGATGTCTGATTTATACAAGAACTTGATCCAAGTCTCTACGTGGGATTTTTCCTGTTTTCCTCTCCTTCCCAGCTAGACTGGCAAGTGAGGGATCTTGGGGACTTTCCTGCTTTTATTCTCCCTTCTTTCCTAAACTCTCCCTAAAACAAATCTCATGATTATGCTTCTGTCATTCTCTCTCGGTGTGAATTTCTTTACTGACAAGAACAAGAGGCTGGGGTTTGGAGGCCACGGGCCCAGGGGTCCTTCTACATCGTGCAGAGATCTAATCCCTCCCTTTCAGAGCTCCAATCCCACACTGTCGCCTGAGAAGTGAATCCTCTTGCTTCTAGTTCATTTACATCATTAAAAATTACTTATTAAGCTGGCCATGGTGGAATTCCAGCACTCGGGAGGCAGAGGTAGGAGGATTGTCATGAGTTCAAGGCCAGCCTGAGAATACATAGTGAATTCCAGGTCAGCCTGAGCTAAAGTGAGACCTGCCTCAAAAAACTAAAAAAAAAAAAATTTACTTATTAAAATCTTACAGTCACAAGGTAGGTAATCAGGCTTTTCTTTCTGAAGGGAGCAAAGACAAAGAATTTGGGGACATTCATTCAAAATTACCACAGGCAGCATGCTGCCTGAGAAAAACAGATTATCTTCCAGTTGTGTGACTTGAAGTTATTTAAATATTGTTATAAACATATTATCTTCCTTAAAATTTTTTTTAGTTTTATTTTTATTTGAGACAGGGAGAGGGAGAAAGAGAGAATGGGCACACCAGGGCCTCCAGCCACTACAAACGAACTCCTGATGCGTGTGCCCCTTTGTGCAACTGGCTTGCCTGGGACCTGGGGAATCAAACCTGGGTCCTTAGGCTTTGCAGGCAAGTGCCTCAACCGCTAAGCCATCTCTCCAACCCTAGGCATATTATCTTAAAGTAACTTTACTCCTCACAAATTGAAGGGTTAGGTGGTATAAACTCCATGGAGGCCTTGAAGAAAGTGGTCATTAAATTTCATGAAGTGGCCCAGGCAAGCAGAAAGGCCGGGCGTGGTGGTGCATGCCTTTAATCCCAGCACTCGGGAGGCAGGGGTAGGAGGGTCCTCATGAGTTTGAGGCTACCCTGCGACTACATAGTGAGTTCCAGGTTAGCCTGGACTAGAGTGAAACCCTACCTCAACAAACAAACAAACAAACAAACAAAAAGGAATCTTGCATCCGCGGGTAAGTCACAAAGCATTGACACTAGTGCGCACATCTGAGTATTAACAGCGAGAACAGACATCTCCTAACTGGTGGTTAATCTTGTGGCGTCTGCAGATTGTGGTTAAATCATATGTGGTCAAAAGATTTTCATCATCTACCTTGTCAGTATAAATACTTCCTGTTGGTTGACTTCCGTTCACTTTGAGCGGTCAACACATTCCAAGCTAACTTTTACGGAGGAAATTTAAGAATTTTTATTTATTTATTTTTAACTTTGTATAGGCAACCTCTGTCCACACACAGTGTACCCTCATTATGATCTGCCCCCACAATCCTCCTCGTTTTGCGCTTATATTGTGCAGGTCTTTTTTTTTTTCATTTTTAAAAATTTATTTGAGAGTGACACAGAGAGAGAGAAAGAGGAAGATAGAGACAGAGAGAGAGAATGGGGCTCCAGGGCCTCCAGGCCACTGCAAAGGAACTCCAGACTCATGCGCCCCCTTGTGCATCTGGCTAACGTGGGTCCTGGGGAATTGAGCCTCGAACCAGGGTACTTAGGCTTCACAGGCAAGAGCTTAACCGCTAAGCCATCTCTCCAGCCCATTGTGCAGGTTTGTGCAGTGAGCAACAGCCACAGTGAGACCACTAGGGAAGTGTTACTCCGCGTCCAGAGGAGGATAGCACCCCAAAGCACTCTTCCCCATTCTTTGACTCTCACGTTCCATCGCCTCTTCTTCGGTGCTCTCTTAGCCTTGGAGGGTGCGACAGAGACGTCTCTCAGTGCTGAACAGTCCACTGTCACTGCTTCTCAGCACCCTGGTGAATTTGAGTCGCCCCAGTGGGCATCCACCATCTGAAAAGAGAAGCCTCTCTAAACCAAAAGTGAGGGGGGTGGGGGCTGGAAAGATGGCTTAGCAGTTAAGGCGCTTGCCTGCAAAGCCAAAGGCTCTAGGTTTGATTCTCCAGGACCCACATTAGCCAGATGCACAAAAATGAGAATAGCTGGGTGTGGTGGCGCACACCTTTAATCCCAGCACTTGGAAGGGAGAGGTAGGAGGCTCACGTGAGTCCGAGGCCACCCTGAGACTACATAGTGAATTCCAGGTCAGCTTGGGCTAGAGCGAGACCCTACATTGAAAAACCAAGGGAAAAAAAAAAGTGAGAATAGGGAGAGCACCATTAATATATAGCCATAATCATAAACATTAAGAAAATTTATTTATCATTTATTTGAAAGGAAAGACATGAGACAGGGAGAATATTATGAATGAATGGGCACGCCAGGTCATCTTAATGCTGCAAGAGAACTCCAGACACATGTGCCAGATTGTGCATCTGGCTTTACGTGGGCACTGGGGAACTGAACCCAGGCTGTCAGGCTTTGCAAGCAAGCACCTTTAACCACTGAGCCACCTCCTCCGCTGCAGTTGGCACATTTTGCCTTGGCTGCCCAGCCTCGTACCTTGCAGAGTCCACAACTGCTAATCGAGCCCACTGATGACGTTGCTCCCACCGCAGGCTGCATCGTACTTTTTAGCACTATGGCGGGCAACAGGGAAGAGGCTGCTAGCTCAGCTCCACATTGAAGAAAAGTTATGAATTTTATAAAGAAGATATTTAATGACAAAGTCCACAAATAAACATGATTACAAACAGGAACCAGCAGTATGGAGGCACTTCTTTGAGAGGTGCATAATTATGATAGAACCTGGCCAAGTACAATTTGAATTTGACCTTCTTTTCTTCACAGATGCATGGCAGTATGGTCTCTGTCCAGTAAGTATAGAGAACCTTCAGCTACTGTAAAAGGCCGGAATGTTCTAGAACAGTTCTGTTGCCCTACATTGTTCCGGTAGGAATTAGCTTTCACTGGAATAACTGAGGATAGGAGGAAGAAGTTTATTCTAGTCTTCTCTAATCTATCCACATGGATTGCTTGGTTTGGTAGTATATTCAACATGAATCAAAAGAATACTTTATTTGTAGTCCTAATAAATGGAAAGAAGTGTATTTGTTTTAGAGTAAAAAACAGGCAACGTCGTGTTGCTGATCGCTATTTTTCTAACTTTACCTCGTTCGAGGCAGGAGCTTGCGCAGAATGGGGAATGTGTGCAGTTGCCTGTTTCTGAAGCTCCTGACACTGCAGCCCGGGGCAGACACAGAGCTGAGAGTCTTGGAGTGAAGTGTGCCTTACGTCGCCCTCTTGTGGCCAGAGTGCAATCTTCCTTGGTTGTAGAGGTTATCCTAGTCTCTTTGAGGTGTAAATGATTTTATTTTATTTTTAATTAATTTTATTTACTTGAGAGAGGGAGACAGAGAGAGAGAGAGAGAGAGAGAGAGAGAGAGAGAGAGAGAGGGAGGGAGAATGGGCACACCAGGACCTTCAGCCACCACAAACGAACTCTAGACGCATGAGCCATCTTGGGCATCTGGCTTACATGGGTCCTGGGGATTCAAACCTGAGTACTTTGGCTTTGCAGGCAAGTGCCTTAACCACTACACCATCTCTCTAGCCCAATTTTATTTTTAAGTTATAGACTGTCCATGTGTTTCTTTTCCCCCTTAAAAATGGGCTTTTCTCAGGCCCTGGCATGCCCATTCTCTCTCTCTCTCTTTCTGTCTGTCACTCTCAAATAAATAAATAAAAATAAAAGAGAAAAAAAGGGCTTTTCTACTGTGGTGAAATAGATATAACACAAAACTTATCATCCTCATTATTTTAAGCGTATAGCTCAGGGGCGATCCGTACTTGCCATTCTGTGCACTGGGGGAAAACCCTGTGCAGAAACTTGTCATCTTCTGAAACTGAAACTTCAGACATATATTTTTAAAATATTTTATTTACTATTTATTTATTTGAGAGAGAGAAAAGCAGATAGATGAGAGAGAGAGAGAGAGAATGGGCATGTCAGGGCCTCTAGCCACTGCAAACATACTCCAGATGCAGATGCAAGTGCTACCTTGTACATCTGGCTTTACCTGGGTTCTGGGGAATCGAACCTGGATCCTTGGCTTTACCAGCAAGTGCTTTAACTACTAAGCTATGTCTCCAGCCCAACTTCAGACCTATTAAACCACGACTCTCATTCCCCCTTCTCCTCAGTCCCTAACGACAGCTATTCTCTAGGAATTTGGCCTAGAATGAAGTATCTCAAACAAGGGGAATCATCTAGTATGTTTTCTCCACTCATCCACCTATTTCCTTGAGACAGAATCTCTCACTCAACCCAGAGCTGCCATTTTCACTATTTTTTAAAAAGTTCATTTATTTATTTATTTATTTGCAAGCATAGAGAAAGAGAGAGAGAGAAGAGAGACAGAATGAGGGTGCCAGGGCCTCCAGCTGTTGTAAATGAACTCCAGCTGCATGTGCCACTTTGGGCATCTGGCTGTACATGGGTCCTGGGGAACCAGACCTAGGTTGTTAGGATCTGCAGGCAAATGCCTTACCTGCTGAGCCATCTCTCCAGTCCCATTTTTACTATTTTTTTTCACTCAGAAAGTTTGAGTGATTCCAGTGTCTCAGCACTCCCACCTCCAGACTGGGGTTACAGATGTGTGTGGCCATGACCAGCTGTTTAGGTGGGTACCAAGGAATCAAAGTCAGGCAGTCTCAGGCCTTCTTGGGCCCTTATGCTTGTGCAACAAGTGCTCTTAACTACTGAGCAATCTCCTTAGTCCCACATATTATTTATTTACTTCATTTATTTTTCTATTTTAGAGAGAATGAGTGAGACAGAGAAAGAGAGAGGGGGGGGGAGAATTGGTACACCAGGGCCTCAGCCACTGCAATCGAATGCCAGGTGCTTCTGCCACCTGGTGGG
Source organism: Dipus sagitta (assembly GCA_036346955.1). Taxonomy (NCBI): domain Eukaryota; kingdom Metazoa; phylum Chordata; class Mammalia; order Rodentia; family Dipodidae; genus Dipus; species Dipus sagitta. The sequence goes on from CM070788.1 coordinate 44,565,335, forward strand.
CATGTGCTACCTTGTGCTTGCCTCACCTTTATGCATCTGGCTTCTGTGGGATCTGGAGAGTCAAACATTGGCCCTTAGGCTTCTCAGGCAAGTGCCTTAACTGCTAAGCCATCTCTCCAGCCCCTCACATTTTAATTTTTTATAAATATTTTATTTATTTATTTGACAGAGAAAGAAGGAGAGAGAAGCCGGGCGGGGTGGCGCACGCCTTTAATCCCAGCACTTGGGAGGCAGAGGTAGGAGGATTGCCATGAGTTCAAGGCCACCCTGAGACTACATAGTGAATTACAGGTCAGCCTGGGCTAGAGTGAGACCCTTCCTCATGAAAGAGAGAGAGGAGAGAGAGAGAGAGAGGCGCACGCCTTTAATCCCAGCACTTGGGAGGCAGAGGTAGGAGGATTGCCATGAGTTCAAGGCCACCCTGAGACTACATAGTGAATTACAGGTCAGCCTGGGCTAGAGTGAGACCCTTCCTCAGGAAAGAGAGAGAGAGAGAGAGAGAGAACAAAAACAATTGAGCAGAAGGTAATGAGATTTCTCACATACACAGCTTGGCTCCAGTGCAGCCTCCCCCACAACCCGTATCCTCAGTAGAGTGCTGTGTTGACCAGCTCCGTCCACACATCCTTATTACCCAAACTCCATAGCTTGCATGGGGATTTCCTCTCGGTGCTGTGGATGCCCTGGCTTCTACGAGGCAAATGCATGGTACCACGTATCCATCCACCGCCGCACAGTGGGATCGTGCAGACTGACGTCACTACCTTCAGAACCTTCTGGCTCTGTCTGTTCACCTGTCCGTCTTCCTAAAGCATGGTAAGCAAGATCTCCTTCCGGTTACTTAACTTCACCCTTCGAGAAAGGCCTGGGGTTCGTACACTAGGACACCTTCTCGGCTTGGCTTCTGTGTTTAGTGGTATGCAGGTTCTGGGGACTCAGACGCCCTGATTCTTCCTTCTACCTCCTTTGGTGTGTCATCCCTGAGTCCTTTCCTATGAACACAGCTTTAGGCTATTTTTTTTTTTCTCCATGTAATAATGGCCAGGCATGGTGGCACACTCCTTTGATCCCAGCACTCTGGAGGGAGAGGAAGGAGGATTGCCATGAGTTTGAGGCCACCCTGAGACTACATAGTGAATTCCAGTGAGGCCCCTACCTGGAAAAACAAAACAAAGCAGAATGTCCACAATTTTCGCTTCTGAACGTTCAAGGCATTGCTTCCTGTGTAGTCAGTCGCGTCCCTCTGAAAGAGCAGAAAGTAAATACAGCTGATTTCCCTCCGTCCCGCAGTTCTCTAGTCCTTCAACTCATTAAGAAAACCTTCTGCTGCCCTCTGGTGGCTGACCGCTGATCAGCAGGCGTGCTTCTAAAGGAATGGAATCTGGCTTGCAAAATGCATTGGGTGACGTCACCTGCTTCCCACCGGTGGGTTCCCGGAAAGCTGTTCCCATTTCTTGTGGCAGCCACGGCTACACGAGTCCTTTGATTTAGCTGGATAAACAGCGTGTTTCCTCCTATTGCTCGCATATCAGGAATCGAGACAGAAAGCAAAAACCTTTTCTTCCCATGGAGAGCTGACTGCTTGGTCATGGCTGGCCGCTTGTTTGATTGTCACAGGTCGCGTCAGCATGGTCCTTCTCTGGTGCCCAAGGTGACCTTTATTTTGGACACTGGGGAGTTACTGTGGGCTACTTCTGCTAGCATAACTTTTTAAAAATTTATCTATCTATTTATCTCTCTCTCTATTATCCATCTATCAATCATCTATTTATTTGAAAGAGAGAAAGATGCAGAGAGTGAGAGAGAAAGAGAGGGAGACTGGGCATGTCAGGGCCTCTAGCCACTGCAAATGAACTCCAGACGCATGCGCCACCATGTGTATCTGACTTGTGTGGGTCCCAGGGAACGGAACCTGGGTCCTTTGGCTTTGCAGGCAAGCGCCTTAACCGCTAAGCCGCCTGTTGAGTCCAGCTTGCTTTTTTTGATGGTAAAAGGAAGCATGTTCATTTGTACTTTAGGAAAGAGCAAATAGTGAGAGACAAAGCCACATGAGGATTTTGGCATGCACACACCACTGATAGCACACAGACCACCCCAAAACATTGTGTCCTGTTATAGAACAGAGGTGACTGTGTACCCCTACTTTCACACAACAACATATCAAACATTTTTCTATAGTGTGGTATATCACATCATTGTTTTGTAACAATTTCCTCCAAATTGAAATATTCCATTCTCACGTTTATGTCTGATAGTTAAATCTTTAACATGGATTTTGTTGGCATATGGTTTAGGATAGATCTCCAGTTTTTCTAACACCATTGTTGAAGAAACTTTCATTTCTATAGTATGTTCTTTAAAAAAAAATGATTAAGTTTTTAAAAAATTACTTACTTATTCGAGAGAGAGAGAATAGACACACCAGGACCTCTACGCACTTCAAACAAACTCTAGATGCATGTGCTACCTTGTGCATCTGGCTTACATGGGTGCTGGGGAATTGAACCTGGGTCCTCAGGTTTCATAGGCAGATGCCTTACTCCCTAAGCCATCTCTCCAGCCCTATAGCGTGTTCTTCACAGCCTCATGGGAAGTCAGTTGTATACACAGGCTTTATTGCTGGGCTCTAAATCCTCCTTCACTGGTCTAGGCATATGCTTTCATGTCAATACTGACATATTTGAGTATTATTGCTTTGTAGCATATTTTGAAATCAAGAAGTTCTTCTTTCTCAACCACTTTGTCTCTTCTGATGCTGTGTGCCAAGATCTTCACTCAACTATGAAGATCATGCACAAGACAAGCCTCAGAATAACCATTGTATGAATTCCTTCCTCTGACAGGTACCTGACCAGAGGCAACTAAAGGAAGGAAGGGTTTATTGCCGTGTACAGTCCAAGATCACGGCACGGCCGCAAAAGCACGAAGCAGCTGGCCCCATTCTGTCCACAGTTGGGAAACAGGGAGATGAACGCTTGTTCTCCCCCTTTTATACAGTGCAGGAGCCCGGCCCATGCCTACATTTAGCGTGGGTCTTTAATCCCTCACAGACATACCCAGAGATTGCTTCCACTGTGACTGTAAATCCCATCAGGTCGACAGGATCAACCCTGGCAGCCGTGTTCTTTAGCTTCTGGATTGTGCTGAGACAAAGCCTCTGAAGGTTCAGTTCATAGGGACAGTTAGGGGCTCACGCCAAATATGCCTTTCATGCCAACGAACCAGCCCAGAGCCTGAGCCCCTTGCTTCTGCTCTGGGCAGACCCTTAGATTCGGCTGCACTCACCAACTGCTCACCTGCCTTAGTCAGCTCCAGGCTGCTGGGATGAACCTCAAAACCAGACATAGTTTTGTTTTGTTCTGGATTGCGTGAGGCCTAGAGAATCGAACCTGGGTCCTTAGGCTTTGCAGGCAGGTGCCTTATCCACTAAGCCGTCTCTCCAGCCCCGGACATAGTTTACGGAAGGAATGGGATTTGGTTCAGGCTTACAGATGTAGGTGAAACTCCATACTGGCGGAAGGAGCTGGCCCCCTTTCATAGATCCACACAGAGAGAAACACCACCAGCACCAAACAAGCCGCGAGCAGCAAACACCAACAGAGAAAACAGCAGGGCCCCAGGGAGAACTCACTCTGCATCACGTTGGGCAGGAATTCTGATCCGTCCCCAGTAGCACCTTACGGCTGGACCCCAGGTTCCACCCACAGTGACACCTCTTCCAGCCAGGTGGCTGGCAATCCAAGTTACAAGTTTTTTTCTTTTTTCAAATTTTTTTATTTTTGTTTATTTAAGAGAGAGAAGAACAGAGGGAGAAAATGAGTGCGCCAGGGCCTCTAGCCATTGCAAACGAACTTCAGACTCATGCACCACCTTGTGCATCTGGGTCATGGGTCACAGGGAATCGAACCTGTGTCCTTTGGCTTTGCAGGCAAGCGCATTAACTGCTAAGCCATCCTGCCAGCCCCAACTGACAAGTTTTAATAAAACATTTGCATCTATTGGGGGACATAAATTCAAACTACCAGACCATCTAAGCCCAATGCCAGACAACAGACAGTAGACAATCCCTCTGCCCAGAGATCCCTTGAGTTATTCCTGCCAGCCACTCCCCGCCCTGCTAACCCTGATGACTCTAGTTCACACTTGCTTTGAGCACTCTTGTTTACATCCTTGACTGCCATTAGAATAATCAGGGGGGGGGCGGGGGAGAGACAAGCGTTGCCGGGATGGCTGCAGAACTCTTTAAGCGAGAGTGTCCTTCAAGATGCCCAGATGACGTTTATGTTGTGCAGATGCTAAGACTCCTCACAGTCTCACCATCCGGGGAACTCTCCAAGCTGCCTCTTCACTTTGGGCAAACTCTGGCCTTTGGCCTCTGGTGCATCATGTCCTACTGCTTTAGAAACAGATGGCACATGCCCTGATTTGGCAAATCCCACCAGGCAAAGACGCTTTGATGCACCACTAACAGTGGGTAGCTACTTTTCCTTGGAATTTGGCTTATAATGTCATTTATTATGTTTGAAATTTCTCAAAACTGCATGTGTGTGTGTGTGTAGTGTATATGTGGTAGGGTGTGTAATATGTGTGTGGCACATGTACATGCATGTGTAGGTGTGTGTGCCCCACGTGCACACCTGTGAAGGCACTCCTCTATCACTCATCTGTATATGCCCTTGAGATGGAACCTCTCACTGAACCCGGAGATGCCATTTTCAGTCAGACTGGCTGACCAGTGAGCCCCAGCAATTCTCTGGTCTCTGCTGCCCATAGGACTAGGGTTATAGATGTGTGTGGCTGTGCCCAGCTTTGTAAAATATATTTTATTTATTTATATATTTGAGAGAGAGAGAGAGAGAGATAATGGGTGCACACCAGGACCTTCAGCCGCTGCAAACCGAACTGTAGATGCATGCACCCCCTAGTGCATCTGGCTTATGTGGTACCTGGAGAATCGAACCAGGACCCTTTGGCTTTGCAGGCAAACACCTTAACCGCTAAGCCATCTCTCCAGCCCCGTGCCCAGCTTTTTATGTGAGTGCTAGAGAATCAGACAGGACAGTATCAAGCCCTCCCAGGTCTTCGTGATTAAGTGGCAAGTGCTCTTCCCTCCTCAGCCATCTCCCCAGCCCTCAAAATTACTTTTAAAAAGATGGAAAAAAGCCAAGCGTGGTGGTGCACGCCTTTAATACCAGCACTCAGGAGGCAGAGGTAGGAGGATTGCCATCAGTTCGAGGCCACCATGAGACTACATAGTGAATTCCAGGTCAGCCTGGATTACAGTGAGACCCTACCTCCAAAAACCAAACACAAAACAACAACAACAACAAAAAAGATGGGAAAAAAATTAATTCAGAATTCAAAATTTAATTCAGCATGATTTTGTCAAGTAGATTACTTGGATTAGGTCACTGTAGTTTTCCAGCCCTCAGCTGGGTTTATTGCCCGCACGCGTTCTATCTGCACAGGTCCACTGTCTGCGTACTCGCCTCTTGCCTCTGTCCCCAAACTCACCGTCACAGTCCTTCCATAGCTGCTCCCGGTGTCATGTGGTGTCTGCCTACAGCAGCTGCCTCCCCGGCTTGCTCGGGTTTCTGTCCAGGCTGTGAAGACCTGCCCAGTTTTGCAGGCACAGCATGTAAGCTGAGAGGTGTTAAAGACCCCTAAAGACCCCTGGAGCAGTTCTCAGCCTATGCAAAGGTGTGATATCGAGTAAGCACTCTGTTTTGTCCTTTAAAGAATATTTTAATTTTATTTTTATTTATGAGAGAGAGAGAGAGAGAGAGAGAGAGAGAATGGACACACCAGGGCCTCCAGCCGCTGCAAACAATCTCCAGACACATGCACCACTATGTGCATCTGGCTTATGTGGGTTCTGGGGAATTGAACCTGGGTCCTTAGACTTCACAGACAAGAGCATTAACCACTAAGGAGTCTCTCCAGCCTTACTTTTGCCCTTTAAAGAGGCAATCCTGAGCCTGGCATGGTGCCTTATATCCATAATCCCAGCACTTCCGAAGCTGAGGCAGGAGGATCCACATGACTTTGAGGTCAGCCTGGGCTACAGGGTGAAAACACATCCCGACTCTGGGCTACAAGAGTGTGGTCCTGTCGCAAACAAACACAAAACAAAGGCAATCCTGAAAGAATTCTACGTAAGTCTTTAACCTGTCCATGTGGGCATTGGATTTTAGTTGACCATAATGCTTATAGGCTCAATAATATACCTACTACACTGTCCATCTTCTCTTCCTTACTCTGTTTATCCATTACCCTCTCCTCTGGTCTGCTGTCACCACTATCCAAGAAAAGTCCATGCACTAACATCATTTTTTTTTTTTCTTGGAGGGAAAATTCAGATGAAAACTCACAGGACCCACAGAAGGTTAAGGCCTTACCACCACTTTTGTCATTTCAGCTCACCCTGAAAGAGCCATGTATGTATGTATGTATGTATGTATGGCCAGTGTGCGTGCTGGGGCATACACAGAGCCTGTGCAACCACTGTGTGCACATGCTATGTTTGTAAATGTGGCTTTTGTACTTTAGAATAGTACACGTTTCATTATAAAGATCGTATGTACTCTTGTAACTCATTACACATTTCTATAAGTTCTTAATATCAATGCATTTCTATCAAATATATCCTTTTGTTTTGCTTTGATTTTTCATGGTAGGGTCTCACTGTAGCCCAGGTTGACCTGGAATTCACTCTGTAGTTTCAGGGTGACGTCGAAGTCTCAGTGATTCTCCTACCTTTGCCTCCATGGTGCTGGGATTAAAGTTGTGCGCCACCACGCCCGGGTATAAATTCTATCTTGATGTTAAACCATTTCACAAGAAAATCTAATCAATCACATTACGAACAAAAAGATCATTTTGAGTGACCACACGAGGTCACATTACGAACAAAAAGATCATTTTGAATGACCACAAGAGGGCAGTGCGTGCAAGGTTTTCCTCTCTTAAGTAAGGGCTGGAATAATCCCTCCCTGCCGCCCCACGGTAACTGTGTTGCTCCTTAATCTGTGCTTGGCATAGACGGGCCCGCGCCTAGCAGATGTTGGCAGAAGTGCCCCTCACAGTCTGTGTATAGACCTCACCTTCGCCTACCCTGCTCAGATTGGCTGGCGTCACATGCTGTGCATTCAAAGTGAGGCTTGCTTGCTCTTGCACAGGGGCCTGTACAGCTGGGCTAAGGTCTTTCAACAAAAGCAGGCTCTTTTGCGGTTGGCTGATGATGTTCCCTCACTCTCTGTCCTTGGCTTTTCCACGAGCTATGGGAGGCTCCATGCTGTTGACAGGTAGACGGTAACTTGTGCAGACGTGAGAACTCACAGCCGACCACCTCAGGTACCCAGGCAAGAACTCCCATGGATGATCGGCAGGTGGAGGCAGGTAACTTTTTTTTTTTTAATTTTATTTTTATTTATTTATTTGAGGGCGACAGACAGAAAGAGAAAGAGGCAGATAGGGAGAGAATGGGTGTGCCAGGGCCTTCAGCCACTGCAAATGAACTCCAGACGCATGCACCCCCTTGTGCATCTGGCTAACATGGGTCCTGGGGAATCAAGCCTTGAACCAGGGTCCTTAGGCTTCACAGGCAAGTGCTTAACCATTAAGCCATCTCTCCAGCCCTAGGCAGGTAACTTTTTAATTTTCATTTATTTATGAATTTATTTTTGATTTTTCAAGGTAGGGTTTCACTCTAACCCAGGCTGACCTGGAATTCACTATGTAGTCTCAGGGTAGCCTTGAACTCATGGTGATCCTCCTACCTCTGCCTCCCGAGTGCTGGGATTAAAGGCACGCTACTATGCCCAGCAAAGAAAACTTAAAAAAATTTATTTTTGTTTATTTTTATTTATTTATTTGAGAGTGACAGAGAGAGAAAGAGGCAGAGAGAGGGAGAGAGAATGGGCACGCCAGGGCCTCCAGCCACTGCAAACGAACTCCAAATGTAGGTGCCCCCTTGTGCATCTGGCTAACGTGGGTCCTGGGGAATCGAGCCTTGAACCGGGGTCCTCAGGCTTCATAGGCAAGTGCTCAACCACTTAGCCATCTCTCCAGCCTGAAAGAAAACTTTTGATAACTCTTCTCTAAGAAAAGAAAAAAGGATTTTTATGTTTTTAATTTTTATTTGTGAGGAGACAGAGATAGAGAGAGACAGAGAGAGCGAGACTGTGGGCCTGCCAGACCTCTTGTTGCTGCACATGAGCTCCACATGTATGTGCCACTTTGCGTGTCTGACTTTACATGGGTCCTGGGGAAGTAAAACTGGGCCAGTAGGCTTTGCAAGTAAGTGCCTAAGAACTGCTGCGCCATTTCCCTAGTCTAGTCTGATTTTTACATTTTTATTCAAATATCCCTCAAAGTAGACACTGATCATTCAACCTATAATGATTTTTGTAATATTATCTATGTATTGTAACATATTTACATAAACCAAGATTAGCAAACTGGTCCATAGACCAAATCTGCTCCACTGCTTACTTAAACAAAAATATTATTTGTTTATTTACTAGAGAAAGAGGGATAGAGACACAGAGAGAGACAGAGAGAATGCATGTGCCAGGGCCTCCTACCACCACATATGAAATCCAGACACACGCACCACTTTGTTCATCTGGTTTTACGCGGGTACTGGGGAGTTGAGCCCAAGGCGGGCAGGCTTTGCAAGCAAGCTCCTTGAACTGCTGAGCCATCTCCCCAGCCCCATACCGCTTTTGCTCACTTTTGTAAATAAAGTTCTGCAGAACCAGACACAACCATTCATTTTCACACTGCCAAAGATGCTCCCTAGATGTATATTTAGAGGACAGACTCTAAAATGATACTAGTGGGCCTTTTATGAAAAACGTTTTCACAGGTAAGGAGAAGTGTGTGTGAGAGAGGTGTATGTGGCAGGGTGTGGCACACGTTAGGAAAGGGGAGACGCTGAGGAAGAAGAAACGCGTCTTCTTAGCCACACAGCACAGCTTCCTGGGGCATTCTCGGACTTCACTTTTCATTTTGCTTGCTGGATTAATTTCTTTCTTTCTTTTTTCTTTGTTTTTGGTTTTTCGAGGTAGGGTCTCACTCTAGCCCAGGCTGACCTGGAATTCACTATGGAGTCTCAGGGTGGCCTCGAACTCACGGCGATCCTCCTACCTCTGCCTCCCAAGTGCTGGGATTAAAGGCGTGCGTCACCACGCCCGGCTATGCTGGATTAATTTCTTTATTCCACAAACACACCCGCTCAGTCACTTTCTCCTGGGTGACTGTGTCTTGGAAGATGAATCAGCTAGCTCCATTTCTGTGCCTTAGCAGAGGGTCTGTGTGGCGGGGAATCATAGGAATAGTGACACAATGTCACGAGTGAATGTTTCTGTACATGAAAGTTAAAGGTTATTCGTTTTTGTCTTTTTTTCTCATATTAGAAAACATGGTCACACCTTAAAAGCTCTCCACTAGGGCTGAGGAAATGGCTCAGTTCATTTGCCTGCGAAGCCTAAGGACCCCGGTTCGATTCCCCAGGATCCATGTTAGCCAGATGCACAAGGTGGTGCATGTGTCTAGAGTTTCTTTGCAGTGGTTGGAGGCCCTGGCATGCCCATTCTCTCTTTCTGACTTCCTCTTCCTCTCTCTCTCTCTCTCTCTCAAATAAATCAATAATAATATTTTTTTTAAAAAGCTCTCCACTAATGAAGCACTCAGGAAGTTTCACCAAGAAAAAATGTTTGACATAGACTCAGGTGATATAACTTTGCTTATATTTGCAAGTGAGTTTTTTGTTTTCCTTATGTGCCAAGAAAATTTGGGCCAGCTCCAGAGAAGTGTCCAGAAGGGAGTCTGTGAAAGCCTTTCCCATGGAAAAGAAGGGGCTGGGGCCGCATCTTCTGAGGTGGGGATCTCCTCTGCACCAAGGGTTTCAGCAGTGCTTCGCTAACTTTCAACAATTCCCGGAATTACTTTCCTTTCAATTTCACTTCTGCAGCCAATAGCCTGTGATTTTTGTCAGGTCAGCTTCTATAAAAGGAGCACATCGAAGCAGAATGTGGAAAGAGACTGAAGGATGTGGGGAGACAGCTGAGAACGGCACTGGACCTGTGGTGTGGCAACGGGTACGTTCAGTTTCTTTTTTCTTTTCTTTTTCTCTCTTTTCTCTTCTCCTTTCTTTTCTTTTTTTTCTTTCTTTGCTTTTCTTTTCTCTCTCTTCTGTCTTCTTCCCTCCCCTCCCGTTCTCTCCTCTCCTCTCCTCTCTCTCCTCTCCTCTCCTCTCCTCTCCTCTCCTCTCCTCTCTCTCCTCTCCTCTCCTCTCCTCTCCTCTCTCTCCTCTCCTCTCCTCTCCTCTCCCTCCTCTCCTCTCCTCTCCTCTCCTCTCCTCTCCTCTCCTCTCTCTCCTCCTCTCCTCTCCTCTCCTCTCCTCCCCTCTCCTCTCCTCTCCCTCTCCCTCCCCTCCCCTCCCCTCCCCTCTCCCTCCCCTCCCCTCCCTCCCTCCCCTCCTCCTCCTCCTCCCTCTCCTCTCCTCTCCTCTCTCCTCTCCTCTCCTCTCCTCTCCTCTCCTCTCCTCTCCTCTCTCCTCTCCTCTCCTCTCCCTCCCCTCCCCTCCCCTCCCCTCCCCTCCCCTCCCCTCCCCTCCCCTCCCCTCCTCCTCCCTCTCCTCTCCTCTCCTCTCCTCTCTCCTCTCCTCTCCTCTCCTCTCCTCTCCTCTCCTCTCCTCTCCTCTCCTCTCCTCCCTTCTTCTCTCCTCTCTTCTCGCTCTCCTCTTCTTTTCCTGGAGCGGGGAGCTGGCTCAGTGGTTAAAGGCACATTCTTGCCCAGCTGCCAGCCTGGGTTCCCCCTTCCCACATACAGCCAGATGCCCTGAGTGGCAGCTTTCCTTCATTTTCTTGGCTTTGTTTCTTATAGGCCACTTAGCCTTGGCTGTCACTTGATTTCTAATTCAAGGGACAACAGAGGGAAGGACAGAAAGGGCACTGGGCTGTTGTCTGTCTGCAGGGATCTGTGCCTGGCGGGAGTCCTGAGGAATCTCACCTTTTCCTTTACCCAGTAACAGATGCAAAGTGGCAGCCAGACACGTCAGGGTCCCTGCCCGCGCTGTTCCCAGTGGTAGCCTGCCTGCCTGCCTGCCTATGTCACCAGGCCCTGCCAAGGCTACGATTACAGAACAAGAGCTTCTCTGCCAAGGAGCTGACAGACAGTTGTGATCTGGATAGAGTGTTTTATCTTCCTCTGAGTCACTCCAGGACACTTCGGAGTAAGAGCTCTGCTAAAGTCTACATAGAAATATATTTACCTTCTATATCACCAGTCTTTATTAAGCATAAGTACACAGTCAAAATTCTCTGTCCCTCTTGATATACGATATGAATATATGCCCATAGAGTGCTATATGCATTATATTCGCGTTCTTTTTTTCACTTTTTTTTTTTTTCGAGGTAGGGTCTTACTCTAGCTCAGGCTGACCTGAAATTCACTATGTAGTCTCAGGGTGGCCTCGAACTCACAGTGATCCTCCTACCTCTGCCTCCTGAGTGCTGGGATTAAAGGCGTGCGCCACCACGCCCGGCTTATTCACGTTCTTTTTTTATTCTTGGCTATGGAAGTAAATTGCATAGAGTGTGATTCTTCTCTAGCTACATCAGCCTGCATCTGAATTCTTGGGGTTCTGAATGTTGTGCCTTTACACAGTGTCCTCCAGTCCCTCCATGTCGTAGCATGCAGCAGAATTCCATCCTCGTCTATGACTGAATACCGTTCTGTTGTGTGTAACATCATATTTTGTTAATCCGTGAATCGACTGAAGTTTCCTTGGCTGTTTTCTTCACATGTTGGCTGTGACTGCCATAGTCATTGGCTACAAATGTCTGTCCAAGCCCTTGTTGTGAAATTTTTCGTGTATGCTCTATGTGGAAGTGTTGGGGCACATATGAATTATGATTAATTTCTGAAGGAACCAACACTATTTCCACAGTGGTAATATTACTTTGTGTTCTTAGTTAAAACGCACAAACTTCTCATTACGTTTCGGTGTGGATGTAGCACGCTCAGTACTTGTACGTATGCAAGATATATACACACGTGTGTGTGCAGGCGTTTGTGCCCCACGTGCGCTCCTGTGGAGCAGGGGGCTCAGTGGGTGTCCTCCTCTGTCACTCTCTGTCTTGTTTCCATGAGACAAAATGTGTCATTGAACCTGGAGCTCATCCTTTGTTGTTGTTTTTCTGTTAGACTGGCTGATTCGGGAGTCCTGGCTATCTTCTATCTTTTCCCCCAAATTTCATTTATTTGTGAGGAGAGAGACAGAGAGACAGAGAGAGAGGAGAGAGAGAGAGACTATGGGTTCACGAGGGCCTTCTGCCTCTGCAAATGAACTCCAGACACATGCACCACCTTGTGCATCCAACTTTATGTGTGTACCGGGGAATTGAATCTGAGTCCTTAGGCTTTGCAGGCAAGTGCCTTAACTACTGAGCCATCTCCTCAACACCATCTTCCTGTCTTTAACCTTTCTCGGTGCTGGGGTTGCAGGCATGTTTGGCCACACCCTGCTTTTTTTTTTTTTTTTTTTTTTTTTGATGTAGGGTCTCACTCTAGCTCAGGCTGACCTGAATTCACTATGTAGTCTCAGGGTGGCCTCGAACTCACAGTGATCTTCCTACCTCTGCCTCCCAAGTGCACCACCATGCCTGGCTTACACACCCTGCTTTTAAAATACATATATTTTATTTATTACTAGAGAAAGAGAGAGAGAGAGAGAAATGGTGCTCCAGGGCCTCTAACCAGTGCAAATGGACTCCATTCGCATGCTCTACCTTGTGCATCCAGCTTTATGTGAGTGCTGGGAATAGAACCTGGGCCCTTAGGCTTCGCAGACAAGTGCCTTAACCACTAAACCATGTCTCCAGCCCTGCATCCAGCTTTTCACATGGATGCTGAGGATGAAACTTCAGTCCTCATGCATGCAATGTGCACTAACTCGATGAGCCACCTCCCTGGCCAAACTTGTCTTTTTTTTTCAGATACTGTTTAACGCTTGTTTTACTCTTTTTTCTTTATTGCAACCATCCTAATGGGTGTGAAGTGATAACCTGTAGTTTCAAGCTTAACTCCCTTTATATGTGTTAAAGCAAAATTACAGTGCAGACTGGGTCTGAAAAACTCTTGAGCAATAAAACCAACGAGGCCTTAAAAAGAACCTCATTCTTGCTTAAACTGTGAACATAAGCAAAACTAAACTTGAGTGACTTTGTGCAAATGCTTATGTTAGAAGCAGACCTAAGCAAGTGGAATCACAAGTAGCGCATATGATTAGGTGACTGAAGGCTTATAAACAAGCTCTCTCTGCAAAGGGACATTTTATAACTGCAAACAATTGCTTCATTGTGCTTCTATATTTTCCTAACAAATGCTCTCAGAGTTTTTGTCACTGGAACATGGTCATTGCATCTTTGAATTGGCTGTTCCCCGATTTGTGAATTGAATCTTCTTCAAATGGACCCTTCAAAATGTCCCTGTGCCTCAGAGTTCTCTTTTATGTTGGTGATTATTATATTGACCATTATTTTCTGTGCTATGGGTTGTCTGTGATGAGTTGTGCGTGTTCTTGGTTTATTCAGGATAGTATGTCTTTATCATATACGCCATTTGTAAATATTCTTCAGCCATTCCTTTTTAAAAATAATTTTATTGATTGATTTAAGAGAGAGAAACAGAGAGCAAGAGAGCTAGAGAGTAAGTATGGGCACACCAGGGCCTCCAGTCACTGCAGACAACTCCAGAAGCATGTGCCACCTTGTGCATGTGCCTTTATGTGGGTACTGGGGACTCAAATCCATTCCATAAGGCTTTGCAAGCCATTGAGACACCTCCCCAGCCCCTTCACCCACTCTTTGGGTTGCCTTTTTGCTCCTTTTTGAGGCAGGGTCTCACTCACCCACACTGACCTGGAACTCACTCTGTATCCCAGGCTGGCTTTGAACTCACGGTGATCCTACCTCAGCCTCCTAAGTGCTGGGATTACAAGCATTTGTCACCATTTTAGTCTGGATGAAATCTTTTCATGGACAAAAGTTTATAATTTTGATGAGACAGAATTCATCTATTTATTCAGTTATTTCCCAATCTTTTGGTATCATATTCAAGAAATTGATACTTGAAGTCCAAGTAAGGCAAAACAGAGACCAGAAAATTTCGCCCAGCTTAGTCTATTAACTAATAACTTAGTCTACTGCTACTAACATCTGCTCTGCTCCTTGAAGAACTGGGTCCATGATAACGGATGGATGTCACGCTGAGGAGTAGTTAAGGAAGGACAGATAAAGACATCATGTCATTTCCTAATATTATGAGTGCGACATTGTTGTAATCAGACATCTGAGTAGTTGCTGTGGCTTATTTGGTTCTTTTTCAAAGTTCCTGTAAGATTATTTCAGTCATTTCTATCTGTCCATGGAAGGACCAAGGACCACCTACCCCTAGTTTACCATTTTGCTGGTTGTCAAGTTTTTTAAAATCCCTTTTCTATGACTTATTCACTCAAGCTTTCAGAAACTCATTATTAATTCAGGAATAATAATCTCTAACTTACACATACTTAAATTTCACGGACATCATATACCTTAAGGTATTGATAAGGCTTAGCATATGGTCAGGCTTCAGTTAAGGTAATAATCGTTGAACTACATTGAACTACAACTTTACGGAAGAGAACAGCTTGTGGTCTTATCATAAACTTCCTCCGAGGCTGGGAGAATGATGGACGAAACCCTCTGCCGTAAGCTAGTGCAAGGTTACGTGCTGTCCCATAGAAAATGTGAAAATGTAGACATCACATCAGTCTTATGTTGCTGGGTGCTTGAGACAGAATGAATTTGTAATATTATTTCTACTGGGAGATCCTTTTAGATTAGCGAGCAACTATGGCCAGTGGACCGAACATGTCGGCCCCCATTTGTTTGGTGGAAAATCACAATGAGCAGCTGTCAGTGAATCAGCAGGGCCATCCAGATCCTGGACAAGATCTCCCAGCCAGTCGTGGTGGTGGCCATTGCTGGACTGTACCGGACGGGAAAATCCTACCTGATGAACCGTCTGGCAGGACAGAACCATGGTGAGTGGCACGCTGGGTACTGGCCAGTGGCTTGACTCTGCCTCTGTCTCTTCATCTTCATTCTTTTTCTTCCTTCCTTTTCTTTTCTTTCTTTCTTTCTTTTCTTTCTTTCTTTTTTTTTTTCCAAGGTAGGGTCTCACTCTAGCTCAGGCTGCTGGAATTCACTATGTAGTCTCAGGGTGGCCTCGAACTCACAGGGATCCTCCTACCTCTGCCTCCCGAGTGCTGGGATTAAAGGCGTGCGCCACCACACCTGGCCTCATCGCCTTCATTCTTGTTTCCTGTCACATGAGCAGAGAGGCCATCTCCTTTCAGTAGAGCCACTGGGTAGGGCTCTCTTATGTCACTGAAGCCACAACATTACAATAAACCTTCCTACTTTCTTTCCTTCATTCCTGTTAAGGAAAATCTCTCCTTTAAGTGCTCAGGATTGTACCCGCTTACTTCCACTGGGGCCACTGTGTGAGTTTCTTCTTTATCTAGTTTCAGCAGGATATAAAGACCTTTGAACACTTACAGCCTTATTAAAGACCTTTGCTGCCCCTCACATCCTTTGCCTTTCTTCGTTTTTTAAATTTATTTTTATTTATTTGAGAGCGACAGACAGAGAAAGAGGGGGGAGAGAGAGAGAGAGAGAGAGAGAGAGTGCACACCAGGGCCTTCGGCCACTGCAAATGAACTCCAGATGCATGTGCCACCTTGTGCATCTGGCTTACAGGGGTCCTGGGGAATCGAGCCTCGAACCAGGGTCCTTAGCCTTCACAGGCAAGCACTTAACCGCTAAGCCATCTCTCCAGCCCCCTTTGCCTTTCTTCTTAATCCCTTGGAATGCAAAACATATTATATCTGTTTCCTTCTTCCACTTTTCCCCCTTCTCTTATGTCTCTGACTTGGTGCCCCACAATTCTTTCAAAATACTATAGTTATTTTTTTTTTTTTTTGAGGGCAAGGTCTTACTATGTAGTGCTAGTTGGCATGACCATGCTGGCCCTGAACTCATGGTAATTCTCAATATGTATGTGCCGCTGTGCCTGGCTCAAAGCACTCTCACTGAAGCTCCCAGGAATCTCCATGTCATGTGATTTATCTTTGTCTCCATCTTGAGCACTTGTGTGGCATCATGCTCATGTTAAATATTCCTTACACTTTGAAATAGGTGACATAAAGTATGACATCCTTGAGGAAATAGAGAAAGCACTAACTGGAGGGTTGGGGTCCTTATAATTCAGTGAGTCTGACTTTGCCAACTGGAAGCAGAGAAAGTGAAGAAGCGACTGGGGACCGATGACAACCTTCAAAGCCACTACTCCAGTCACCTGCTTCCTCCAGCTAAAGTCTGCAGAACTTCCCAAAACAGTGCTGCCAGCTGGGGACCGAACACACAGGCCTGTGGGGGTCATTTCATATTCAAACTCTAACGTCTCTTCTCTTCCCTTCAGGCTTCCCCCTGGGCTCCACGGTGCAGTCTGAAACCAAGGGCATCTGGATGTGGTGTGTGCCCCACCCCACCAAGCCAAACCACACGCTGGTTCTTCTGGACACTGAGGGCCTGGGCGATGTGGAAAAGGTGAGACAGAGAATCCTAGGCTAGTTGTTTTAATTTTGGATTTTCTCGTTGTCTCAGCATGACTCTTTGTAATCTAACTGTTGTGACCTACTTATGAACTCTACAGACTGATCTTTTTTTAAATTTGTATAAATGTAAGTAGAAGAACAGATTACTGAAGGTGGAAAGGCCTAAGTGAGGTCAGGGGAAGAGACTGAGTAAAGGAAAGGTGGAGGGAGGGCTAATCAAAATCTAAGAGGATATAAATAAGTCATATGGAAACCCACTTTTTTGGACAAGGGCACACCCAGATACCATAGATTGTTACTAGAAAATTTTCAGTGCCAGGGATGGGATACCTTCCAGTGAGTTGTTGGCCAGGGAGGTCCCTGATGCCCTCAAAGCATTATAGGCCATTGCTGAGGCCCTTGGTTTCCCACCAGGAATAGATGGTAAGACCCTATTGCTTAAGACTGCACATGCTTGGGCTGCAAGGTCACTGAGAAACCCTGTTGGAGCTGAGCTGAAAACCTCCTCAGTGTAAACCAGCTGACAGAAAGCTGGAGAAAGCTACACTACATGCAGTTCTATGGGAGAGAGAGAGAAATCACCAGTGGAGATAAACAACAGTGGACACTGCAAGCCTTAAATTTTGCAAGCCAGGCCAAATGAGCCAATGAGTGCAATGGTGGCATGTCTGTTATGGGGGAAACCAACTGCTCTTTAATTTGACTGGAGGCCTGCTCCATGGGAGGGGATACATGCCTGATACTGAAAAACCTCTGACAGGGAAAGTCATGATCATGAACCCTAGGGGTATAACATCTGCTGGTGTCTGGATAAATGTATATACTATGCTCACCAAACTGCCCAGTAAGCACTTCTCATAATGTTCATACCAAGCACTTCTCTTAATGTTCATCACAAGGTCACTGCCATCTGAAAAGAGAAGCTTCTCTAACCAAAAGTGAGAGTAGCATTAATACATGGGTATGAACATTATGAGAAGTGCTTACTGGGCAACTTGGTGACAGTAAACATGGATGTGAAAGTATCTCTAAGGTAGTATGATGAGTCATTAGGATATATGGCTAGGAGTGCTATAGCTGGGTCATATGGTAAACCTACTTTTAGCTGTCTCAAGAACCTTCACACTGATTTCCACAAAGGCTGAACCAGATTTAATTCCCACTGACAGTGCAAAAGGGTTCCTTCTCCCCCCTGCATCCTCACCAGCATTTATTATCATTTATTTTCTTGTTGATAGCCATTCTGACAGGAGGGAGATGGAATCTCAAAGTAGTTTTAATTTGCATTTCCCTGATGGTTAAGGATGTAGAACATTTTCTTTTTAGATGTTTATAGGCCATCTGTATTTCTTTTGTGAGCTCTCTATTTAGTTCTATAACCCATTTTTAATTGGGTTGTTTGATTTCTTATTATTTAGTTTTTAAATATATTTACGTATTTAGTTCTTTCTATATCCTGGATATTAATCCTCTGTCAGATGTATAGCTGGCAAAGATTTTTCTCCCATTCTATAGGTTGTCTCTTTGCTCCATTCACAGTGTCCTTTGCTGTACAAAAGCTTTGTGATTTCATGAGGTCCCAGTGGTTGATTAGTGTTTATATCTCCTTAGCAACTGGGGTTTTCCTTTAGCAGTTTCAGAGTTTCAGGTCTGATATTAAGGTCTTTGATCCATTTGGACTTAATTCTCATGCATGGAAAGAGATAAGGATATATTTTCATCCTTCTACATATAGATATCCAGTTTTCCCAGCACCATTTGCTGAAGAGGCTGTCTTTTCTCCAATGAGTATTTTTGGCATTTTTGTTGAATACCAGGTGTCTGTAGCTACCCGGACTTACATATGGGTCTTCTGTTCTGTTCTGTTGATCTACATGTCTGTTTTTGTGCCAGTACCATGCTGTTTTTGCTACTATGGCTCTGTAATATAGGTTAAAATCGGGTATGGTGATACCACCAGCCTTGTTTTTGTTGCTCAAAATTGTTTTAGATATTTGAGGTTTTTTGTGCTTCCAAATGAATTTTTGGATTGTTTTTTCTATGTCTGTGAAGAATGCCATTGGAATTTTGGTGGGGATTGCATTAAATGTGTAGGGTGTTTTTTTTTTCTTTTGTAAGATTGACATTTTCTACAGACTGATCTTTAGCAAATGAGGGAAGTGCTGGTCTGCTTAGATTTCACTTCTAGTTAAAATCAGATGTTGGGCAAAAGGTGCTTTCATATCTTTATTTTTAAAAGTTTTAAAAATATTTTATTTATTTGTAAGGGGGGGGGACTGGTGCACTGGGGCCTCAGCCACTATTAAACTCCAGGCACTTGCACCACCTAGTGGACATGTGTAACCTTGCACTTGCCCCACCTTTGTGCATCTGGCTTATGTGGGATCTGGACAGTCCAACACAGGTCCTTAGGCTTCACAGGCAAGTGCCTTCACTACTAAGCCATCTCTCCAGCCCTTGTCTTTTTGGATTTTTTATTTTTTCCTTACTTTGAAGCATTTGAGAGATATGTCTAAATTTCCATTTTATCCAAAGAGGAGTTATGAATTTTGTATTTACCTTCTTCTGCTTTGTTGGGATATAATTGATGGATAAAAATTGTGTATATTTGACCTGGGGAGATGACTCAGTGGATAAGGTGCTTGCCAAACACGCCTGAGGACTGGAGGTCAGAACCATATCAGCTACTCCTCATGAGCATGGCAGCCTGCCCATGACCCCAGCACTCAGGGGTCAGGACAGGGGATTCCCAGAGCAAGCCCACTAGCTAGACCAGCTGAATTGCCAAGCCCGGTGAGGGAGTGAGAGATCCTGCCTTAGCAAGTCAGCTGTGGAGCAATCAAAGAACACACCAAGTGCCAATGTCTGGCCTCCACATGCATACACACATATGTATGCACACAGACCCAGATACTTGTGCCCACACAGATGTGAACATGCATATACGTACACCACACACACACACACACACACACACACACACACACACACACAAGCAAAAGCAAAAATTGAATGTATTTAATCTATGCAATCTGACATTTAGATATACAATGTGCAATAATCACAGTCAAACCAATTAATATAAATGTCACTTCATGGAGTTCTTTCTCATTTCTTTGTGTGATGTGAATGCTTACAAGATAGCCTGTTAACAAAATGTGAGTCAGTTATAGTATTACCAGCCATAGTCACATAACTCTCCAAAACTTGTCCTGTGTAACTCAGACTTTGTACGTTTAGCCATCGTGTCCCCATTTCTCCCAAGCTCCAGAACCTGACACACGTGTTCTATCCTCTCTCTTACAACCTCAGGACTTAGAGGACTCTTTATTCGACTCATTTTTAGATACCATGCCCACATGACATCATGAAAACTATTCCAGAGAGCAGTCTTTATTTTTGTGTGCCTGACACATTTTTGTCTTCCTTCCTTCTTTCCTTCCTTGCTTGCTTCTCTTTCTTTCTTTCCTTCTTTTTTTTTAAAAAATAATATTTTATTTATTTATTTATTTGAGAGAGGAGAGAAAGAGGTAGAGAGAGAGAGAGAGAGAGAGAGAGAGAGAGAGAATGGGCATGCTAGGGCCTCCAGCCACTGTAAACGACCTCCAGATGCATGTGCCTCCTTGTGCATCTGGCTTATGTGGGTCCTGGGGAATTGAACCAGGGTCCTTTGGTTTTGCAGGCAAATGCCTTAACTACTAAGCCATTTTCTCCACCCCCCCTCCCCACTTTTTGAGGCAATGTCTCACTCTAGCCCAGATTGAATTGGAACTGACTTTGAACTCCCAACAATCCTCCTACCTCAGCCTCCTGAGTGCTTGGGTGAAAGGCATGAGCCACCATACCCAGCCTTACTTACTCTGTAAGATTGAATACATGTGCTCCACATTTTCTTTTGAGTGTATGTGCATGTACGCATATGCATGTGTGTGGAGGTGCACATGCATGTGAATGCACGTCATGTGGAGGCCAGGGGACAAACTCCGGTGACCTTCGTCAGGTGCATTCCATCCTTCTTGACTTTGAACCAGGGTCTTTCGTTGGCCCAGAACTTGCCTGATTAGACTAGACTGCCTGGACAGTGAGCCCAGCGGATCCACGTGTCCCCACCTCCCCAGTGCTGGGCATTTTTTTGCTTTACATGGGGTCTGGGGATTGAACTCAGGTTTCTCATGTTTATCAAGCAAGCATTTTACCAATTAAGCCGTCTCCCTAGTCCCACATTTTCTTTATCATGCATTCATTACCCTGCAAATGATTTAACATTATTCTTCTTGAAGGAATGGATAAGGAAACTGTGGTTTATATAAAATCCTTTCTCTTTTACCTTTTATTTATTTATTTTTAATATTTTATTTTTATTTATTTATTAGAGAAAGGAAGGAAGAGAGAGAGAATGGGCATGTCAGGGCCTCCAGCCACTGCAAATGAACTCCAGACGCATGTGCCCCCTTGTGCATCTGGCTAACGTGGGTTCTGGCGAATCGAAACCTGGGTCCTCTGGCTTTGCAGGCAAACACCTTAACCGCTAAGCCATCCCTCCAGCCCATTACCTTTTATTTTTAAAGTAAGGATTTACTAAGTGACCTAGGCTGGCCATGAGTAAGCTTTGAACTTATGATCCTCTAACTTGGACGCCTCCTGAGTACCTGGGAGAAGAGCACTTTGCCCAGTCACCGTGCCCAAATGCGTATCTCAGGCACAGACTGCTAAGTCCCTTGCTGTCATATGCTTTCCAGGGTGACCCCAAGAATGACTCGTGGATCTTCGCCCTGGCTGTGCTTCTGAGCAGCGCTTTTGTCTACAACAGTCTGGGCACCATCAACCACCAGGCCCTGGAGCAGCTGCAGTATCCTTCCGGAGGCCAGCGCCGTGTGCCGGGGAGTGCTTTGGGAATGACTATTGAGTCCTGTTCTCTCACCCTGTTGCTGAGCTGCTTTTGGCTGAACAGAAGAGACTTAGGGTAGAAAAGAGTTTTTAATATACACATCTATGCAATATATAGTATCTATAATATCTTACACTATTTACATGCAGTTAGCGTATGAAAAAATGTATGTGTGTTTTCTTTAAAGGGAATCGCGGGGTTGAGACTTTCCTTTCCTTAGCCAGGTCCTAGTTATGTGACAGAGCTCACAGAGCTAATCAGGTCAAAGTCCTCCTCAAGTCCTGCCGGAGTCAAGGACTCCGCGGAGTTCGTGAGCTTCTTTCCCGACTTTGTCTGGGCTGTCCGGGACTTCATGCTGGAGCTGAGGCTGCAGGGCCGGCCCATCACGGAGGACGAGTACCTGGAGAATGCACTGAAGCTGATTCCAGGTAAGGAGAAAGGCTCACCTGGGGTTGTGGGAGCAGCAGATACTGGGGGGAGGCAATGCCTCCGGGCATGACCACCCAACCTGTGGCTCTTACAATCTTCCCACCCCCTCTACTTCAGTCATTGGCTCTTTGGAGCCTCAGGATTTCTGCGTTGGTAGGTGTTGAGTGTCCTCAGCGTCTGTCTCCTTCACTCTGGTGCTGATTGTCAGGTTAGCCACGGAAGCAGCACTCTTGCTCGTCTCCCCAATTCCTCTGTGGTTTCAGCTGGGCTTTGGCTGAGATGCGAGGGGTGGTTTATCTCCTCAGGTCTCAGTACCTTCTGAAAAAGAAGAGAGATTTATTTTTTATTTGAGAGTGACAGACTGAGAGAGAAAGAGGCAGAGAGGGAGAGAGAGAGAGAGAGAATGGGCGCACCAGGGCCTCCAGCCACTGCAAACGAACTCCAGATGTGTGCGCCCCCTTGTGCATCTGGCTAACGTGGGTCCTGGGGAATCGAGCCTCGAACCGGGGTCCTTAGCCTTCATAGGCAAGCGCTTAACCACTAAGCCATCTCTCCAGCCCTTTAGAGAGATTTTGATGGGGGTAGCCCTTCTTTTAACCAAAAGCTAGTCAGAGCCTGACATTGCGGAACATAATCTTTGTCTCCATAGGATTCAGACCTGGCTCCCGGTTCCAGATATGGGTTCCTCTCCACTGAGCGGATCTCTTATCCAATCAGAAAGTCACTGGTTACCCACCAAGGCTGTGTGCCACCATCGCACTGGTGTGTACTTTGTCAGGCTGGTTGCTTGTGAGCAGCTTAGACCCCTGCCTGCTCACACTGTTGTTGGCCACTTTCCCCCAGGAACTCACGTAGTGCCATCCAGCACTAGATGGGCTGTCTGAGGACTGGCTCTCCTCTGGATTCCAGCTATTAGCCTTTATTTCTTATCCTTAAGTGTGTTGGAAGTGCACTTAACTGCCGAGCCATCTCTCCAGCCCCAAAGTAGTTTTTCTTGAGAGCGTGTATGGAGAGCCCAGCAGGGAAGCACAGCCACTGGAATACCCCTCTCCTCTATATGGGGAAGGTCTCCCTCTTCAACTGAGCCCCCTAAGCGTGCAGCTTCAGGAGGGATGCATGCATAGGAACAGTGAGGGATGAAGGGGAGACCTGTCTAGCCGTCAGTGAGCTGACAGATGTTGCAGCCAGATTACCCTCACACGCAAAGTAGCTTTTCATGTTATTCTTAGCGTTGCCCCAACCCTGCTTTTTTTTTTTCTGGTTTTTTTTTTTTTTTTTTCAGGGAATGGTCTTGCTCTAGGCTGTAGGTCAGGCTGACCTGGAATTCACTGGGTAGTCTCAGGGTGGCCTTGAGCTCATGGTGATCCTCTTACCTTTGCCTCCCAAGTGCTGGGATTAAAGTCATGCACCACCACGCCCTGCCTGGCATTCCTAGTATTGGTGTTTCTAACAATCCGTTATCTTGTTGGCCTCACAGCTCAGTTTCTACCGGAAATTGACTAGACCAGACATTTGCACTTAACCTTTTATTTCATCTTATTTTTCTAATTTGTGTGCACTTGTGTCTGTGTGGGTGCATGTGCACGCGGAGCTCAGAGTCATACTGTGGTGTTCTTTGGTCACTCTCCACATAATTCTTGCTCACTCCTTTGGCTATACTATTTAGCAAGCTACCCTTAGGTATCCACCTGTCTCTGTCTCGCTAACGCTGGAATTTCAGGTATTTCCATCCCAGAATTTTATGTGGATGTTGGCAGCCCATGTGGAAGCTGGATAGCAGGCACTTTACCAACAAGTCATCTCCCCAGCTTTAGCCTTTTATTATTCAGTAGGAAACCTACACAACTACAGAATGCTTGATGCTATGCTTAGGTCTTCAGAGACCAGCCGTACGTTTTCCCGCTGCAGTACTATGTCTCCTGAAATATCTTGCCAGAGTTATAGCAAGTAAAAACTTGGCCTATGTTTCATGTGCAAAGAAATCGTGCATGCATATGGTAAAGAAACCCTGTAAGTGCAAAACATTGCAAATACACAAGAACCCTTTTCTTCAGCTCTCTAAGACCTAAGACTAGTTTCATTCAATTCTGTTTTGCCTATCCCTCAGGTAACAATCCCAAAGTCCAAGCATCCAATTTGCCCAGGGAGTGCATCAGATATTTCTTTCCAAAACGAAAGTGTTTTGTCTTTGACCGACCAACATCTGACAGAAGTGTCTTACTCAACATTGAGAATGCCTCAAATGACCAACTGGATCCTAGGTTCCAGGAACAAACAAGTATGTTCCTCTCTTATATCTTCACCTGTGCAAAGACCAAGACCCTCAGAGGGAGGATTGTGGTCACTGGCAGTCGTAAGTCTCTCTCTCTCTATATATATGTATATATATTTCTGTGTAGAGTAATATATTTTTATTATATTAGAATATGTATGCTTATTTTTATTGATTCTATGAACAATGGTAATACCCATACATTCATACTTTGAAAATATGCCTTTTCTTTTTCTTTTCTTTTTTTTTTTTTTTTTTGAGGTAGGGTCTCACTCTAGCCCAGGCTGACCTGGAATTCACTACGAAGTCTCAGGGTGGCCTTGAACTCACAGCAATCCTCCTACCTCTGCCTCCAGAGTGCTGGGATTAAAGGCATGCACCACCATGTCCGGCTCTGAAAATATGTATTTTATAATTACATTTTGGGGCTTAAAACCTCCTTCTTCAAAATTGCAAACTTTGTCACTGGTATCTAGGGTTCCTACATATCTGGAAAAATTCTCAATTAATAATAAAATCACTAGTGGAAAAAGTCACCAGTTGATAAGCCAACAACTATTTAAATTACAAATGCAGATATGGTCTATTTTCACAGGAGATGTTTAATATATTGATTCTTCACAAAGAGAATATGAAATGCATTTTGGAAATTGAAAGTAGTTCCAGGGCTGGAGAGATGGCTTAGCAGGTAAGGCATTTGCCTGCAAAGCCTAAGGACTAAGGTTCGATTCCCCAGTACCCACATAAGCCAGATGTATAAGGTGGCACATGCTTCTGGAGTTCATTTGTGATGGCTAGGGGCCCTGGCAAACCCATTCTTTCTCTTCATCTACCTCTCTCTCTCTCAAAATAAATAAATAATTTTTTTAAAGCAGTTCCAACATAAAGACTAGTGGGTAAGCCTTTGGAAATTCACACTTTAGATTTAGAAACAAATATAATTTGATATACCCTGTCCCATCAATTAATCTACCTACACAGTCTTTTTTTTTCTTTTAAAGTTTTCATTTGGAAATTATATTTTTTTATAGGCAGCTGACTTTATTAGACCAAAGTTGATACTTATTTTAGATATTTGAAAGGAGAAAGAGAGAGAGAGAGGAAATGGATGAACCAGGGCCTCTTGCCACTGCAAATGAACTCCAGATGCATATACCACTCTGTACATCTGGCTTTATGTGGGCACTGGGGAATTGAACCCAGGCCATCCAGCTTTGAAAGCAAACACCTTTATCTGCTGAGCCACCTCTCCAGTTCCAAGGTCAATTTTCTTCTTCTTCTTCTTCGTCATCGTCGTCGTCTTCTTTTTTTTTTTTTTTTTTCTTCAAGGTAGGGTCTCACACTAGCCCAGGCTGACCTGGAATTCACTATGTAGTCTCAGGGTAGCCTCGAACTCACAGTGATCCTCTTACCTCTGCCTCCTGAGTGCTGGGATTAAAGGTGTGCACCACCATGCCCAGCTCCAAGGTCAATATTTAAATAGGCTGGAAGACTACGAAAATGAAGGGGCAACAAGAAAAAGAAATTGTTAGTATCTGAAGTAATTATGTGTGTGCATGTGTGTGAGAGATTTTAGAAATATAGTCTCTGAATCTTAGATCATATTGACTTATAACTTCATATTTATCTCCCTAAATTCCTGGTTCATGGAGGTCTGGGGGCTCTGGTGACAACCTATGTGGATGCCATTAATAGTGGAGCCGTGCCTTGCGTGGAGAACGCAGTCATGACCCTGGCCCAGCGTGAGAACTCGGTGGCTGTGCAGAAGGCAGCCGACCACTACAGCGAGCAGATGGCCCAGCGCCTGAAGCTCCCCACGGACACGCTGCAGGAGCTGCTGGACGTGCACACGGCCTGCGAGAAGGAGGCCATTGCTGTCTTCATGGAGCGCTCCTTCAAGGATGAAAACCGGGAATTCCAGAAGACACTCATGGTAATTTGGTTAGGTCAATAATGATCGTGACTTTTCTCTTGAAGAATGTCGCTTTGAGATGCCTTCATGGGCCCCAGGGTGCATGTCTCAGTTAAAGATAACGCGTTTCAGATTATCATAATGAAAATACTTTCAAAAGACTACGTGGGCTGGAGAGATGGCTTAGTGGTTAAGTCATTTGCCTGCAAAGCCAAAGGACCCAGTTCAGTCCTCCAGGACCCATGTAAGCCAGATGCACAAGGGGGTGTACACATCTGGAGTTCATTTGCAGTGGCTGGAGGCCCTGGCACGTCCATTCTCTCTCTCTCTGACTATTTCTGTATCTCTTTCAAAAAAAAAGACTACTTGTCCCAGTTCCCAAATTTCTGGCATTTTTTTTTATATTTATTTATTTTTTTTGGGAGAGAGAGGGAGAGAGAGAGAAAGAGGCAGACAGAGCCAGACAGAGAATGGGCATGCCAGGACCTCTAGCTACTGCAAGCAAACTCCAGATGCAGTTGCCAGCTTCTACATCTGGCATAATGTGGGTACTGGCGAATCAAACTAGGGTCCTAATGCTTGGCAGGCAAGCACTTTAACTGAAAAGCCATCTCTACAGCCTTATTTTCTTCTGATTGGTTAACATGTCTATGGGGTCCAGCTAACATGTCTATGGACTCTAGATAACATATCTATGGGTTCTAGATAACGTATCTATGGGTTCTAGCTAACCTGCCTATGTGTTCTAGCTAATGTTTCTGTGGGTTCTAGCTAATGCAGCCCGTTGGCTCAAGTTGATGAGCCTGTCAGACATAGTAACACATCTGTGGGTTCTAGTTAACATGTCTATGAATTGCAAGCCTGCCCCAAATACCCCCTAGACCATCCCGAACTGCTTATCCTTTCTGAACAGGCTCTCTTGTTCCTAGGAAGCACAGCTTCCCTTCCAGAGTCCTATTCTAGGCCATTGTTCTTCCTCCCTCTTGGTTGTGTCACTGTGCCATTAGAAATATTCACAGGAGTAACAGCTGCCAGGAACCCGAGAGACTGGGGTACAGCACACAGATGGCAGTCTTGGGGACTAGGAAGGCTAGGAGAGTTTTCCACTGTTTTGCAGAGTTTTTAGGGTCATGCCTAAGTTCTGAGATTGCTCATTCCTCCCAAGTCTTTATGAAAAATAGTTGACCTTCCCACAGGACTCTTTGGCACCTCACTGAATTGGTTTCTATCATGCGGTCACATCTCTAAATTGCCCTTGCAGGAATTAATCGAGAGGAGGAAGGCAGATGTCATGGTGAGGAATGAAGAGGCATCCAATAAGTACTGCCAGGAAGAACTGACTCGACTTGCCAGGTCCCTCACGGAGGGCATCTCTGCAGGGACATTCTCCATACCCGGGGGACACAAAGTCTACCTGGCAACAAGGGAGAAGCTTGAGCAAGACTACTGGCAAGTGCCCAGGAAAGGAATAAAGGTGAGGAACGGGAGGGCGTGGGGATGCTCAGAGCAGAGCATAAGCACATTTTAACATCTGTAACATCTGTACACACAGAATCACTGAGAGGAATGAGAAAACAACCAGGAGAGAGCTGGAGAGATGGCTCAGTGGTCAAGGTGCTTGCTGGCAAAGCCTAATGACCCAGGTTCGATTCCCCAGTACCCATGTAAAGCCAGATGCACAAAGTGGTACATGTATCTGGATAGCATGACACCAGCACCTTGCAATACAAGTTGAGTGTCCCCAAGCCCCAGAACTCAGAACTCCTTTTAGCTCTATTTTTGTTGTTTGTTTATTTATTTAAGAGAGAGAGAGAGAGAGAATGGGCACACCAGGGCCTCCAGCCACTGCAAATGAACTCCAGACGCATGCGCCCCCTTGTGCATCTGGCTAGCGTGGGTCCTGGGGAATAGAGCCTCGAACCTGGGGTCCTTAGGGTTCACAGGCAAGCGCTTAACCACTAAACCATCTCTCAAGCCCTCCTTTTAGCTCTTAATGGTTGCTCTTAATATCTACTCCTGGAGATGTTCTTTTCCAAACAAAGATGAAGGGCTGCAGAAATCCAAGAGACAGACAATTATCAACATCTTCATCCAACAGCATCACTTGCAATGTGGCCAGAAATTTACAAGGGAAAGTGAATCTTAGTTCTCAAGACTGAGTAAAGTGAGAGTCAGCTAACTAGACCTAAATTGCATTCTGGGTGACAACTTGATGAGCCTGTCAAAATGGGATACCCAGATGGTGATTATACATATAGTGATACAACTAATGTATTCAATTAGTACTATAAACAGTGATGAGTTCTTTCTCTAGCCCTTTCAGTTTAATCCTCTAAATCACTTTAAGCAATGCCTACCATGATGGTGGACAATTTACACATTGGAACCGCAAGGCTCCACTAGATTACATCTGGTTAAAATGGAAGGAAGCAGACCCCTTCCTCCCAGAACTCACATTGAGACAGCACATTTCGCTGAATGGAGACATCTGAGGTTTTAGTGGACACAGCAATGCATAATTTCAACAGCCTGAGCCCGAGTGCAGGAGGAGGGAAATAGCACTAAGAGAGGGACGAGAGGAAGCCAGGGACCTGGGTGTGTGGAGGGTCTCTGATGCCACAGAGGTGTTTGCTATTCTGTAGGTATTCACCGTAGATTTGAATCATAAAGTAAAATTGCTGTAGGTATGTATACTTTTTTAAATGTATATTTTTCTACCCAGTTCAGAGTTGAATTGGTTTTTTTTTTTTAATGAGAGAGAGCAAGAGAGAGGGAAAGAGAAAGAGAGAGAATAGGTGCACCAGGGCCGCCAGCCACTGCCATCAAACTCCAGATGCGTGCACCACCTTGTGCTGCGCATGCGTCACCTAAAGGGTCTAGCTTAGGTGAGGTCTGGGGAGTGGAACGTGGGTCCCTGGGCTTCATAGGTAAGCACCCTAACCAGTAAGCCATTCGGACATTGAGCTTTTCCGCCTCTGATCTTCCGGGTTAATCACAGGCTCTGCTCCCTGGTTCTACAGGCAAAGGAAGCATTGC
This sequence comes from Dipus sagitta, assembly GCA_036346955.1. NCBI lineage: Eukaryota > Metazoa > Chordata > Mammalia > Rodentia > Dipodidae > Dipus > Dipus sagitta. The sequence continues at coordinate 44,594,541 of CM070788.1, forward strand.
AGAGGTTCCTGCAGTCCCAGGCGGCGGTGGAGAGTTCCATCCTGCAGGCAGACACGGCCCTCACGGACGGCGAGAAAGCTATAGCAGGTACCGGAGCGAGTCTGGCTGCCAGCAGTGCTTAGAATCCCGCAGTGCCTTCCCGGTGGTCCGCCGAGCCAAGGCCTCCCTCAGTTGGGAGCTTTCTGTCCTTCTGTGGACTGCTCGGTCTCAAAAGGACAAGCAGCGGTGGCAGCATTTCAGCCAGATGGGCACAGCCTTCCCCGTCTCCTCCAGGATGCTCGGGCAGGAGTGGACCTCCACGGACGCTCTGATGAGCCGCCCTTCTCCCTCGCACTTGCTTTGCAGCCTGGGTTTTAGGAAGGTGGAAATGCGACCTGAGTCATTGCTTTCTTCTCTCTTCCCGGGGCAGCGGAGCGGGCCCAGAAGGAGGCGGCTGAGCAGGAACAGGAGCTGTTAAGGCAGATGCAGAAGGAGCAGCAGCAGCTGATGGAGGACAGAGAGCGGAGTCACCGGGAGAACATAGAGCAGCTGAAAGCCAAGCTGGTCCGGGAGAGGGAGGAGCTCCTAAGAGACCAGCAGAAGATGATGGACCATAAACTGGAGGTGAGTCTCCAGACACGTCACGGGAGGAAACACTCTTGCCATATTATTATTGCTTTGAGTCTACTCAAATTCCAGAGTCTCCCTCTTTCTCATGGTGACTTCAATTTTTTTTTTCAATATTAAAACTTGTGGGCTGGAGGGATGGGTTAGCGGTTAAGGCATTTGCCTGCAAAGCCAAAGGACCCAGGTTCGATTCCCCAGGACCCACGTTAGCCAGGTGCACAAGGGGGCACAGGTGTCTGGAGTTCGTTTGCAGTGGCTCGAGGCCCTGACACACCCATTCTCTCTCTCTCTCTCTCTCTCTCTCTCTGTCTCAAATAAATAAAGTTAGTTTTTCGAGGTAGGGTCTCACTCTGGCCCAGGCTGACCTGAATTCACTATGTAGTCTCAGGTGGCCTTGAACTCATGATGATCCTCCTACCTCTGTCTCCCAAGTGCAGGGATTAAAGGTGTGCACCACCACGCCCGGTGCACGTTTTATTTTTTCTGATAAAAAAATTTAAACAAAGCTTAACTTGTAAAACAATTGAATACTTAACGTGTTCACCTCCCCCCCCCCCCCCCGTCTCTCTCTTTTTTTTTTTTTTTTTTTTTTTTTGCTCTTTCTAGGAGCAAAGGGCTTTGCTTGAGGAAGGATTTAAGAAGAAGTCTGACAAAATGAAAGAAGAGATAAAGCATCTGACAAACAATATGGAGGCTATGCGAAAAAACAGTGGTAACTTCTTTGACAAGGCCTTGAGGACCCTTGCTACGGCTGTTTGTGCTCCTGTGGTCCTGGCTGTGGAGGCTGTAAAGGGCATCGCCTCGCTGTTCTGAACGATCTGCTCTGCTTTTAAGGAGACTGTAGATCATGGATCTATTGCTTTGGCCTGATTTCCAGATGCACGTCTTTAATTTTCATTCAGCAAAGTTACAAACTTAGAAAGCTCTGACTAGAGGCTATCAGGACCTGGACCACATCAGATAGGACAAATGCCTGTATGTTTTCACAGACAATGTTCACTCTTGCAATACGATTCATGTGGAAGAGAGACTGTGTATTATTATTTGTCATGGCAAAAAAATGGAAGTTACTTAAATGTCGTTGTAAGACTGGTGACATAAATTTTACTATGTGCTAATGCTAGAGTATTATGTGATGAGGAAATAAAATGTCCTGGAGCTTTCTATAGACTAGCATAAAGTGAATTTAAAGATGTAAAGTGAAAAAGAAGTCTAAATACCATACATGATATGATCATTACTAAGAACTGGGGCTGGGGGCGGGGATGGCTTTGTGGTTAAAGATGCTTTTTTACAAGTCTGTTACCCCAAGCTTGATCCTCCTCCACTGCCCTGTAAATCCCCATGTACCTATGGCAATAGGAGGGGGAGCCAGGAGAATCTGGAAGCTTGCAAACAGCAGTGGCAAACAAACAAACAACAAACAACAGAGCCAATGAGATACTTCACCCTAAAAGAAAGTGGAAGGAGAGGAGAAACACCCTGAGGTTGTTCTCTGGCCTCCACACATGTGCATCCATGTATACACACACCATACACATTTACACACATATATACATACATACACACAAATGCATTTTCAAAAATACAACATTGTATACAAACATACATATGGGCAAATGACTTCTTGGCTTTCTGCTAGGAAAACAAACTGTAATCAGAGGTTGTGGTGTCACATACATTTCATTACATACTCAGCCTCTTAAATTTTATAAGGAATGCTTATAAAAATAATACTTATAGCTGGGCATGGGGGCGCACGCCTTTAATCCCAGCACTTGGGAGGCAGAGGTAGGAGGCTCACCGTGAGTTCAAGGCTATCCTGAGACTACATAGTGAGTTCCAGGTCAGCCTGGGCTAGTATGAAACCCTACCTCGAAAAACCAAAAAAATTAATAATAATATTTATAGTTTAAATTTTTTGAAATATTAATTTATTTATCTGCAAGTGGAGAGAGACTGACAGAGAGAGAATGGGCACACCAGGATCTCAGTGCAAACAAACTCCAGATGCATGCACCACTTTTTGCACCTGGTTTTACATGGGTACTGGGGAATCGAACCCAGGTTGTTAGGCTTTGCAGGAAAGCCCTTTAACCACTGAGTAACCTCTCCAGCCCTTGTTTAATATTGATAGTCATAATAATTAAGGCAAAATTTACCATAACATGATGAAATTTCTCATTGTTTCTCAGAAATAGCAGAAGCCGGCGCCATGAGGTCACTAACACTGACATCCAAGTAACTGGTAAAACTAAATTTCCCACCCTAATTTGGTTTTCCTTGTGGCCTTGTTTTTAGTCCCTGAACATGTTTCAGAACTGAAGTGCAAACTTTCCTGTGAGTTTTGAAATCTTAGCCAGAGCAGCCTCTGCTTCACATTAATCAACCCAATGTAGTAGCTTCCTCACAGACATGCCCAAAGATTCTAGATCGCATGGTCCCCCAGGACCCCACCTGTCAGGTCCAGTTTCCGTGGCAGTTGCCTTTTATTACTGAGACAATACCCCCAACAAGAATAAGCTTTTTCTTTTGTTTTGTTTTTTGGCTGACCTGAATTCACTATGTAGTCACAGGGTAGCCTTGAACTCACGGCGATCCTCCTACCTCTGCCTTCCCAGTGCTGGGATTAAAGGCTTGCGCCACCACTTCCGGCAAGAATCCGCTATGGGAGGAAAGGGTTTACCTTGGGCTCATGGTTTTGAGGGCAGGTTTCAGCACGGTGGGATGAGCACTCCAGCCATGAGCAGGCAGCCTGGGTCGCATCTTCATACCAACAGGAAGGAAGTAGTCAAACTACTGGGTTTGGAGTTGGCTCTAGATCCTTCTGAAGCCCAACCCCAATGACACGTCTCCTCCAGTAAGGCTCCACCTTCCAAAGACCCTACGACCTTCCTAAATTGCCACCAGCTGGGGCCAAGTATTCAAACCACGTGAGCTTATGAGATGCACTTGACTGAACCCCACTGTCCAAACACATGTGGACTCTTCCTGATTACAGGAAAACATCCTGTAATGGGGCAAGTATGTAAGTCCACATGTCCCAGTCGGTCTTGGAGATAGACTTCACAGGGCGTGTGCCGAGCAATGAGGGAGGCAAATGTGAAACTATGTGGTCACTGCTACAGAGCTCTTGAAAGCATGCGCACAAAAGTGAGCAGTGGGGGAAGCCACTATCAATAGTCTCTCCTACCTCCGTGCTGTGCACAGGATACATGATACCAGGCATTTTTAAAAATCAGGCTGCACCTTTATTTACATATACGCTGTACCTCCCCTTAATTCCTCCCTTCTCCTCTCTCCCTCATAGCCTCTTTCTAGCTTCTTGGCCTCTACTGTTGATTTTTATTCCAACTCACATACAAATGTAAACATCTGAATCTAGGATCCACATATGATAGAGAACATTAGGTGTTTGGCTTTATTTTCTGAGCTTGGGTTACCTCGTTTAGCAATGTTTTTTTTTTTTTCTTTTCTGAACTTCATATACTGGTTTCTAATTGTTTTATTTGGCTGAATGTTAGGTTTGTGGGAGTCATTCTTGCTCCATGCTGTACCAATTATCTCTTCAATTTTTCTTCAGTTTTTAACTTTGACATGATTGACATGCTAGGCTGCCTAATCTTTGCTGTGTGGTTTGCTCTCTGCATCATTGGACATTTAGCAACATCTGTGGCATCTAATAGATCTCAGTAGTGCCTGTTGTATTAACCAATCCGTGGGACAACCGAAATAAGCTTCTGGAGATTATATTATAAATAATTCCTGGGCAGAAGTATTCTTACTTACCTACGTGACGACACGATCCAACCCACTGGCTTAGGCTGTACATCTCTTGTCTATGATCTTTGTACTTTCATTATTAGCAAATAAGAAAATGTGTTGTTTCATTAGTTTTTCAATCTTTTTTGAGATAGGGTCTCACTCATGTCCAGGCTGACCTGGAACTCTATCTGTAGTCTTAGGCTGGCCTCAAGCTCATAGTGATCCTCCTACCTCTGCCTCCAAAATGCTGAGATGAAAGCCATTTGTCATCATGCCTGGTCCAGTTTTTCAATATTTTGAGGTGAGTTTATATGCTATATACTTCAAGATATTTCAAGATCCAGATTTTTTGACATTTAATATTATTTTTATTAAGAATAATATCATATATATGTTAAAAAATAATATCAAGTAAATAACCAAACTCAGGATAAATTTTAAACTCTAGTAGATTCACAACCTACATCTAAGCAAAATCCTTAAAGTTATCTGGTTTTGTGTAGTCATTTCATTTCTCAGTAAATCATTTTCCTTGAAGTCACACAACAAAGATGAAAAGCTAACCAAATGATAATGACGGTGAATAAGCAAAATATATACTAATAAGAGTTCACATTCATGAAAGTTATCCTTCATTGTCGATGAGTTATCATTTTTCTTTATGTAAACTCACAATGCACACAGAAATGTAGTACACAGTAGTACACATGTAGTACACAGTATCAAACCATAATTACACGTAGTCATTCAATACATACATGTGGATTGGTCACTGACCATCGCTGCTGGCACTGTGGAGAGCATTGGGTACTGAGTACTGAGGGTCACGTGGTTACATTATAGTCATGGTTCATATGTTCATGCATTCCTTAGTTCAGAGCTAGGACATGAACGAGTTATATTAACATGTGTAATATTTGAATCTCACATTAGGCTTACAAAGGAATACTCCAGGGAATCCTGAGTCAATGTGCAAAGAAGGGTAAAACCAAACCAGTCAGTTTGTGATTCTTCCATAAGGAAATGAGAATTTAGATGAATTTTTACTATGAGCACACTTAGGAAAGAAATGAGGGATGGGACTTCCAGGTGTTGGAGAGTTTGTGTAAAAATATCCCCCCCCAAAAAAATTTCCTACCTGAGGAAAAGCTTGATGTGTTTGGCCCTGAATAGAAACTGGTGTAGAGAATCTGAGATAAAAAGAGATGAGAAGGGCAGACAGGAGCTGCAGACAGCAGAATCTTACAGGTCACCATACAGACACTGAACTTCGTTATTTTTAAAAAATATTTTTAATTTTTATTTATTTATTTGAGAGAGAGAGAGAAAGAGGGACAGTGAGGGAGGGAGGGAGGGAGAGAGGGAGAGAGAGAGAGAGAGAGAGAGAGAGAGAGAGAGAGAGAATGGGCACACCAGGGCATCCAGCCACTGCAAACGAACTCCAGACACATGTGCCACCTCGGGCATCTGGCTTATGTGGGTTTGGGGAATTGAACCTGGGTCCTTTGTCTTTGCAGGCAAATGCCTTAACTGCTAAGCCATCTCTCCAGCCCTGAACATCATTCTTTTTCTTTTCTTTTTTTATCTGTTTTTTTCAAGGTAGGGTCTCACTGTAGCTCAGGCTGACCTGGAATTCATGGTGTTGTTTCAGAGTGGCCTCGAACTCATGGTGATCCTCCTATCTCTGCCTCCTGAGTGCTGGGATTAAAGGCATGCACCACCACGCCCGGCTCTGGACATCATTCTTATTGTTAATGGAACCCTTTAAGAACTTCATCCAGGGGCTGAAGAGATGGTTCACTGGTTAAGGCACTTGCCTGCAAAGCCTAACAACCTAGGTTTGACTCTCCAGTATCCACATAAAGCCAGATGCACAAAGTGGCACATGCATGTGGAGCTTGTCTGTAGAGGCTAGAGGCCCTGGTGCACCAGTTCTCTCTGACTCTCTCTGCTTGCAAAAAGTAAAAAAAAATTCTTTTTTTTTTTTTTCAAGGTAGCATCTCACTCTAGTCCAGGCTGACCTGGAACTCACTATGTAGTCTCAAGGTGGCCTTAAACTCACAATGATCATCCTACCTCTGCCTCCCAAGTGCTGGGATTAAAGGCATGCACCACCACGCCCGGCAAAAAAAAATTAAAGAATTTCATTTAGAATATTGACGTGGCTTAATTTGTGTGTTTTTAAAATTTTTTTAAGATTTATTTTTATTTATTCATTTATTAGAGACAGAAAGAGGGGTGTGAGGGAGAGAGAGAGAGACAGAGTGAGAATGGGTATGCCAGGGCCTCCAGTCACTGCAAATGAACTCCAGATGCATGTACCACCATGTGCATCTGGCTTACATGGGACCTGGAGAATGGAACCTGGGTCCTTAGGCTTCATAGGCAAGCGCCTTAACCGCTAAGCCATCTCTCCAGCCCTCCATTTGTGTTTTTAACAATTACCTGTGACACTGACACATGCAATGGGTAAAAAATGGTAAAAAGTGATGACTCCCACCAATGTCATCAGACATAAAAGTAATGAGTTCAGTTTCTTTTTTTTGTTCTTTTTTTTTTTTTCAAGGTAGGGTCTCATTCTGGCCCAGGCTGACCTGGAATTCACTATGGAGTCTCAGGGTGGCATCAAACACACGATGATCCTCCTACTTCTGCCTCCCGAGTGCTGGGATTGAAGGCATCCGCCACCACGCCCTGCAAGTTTAGCTTCTTAATGATCAGCCTATTGACGAACATTACAAAATAATGTCATGTACATGTGCTTGAACAGTAGGAAGTGCTGTAACTCTTAAATGTTTTTCTGTTTGCTTCCTCAAAATTGCACACACTTGCAGTCATTTGGTTCTAAAAGCACTTAGCACTGAATATTCCAAGCTAGAAAAATAGACCCTTAGGTCGTCTGAGGATGTCAGACATGGCACTGTCTGCAGATAGGGCAGTCCATAACCAAAAACAGTGAAGAGCTGCTTCTATAATGGGCCAATTCGTAGGAAACCAGATGCTTTTCTCTTTTCCAAAATATGACCCTAATGGTTCGCTGAGATAAACTTCCAGACCAGGCACAGTTATGGAGGAAGGGATTTATTGAAGCTTACAGATCCAGGGGAAGTTCCATAATGGCAGAAGAAACTGGCCTGCCTTCACAGGACCAAGCAGAGAGAGAGAGAGAGAGAGAGAAGCACAAGCCTAAAGCCAAAAGCCACAGCACACTTCAGGAACTCCAGCTAGGCACACTTTGCATATCTTTAGATTGAAATCTGAAACCCACCACCACACCTAAAGATCCACCCAGTGACACTGCCTCCAGCCAGGTGGCTGCAGATGCAAACTACAAACAAATAAACAACTGAAATATATTGGGGGCCATCTATTCTATTCAAACTACCACAATGACCCTAATCGGTCAAATCTAAATCCATAGCAGATTATGTAAAACTTTAGATAGAACTCGAGCAAGGCCCCTACATGACTTCTGCAGACCTTCCAAACATCACACACTTCCACCGGAAACCATGTGAACTTCAATGGTATAAATAGTTCAAGGACATGTGAAACAGAAGTTTGGGGGTTTTCTGCCGATGCACCAATGTGAAGCAGGAACTGAAGCTCCTCTGCCAATATTTTGTAGCACATCAATCATTCTGGAATGTCTCTGGGTGCTGGTTTTTATAATCCAAGGAATTGAAATTCACAGACCAGAGGGTAAAGTTTAAAGATTCTATTAGATTAAGAGAAGGAAAGAGGAGAGAGTATAAAGAACCTTGGCCCACAAGAGGCAAGAGAGGGCTAAAGCCCCAAGGAGAGAATGCTCCCTCATGCTCATGAGAAAAGGCCAAGCCCACTTACAGACCCAATGGGGTCATTTACAGGTTCTGATGGGGGCTGAGCAGCCCTGAGACCAGGTTTCGGGGACTGAGTTAACTAGCCACAGTGCCAGATTCAGGTTTAACCCTTCAGGAACTTTTTTTTTTTTTTGACAGAGAGAAAGAGGGAGAAGTGTGGGGGGAGGGCGCGGGGGGGGGGGGGGGAGAATGGGCATGCCAGGGCTCTAGCCACTGCAAACAAACTCCAGGCACGTGCACCCCCTTGTGTGTCTGGCTAATGTGGGTCCTGGGGAATCAAACCTGGGTCCTTTGGCATTGCAGACAAACACCTTAACTGCTAAGCCAACCCTCCAGCCCTTTCAGGAACTTTGAATATATGTATATATTGTCCAGAGAAATGGCTCAGCAGTTAAAGGCACTCACTTGCAAAGCCTGATGGCCCAAGTTCGATACCCCAGTACCTATGTAAAGCCAGATGCACAAAAAGGCACATATGGCTGCAGTTTATTTGCAGCAGCAGTAGGCCCTAGTATGCCCATTCTCTCTCTCTCAAATAAACAAATAAATGAATTATAGATAAATTATAGATAAAATCATTTATTTGTTTATTTGAGAGAGAGAGAGAATGGGTACACCAGGGCCTCCTGCTGCTATGAGTGAATTCCAGATGCATGTGCCCCTTTGTGCATCCAGGTTTACATGGGTACTGGGGAATCTAACCCAGGATGTCAAGCTTTGCAATCGAGTGCCTTTGACTGCTGAGTCATCTCTCCACTTTAGAACATTTAAAAAAATATTTAGGGCTGGAGAGATGGCTTAGTGGTTAAGGTGCTTGTCTGCAAAGAACCCAAGTTCAATTCCCCAGGACCCATATAAGCCAGATGCACAATCCATCCTGAATTCGTTTGCAGTGGCTGAAGGCCCTGGTGCCCCCATTCTCAATCCCCCCCCCTCTCTCCCTCTTTCCTCTCTTAAATAAATAAATTTTAAAAAATTAAATTAAAAAATGTCAAAAAATTTATTTATTATTTTCTTTCTCTCTCTCATTTATGTCTCAGGTAGCCCAGATTAGCCACAGACTTACTATGTAGCCAAGCGGGAAGGGGGATGACTTTTAACTGCTGATGTTCTCGTTTATTTAGTGCTGGAGATGGAGTCAAGTGCCTCATGCACGCTTGGCAAGCATTCTGTCAATGGAGCTCTATCCCTAGATGCTCTGGCTCCCTTCTTTCCCAAGCTGCACTTTTCCCCACGCCTTTCTGCTCCACTCGCTGCACTTTCTTCCTGCACACCTAGCTAAAAAGCAGTGAGCTGCCTCCATGCCACAGCCTGAATGCTATGCTGGCTGGAAGTTTCCTCAATCAAACTAATCCAGAACTTTCAAATTCCATCTCTTTGAAATGCTCAGGCAGAATTGCAGCTAACTCATTCTTTGCCAGAACATACCACAAGTGGCCTCTAGCCCAGTTCCCAACAGTCTTTGTTCTCTGAAACCTTGTGAATCTAGCCTTTATTGTCTACCTTTTTTTTTTTTTTTTTTTTAAATCACCATTCTGGTCTTTTGCACTCCTACCATTTTGGTCCACTAAGCTCTACTTACAGAATTGAATGATTTCGTTATCCTATAGCTTCAACTTTTGTATTTCTCCTACAAATTGGTTCCAAAGGCTGAAGGATCATGTGATTAGATTGCTCACAGCAAGTCCCGTTTCCACTGCTAACTTCCTGTATTGGTTACTTGTTCCTGTAACTGAATAACTGGCAGGAGGCACTGCCCAGGGGAAGGACCATGTCTCATGGTTTGAGGGCACACTGTCCATCGTGGCAAGGAAAGCATGGTGGCAGATGGCTCTGTGGCTGTGGAAGGTTGTGGTTAGGATCTGTCACCTCCTCATATCTCAGAGGTACAAGAAGCACAAACAGGAAAGGAAGTAGGGCCAACTATAAATCCCAAAGCGTGTTCCCCAGTGATCCATTTCCTCTGGCTAAACCCTGTTTCCAAAATGTTCCACAACTCCCAAACCAGGTCACTAGCTGAGAACCAAATGTTCAAACACCCGAGGCTCAGGCTGGAGAGATGGGTTAGCAGTTAAGTGCTTGCCTGTGAAGCCTGAGGACCCCCGTTTGAGGCTCGACTCCCCAGGACTCACGTTAGCCAGATGCACAAGGGAGCACACATGTCTGGAGTTCGTTTGCAGTGGCTGGAAGCCCTGGCGCTCCCATTCTCTCTCTTTCTATCTATCTCTATCTGCCTCTTTCTCTCTCTGTCTGTCGCTCTCAAATAAATAAATAAAAATGAACAAACACCCGAGGCTGTGCCCGTTTTATATCCAAACCATAATACTTAGGTTGTTTTAGGCTTCCTCTTCTACCAACACAAGAGCTCAGTCTTAGATGGTGGCTAATACAGGGAGATCCAAGACACATCAGTATGACAAGAAAAGAAAGTCGTCGTCTGTCTAGCACAAGATGAGTCATTTCAATCACATCTGTCAGGGCCTAGAAAACATAGCAGAGGAAGTGGTGGATTAAACATGAGTGCTGCTCTCACTACTAGCTTGACAACCTCCTCAAGGGAGATGGAAGGAGGCACTGGGGAGACTCAAAACTCAACAAAGCAGAAAATGAGAGGTTGCCAAGGGCTCAACACCAAAAGAGAGAAAACATGCCCTCCAAGGCTCAGGGAACAGCGTGGAAGAGAGAGAGCAGAAAGAATGTAAGAGCCACAGGGCAGGAAGGGGTATTTCAAGGTATTGTACTTTCCACAGAGACTGACTGGTACACTCATGACCCCACAGTGATCACTGACAACTCCACTGAGGAGGACCCTAGGTGGAATGGGAGGGGGAGGAAGGGGACATAAGAGTATAACCTGATGGGAACATGACCAATATGCAAAATGTCCTTATGATAAAGTTCATGACTTAAATATAATACAGCAAAGTAACAGAGCCCAGTCTTTAAAATCCAAATCTATAACAGATTGTGTAAAACTTCTCTGTCAACTACAGCAATGTCCCAACATTATTTCTTCAGGCTTTCTAAACATCATATTCTTCCACTCTACTTCATGGGCATAAAGAGTTCATGGCACATGCAGTAGTTGCTTGGTTGGGAAATTCATCAGAGCCTGATACCTTTCAAAGTGTGCAATTCGATTTAGGCCACGTGGTTTTTAACCTCCTGTGGTACATTTTGCCATAGAGTTTCCAGAGAAAAGATGTCTGGGCTCTCTCCAAATTCTCACATCTTACCATGCAGTATTTCTTTCCATGCTATAGTTGGACAGATGTTGGGATAACGTTATAAAGAGGTTTAAAAATGTTTTGTTATTCAATATCCTGACTTCTAAATTTTTTTTGTTGTTTGTTTATTTATTTATTTATTTTTGGTTTTTCGAGGTAGGGTTTCACTCTAGCTCAGGCTGACCTGGAATTCACTATGTAATCTCAGGGTGGCCTTGAACTCACAGCGATCCTCCTATTTCTGCCTCCCAAGTGCTGGGATTAAAGGTGTGTGCAACCACGTCCGGCTTAATTTTTTTTAAATATTTTTGTTTATTTATTTGAGGGGGGGAGGATGGGCATGCCAGAGCCTCCTGCTTATACAAATGTACTCCAAATCCATGTGCCACTTTCTGTGTTTAGATTTACTTGGGTACTGGGGAACTAAATCTGGACCTTCAGGCTTGACAAGCACTGAGCCATCTCCCTAGCTCCCTAAGATCTTGAAACACAGGAGATGTGCTTGTGGAGTAGAGAAGGGAGCTAAAAGACATAAAAGACAAAGTGTCCGTGGAGAGCCAAGTAATAAAGCCTTGTGCTACAAGGTTTCTTTAGGGAAACCACAGCTGAGCTGTCTTTCACTGTGACTCAAACATCATGTTTCAGGGATTATGCATGCCTGAGCATGGATGTTTCATGAATTCCTGTTCTGAACATTGTGGGTGGTTTTCTCTATATCTTTTGTCAACACAGAAAGCAAAACATACATGCAGATCTAAGTGTACTTTGAAGATACTTGCGTGCGGCCATTTAGTAAATATGCACTGACCACTGGTCATGTGCTGCTGGCAATGTGGAAGGCATTGGGAAGGTCCCGAGGACTGCGTGAGTGTAACAAGGACCTAAGCTGGAGAAGGACATAAGTGACTCCATGTTGTGAACTTAGACAAGGAGGCTCAGCTTCGCTAGTACCTCAGGATGTGGTCTCACCTACACTTGAACTTGATACTTGCCTTGCTTTAACACAATGGGTCACCACAAGACAAGATGGTTTTCTCGTTGTTGCTAAATGAAATTTTTAGCTTCTGTATTAACTGCTGCTTGCTTGCAGCTGCAGGAGAGGAAAATGCAGAGAGGGGAGATTTCAGAATAGTTCCTATTTTTTTTTTCTTTCTGAAATCAACTGAAATTAACTCTTGGTTTTGTAAGAATATGATTACTGGACTTCTGAACTGTAAAACTAAGATGTGAAATCTTATGGGTTTCTTCTATAAAAGGAGTCCTGAAGTGCACCCTGGCACTGCATTCGGGCTCCTGAGTCCTGGGTGTAGTCACAGGCTGGCGAATGAGGATTCCTTTCCTACTCCTTGGTGTCTGTGTGATCTTCCCTGGGGGTCCTCCCCATACGTCACAGTTACAGGTCCTGAGATTATGCATTTCCTAGTTCAGAAATGAGACATGAACATTAGGGAGGTGGCTCAGTGGTTAAAAGTGTTTCTTAGCCAGACGTGGTGGCACATGCCTTTAATCCCAGCACTTGGGAGGCAGAGGTAGGAGGATCGCCATGGGTTTAAGGCGACTCTGAGAATACAGAGTGAATTCCAGGTGAGCCTGGACTACAGTGAAACCCTACCTCAAAAAAAAAAAAAAAAAAAAAAGTGTTCCTTTGCAAAGCCTGCCAGCCCAGGTTCAATTATCCAGTACCCATGTGAAGCCTGACACAAAAAGTGGCACATGTGCCTGGAGTTCATCCATTTTCTCTCTTAAATAAAGAAATTAGTTAATTAACATGTTTTAAAAAATAAATTAGGGGAAGTGGCTTACTGGATAAAGCATTTCTGTAGCAATATGGACGCCCGAGTTTGTATCCCAAGACTCTACATAAAAGCC